>CM060920.1:722886685-723625851 GCA_030737875.1 Allium sativum
GCACTAAGAAGCAGCCATGAAGACCAAGCTCGACCCAGTGCAAGTGAAAATGAACAACTCAGACACAAAAGGTTGAGCTCATGTGAATTGCACAAGAACACAAGCCAGAAATCATATACAATGCAAACATGAATATTCAAGTGCAACTCAACATGTATGTGTACACAAATACCCAGGCAATAAGTTCATGTGCACAAATCTGTGTGCATGTATATATAGGGGTGACCATTATTTGGTTAAACCAAACAAACCAACCGAACCAATTTATTTTGGTCGGTTTGGTTTTGAAATTAAATCGGTTTGTAATCGGTTCAGAAAAATATTTAGTTTGGTTATCGGTTTAACCAAATTAAACGAACTTTTATTATATATTAAAAATTATCAATATTATAATAAATATTTTAAGTTAGATTAGTTCTCCAAGTAAATTTTAATCATCATGCATGTGTTAAAATTACTTTTAGAAAGCATAAGAATCATAAATAATAATAATACTCTAATCATACACTTATGATTTATTTCAAATTATAGTTAATATTAGAATCATAAGGTCTAAAATAATTTTAGTTCGGTTAAATCGGATAACCAACCGAACCAACCAAACTTAATTTGGTTGGTTTGGTTTGGTTTTCATTTTTATCGGTTTTAGTTTGGTTTGACAATTTTCATCACCGGATAAACCGAACCAACCAAACGCTCACCCATATGTATATACTACAAATCAAAGCATATGTATGTTAGGTGTGGCTCGCATTGGATTGGAGTGGGTGCGTGGATTGAACGGGCAAATTGTCCCACATCGTAAGATATTAAGGAAGATCGTGGTATATATATGGTGTTGGTGGCATGTAACAATGGGGATTCCTTTTGTTACAATAAGTGCTTGCCAATACCAAATTATATGCTCGATGGGAGGCGATGGGGGATGTTCAGTCGAGACGCCAACATGAGAGACTTCGACCGTTGACTCCGATAGACACGGTGAAGCGCGTACGGTACGCAGGGAATGCCGAAACTCAACAATGTAGCTGTACATGGTCAAAGAACACAAAGTGGAATAAGATGGAATTCATATACACAGTGCGAAGCAAACGCCAAATGAACACAGCAAGGCCACAAGCTAGGTACACAAATATGTGCAATCAAACCAAGTCAAAGCCCAAAGTGACAACATGCCAAAGAGGTGCAATGTGTACATGACACGGAGCCAAACAACAAGAAAGACATGGCTGTTTATATTTGGAAGTTTAAGCATGTACAACAAGGCCTAAACAAGTTTCTATCAAGATAAAGACATGTACAATATGGAGACGAGCCAATGCAGCATACATATAAAAAGGAATGTGATTCATAAAATGTCCAGGTTCACATGAATATTGGAAACAAAAATTTGCAAAACAGTCTTGACAAAATTCATCTCATACATTCCAGAAATCTGTGTGGACTCATGGCAATCAACAGATTTTATGTCCAAAATACAGGTGTAGCAAGTGCTTAACAATTTCCAGTAATCTCAGTGTTTGATTTCTGGCAAGAGTGAATTACACAGTTACAAAATGGATTCTTTCTCGTGTTCAATGTACCAAGGAAGACGATTATCTATTTCCAGAAATTGAATATTATTTTGGAACAAGAAGAACAATTTAATTTGTTTTCCAGAATTGCATGACATGGTAACAATTCACGCATGTATCACCAACCAGTTTAAGACAGTATTAAATTTGGAAAAGGACTTTTTTTGCAACAATCACTCAATGATTCTAGAAAAAACAAAACTTGGTTTTTCCAGAAATACTGGCTTGTAACAAAAGATTTTGGCAAAGATTTGAATGATTCAAGGAAATTATATGAATCATCAAATAAACCATGCATGTTTTTAATTCCTCAAACTTGAATGCTTTGGCCATGGAAAATAATTTCTCTACATTCAAATATTTCCAGAAATGGTCTAGTAAATTTCAGAAAACCAGATTTCAGGAAAGTTATTCACCAGCAAATCAATTACACCAGGGACTAAAGGAGCATTTTTTTTTATCATCAAATTTGTTCACTTGTTCGAAGTATATATGGCATGGTTAATCAGCATGAATCAAACTGAGTGACTATGATTTTCCAAACATCACACAATAGACAAAGTTGTTTTGACAAAAATTCATGGGATATAATCAATCACGCAATAGTTATGACATTCAAGCCGATTCAAATTCGAACAGAGCAACAATCGAAGAAAAATCACACGCAAAGTAAGTCAAGCCATTTTATATGAAATCGGAGTAATTATAGGTTTCTATAATCCTATTAAAACCATTCATCATCGACAGTTTTTAATTATCGAAAAATAACAACAACTCGAGGGCAAGGAGAGTAAAATCAAATAAAGAATACTCACTGCTTTTTTGATCAAGCCGAAATAGCTAGACAACAAGCATCCGAGAATCGAAGCATCGAAGATTAGATCTAGAAAGCAATCACCTGAACTCGCGGTTTTGAATGGGAAGAAAAAAACCTAATTTTGATTATCTTTTAGTCGAACGACATTGTTTTGGAAAAAAACAATTGGAAGTAAAATTCAAAAGGGGCTGGCTGGTTTTTTTGGGCTTAGGGTTTTAAATTTTATTTTTATTGTATTGTTTTTATTTCTTTTGTAATATCATCTGTTGTTTTTCTAGTTTTTTTTTATAAAACTAGGTTGTCTAGTTATAGGGTTTTTAACTAGCGGTTTTCTAGTGTTTGTAATAACTAGGGTTTACTGGCTACGGGTTTGTAGCTAGGGGAAAATATGATCTATGGGATATAGACCAGTTTAGAGTTTTGAGAATAGGATTAAACATGCGCAGGGTTTGCGAGTTTACAGGTTTTGTAAGCGGGATCTGTTTTAATACCTAGTAAAAACCTCAGAAATGCGGCAGTAGGCAAGGTTTGCTGAAGCTGGGTAAAAACTATGCTATTTACTTCTGCATTTATATTCTCTGTTATTATCGGTGCTGTAATCTATGCTCGATATTTTTTGATATCTCGAATTAAATTCAATAAACCCTATTCATCCTCTTCTAGGGTTAATCTAGATCCAACAAGTGGTATCACAGTTTGGTATTTTATTAACTCTAGAGATGGTGATTCCTAGTTGTCGGTCCGTAGAGAGTCAGTCCTGTCATATTCCAACTATTTTTAATGGTACAAATTTTTTAAATTGGAAATCAGAAAAGGAATCCTATTTAAAATCCGTCGATACTAAATTTTGGAATAGTATTATGAATGGGAATGATATGGTTAATAGGAATGATATTGGGTTTAATTCTCGTGCTATTCATATTTTATATTCATATATTGGTGATGTTCAAAATAGCCTTATCTTCCATTGTTTAACTATGTAGGAAATCTGGAATACTCTCGATATGAAGTATGGAAGAATTGACAATAGCAGCTCAAAACCCCAGAGAGTCAACTTAGATTCAGATCTATGCTTGGAAGGAGAAACAGATGAAAATTCAAGTATATCAGACAATGGAGACTCAACAGACAATGAGACTGAAAGCTTCTCATATGAAGATTTGGTTTATATGTGTGTCGATTTAATAAAAACTGTTGATGATCTCCATCAGAAAAACAAATCTTTAAAATCTTAAAATCATGAGTTGTCCAGCAAAATTAACTATTTGGAATCAAAATTTTCAAATGTCACGAAATTAGAAAATTCTAAATGTGCAAATTGTTTGAAATTGAAAAATGGTCTCGTTTGTCTCAATAAAAACATTCAAAAAGCTTGAAGAGGAAATTCTGATTTTAAAAGATAACGAGAATGAGCTAAAAGATTCAAACAATTCTTTGCCAAAGGAATTTGAAAATTTTAAGACTACCAAAAATTCCAAACATGAAATCGCTGAAAAATAAAATTTGCAGAAAACTGATTCAATCTTGAATGAGCTTGAAAAAGAGATTGAAAATTTCAAGAAACTTGAATTTGAAAAACAAAATAAATTTGAAACTGAAATCTTTGAGTCCAAGACAAAAATCAAACTGCTTGAGAATGAAAATTTGATTCTGCAACAAAATGATGCTGAAAGGAGAAAGTTCAGCATTAATCATTGTTCAAATCTGATGAAAGAAAGTTCTGATCTTAAATTCAAAATCAGTGATCTTGAATTGAGTTTACAACGTTTTTCAACTGGAGAAAAAAATCCTTGAATATGCTGCTGAAAAATAAATTTTCTTCTGGTAATAAAAATGGTCTCGGGTTTGGGAAAACAAATGATTTGGAAAAACTGAATTCTTATGATTTTAAAAATCCTTCAAATTGTTTCAAGAAGGGTCGTTCTGAAAATTTGAACTCTGAAAATTGCAGAAGGTTTGTGAATCACAAACGAGATAAGAATTTGTTTACTAACAATCTATTCAATTCTTTTTGGATCCCAAATGGAAATAAAACGATTTTGACCAAATTCAAATAGACTTTGATTCTTAAGGGCACAAAAATAAATTCTGGTGGAATATTATACAAATAGGTTTGGGTACCAAAAGACGTAAACAAAGTTAGGAGTGGTTTTACAAATTTTGTTAGACCACTCGATCCCCTAAGTTGTTAAGTACTGGAGGTGGATGAGGAACTACCATGCAAAAAAAGAGATTTGAAATCAAGTTGATCCATATTTCTATATCATTCACCATTCCTTAGCTAAGTGTGTTGAGTTAGAGAATCAACATTGTCTTCTGAAAATTTGGTATGATCTCTAAACTCATCTCTGTTAATATTCTCATTTTTTTTGTTTATTCTTATTTCTACCCCTTCTATTTTCTTTTGGCTATTTCTGATTTGTTTTGACACTACCGCATTATTTTTCCTTTTATTTTGAGTGAAACTTCTAATTGCAGAATTCATGGTTTTCTGGAAATTCGCTTTATTTGAATGAAACTCTCATGTTTTAATCAGTTCCAGATCTTGAATTCAAATTTGTAAACTTCTGCAATTATTTTGAAGGTTAATTCTTTTCTAATTTTTGAATTCCTAATAGTGCTAAAGCATTCTTGTTATATCTTGAACACTGTTAATTTGAATTCCAAATTTTTGAAAATTTGAAAAATTAATGAAATTTCTCACACCCTTGTTGTTTTGTGTTTCTTCTAATTCATTTTGGAAAGACTTGAAAATTTATACTCATTACAGCACACTACTATTTTCAGTTGTGAAAATTTCATTGATTTTTGGATTGGCTTGGATATTTCTGATTTGAAAAACATTTGGCTTAATGGTATTGGAGCCAAGAAATTCTTTTTATTCGTGATCATTTTTGGTTGGATATTTGATGGTTTGAAATCATTTGAATTTTTTTGTATTTTGATTCTCACACAACTCTTAGATTTAAAATTAATAATCTTGTGTGATTGATTCTTTGTATCTCAAAACACACATTATTCAAGTGATTTCAAATAAGTCGTTTTAATTTTGAATAATGAATTATCTCTGCTGCGTGATGTAAATATTCTGAAAATCTCTTTTGTGCTTGTTAGAAATAATTGTGAAAAATTCCTCGAAAATCTGGTTTTGAAACTCATTGCTATTTCATGATCATTTGATTTGAATATTTGTTTGTTTGAAATCATTTGAAATTATTGATTTCTTGAATCTTACACACATATCGGATTTCAAGTTTATATTCTGGTATGAACAATTCATTGAATCTTGAGATTTTTATATTCCTTCAAATGATTTAAAATAAACTGTATTTTTAATCTTGGGTCATGAATCATCTTTTGTGACTGTTAGAAATATTTGTGAAAAAATCTCTGGACAAGTCTGCTTTAAAATTGATTGTTGTACTGCTCTGATAAAAGAAATCATTTTGAAAATGTTTTTAAATAACTGCTTGTTTTTGGTATCATATACTGCTCTAATAAATGGCTCAAAGATTTTTTGATTGACTTAACTACTCTGAATTGAAAATCTTTCTTGTGCTACATCCTGAAATTCATTCTGAAATCATGATCACTTATTTGGATATTGTTTTGTTTGAAATCATTTAATATTGATTAATATCTTGAAGTTTTCACATACCTTCAAGTAATTTCAAATAAACCGTTTCTTTAAATCTTGGATCATGATTTGTCTTCTTAGATTTGTTGTAAATTTTCTAAAAACTTTCTTATGAAACTTATTCTGAATTTGTCTTGGTACTCTGAAAAATGGAACTGAATTATTAAACTATTTTCTTGGGCTTTGTGATTGGATACTGGTTTCTGAGATACGCTTGTTAGCCACCATTGGCATTGTTGACACGCTTTTTGGTCAAAGCCGTCACATGTGAAGTTTCTAGTGAGCAACACGCTCCAGCATTTAGGACATCATCAGAAGACCGGAAACGATTTGGTTGAAGTCGCATCACAAACACAAAATAGCCTTAAACTCCTATTAGATGACCTCTTTTGGGCCCGAAAACATCAATTACAGGGCTTTGCTGGGTAAATCTTGTAGCCCTCTGAATTGGCTTTAGTACAACTTTCGTTTGGTCAAAATGGACGTACGGTTTGGAAGTTACTTCTGTTTCCGTGAACGTGCGTAGAACTTGGAAATACATGAATTGGGAATACTCCACTTTTTCGATTCAGATCGGGTATGGCAGTTCGGTAGGGAAGGACCCGGACTAATAGCTGCACACATCAGATCGGGTCGGGATAGGCCAAACTGACCCGCCTTAGATTCTGCACCGAAGTGAATCTCATCTTCGGACCGAGGGCACCAGGTCGGATCGGAGGAGTGAGAAACTGATCCGAACCGGCGAGACCTGCTTCTGCACAACAATTTTGACCAATTCTCATGGCATAACTTCCTCCTATTAACCCGTATCTACTTCTACTTGGCATAGCACGACTAGGAGAGGATTTCTTCACTACTTCCACTTCATTTCGGGATTCTTGGGATGCGTGCCATGTGACATCCAACCCGAAGCCCCTCTACGGCTATAAATACACCACTTGAAGGCAAATTGAAGGATCTTTGGCCATTCTCATTCTTGGCCTCCATTTCAGACACACAAGGACTTTGTGCTTCATTCAAACTAATCAACACATGGATTACATGTATAAATTCTTGTATTCTCATTCAATACACGGATTGTGTTTCTTCTTGTAACTGATTCTTGTAATCTATCGGTATAACAATAAGATTATAAAGTGGATGTAGGCTACATCTACAGCCAAACCATTACAAAAACCTCGTGTGTCTTCTGTTATTTACTGTTTCTGCATTCTGTGATATGTGATTTGTGATTGTGAGGACTTCACACTGCATTTGGGTGTTAGTACCAAATTTTGGTCTAACAGACATATTAAAATCCTCGTTAGGTATCAGCCTTTCATACTTTGTATTTTTCCCCACTCATCAGTATTGATTCTTTATTTTAATCTTCATCTTGTATAGTTCCACACATTTTTTTGCCTTGTACAAATCTTTTTAAATTCCTCTAGTAATTGATTTTTCAATTTTAAAATCATTTATTGATTTTCTATTCAAAAATTGAAATCAATAACCAAAATGAACTGTATTTGGAACTCATCATAATTATTACATTTTGAAATTGTGATGAGTTGACTATAGTATGCTTCACAACAAGAGGAGATTTTATTTAAATTTTCATGATAATTGAACAGTTCTTATAATATCTTTGAATTGGGGCAAATTTCACCACTATCTTCTATTTCTATCATCATTCTGTCATCCATTATGATTTTATATTAATGCGGAGAGTTTATTTTTTTTTAAAAAAACCGACTTGAATAAACAGTGAAAATACTGATGATCGAATTGTGATTATATTATTTTTCATGAATAGTGATAATTGAAAATTTTCAAGAACTCGGTACAGTTGAGCAAATTTCATAATATTATTAAGTTAAAAATTTATTTTACAATCATTTCTGTACCTACCACATTTCTATCATCCATATTGGTTTTATATACTGAGGAGTTTTTCTTTTGGAACTGAAAATAATAATAATAATAATAATATAATATTCATAAGTATTTCTCTAACATCATTTAAAAATGCAAGCTCTGGTCATGCATGGTTATGAGATTACTTATTTTTAAGCTACAGCCGACCTCATTTAAAAATCCAAGATCTGGTTATGCGTAGTCAGTGTGCTCTTAAATAAAAAGAAAACAAAATAATTTGCTGTAAATAATTTTTTTATATGAAATTCTCCTTGGTGTGTAAAACCCAACCTATCAATCCATCTTCTAACTTGTGAAATGTGTTAATATTTTATGAAATATTATGATTTGTTGATTGATAGCTATTGGGATTTGAGATTATTTTATTGCGTCACTTAAATTGAATATATAATCGTAGTCCAAATCCATCACTGTTTTGTGCTCAATTTTAATATCTTATTGGAAAATAATTGGAATCAAATTTTTTTTAACTCTCTCCATTTATATAAACTTCTTCGTAAATCCATCATTCTACAATATGAAATTTGCCACTAGTTCTTAGAATATTATGATTTTTTGTTTGATTAATTGAGATTTATGATGATCGTTCTTCCTCTTAAGATGATGTTATATTTTTAGTCAATTTTCATCACCGTTTTAATTTCTGTATCCTTTTGATGATAACAAAAGGGGAAGAATGAGTTAAGATTTTGATCGATGAGTGGTTATTCTTTGAAAATTTTAATATTGAAGTTTCGATTATTAGTTTTCAGTCATGTACATATCTGGGGGAGTTTTGTTGTAGGAGAAGCATTCAAACAGGGGAGTTCAATAATTCACTGTCAAACACATTTATTATAATGTTATATTCAAAATATTATTTTATGTTGGTCATCATAAAACGTGGGAGATTGTTATGTCTAACAATTCTATGATTTTTGTTTGATGATAACAAACATATATTTATTATTGTAAATGTGTTTATAATTGTATTGTTATACTACATCACTGACATGAATATAATATTTATATTTAAATAGAATACAACTGCACAAGAATTTAAATATTCAAACTATATTTTATTTCACAGTTTCAACATTACAAATTTATAACTCCACTATATGTACATCTCACTGTAATACAATACATTTCATTTCATACTCAATTTCATTACACCGTTTCCTTACTACAATACTTGGTTATACAGTACACTCAGTCTCATTTCACTCAAATTGTACAAATTCATACTCACACATACACTGACACAGTTTTCTCTTCTGTCTTCACTATTAGTCCGGTCCTCGGTTTACCTGTCACAAACAGAAACACGCACAGAGTAATCTGAAATAGAAATAATTTTATATTCTAGAAGATAGATTTATTATTTTTAAAAATTTATTTGCCTCAGAATTTTGGAGTGTTTCTCATCATTTTTCATGACTTGATCTGATTTATATGTATATCCATCTGTGCCTAGGCAACTTGTGATATTCATAGTGATTCACCGTAAATACCACAAGGCAGACATCGTCTGTAGTGCTCACACGAGCACAAACACACACACACATATATATTCCCTGGATGTGCACTATACATGTATACACATGCATTATGTGTATATACACATATTTCTGTGCAGGGACAAATATATCAGGCTGTGTTCTGGTGAAGCCCGACACACATGCACAGTGCATGAGTCAGGTATCCATGAACACACATGCACTGAGGAGCAGCCATGAAGACCAAGCTCGACCTAGTGCAAGTGAAAATGAACAGTTCGGACACAAAAGGTCGAGCTCATGTGAATTGCGCAAGAACACAAGCCAAAAATCATATACAATGCAAGCACGAATATTCAAGTGCAACTTAACATATATGTGTACACTAATACCCAGGCAGCAAGTCCATGTACACAAATATGTGTACATGTATATACTACAAATCAAAGCATATGCAGCTGTACATGGTCAAAGAACACAAAGTGGAATAAGATGGAATTCATATACATAGTGTCGAGAAAATGCCAAATGAACACAGCAAGGCCACAAGCTAGGTACACAAATATGTACAATCAAACCAAGTCAGAGCCTAAAGTGACAACATGTCAAAGAAGTGCAATGTGTACATGACATGGAGCCAAACAGTAAGAAAGACATGGTTGTTTATATTTGAAAGTTCAAGCATGTACAACAAGGCCTAAACAAGTTTCCATCAAGACAGAAATACGTACAACATGGAGACGAGCCAATGCAGCATACGTACAAAAAGGAATGTGATTCATAAAGTGTCCAGGTTCACATGAATATTGGAGACAAAAAATTTCAAAACAGTTTTGACAAAAATCATTTCATACATTCATGAAATCTATATGGACTCATGGCAATTAACATATTTTATGTCCAAAATACAGGTATTGCAAGTGCTTACCAATTTCCAGAAATCTTAGTGTTTGATTTTTGGCAAGAGTGAATTGCACAGTTACAAAATGGGTTCTATCTCGTATTCAATGTACCAAGGAAGACAATTTTCAATTTCCAGAATTGAATACTATTTTGGGACAAGAAGAACAAATTAAATTGTTTTCCAGAATTGTATGACATGGTAACAATTCACGCATGTATTGCCAACCAATTTCAGATAGTATTAAATTTGGCAAAGGATTTTTTTTGCAACCATCACTCAATGATTCCAAAAAAAACAAAACTTGGTTTTTCCAAAAATACTGGCATGTAACAAAAGTTCTTTGCAAAGATTTGAGTCATTCCAAGAAATCATATGAATCATCAATAAATCACGCGTGTTTTTAATTCCTCAAATTCGAACGCTTTGGATATGGAAACAAATTTCTCTGCATTCAGATATATCCAGAAATGGTCTAGTAAATTTCAGAAAATCAGATTTCAGGAAAGTTATTCACCAGCAAATCAATTACGCAAGGGACCAGAGGGGCAATTTTTTAATCATCAATTTATTCACTTGTTTGAAGTATATATGGCATGGTTAATTAGCGTGAATCAAACTGGGTAACTATGATTTTAAAGAAAACATACAATGGACAAAATTGTTTTGACCAAAAATTCATTGGATATAATCAATCACGTAACAATTATGACATACAAGCCAACTCAAATTCAAATAGAGCAACAACCGAAGAAAAATCAGATGCAAAATTAGTCAAGCCATTTTATACGAAATCAGAGTAATTATAAGATTCTATAATCCTATTAAAACGATTCATCATCGGCAATTTTTAATTATCGAAAAATAACAACAACTCGAGAGCAAGGAGAGTAAAATCAAACCAAGAATACTCGTTGTTTTTTCGATCAAGCAGAAATCGCTAGACAACAAACATCAGAGAATCGAAGCATCGAAGATTAGATCTAGAAACTAATCACCTGAAGTCGAGATTTTAAACATGAAGAAAACACCCAAATTTTAATTATCTTTTAGTTGGCCAACATTGTTTTGGGAAAAATAATTGGAAGTAAAATTCAAAAGGGGCCGGCTTGTTTTTTTTTTGGGATTAGGGTTTTGAAGTTTATTTCTATTGTATTGTTTTTATCTCTTTCGTGATACTGTCTGTTGTTTTTTTTTGTAAAACTAGGTTGTCTAGTTATAGGGTTTTTAACTAGCAGTTTTCTAGTGTCTGTAATAACTAGGGTTTACTGGCTATGGGTTTGTAGTTAGGGGAAAATATGATCTAGGGGATATAGTTCAATCTATGGTTTTGAGCGTAGGATTAAACAGGAGCATGGTTTGCGAGTTTACAGGTTTTGTAAGCGGGATATATTTTAATACTTAGTAAAAATCTTAAAAATGCAGCAGTAGGCAGGGTTTACCGAAGCAAGGTAAAACCTTTTGTAAATTCAATAAACCATATTTACCCTCCTCTAGGGTTAATCTAGATCCAACATATATCCGGCAAGATATATCCGATATGGTATGTCCGACGGGAGGCTCCGTAACGAAAGGTCACCTAAGACAGAAGTCAAGCAAGAAAAAGCCAAAGAACTCCGCTAATCAAAACCCAAAAAGACGAAAGGACTGTCGGTATTAACTTGCTTAACACCGATACATCAAGAGATAAAGGCATTAAAGATAACAAGCCTAAAGCACCTAAGGGTTATCTGGAACTAGCCCCTGAAATATCCAAGCACCGGGAGGTCATTCTATTAAATAATAGGTTAAACACCGGGAGCTACCCTCCGAAAGGCTAGACTTCATCTGAAAGATCCACCGGAAGGAAAACCGTAATCCTAGAGGGGTACAGGCTATCCATACTAATCTGCCTAGTTCCTACATCGATAGGGGTTCCTTACCGGTAGCTATCTTCATACATTAGAAGGGCAAGCTCCTCTAAGTATTCATGAGAAAACCAGACACCTTGCACCCGGAAGCCACAACCGAGAGCACAGATGTCTTCCAAAAGTCATTTACATCGACAAAGCTCATATCAATCTCGAAGAAGCTTCAATTGATCGGGACAAAGGCGGCGGGAAGCTATAATCAGCACCACAAAGGCGACTGGAAGCTAAACATTGGAGACCAAGGTGAAATGCGGTTGACAAAGGCTTTTGCAAGCCCAATAGCCCAACAGCAGAAGGGACCCCGAATTCCCTATAAATAAGAACCTAGGGGTCACATTTTGGGGATGAATTCTTCATTTTCTCAATCTTGTTTCTTCTTCTCTGAGGAGCGAATCCTAATTTCCAAATCGGATTGGGGATTTCTTCAACTCTTGTAATACATCTACACTATATAAATGGAGAAGTCTGAGACTTAAACATCTTGTGATTTAATAATCATGTTGTGCCATTTATGATGAAACAGGGAGTTAACATATGAAAGGGTTGTTAGCGACACCTTCATAAAGAGGAAGTGCTTCGTGTAAACCCGAAGCCTTCCACCTTTATCTTGAGGGTTGGCAATGTGAATCAACCCTCTCATAATGAGCCTAATGCTACTCAACTCCAGAAAAAAGGTTGACTACAGGCTTATGACTTGATCACTGACGCAACTAAAGCCCTTCGGGCTGGCTCGATGCGGAAGGATCATTTGAGTTAATAAATGTTGCAGTACCCCTACCATCCAAATATTGGGAAACATTAGCATATTTTCCTCCTATCACAATGTATATCATTTTACCCGTGATCTAAAAGGTAGCTGATTGCGCAAGGCTTCAGTTGGGCGAAACTAAATAAACCTTTCTTCAAGGTACTTATAAAATCCATAGTCCTGTAAGTGTGAAATTCACCCCCTGAGGGAAGAATAATTAATTCAGAACGAACATCTTGATACTTAAGAAACAGTAGATTTAGCTAAGGGGCATTGATTCCAAATTGTTTTTCAGTAACCTTAGATTGATGTTGCACCAATTTTCCTAAATATAGGCTATATATAACTTATTTCGGGTGTTAACAAAAAATATCGTTAACATTTTAGCGCTAGATGGAGGGGCCTGAACCTCCGACCTTGCAGTTAATACATTAAAAATTAACTTGGTAAACTTATTACTCCATGGCAGGAAAGGATAAACCAAAGAAATTGGGAAAAGAACCAACTCCTAAAGCCACTGCCGAAGAAAACGTGGAGCCGACAATCAATCTGAACAATAATAAAGAAGGAGCAACTTTCAACCCGATACAACCACCAAATCCAAAAGCCGTGGGGGACAATGTCGCAAGAATTATGTAATTGGTGAAGCAAATCCAAGAGGTGCAAGCTCAAATGAATGCTGCTCAAGCGCAGTAGTCTTCAAGACTCACCAAGTCCACTCAAAGAGAGACGAATGAATCTCCAAAAAGAAAGGCTCCCATTCAACACTCTGAAGTAAAGGAGAAGCTCAAAGCGACTTCCTCTAAGAAGAAAAAGTCCCTTTTGACAGGAGTAGACCATCAAGGAAATCAATGCAAACAAGAACAATCCAAGGTTATAATCCTAAAAGGGCAAATTACGACAACACAAAAGCTTATCTTAAAGACATTTCTCAGAAGACTGTCAAAAACTTGTTGGGAAGCAAGGGGAAGAGGACCAAGGATGATAGGGTTAATGATAATGAAAGATTCATCGTATGAACACCATAATACCATCTAGGGTCAAGGTTCCAACCATAAAATACCGTGGAACAACTGACCCTGATGATCATCTAATGGTTTTCGACAAGCAGATGGATCTCTACAATGCTTCAGGAGCCGTCAGATATCGTCTTTTACTAGTGACCTTTCAGGGAGCGGCAACAAAGTGGTATCGTCAGTACAGATAAAACACCATTTACTCATGGAAACAGTTCTCCTATGAATTTTTCGCGCAATTCTGCATTTGAAAAGATCCAACAGTTGACTACACAACCATTGCTAACATCAAGCAGAGGCAAGGGGAGTCTCTAGGAGATTACCTGAAAAGGTTCAACATCGAGGCATTAAAGGCCAAGGATATGAATCATCCTGATAAGTTGATAGCCGTGCACTCAGGGTTAATTGAAAATACACCCTTCTGGAAAGAATTATACATTCATGGCTGCAAATACTTTCAAGATTTTCACTTCAAAGCTGACAAGTTTATTCCCATGGACAAATTGTACTTCACAAAGAGAAAGTTCGGACCTCGAGGGGAAGGAGGAAGGTTGAACTTCAGATGAAAGCCCCAGGAGGGAAATTAAAAGAGATCAAGGTAGGAAGATTCTAATACCAACTCGGTTGCTCTATGTAATCCCATCTCCTTTGTGTATGATGTTGTGAAAGAAAGGGTTAACAACTTCCCCATCTTGTTCAAAGCCAAGAATTGCCCTGAACCTTATTCCGGTGGTAAGTTTGCGAATGTCACAAAACCAACGGGCATAAGACCGACAAGTGCAAGGTATTGGACGAGATTAATCAGAAGCTAATTCGAGAGGGACATCTAAAAGAGTTTGTTTTGAACAAGACAATATCTGCTCAACATACAAATGGAAAAAAAGGTTCAGAAAATGCAATGGAAACTACTATGGAAGAGGGCAACCTAGACTTGGGTCCGCCCATAAATCGAATCGGTGTGATCTATGGTGGACCACACCTGTTAATCCATAAAATATGGATCAAGAACAATAAACATGATTAGGTCGTTTTTTGAGAACACAGAGATAGGTCACAAGTTTTTATATCGTGAATGTGACAAAACATTTAGATCCATCTGCACTTTAGTTTGGTTTGATGCTTCATAACATTTGGGTCGTTTTGGTTCTTTAGGTCATTCATTGGTTTTGGGTTGTTCAGCTCAATGGTACATTGCAAATTTTTGGCTTCCCTAAGCATATTAAACCATCGGGTAACCTAGGGTCATTCCGCTTTTTAACCTGCAAAGATCTTTGGTTTGTCAAGCTCCTTAGCTCATCAGAACCTTAGTCCCTCACATTTGTTGCCCGCCAGGTGATTTAGATCATGCCACAGGGATTCTTAGGTCACCCTACGACCTAAGAAAGCAAGAATGGAAAATCCAAGCTAGCCCTGGCGCCGGCTCGTTCTCTGGGTCGTTCTGCCACCTCGCCAAGCTGCAAAAGATCCGTAGCTCGTTGGAATTCTTAGCCCGTTCCTCCAAGCTCTTTAACCTGCACTACTTCATATCAAGGCTTTTGGGTCGCTCCACCTTTTTTTGTCCGTTCCTCCATAGGCTTTAAGGCTTTGGACCGCAAAAATTCTCCTGTAATACCTTCTAGCTCGCTCCGATGGCTTAAGGAAGGAATAAGATAATTACAACGCTGCCACCTGGTCCAAATCTCACCTATAAATAACCCACTCATTCCTTCATTATGGGGAACCAAATTTTATGACCCCGAAGGGCTGCCCAATTATTTCCTAAGCATTTCCAAGTGATTTCCATCTCTCCTAACACCATCAATTGAAGATTAAGCATGAACTTAATCATGAAATCAACCAAAAGTGACCAGGCTTCTTAGAGATCAAAGATTCTCCACCATACTCCTTGCATATTGTGGAATTCGCTTGTTTCTCCGCTGATTTGTGTTGATCAAATTGATGTTATTGTGCAATGAATAATATGAATGTACTTTTGAGTGATCTTAGACTTGTAACTCTTGAATTGATAACGGAAATTGCTAATAAAGCGGATGTAGATCTTCCTTAAGATCGAACCACTATAAAATTTGTGTCTCTTTAATTTAGTTGTGAATTGTGGCTTCTTTTCCTACCGATTGGTGAAGTGCAATTTTTGCACCTTTGGTGTTCATTCTAATTTCGGAATTAACATTTAGCGCCCGCCGTAGGGCCGCATTCGTCTTCCTTTTCTCTCACATCCTCTAACAAAGTTAAAGGCCTTGCATGGAGGATCTAAGTCTACTTTTGTCATAGATCCTACAAGACTACAATCTAAGCCAATCGATGAATTTTCTTCCAAATTCAAGTCCTTGTCCGAAATCATGGGTAGACCATCGAAGAAGACTGCTAGCGAAATAGTCGAGGAGATTGATAACACCGCCAACAACGAAAATACTCCGCCCGCCAACCAGTTCGAAGTTGGAGAAACTTCTAAGGCTGGAACGGCCGTCACGAGAAGAGAATTGGATGAAGTTGTTGCGGGTTTAACAAGCCAAATGGGCATTGCAAACACTTCCATGATAAAGATGCTTGAGTCCATGTTTGCTATGCAGGCCGCCACAGCAAAAGTTACCATGGATGCTGCTCGTGCTAAATCCGCTCAAACGAACTATACGGAAAATGCAAGTTCTCCCTCCTCAAATTCAATTCAAATAAATTTTGTCCAAGAGTTTGCAAATCCCAATGATCCTCAACGTAAAGAAGCCAAACAACATATGCGCAACCGCTCCGATAAAGTGACCTCTTAACAAGCGCTTGAAATCACCAAAGGGGCACCTCCTTAAGCGGGAGGCCCAGGGCCCCGGAATCCGAACCGAGAGCGTTTGCTTAGGCAAACATCCAGCAAGGATAACGGGGTCTGCCCCGTGGACCAGCCCAATGAAGAGGAGCGCATATCAGAAATGGTCCGCAAAATCATGGAAAAAAGCTTGAGAAAACAGGACGATGAGAAGGAGTGGGGCTTTGCTCCTGCAAAACCTCCACTCACGGAGAGGATCAAGGTGGCTCCGTTTCCAAATAAGTTCAAACCACCGACGGTGCAGGCTAACAATGGGACTAGTGACCCCAACGTGTTCCTGTTCGAATATGATCAACATATGGATGACGCACGTGCCACAAATGAGTTGAAGTGCTTGTACTTTCCAACCTACCTTGAAGGTGTGACTTCTCTTTGGTTCACAAAGTTACCACCCAAATCTATAGATGATTTTGCTACCTCGGCCAAGCTATTCAGAGAGCAATTCAGGCTCCTAGCTACAAAAGTGCGAGAGTCATAGAATTGAATGAACTCGAGCAAAGGCTGGGAGAGCCCATCAGAGCTTTTCTAACCCGCTTCAACACTGTTGTAGCGGAGGTTGGGAATTACGAGCCTCGTTTGGCATTAATGGCTTTGAAGAGAGCCATAAACAAGAAAACTAAACTTGGACGATGGATTAAGAAGAAGAAACCAAGCACGTTTGAGGAACTATTTGATAAAGCTAAAGAATATATAGGGGTAGATGAAGATCCAGCCTACGCCATGGATATTCCTGAAAGCAGCATACAAATTGAGAAGAAAAAAAATGATGTAGTGGGTGGCCAGAAAAATCCCGATAGTTAGAAGAGTGGGAATGACGGAAAAGATAATCATGCCAACAAGAAATTTCGCTTTTTTAAAAATTTTGAACCGAATCCTCTAAACGACACTGTGGAGAACATATTCATGGCAACTAAAGATACTGAAGAATACCCAACACCGAAGCAAGTGAAGGCCATTGACACCGCCATTAAATCAGGGGGTTTTGCCGATTTCATAACTAGCCAGGTCACAATACAAATGAACGCCGACACCTAAAAAACTTAATTGAGGAATGATAAGGAAGAATAGACTTCAGCAGTATGCAAAGAATCCGCAGGGTACTCAAGTTGCTCAGGGTCAAGGAACATCGGCATGGCAACCTAAACAGAATGAGAATGCTTCAATCATTGTCATTCCAAGGATGATCATTAATACCATATCGGGTGGTCCTCACCCAGCCGGAAGAAGCTGGGGAGACATTGTAAAGTATACTAATGAAATGAAGAGTCTTTCGAGATGAGAAGAACTCTTGATCACGAATGAAGCCTATTCGGCAAAAATGCCAAGGACTCCATGGGATGATATTGTATTCAAAGAGCGAGACACAGACGTACTGCTGATGCCGACGGTAGATCCAATGGTAATAACCATCGGCTTAGGTCCATCCATTGTCAAAAGAATCTAGGTTGACAATGGCGCATCCATCAACGTCATTTTCATCAATGCATTTAATAGGATGAACCTTTCCATGGATGATGTGAAAGCTTGCCAGAACAAAATCCATGGGTTTATGGGGCAAGCCATTCAACCAATTGGCGTCATCAATTTGCTTGTTGTGCTTGGAGAAGGGGATTAGAAGGATACATTAAGGCAAGATTTTATCATAATCGATGAGCTGCCTACTTATAACGCTTTCCTTGGAAGACCAACCCTCGCGACATTTAGAATAACAATGGCTCCGTGGTGCCTAACGATGAAATTACCTGTCAAAAACGGAGTTGGTGTAGTCAAAGGCGACCAAGAGGCAGTAAAAGAATGTTATTTGGCTGAGCTTGTTGAGGCAAGAAAGAAGGAAGTGAAGAAGGATATGGAGCCTCCATATCCGCATTTATGACTCCCCCTTATAGCAGTTAGGGTGGGGTCCTCCTACTGGCGAGCATAGCCGAGCACAGAAGGAACTCGATCTAAGAAAAGCCGGTATGGGGGAAAACAGAGCGGCACCAGCTGAAGACACCATCTCTATTCCAGTGCACGATAAAGATCCCAACCGAGTCTTGAAAATAGGTTCTCAGCTGGGCCTAAAGTTGCAGACGGATTTGATATTGTTTTTGAAAGCAAATTTAAATGTTTTCTCTTGGACGCATTTCGACATGTGCGAAATATCACCTGATGTAATTTTTCATAAATTGAATATTAATCCTACTTTGGCTCCTGTAAAACAGAAAAGACGAATTCATGGGCCTGAAAGATCTGTGGCATTAAAAGAAGAAGTAGATAGGTTATTCAAAAATAACTTCATACGAGAATCTACATATCCCTATTGGGTTTCCAATCTGGTCCTTGTTAAAAAATCCAACAGCAAGTGGAGAGTGTGCATAGACTATTCGGATATCAACAAAGCATGTCCCAAAGACAGCTTCGCGTTACCTAGAATTGACCAAGTTGTCAACGCTATGGCGGGGCATGAGTTTATATCTTTCATGGATGCATACTCTAGCTACAATCAGATTATGATGCATAAACCAGATAAAGAAAATACAAGTTTCATAACAGATAGAGGCTTGTATTGCTATAAAGTTATGCCATTTGGGCTAAAAAATGCAGAGGCAATGTACCAGCGCCTTTTGAATTCCATGTTCAAATCCCAAATCGGGAACACTATGGAGGTCTATGTTGATGATATGCTGGTAAAATCCAAGAAAGCCGGCGACCATCTGGAGAATCCAGCTGAGATGTTTCATATTCTCAGAAAATATGGCATGAAGCTAAATCCTCTTAAATGCTCATTTCGAGTCTCGTGCGGAAAATTTCTCGGATTCATGGTCAATGCTAGGGGCATTGAGGCGAATCCCTCTCAAGTCATCGCCTTACGAGAAATGCACGCTAGAAAGAGCTTCAAAGCCTGAATGGGAAAGTAGCGGCACTTAACCGATTCATCTCTAAGGCGACAGATCGGTGTATTCCACTCTATGATGCCTTGAAGAAGGGTGGAAAGGAGTTCCAGTGAACTCCAGAATGCCAAACAACCTTTGAAGAGTTGATTAAATACATGGAGTCATCGCCGATGCTCTCTAAGCCCAAAGATGGAGAGGAGTTGTTCCTATATTTGGCTATCTCATCACATGCCTTAAGCGCCGCGCTTGTCCGAGAGGATGCCAGGGCCATTGGCCGGTTTATTACATCAGTAAGAGGCTCGCTAGAGCAGAGTTAAACTAACCAAAATTAGATAAACTTGCGTATTGTCTGCTCATCGCCTCAAAGAAGCTAAGGCCGTATTTCCAATCCCATCCTATAAAAGTTCTCACTGACCAACCGCTAAGACAGGTTCTCTTTCACCCAGAAACTTTGGGAAGGTTATTAAAGTGAAATATAGAGCTCAGTCAATACGATATCATTTACCACCCTCGAAGGGCTATTGATGGGAAAACCTTAGCGGATTTCATCGCCGAGTTCATGGATAGGGGAGAGGAAACTGAGGAACTAGTAGAGCCCATGAACAGTTGGAAGTTATACATTGATGGATCCCAAAATGATTATTGTTCAGGGGAAGGAATCGTCCTAGAAAACCGGATGACCATTCTCTATGCTACACCCTAAGATTGGAATTTCCATTAACCAATAATGAGGCCGAATATGAAGCCTTAACTACAGGTCTAAAGTTGGCGAAAGAATTGATACAAATTTTCAGTGACTCATAGTTAGTGGTACGTCAAGTCCTGAAGGAATTCCATACCAAACTTGGAAACTTCCCTTCCTATCTTATCAAAGCCATGGAATTTCTCAACGACCTCGATCACTATACCATATCTCATATTCCAAGGGAGTAAAACTCGAGGCAGACTCTCTCGCCAAGTACGCTAGTTCCTCAGCTGCAGAGTTACTAGGCTTAGTTCCCATCGAAGTCCTCTCAACCCCCGCCATTGCAGAAGAAGATGTTGACTGGATTATGGAAAATGTAGAAGAACCCATGTCCTGGATGACCCCAATCAAGGAATAGATTCTCAATAGAACACTCCCTGAAGAGCCAAAAAAGCAAAGGAAGGTGCTACGCAAATCTCCATTGTACCTTATCCAGGATGGAATGTTTTATATGCGAGGATTCTCCATGCCATTACTGCAATGTGTAACGAAAGAGGAGTCCAAATAAATCTTAGCTGAATTGCATGAAGGAGAATGTGGAGATCACACAGGCGGTCAAACATTAGCCAAGAAGATTCTGCGATATGGCTACTTTTGGCTCGACGTGAGCCTGGATGCAATGACCTATGTTAATAAGTGTGATATATGCAAAAGGTTCGCAAAAATTCCGAGAGCACCTCCCACTGAGTTGACTCAGATGGTTAGTCCATGGCCGTTTGCTGTCTGGGGCATAGATTTAATTGGGGCATTGCCAACAACTAAGTCAAATATGAATAATGCAATCGTAGCAGTGGACTATTTCACTAAATGGGCTGAAGCTGAACCATTAGCAACCGTTACTTCAAAGAAGGTGATCAATTTTGTTCTGAAGAACATTATTTGCCGATTTGGGGTACCTCAGAAAATAATTACCGACAACGGAACTCAATTTGAGAGCAGTGAATTTCTAGATTTCTGCGCTAAGTACAAGATTAAGAAGAGTTTTGCAGCTATTGTTCATCCGCAGGCCAACGAGCAGGTCGATGCAATCAACAAAATTTTGAAGTCAGCCATCAATAAGTGCCTAGAAAAAGCAAAATGTGGTTGGGTAGACGATCTTCCTCTTGCACTATAGGCATACCGTACCACTCATAAAACTGTGATAGGGCACACTCCATTCTCACTTGCATTTGGATCCGAAGCTATGATTCCAGTGGAACTAGAAGTTCCCACTCACCGAAGAATCCACTTCAATCAAAGGGAGAATGAGAAGCTGCAACTCGAGGCTCTTGACTTACTTGAGGAAAGAAGAAGAGAAGCAGAACTCAGAGCTATTGCACATTAGAGAAGAATAGCTTGTCATTTCAATGCTAAAGTAAAATGGAGAACTTTCCAAGTTCGGGACCTTGTTCTGAAAAGAATCATGACAGGAATGGGAGTGTTTGGACCCAATTGGGAAGGCCCGTATATGATAAGCCAAAAATTCTCAGATGGCACATTCGAGTTGAAAACGACAGATGGGATCCAAAAGCTTGGAACAACATCCGTCTTCGATGCTACTTCATTTAATAATTCTTTCATTTTACAAATTGTAAACATTGTTGCAAGTTCTGTACATACCATGCGCTGTAAATACCACGCAACATTGTTACAAACTCTGTATATATTAATGAAAGAAATTACCTTTCTTGCCTAAATCGTACATTTGCAAACTCTTGTTTACAAGTTGCTTAAATTCGATTTTGATTGCAGGTACCCTAAAAGAACGTTAATGCATCCAAGACCTAATAAAACCTGGTGACATTTACAGCACATACCGATTGGGATAGGTCAAATGCTCATTGCTCAATGCTTAAAGTTTCACTCGCAATAAATGTTAAGGTGTGAAACACAACATAACAAAAAAAAGACATCAGGAATTGGACGGTCAAATAATGTGATGTTCGAGTTACAAATAAGGTTGTCAGTTTTACCAAAGGGGCACCTTCTTAATTGCGAGGTTCATGGCCCTGGTTCCAACAAATCAGGGTAAGACCCGATGATTGAACTAGCATCCGCCCCGTGAAAAAATGCAACTTTAAACCAAAGACCTCCCAAAGGGAAACCTAATCGATCACCGTAACCATTGATACATGGTTCGACTGCGACAAACACTAGGTTTTTAAACCAAAGATCTCCCCGAGGGGCACCCAGTTTATCGTCGACGCCATTGATACATGGTCGGATCGCGATACAAACACTAGGCTATTAAACCAAACACCTTCTCGAGGGGCACCAGGTTGATCGTCAGTGCCATTTATACATGACACGATTATGACAAACTTCGGGATTTAAAAGACCCCCTCGGGGGCATCCGACCATAGACCGAATCCACCAAGATTTGGTAAATGACAGACCCAAAGACCTTTTCGAAGGCGTCCTACAAATTCTACAAGTGGCTAAATCATTCATCCATAACAAATAACAGGTTTACAAAGCACCTCTTTGGAGGTACGAAAACCAAGACCTCTCCGGGGGCATATGTTCAAATCAAATCTTCGAAGGACCTGGACTGCCAGGCTAGCGAGAAATGTAATTGAATGTATTAAAAATATAAGACCTCTCAGGCAAGGGCATAGTGACAAAGATTCTTCCTTACTAAAAGCATGAGTTTGCTCGATTAAACTAGAAACCCTTTGGCTTATAAGCCAGTCAAAAGATTCCAACAAAATCGATTGCAAGTATCATGCCTAACCTATAAAAGTTTGTGACAAATTTTGGTATGGGGGCATTACCACCGCATTAAAGGAAAGTCAATATTGAACATACCACAAACTCGTCATAACATTACATTAAAATTTGGTACCTACAAGGTTTATTTTGACTAGTGAAGTTGTATCTCGAAATGGCTAAGGCAAACTCAAAAACTTCGATGATGTGATAAGAACAAAAGTGGTTAGTTGCGGGTATTGCCCCAGTCAAAATTAAAGAAATTTAACAAAGTCAGTCAAAATAACCCAGCCAGTAATGATTCAAGGCTACAACTAAAAAACCAAGTTACAACAATGAAAACGAAGCAAGTGTGAAATGTAGAACAGTAGAGTACGATGAAGCTAAAATAAAAGCTTAAAGTACAGCAAGTAGAACACACTTCCATCACAGTAACACAATACCAGGTTGCAGAATCGCAAGTCAAGTCACAGAATCATGAACCTACGGGAGTCTCAGACATATAACAGCATAAAGCAGTAAGCGGGAACCAGCACCCGCATATACAATCGATCTAGACACAACATGCAAAAGATAATAATCGTGAAGCAAAATAAATTGGTATTGAGCATCCCTACTTCTTCCTGCCGCCTGACGTGAGAACTGGTTTGTTGAGAGAAGGAGGAGGGATCTCTGCCACATCACAAGGATTCTCTTAAGAAGATAAAGTGATAGCTTCCATATTCTTCTTCTTTTTCTTGTGCTTCTTAGATGATGAGGACTTGGCAGCTTTCTTTCCTTTACCCTTTGCAACATCTTCCGGGCTTTCGTCTGTTCCCATGGCCTCATAATCATCACTAAGAATGTAATCGACATCTTTTAGGTCAGAGAGCGCATCGATTTTAGCATCTTGTGATCCGAGAACTTTAACGATAAGTAAGGATGTATCACTAGGGGGAGGGGGAGTGATAACGGAAGCAAGTGAAATAGTCATCAGGGGTGAGTCAGTTATAGCGGC
This sequence comes from Allium sativum, assembly GCA_030737875.1. Classification (NCBI taxonomy): domain Eukaryota; kingdom Viridiplantae; phylum Streptophyta; class Magnoliopsida; order Asparagales; family Amaryllidaceae; genus Allium; species Allium sativum. The sequence continues at coordinate 722,910,802 of CM060920.1, forward strand.
TTCAAATGCCATTTCTTTGCCTGTAGCGGGAGAGGACAGGGGTGAAATTAAACCTAGATTATGGAGGCAATAAGCATAAGAGGCAAGAGACCCAGGCGAATCAAAAATGGATTCTAAGTATGACACAGTGTAGTCAATTTCGATTTTACCTGCATCTAAAAGGTTTTCCTGGACATCTCTCTGCTCAATTCTCCAGTTGTCTACGTTTTCGTCGTCACCTTCGTCGTCCCCACCATGTTCGTCCGTATTGTTTTATGTAACAATCTGCTCTTTAGTACCTACATCTTTTTCTATTGAGATAACGGGAGTAGTCACATGAATTTGTGAGCTAGAAGCCTCAATATTCGCGGAATTGATGAGAGGTGCAATGTTAGTTGGACTCTGAACCTTCTCCCTAGAGATACCAGCCTTGCCATTCGCCAACTGGACCTTTCCCTTAGCTAGATCCTTCTTGGATTTATCATCCAAAAGTTTATTGATAAGATCTTCCTTGCTTCTCTCCGCGGCCCTCATCATCAGGAGTATCTTCCCTAAGCCAAGCACGCCTTCTTCTTTCCTCATCCTCTTCCTCTCGTATCTTCCGTCTTTGCTCTTCAGTCAAATCTGGTTCTGATACATGCGAAGGCTTGTGGGAAGACTTCGGGGGAGGAGGAGGGTGATGTTGTTTATAATGATGCGACGGCTGTGAGGGACCAGATTGTAACAAATACTTTGGATAAAGTGCTTTACTCTTCCTTTTGAAATCTGACCTAAAATCTGATGAACGCTTCCCATGCATATCTAAAACTGGAAAAAGATAGAAGCAAAATTTCAGTACTTGAATTATGAAGTACTAGGGCAAATTGTAAAAGCTTTAAGGGAGTTTTAAAAGCATATAGGTATTAGACATATTTTCTAAAGCGTTATTACTCGACGAACAAGTTTTTTTAGTTTTGGATCTAGGGAAATTCCTAGAGATATGAGATGTTTTCCTTGCCATGTATTGGCAGCATCCCTTATTTCGATTTCTATGGTTTGAGGATCAAGAGGCTGGGTAATGATATCACTTTAGCTAAGGTACTTTGAAGAGTTGAGATCACATAAATTATCAAATGTACCTGTGGAACCTTCCTCTGTTTTATTTTGAACAAGAGGGTCATTGACCATCGTCTCAATGTTTGGGTTAACCTCTAGTTCGGTTCACCTCCGCCTGCATGTTCAGTTTCGGGTGCAAAATCTAAAGTGTTGTCCACTCTGTTGTCTCCTTCAATCTTCTCAGACTCCGTCTCAGAATCAGAATTCGAAGAAACATTTTCTTCGTCAAGAAGTTTAGTTGATGTCATAAGACCCTTGCCCTCACGTTGGTTAAAAGTTTCATCCTTATTCGAAATCATTGACGATGGCAATATTCTACCAACGATAGGCTCCGAACACTTTTTTAAAGAAGGATCCATAGTTAGATCTTGATCAATAATTTGGTCCTGAGCCTTATTACCATCACCTGAAGCCCCTGTGTCCGTGCCGACGGGATTGGCTTTAGGAGTGGGAAGTCGTCCTTTAGAGGGAAATTTTCTCAAGGGATGAAGTAATTTGTATTTGCGGAGAGTTGCTTCGGTAACTTAAACTTTCCTACTTTTCCTAGCCTCGTTAATTGCTTCAAGGTTTCAAAAATGGCCTTGACTGGGGCAAATGCTTTCTTATCCTTAATTGGAGCAGGGACAACTGAAGTTAAAGAGAAAAGTTAAGAGAGATTGTTACTTAAATAAAGAAAATTAAAACTGCCCATAGAATGTGTTTACCTCCTTCTGTCCAATTCCCGCGAAAGGTTTCAGGACAACTGACGAAGAAAATTTGAGTTAAATACCCTGAACCAATTTTTGGTAGAAATGTTATAAGTTTGCGATTCCTTACACCCTCAACATGCATAATATATGAGGTATCTTTCCTTTTCCTAAATGAGCAAAGATAGAAAATCTCTTGAAAAGTCGGTTCACGCTCCTTAACTTGCATAAAAAGGATGTAAAGTCGCAATAAGATGGTATAGCCGTTCGGGTGAAGTTGAAAAGGCACTACGCCATAGATGGCCTATCACAACGAAAATCCATGGTCTTGCTAGCTACAATGTTGCCATTGCTATGTTTTTTTTGTCTATTGCAACACACGCATAAATGTGTTAGCATATATATCAACATGTGTTGCAGTAGCCTGGTGAATAAAATTATCTATCCACGTCAACACGATCCAACGGTCGAGGTTAGCGATCCGCGTGAAATAATGTTTTGTCCAGGTTAGCAATCCACGTTAGAAATAATGTTTACGGCAGAAAACAAAAACAAAAAAGGGGAAACTAACAAAATATTGAAAGTTTTAATCAAAATTTAACAATATACTTCGTCGCTCAACCTCTCAAACAATCATTTTCAGGTTCAATTAGGGTTAAAAGTTCAAGTTTACAAGCTTAATTAGGGTTCGAGTAGGGCAGGTTCGAGTTCGAGTTCAAGTTCAAATAGGGCTTCGGTGTTTCAATTAGGTCTTCAATTGGGGTTCGTTTGGATTTTAGATTTCAGTTAGGGCTTTGATTTAATCTGCTGCTTCTGGTATCACTCAATGTATATTTCAATTTTTTCTGATTTGGTTGTTGTGTTGTGTAATGTACTGCTTTACTTGTGCCTAATTTACTTCTTTACGGTATCACTCAATGAACGACGAGGAAAAACTATGGGCAGAACTTTCTAAGTCCAGTGAAGGGTACATCAGTGGAGTTAAACTTTTTATTCGAAATACTTTTTCTAGATTTGCTGTAGGTGATGAAATTACATGCCCTTGCAAAAAGTGTCATAATCGCAAATGGCATTGTCAAGAAGTAGTCTACAACCATCTGACTTGGAACGGTCCATCTGAATTGTACATGAAATGGATTTGTGGAGTTTCCTGTTTAGATCCTGAAAGGAGCGATAACGATATGGATTTGAAGCAGGAATAAATTTGGAGATAATCTCGGTGAGATGTTGCAATGTACTTGTGGAAATATGCAGAATAATGAAGTTGGATCTTCTGATGGGTCAAATGGAACAGATGTCGATGCTAGAAAATTTCATCAATGTGTTGAAGAGGGAAAACAGCCATTACATCCCGGGTGTACTAAATTTTCACGATTAAGTTTAATTGTCAGATTTTATTCTTTAAAATTCCTACATAAAATCACTGAGTCTGCATTCAGCGATTTATTAGAGTTGATGAAAGAAGCTTTTCCACAAGCCCACATCCCTTTATCTTTCAATGCTACTAAAAATATCATTAAAGATTTAGGCCTTGATTACCAAAGAATACATGCATATCCAAATGACAGCAGCTATATTGAGCAGAAAATGAAAAGGAAAATAACTACAAAAGTTATGGTTTTTTCAAGGCAGGTTATACCGGAAGAGAAAGTGGTTATTGACAAAGATTCGGAGAAGCAGATTCATAGAGTACCAACAAAAGTGATGCATTATTTTCCACTAAAACCAGGGTCGCAAAGGATGTTTATGTCGAAGGAGTATGCAAAACTTATGTTATGGCATGCAGTGGGACGAAAAAATGATGGCAGACTTCGACATCCAGCTGATGGCGAGCTATGGAAGATGATGGTTGCCAATTATCCTCATTTTTCATCAGAAAACAAAAATATCAGGTTAGGAGTAGCATCTGATGGATTCAGTCCTTTTCGTACAATGACTACACATCACAACACATGGCCGGTCGTATTGGTAAATTATAACCTCCCATCTTAGTTATGCATGAAGATAGAAAATTTGATACTTTCAGCCCTTATCCCTGGTCCAGAGTCTCCTAACAATTACATTGATGTCTACATGCAGCCTCTTATCGCAGAATTGAAAGAATTATGGGATCTTGGCATAAAAACTTATGATGCTTTCACTGGTGATAATTTCACATCACGTTCAAGCGTATTATGGACGATCGACGACTTTCCGGGCTATGCAATGTTATCCGACTGGAGCACAAAGGGTTATTTAGCTTGTCCCGTATGCCATTTCGAGACTTCTTCAACTTACCTGTAACATAGTAGAAAAATGTGCTACATGAATCATAGGAAATTTTTAGACCCGAGACACAAGTGGAGGTTTGATAAGAAAAGGTTCAATGGTGAAATCGAAATGGGAACACCTCCCAGAATTTTATCTAGGACTGACATTAAAGAATTTTTGGCTAGTTATGAATTTTTGGGAAGAAAGAGGTCAAGAAGCATAAAAATGAATCTCCTTTAAAAAAAAAGTCAATATTTTTTAATTTACCATATTGGAGTCAAAATGTATGTCGACATAACCTTGATGTTATGCTCATAGAGAAAAACATTTGTGATAACATACTTGGTACTTTATTAAATATTGATGGGAAGTCGAAAGACTATTTAAATGCTTGGTATGATTTACAAGAGATAGGCATCAGGGAGATCCTTCATCTGGCTGTATCAATTGATAGGAATTACCTTGAGATGAGGGCTGCCATATTTGAAATGACGAACAAGGAGAAAGAACTATTTTTCTCGGTGTTGTAGAATGCTAAACTGCCTTATGGTTGTGCAGCTAATATTAGCCAGTATGTAAACAAGAAAGAGAGGAAAATTGCAGGGTATAAGAGCACGATGCTCATTTTCTTCTCCACTACTTGCTGCAGTTTGCCGTGAAGAAATCTGTAAAACCTGAAGTTGCAATACCTATGATACGATTAGGTGCATTTCTAAGAAGCCTTTGGAGTAAAAGTATCGATTTGGCTAATCTCAAAAGGCTACAAAAGGAAATTGTGGAAATTCTTTGTCAATTTGAGATGATATTCTCAAATGCTTTCTTCGATATAATGGTGCACTTGCTAATTCATTTATGCAAGGAACTTGAATATGGTGGACCTGCACATGTTCATTGTATGTTTCCTATTTAGCGTTATCTTTGTAAACTGAAATCATATGTTTGCAACAAAAGTAAACCTGAGGCGTCCATTGCTGAAGGTTATCTTGTAGACGAATGTTTGATATTCTGTTCAAGGTTCTTAGGTAGCGATGGAGTAGAAAAAATGCAATTTAAAACATGTCCATAAAATCTGGAATAACCTATTGGCACAAGAAGAAACAAAGATGGAAAAACTATTCATCTTAAAAATTCTCAATGGAAGGAATGTCACCATTATATTCTATTCAATTGTGGTAACAAGGAAATAGAGAGTTTACTTGGATAAGTATTTTTATTTTATTAAGTATTGAAGTATTATCTCTATTTTTATGAATCCTTTATTAGTTATTTTGTTCCTTTTTTCATAATAAATAATGTTTTCCTTTTTGAACCTGGCAGATGGAATTTTATGCAATTAAAGTTTACAATGGTTTATTTAGTTAGAAAAGTGGACAAGTTCGGTTAACATCAGTAATAATATTCTTCGCATAGCTTATGATATGATGTCAACTAGATTAAAAAAAACTATTTTTGATGTCATCCTTTTGCCAGCAAAATCAGCTCTTTTAAATAATCTACAAACATGTTATTGATTCTAGCCTCACGTAGTGTTAGTTGTAAATTCTAAGTTTCAGCACTTTCAGGGATTTCAGGCATGATTTGTACTTAAGCTATGTTCTCATTCATACAGAACTGTTTTTGGTATGGCTAGTTTCAGCTTTAGTAATAGATCCATCCAAATTTGTTTCTATCTTTTATTAACCTGGTCTTTATTCTAGGGAACATCGAGCTTTAATTGATGTTCATGCATCATCAAAAAAATATAAAAGAGAGAGAGAGGACACAGTGAAGAATTTTGGAAGTGGTTAAAGGAAGAGGTTGGGAAAAAGGAGGACATTTCAAAAGAAGTACAACTGCTTGCAATAGGGCCTCTTCCAACTGCTAAGCGGTTTACTGGATATGTTATCAATGGATACAGATCTTATACAAGGTTCAGAGATGCCAAATGTACAACACAAAACAGCGGTGCATTTTTGACAGCCTTGACTACTAGCTTTGCAAGTTCGAAAGATCAAAATCCATTGGTTGGTGAAGTTAATTACTATGGATCAATTGAAGAAATATTCGAACTAGATTATTGGGGAGAATTTAGTGTGGTTTTATTTAAGTTTGTTGGTACCAAGAAGAGAAAGATTTATATGGGCTGACTCATGCCAATTTTAACCGATTGTGCCAACAATCTGATCCTTATGTTATGGCTTCACAAGTAAAACAGGTGATTCATATAGAAGATCCAATTGATAAGATGTGCCACAATGTTATCAAGAAATTGCCGAAAGATTGGTCTGAACTCGAAAGAGAATATGAAAATGAAGATTTGAATGATATCCATCCTGCTTATGGAACATGAAATCAAGATTTTGATGTTCGTTGGTGTAAAGATGATGTCCTAATAAGACGAATCCGCCTTCCACCTAGCAAAGTGAAAAACGCGGCTTCTTAATTTCATGTTTTTGTAGTCCAATACCCTTACAAATTGTGCAAATCGGAGATCATATATAGACACACACTGCCGATATGTATTTCTGCTTATTTTTATGGTTGGATGGAGGTATGCTTCAGAATTCTTACAATTTCCGCTTGCTGAAGCATCAGTCTAATTCTTACAATTCTGTAGTTCAATGCTGGTATGTAACTGATCATGTACAAGACTGATGCTTCAGTAATGAACTACAAAATTTTAAGAATTTTATTTTCTCTTTAATCAGTAATGATCGTGTCAGTTCGTAATTGATGCAATGGTTGAGTTTGTATTTAAATGAGTCGTGCATGGCTAAATTTTTAGTGCCTCGGGCATACTATTGCATTCCTTGATATCGTTCGTTCTTTGAACATGCTGAGTCATTGCATCTGTTTGCAACTAAGCCATAGATTTTGATTGTACTGAAAAACAACTCTGGCCATAGTTTGTGCTGAAATGTCTTTGTGCTGAAGTGCAAGTCAGTTATACTATGGCCATAGTTTGTGCTGAAATGCAACTGAGGCATGCATGTCTTCCATTTTGTGTTGCAATGTAAACGAGGCATTGCATCAATTTGTAGCCGAGGCATGCATGACTTTGGTTGTGCTGAAATGCATTAGTTGTACTAAAGGCTTTTGCTGAAATGCATGACTTTTGAAATTGCTTTATTTTGCAGGTGAAGGAGTCGGTAGAGGTATTGAATGCACTGGAGGCTCGCGCTTTATTTATTTGGAACTGTTTTAGTTTAATGTAAACTTGAATTTAGTACTGGTTGTGTTTGTATGTACTCTGTAAAACTGAATTTATTGGCTATTTTTTGTTATTCTGTAGTTGACTAAATAGTAATTGTGTTACTGGTTAATTTGAAATGAAAAGTTGTTAATTAATTCCAGTGTGTGATGTTAATTGCTATTATGCTATAGTATGTTATATAATGTTGCAATAGATATGATATAATGTTGCGGTATGTAATGTTAAATGTTGTCGTTGCTATGATATAGTGTTTCCATAAATTATTGCATGTGGCCCCACAATAGGATTCCGTGAACTCTGCTATAGATTTTAGTGGCACAACAGGATTCCATGAACCTTTGATTCAAAATTTAGTGGGCCCCACATTTATGTAAATTCAGTACCGGTAGCAACACCTGTAGCGATGTTACCTTAGGATAGCAAAGTCGTTTCCTTTGGCTCTAAGGCAACGCGGTAAAAGGCAACCCTAAAAAAGTGTTGCCACAGATCATTTTTGGCCTATAGCAACATTTTTTTGCACTTCCCGCATCACTTCTCTGGGGTTGTCGTATGCAATCTATGGCGTAGTGAGGAGCAATGGCTAATTGGTTTGGATTGTTTCTATGAAATGATTAAAGGGAGGAACACCACCGCCTACTAGCATATAGCGATTCACAGTTACATACCCTGCTGGGGTTGATCTGCGAATACACCTTTATTTGGCAAAAGTGCATCTGTGATAGGGATTCCAAATTAACTACATAAATGTTCAGAATGTTCCTTGTCAAGAGTGGTAGAATGCCTTTCTGTCGGCAGCCTACTAAGTGGAACAGGATTTGGAAAAGGTTGAGGGGCTACAATTGTCGTAGAAGTATCAACTGAAGCAGACGATGTACCTTCGGCATGAACACGCATTTTCTGCCTAGTGGTTATTCTTCAAGAATAACCTCATTCATAAATAAATTACTAGGTATTTAAAGCAACTAGTTCAAGAATTCAAGCAAGTTAAAGCTTTGGGACGTTCTGTGCAAACTAAAGTTTTAGGTCGTTCCGATCATTAAAGTTTTAGGTCGTCTTTAGGTCGTTATTAGGATTAGGGCTTTAGGTCGTTTTGGGATACATAAATTAAAGTTGCCACGCGGTCTAAAAACCTTGAACTACCTCAACGATCTAAAGGCCTGGAGTATTCAAATGACCAAGAACCATGATCCTCAACCTTAGGTCGCAATAACAAGCCAATGCCTTAGGTCGTTTACAACTAAAAGTTTTGAGTCGTGTTTGCCACCTAAAGACTTTGGAGTAGAAGAACGACCTAAGACTCTGGATGGGGATAATAATCCAAAGTTAAGAGCTAAAGCCACAACCTAAAGCTTCTAAATGTGAAAAGTGACTTAAAATTTGGACTTTGATAACATGGACTGTCCGAAAGGAGAAAAGAGCTTATATCAACATTAGGTTACGATATCAAGACAGTTTGACCAGCGTGTGTGAGGAATCATCAACAAACTCGAAATCCTTAGATCGTTCAGTGATCCGGAAGCTAGGGTTGTTCTAGAGTTCAAAGGGATTAAGACCATGTTAGCGGGCTTAAAACTTCAAACTCAAAACAAGGCCCAAGCTCTTCGAATGTTCAACGACCTAAGGCCCAAGTTTGCAGCAACAACCTGGAACCTACCCGGGTTTCTATGATCTAACACTTAGGCCATTCTAGCGACTTAAGTGTCAGTCTGTAACAACGATCCAAAGATTGGAGCATTCATCCAAGAACATTTAGCACAATAGAATTAAATTTACGGAATTTCAAGCTATGGCCTAAGTTTGCAAAGAAAATTCATATGCAAGCCACACAAGAATTACAAGCAATCAAGATTACAAAACACAATTTGGAAATCTCTTTCAACAATACCATGAAAAATTAAGAATCATATGAGATTTATGAACAATAGAGCACCGAATTCAACTCAAATTATCTCATACAATTGAAAGTCCTCAAATCAGATTCGAACAAGCCTAGAAATCAAGAAAAACAAGATGAAGTCAAACCTGATTTTGAGTGGGAGTTATCCACGAGGGCTCTTCAAGAAGTTTCATATTCACGAAAATGGGCCTCAAGAGAAATCAAATTGCCTTCAATTAAGCAGTTGATCGAATTTGTTGAACTCAAAATCACGAGAAGAATGCAAGACTTGGTCGATGCTTTTTGAATTCAAGGCGTCGGCTGGAAGTCGGATTAATTCTTAGGAGTGAGCTGCCATTAACAAGCTTTAGGGTGGAAGAAGAAGCTATAAAAGGTGGCGATATAATGAAAGTATAAAAGGACATAACTCAGGGGGGCCAAGTTCAAGTCCAAAGCCCACCAATGATTCAAGACCATGTGACGGCTTAAACCCAACGATCTACAGTTTGACAGGACCGAACGCGACCTTACGTTGTTGTTGAAAAATCCTGACCTAACATGTATCAAAGTTGTCTAAGTCAAAGCTTGTATTATTTTCAATAAATACAGACTTCGAGGGGCAAATGTTAATCCATAAAATATGGATCAAGAACAATAAACATGATTATGTCGTTTTTTTAGAAAACAAAGATAGGTCGCAAATTTTTAGATCGTGAATGTGACAAAACATTTAGATCCATCTGCACTTTGGTTCAGCTTGGTGCTTCATAGATTTGTATCATTTTGGTTCTTTAGGTCGTTCATAGGTTTTGGGTCATTCAGCTCAATGGTACGTTGCAGATTTTTGGCTTTCCCAAGCATATTAAACCATTGGGTAGCCTAGGGTCGTTCCTCTTTCTAATCCGCAAAGCTCTTTGGTTCGGCAAGCTCCTAGTTCGTCAGAACCTTAGTCCCTCACATTTGTAGCCCGCCAGGTGATTTAGATCATGCCACAGGGATTCTTAGGTTACCCTACGACCTAAGAAAGAAAGAATGGAAAAGCCAAGCTAGCCCGTGGCACCGGCTCGTTCTCTAGGTCGTTCCGCCACCTTTCCAAGCTGCAAAAGATCCGTAGCTCATTGGAATGCTTTGCCCATTCCGCCAAGCTCTTTAACCTATGCCGCTTCATATCAAGGCTTTTAGGTCGCTTTGCCTTTTTTGGTCCGTTCCTCCACAGGCTTTAAGGCTTTGGACCGCAAAAACTCTCCTCTGACACCTTTTATCTCACTCCGACGGCTTAAGGAAGGAAGAAGATAATTACAACTCTGCCACCTGGTCTGAATCTCACCTATAAATACCCCCCTCATTCCTTCATTAGGGGGACCAAATTTTATGACCCCGAAGGGCTGCCCAATTATTTCCTAGGCATTTCCAAGTGATTTCCATCTCTCCTAACACCATCAATTGAAGATCAAGCATGAAGTTAATCATGAAATCAACCAAAAGTGATCAATCTTTTTAGAGACCAAAGATTCTCCACCATACTCCTTGCATATTGTGAAATTCGCTTGTTTCTCCACTGATTTGTGTTGATCAAAGTAATGCTATTGTGTAATGAACTATATAAATGTAATTTTGAGTGATCCTAGACTGGTAACTCTTGAATTGATAATGGAAATTGCTATTAAAGTGGATGTAGATCTTCCTTAGGATCGAATAACTATAAAAATTTTGTCTCTTTACTTTAGTTGTGAATTGTGGCCACTTTTCCTACCGATTAGTGAAGTGCAATTTTCGCATCTTTAGCGTTCATTCTAATTTCGGAATTAACAACACCTTGCTGGAAATTGTCCAAGAACCAGGAGTCAATATCTGAAGGATGCTATGGAAGGAATATTCTCCATTCGAGAGGAACCATCGTTGAAGAATGCACATTATGTTCTCAAAATGCACAACCTGATAGTTTTTCCATATAAGATGAAGAAAGGGGTCCACCACCCACGTAACGATCCCCTTATGATGACGGCTCAAATCTGGCTCTTTGTCGTTTCCAAGATCCTTGTGGACATTGGGAGTGTCGTCAATGTCACCTTCAAGCATGCTTTCGATCAAATGGGAATTTATGAGAAGAAGTTGGAGCCAAGCAATGAATCGATCTTCAGTTTCAATAACAAAGGATCAATTCTGGTAGGACAAATCAACCTCCTAGTTCAAGTTAGGTTGTCTCTACTCCACAATACCTTCGAAACTCTCTTTGTTGTGACCGATCAACCATCCTATTACAATGCCTTCTTTGGACAACCTGCTTTGGAGGAGATGCATTCTTTTGTTTCTTCCAAGTATCTTATGCTAAAGTTCTTGACCAAGTAAGCATGGGGTACCATCAGAGGAGAACAATTTTGTTCTCGCGAGTTGTATTTCACAACGGTTGACAAATACAAAAGGGAGTGTTCTTCGTACTTTGATTCTTCTACTGTATTTATACCTTCGGATAGGGGATCCTTACACCCCATATTCGAAGCTAAAGTAAAAATTAATAAAGATAACAAACGTACAAATGGTAGGTACACTTTTTTGAAAAGAAAAGGAAAGAGAGTCGATGATGTAAACTTGACTGAGGAAGGAGAAATTATCACAGATTTAAATTTCAGAGGGGATATTGAAATAATGAAACCAATAGAATATTTGGAGAGGTAAATATTGATTCAAAGAATGAGGCAAAAGTTGTCAACATAGGGAAAAGGCTGACAGAGCCCATGAATTGCGACCTAATTCGGTTCCTACAACTTAACAAAGATGTTTTCGCTTGGACCCATTCGGACATGGTCGGGATCAATCCTTCTATTATGAGTCATGCCTTAAACATTGATCCTTCTGTAATCCCGGTTCGACAAATGAGGAGACAATACAATAGAGACTAATTAGAAGCCTTAAAGGAGGAAGTCAAAAGATTAAAAACAAATGGGTTTATCTACGAAGTTCTTTACCCAAAATGGTTAGCCAATCCTGTGCTAGTAAAGAAGTCCAACGGAAAGTGGAGAACATGTGTTGACTACAAAGATTTAAACAAGGCTTTCCCAAAAGATTGCTATCCCCTTTCACGGATAGACCAATTGGTCGATGCAATAAGTGGTCATAAGATACTATCCCTTATGGATGCTTACTTGGGGTATAACCAAATTCCAATGCATAAACCCGACAAAGAGCATGTGAGCTTTATCACTGATTGGGGAACATTTTGCTATAAAGTGGTGCCCTTTGGATTGAAAAATGCGGAAGCAACATACCAAAGAATAGTAAATAGAATGTTTTGAGAACAAATAGGGTGCAACATGGAAGTATATGTGGAAAAGCAGAAAGCCATTTAAAGGACTTGGAAGAAATGTTCAATGTCTTAAGAAATCACCAAATGATGTTAAACCCACAAAAGTGTTCTTTTGGGGTCCAATTTGGAAAATTACCAGGATAAGTGGTAAGTGAGAAAGGTATTGATGCTGGCCCTGACCAAATCCAAGCCATAAAAGATATGAAAGAACCTAGAACGATCAAAGAAGTCATGAGCCTGAATGGAAAAGTAGTAGCCCTCAGTAGGTTCATTTCCAAAGCCCCAAACAAATGCGTTCATTTCTTCGATGTTATAAAGAAAAAGAAGAACTTCGAATGGAACGAAGAATGTAGAAAGGCCTTCCAAGAATTGAAAGTTTATATGGGAACTCCCCTGGTTCTATCCAGTCCCGAGAAAGGTGAAGACCTATATCTATATATGGCCGTTTAAGAATATGTGGTAAGCTCAGTCCTTATAAGAGGAAGTAATGGAACTCAGCACCCAACTTTGCAATGACCTGCATTGTCAGAGGTATTATAATTAATTTATTTAATTATTTAAATAGTGATGTAGTGAATTAAATAGTGGTTTAATTACATATAGTGAATATATAATTAAATTAAATAATAGAATAATATATTTAATTCAGAAATAATCAAAAATATTGGGAATCACAATATTCTGTGAACTGGGTCATCCCTAAGATTTAATTCAACTTAGAGTTGAATTATATTGATGAATATATTCATTCGACGTCAGTTTAAACGTAGAATTTTAATATAATTAAAATAGAGCTCGAAATGGCGCGGCAGTTCGCTATTTGGCGATTTGAACTTCAACTGAATATACAGGGTTCGTTTTAAATCGGATTTCTGTGAAACAAGAAACGTTAGGAGCTGGTGAAGTATATTTTCCTAGTGGAAGAGAAAAATCGGGATTTCGTCGTGTAGATTTTGATTAATGTCCAAATCAAATTTTAGAAAAGTCGCTGTGGAATTCCTTTATAATTTATTTATATTTATTAAAGGAATTTCATTATAAATCGAATATCGATTTAATCGGGATTTGAAATATCGAGCTAGAAATGGATATAGGAATATTCTAGAGCTGTACGGTATTCCATGTGAATATAGACGATAATATTTAATTTAATTATATTTAAATATATTTATATATTTAAATAGGCTATTTAGAGCTTTAATAATAGCCACTTTTGCAAACGAAGTCAGAATTTGACGAAACTAATTTTGTTGGATCCACAATGTCAAATAGTTGTTAGATTTCTAGTTTCGTGATTTTTAGAGTCACTGTGTAGCCGTACGGAATTTTAGAGTGAAAAACAGTCAGTATTTAGACAGTTAAAAATACACTGTGTGAGCAAACGGAGTCGGAATTCGACGAAACCAGTTTCGTTGGGTTCGTAATGGCGAACTGAAGGTGCATGTCCAGTTTCGTGATTTTTGGATATTGTAGGTGATCACAGGAATTTTTAAAGGGGTAAAATTTAAGCTAAAAGCAAATATAAAGATATTTTATTTTCTTATAAATACGCCCTTTCTCTTCTCTAAACCCTAACCTTTATTCCACGCGTTAAACAAAGTTCCACGCTTCATCTTTCTAGCTGCCATCAGTTTTTCCCAACGCAAGAAAAAATCAAAGGAGAAAATCAAAGTAAAAAATCAAAACAAAATCCTAAAACCCTTATATACATGTATTCGAATCCCTGGAAGAGTTATCTTCAACCTAATCTGAGTTTTGAAGGGTGCGGTTTCCTTCACAGACATCTGCGGTTTCAACAGCAGCAGTTAGGGTTCGTCGAACCTTGAAACTCGAGCAGCTATTCGATATTTGGGGAGGTTGCGAGAGTTTTAGAGGGATTTTTGGGGATGTTCGAACCCATTTTTGTTCGATGATGTGCTCACCGTGGTCGTTTTGCATCTGAGATGACCCTGTTGAGTTCGACGTTCATGTGATGGGGAAAGACTGGAGCTTCATGTTTGTACCGGAGCACAGATCGACATCTGTATGGTGGGTTTAAAATAGAAATGCGAAGCAGTTCTGGGGTAGTTGCGGTTATGATGAAGACATGCTTCTGAAGCCTGGGCGCGTTTCAGCAAAGGGAAATGGAAGGGTTTCTGTTTCGTGAGTACAAGAAGGAGGAGTAGATCCTTTGTATTGTGGAAGAGAACAGGGAGCGGGAGTCTGAAGGTCCCTGTAGCGAAGTAAAGGAAGAGTATATGGTTGGTGAAGGAGCAGACTGAATTGAACGGTAATGATGGTGTGTATGGTAGAGTATGGTGGTCTGTCGCACGATGTGTGATCACCTGGAGCTCGCATACATATTGGCGATGGGTATAAGGTTGATGGAAGGAGCAGTGGACATTCAAAGATGCGGCAGTGGAGATATTGTGGTTTTCGGTGGCAAAAACAGGAACAGGAAATGAACTGAAGTAAGGGGAATGGTGTCATGAAGTGTTTGAATTTGGATGGGGTATGTTGGGAGAAGAAAAGGGGTGAGATTCATATTTAAATAAATATAAAGTTTAAGTTAATCCAATTAACATATGTACATAAATTGGTTAATATTATATCTCGCTCATACAAGGTCAGTTCGACGAACCGTCGGTCGCGCTAGAATCATATGAATGAGGATTATAGAATGGAACTAGGTTGGAGTGAATTGGGGCTCGTCACAAATTATGGAAAAATAAATTTTCTGTCTGAATCAAAAACAGTTTATCGTTCTTTAACGATGAACTGCCAATGTGAGTAAAACTCACCAACTCTGAACAGTTCTATTTTTATAACGTATATTTAGAACTGATAAATGATGACTGATTGCTGTGTGTTAACTGTTGGTTGAGTTGTTTGTGTATTGATTGAAATCATAGATAACGATATATATATAAATCGTTAATCGAATATTGATTTTGTTTATCAGAATATTTTATATATGCGTTGTTTAACATCTGTGATGCAGGGGAACAGGTTGGAGGGGTCCAACTGGACTCCTCAATATTTATAATACTGCTCTATTCATATATTGTAATATATGATGTGATATATAATCTGTTTGATTATGTGTGTTTAAACGATATCGATCATTGGGGTTTGTTATTTTAAATATCACAAAAAGACCCTGGGATGTAAAAAGAATTATTTCAATGTATATTGAAATAAATGGATTTTATAAAATCAACAGATTTTATAAAAGGAAATATTTTGAAAGTAAATAAAAGGAAAATATTTATAAAACGAATAGAGTTTTACAAAAGGGAAAATGTTGATAAAAAAATTGGATAAAGGAATACTTTTAGTAAATAAATAGCATCATAAAAGGAATATTTAGTTGGAAACTAAATAGGATTATAAAAGGAAGTTGACGAGATAAAAAGGAGTTAATCAAACGTACTTTATCAAAAGGAGTTAATCAAACGTAGTTTATCAAAAGGAGTTACTCAAACATAGTTATCTAGGATAAGTTACCATTTAGCATGACTGCTAGCGTAATTCGCAGGGCTGCAGATAGCCTACGGCGGTCGGATGTTTCCTGAGGGAATCAGGCGTAACCATTGTGATCGCTGCGATCTAGAGTCAAGCGAATGGAGTTAAATTCAATAATAGTTATTCGAATAAGAGTTAAACAAATAGAGTTATTCAATTAGAGTAAATCAAAATGGAGTTAAACAGAAATTAGAAACTGACTAAAGATTAGTTAAGTTGAATAGTTTTCTGAGTATCGATCTGATGTTGGTTTCGGCCTTCGGGGTTTATACTTAGAGAATTGTTCTCCTACTAGTTTACAGTCAGGGACTGATAGTTGTGAAATGATAGTGATATGTAAATAAGCTATGGAAATGTTTTCCAGTGTTAATAACATATATTTTCTAAACATAGAAAATAAGGAAATGTGAATATATATATATATGTTAAATGATGATTGATCGATATAATTTCCATCTGGAAATAATATCGTTGTTTGCACACGTGATTTTCTTTGATAGTTAAATCACCGACTATCGAAGTTTTTGACCAATTTAACGTTGTTAATATGGAGAGACCGGTTGGATTATTATCCGAAGAACCACTCTGTAGTGGCATAAGCGTTGCAAATCATATATGCCAAAGATAATTGAAGGCGGAGTTATGCAAGGGCTATCCTGTTTGCAGAATAGTGCCTTCGGTTTGTCCAGTCCCAGGACGACCTGTATGGAAGAATGTCTGACAAAGTATTTTTAATAGATCGCGCAAGTTGATCTCTTCAAACGTATCCACATTTGGTGGCGGAGGAATTCGTTTTTCTTAGCTGTATACCCGTGGTATTTTTGGGGAAATCAATTTGTGATTTGGCGGGTATGACGTTGTGACATTCAAAGTGAATGAAGATGTGTTATGTAAAAGATAAGCGTAGCTTCTAGCCTCACATCCGGTAATGACAGAAATCGGGCAGACACCATGGCTAAGTCGGTCGCACCGAAGTAGGGTGTATAATCACCTATCTAGAGAATATTCATTTGCTTCTTTAATCTATCAATGTTGTCCCATATATATATATATATATATATATATATATATGGGAACGGTTGCTGATCCCAACCGTTGGTGATATACGTTCGATACACTCAAGCGAAATGAGTGGTCAGTCATGTGTGGCTGAGTTGGAAGATGTTCTTGTTGAACTCCAGTGTATCGTTCCTAGAGTACACTAGCAGAAGGTGGTTCCATACCTTGTCATAGTTGGAAACCCATTATCCAATACGTGCTTGCGATTTTGATTGTATATTATTTATGTAGAACGTGAGATGAAAGCGTTTCTGCTAGATTGATATCTATTTGTACATAGACATTAATATAATATCAGAATGATATTGTTTAAACTATTTTACTTACACTAGTCCCATGACTAGCCCAGAGTTTATTTTGTTTTGTTTCCCTAAACTCTTGGGTGCCTAAATTTGTACGGGCAGTCAAGTAGTCAGGATTTGTAACACCCCGTAATTCTGCGACATTAAGATTCTCAAATTAAAGTATAATTAATTTTTAAAAGAAAAATTAAAAGAAAAAGATCCATGCAGTTGTTTAATTTAAGTATTGTAACTAACATGAAAAAAAAAGAGGTAAGGAGAGAACAATAATTATTATTGTTCTAAGACTTATTAACAAAAGCCTCTGTAGCTCAGTTGGTTAAGGCATTGGATTGGTAGCATGGAGGTCGGGGGTTCGAACCCTGGCGGCGGCATAATTTTTTTATCATTGTTTTAGAGAGGGCCAACTAAACATGCAAATATATGTACGTATACAAATTCAAAATTTGAAAGGATAAGAACGTACGTATAAGGAAATAAAGAAAATATATATATATATATACATATGAGAAATATAAATATATATATATATATACAAAAATATATGTATACGAAAGATAAAATTCAAGATAAGGCTACAGTCAATGAAATATGGCAACATCATTTGAATTTTGAAAATAAAATGAAAGTTGTGCGTATATATATACGCGTAAAATGGTCGTTAGAGGAATTGTATACATATAAGAATATTTTATGTGAATAAAACAGTTAAATAAATTCCAGAAATTCAAAAGTTTGAAAATCAAACTTTTATGCCAAAATAGCTTGTGGGACCCAATGCTGACTCAGCACTGCGTGTATGATAAGGTTTGGCTAGATTCATCTACGTACCTGGACTATTTTCTTAACTAGGTTCAATGCTGACTCAGCGCTGCGTGTACGATAAGGTCTTGAGCAGCTATATAAACAGCCCTAGTCTTCATTCTCTTTGCACCAATTCTCTTCTATCCTTATGCTGCTAAGATTCATGGCTTCTTCCCCTCTTCTAAATTTTCTTAAATAAATAAAATAAAATATGATTCAAGACGAGGAGATGCTGCTAAAAGACTTTTAAGGAGGGATTCAAATCAAAGTTTCAAGTGAAGAATTCAAAGGCTAGCTTAAACAAGTTTCAAGCAACGACGCACGAATCATAGCCACGCTTTCCTTCTTTTCTAGATCTATTTTCTGTAAGTTGGTTATTTCTAGATCTGAATATTTTGTTTTATTTGAGACATGAAATTAAAGGAATAAAGGAATATGCCAAGTCTCTCTCTCTCTCTTCGAATCTGTGTTTATACTCTTGGACTGAATTAAGAACTGTTATGATTCGAGGACAAATAAGACTGTAACTGTGACTATGACTATAGAACTGTGGCCTTTGAAAGCATATGCCTTTGGACTATGACATAAGCCTTTGATTTTGGGACATATAAACATTGCCTATGACAATGACTTAGGACTATGGGAATTATTTTCCCTTTTGGACTATGAACATCGCCTATATTGCCTATGACCATGGACATTACTTATGACTAAGAACATAAGCCTTTGAATTAGACATAAACTATTGCTTATGACATAATGAGGACAATTGTGATTTTGACACCCATGATTCATGATTAGGAAAATATTGCTTTAGTTTGGTGATTGTGAAATTGGGTCTAAACCCAATTATTTATTCTACCTGTTCCTTGGTTTTTTTCTTTGGTTTTAAGACAGTGGGAATTTACCTATTAAGTTAGATCTACCCACGTTCTTGAACCTATTTTGCCCATTCTTTGGTTTTAAGACAGTGGGAATTTACCTATTTAGTTAGGTCTACCCATATTCTTGAACCTACATCGTTATCCAAACCTTTTTATGCCAATTATTCCTTCTTGTCATTTTGATTCATTCCCTTTTTATCTACGAATCTAGATTTATTTATAATCTAGGTTGAATCACGATTATTCGAACGGTGGGAATGCGATTTGGGGAAAAACATGGAAATGAATATGAACGTAATTGTAAACTTGGAAATTGGCATAATTTGGAATATGTATTATGACATGCATATTAAAATGAAAACGGGGAAATTTGACATGGATTAGGGAATATGTGATTTTGACATATTAAATTTAGCGTTAGTAAGTAAGCTAAATTTTAGGCATAAAATGTAAACTAGAAAAATAATTCTAGTTTTGCCATAAATTGTGAATTAGGATGTTAAACCAAGATTGGGTTAATTAAGGTTGATTTGGAATAAGTATATTAGCACAATTTTGAATTTATTCATAATTGTGAGCAATTGTCATGTTTAGAATAAATTATGGTTAGCGACATTAAATTTGGTATAATTTGCATACTAAAAAAAATATAAATATGATAAATAAGAGAGAATGGACCATAATAATAAATGTGACAATGTACATTAAAAGAGTAGTAATGAAATAAGTAAATTAGGAGTAATTTACTTATAGAATTCGTCATAAATGTTAAATTGTTCATTTACCACAAAATATGTAACTTGGTTAAGTTTTGGCCATAAATTATAAACTAGGATATTTAATCTAGTTTCGGCAATGAAATAGGAAATGGCCTAAACTGCATGTTGGGTTAGGACTTGGGCCTAGAATATAAGTATACTAGTAGGCTTGACAAATAAATATAGGCCAAATTTGTCTAAAAAGGGGAAATGGGCTTTTGAAATAAATTGTTAACAATTTATAAACAAAAGAAAAGTATTTTGATAACATCCCTTTTTATAACACATAGACCAGAAGGTTCTAGGGTGACAGAGAGGATAGTGTCTAGGCTTGGGTTTGGAAAATACAAGTTTCCTGCCCTCCCTGGCTATCCCTAACTGATCCGAAGGACGGGATGGTTGTTTTCAAAACCAGATTTGGAAATTAATCAAAAACCCTTTGAACTTAGAAAACATGAATATGCCTAACCCGAGGTTAGACTGAGTTGCGGTGTAAACCTGCCCGGAACCAACCGGCACATCCATTAACCGCAGCAATATCTGTTTAATGTGAGAGGTTGCGGCTTTAATTTATTAATTAAAGCTAGAACAAGAATGGGAGAGTTAAGTCTATAGGAACACTTAACCAACCTAACACGGTTAAGGTAGAATGGGAAGGTTAAGGAACACTTAACCAACTTAGCACAGTTAAAGCTAGAATGGGAGGGTTAAGTCCATGGGAATACTTAGCCAAATTAACATGTTGACTAGACTAGAAGGTGGGGTTAAGTAAAGTTAATACACTTAGCCAATTTAACATGTTAATTAGACTAGAGGTTGGGGTTAAGTAATACACTTAGCCAAATTAATATGTTAACTGGACTAGACCATAGGGTTACGTAAACTTGAACTCTTAACCATCATAATATGATAAATGAATAGGGTTAAGTAAAAAGCATGAAGGGATAACACTTAACCAGTGTAATAGGATAAAGGAAGAGGGTTAAGATAGCTTGAATCGACTAAATACACTTAACCAACCCAACCTGGCGAGAAAGAAAACTAATTAGTAGACCTCAGTTGAAAAAGGGACTAAGTAGTAAAACTTAGTTAAGAAAATAAGGAATTTGGAAACTAAGTGGTAAACCTTAGTTAGTAGAACTAAGTAGTAATTCTTAGTATAACACGAAGGAGCAGACATCCATCTGGTTTTAAGAAGGCTCCAACGAATTGGGTTACGAAGCCCGAGGCTTCGAGGGGACGTGAGGGTACTCTTGGTATCCCTCTGTGAGGCTGCAGATGATCATCCTGGGCTCACAGAGGTTAAGGTCTGCGTTAGAAGAACCGAGGGTATGCCTTGGTTGCAATATATATATGTGGCAACCTAAAGACTAGGATGGACCAGCGTGATTCGGCGAGAAGACGGTAACCCTGTGATAGCAACTCGTCGTCTACCATCCATCTTGAGTCAATCGAGATACGTGAAGCGGAAAGGCGGAGAACTCCAAAAGACCATATACTTGCTATCTAGTTATGGTTGCGGATGGCCATAGGATAGTGGGGCACCGGGGGCCGGCGTTTAGTTCTCATTTTACAAGGTGTGCCTTTCATTAGCTGAGGGAGGGGTCAAGTGGGACCATAGCCACTGGAGTAAAAACAGACCTTAGCATCTGCATCGGCAGATATCTGAAAGCTCCCGACCGAGTTCTGTATTCCTTGATTTGCCCTGTCACAGGACTCGGATCGCACATTACAGGACATGTGCATCTAGACAAGCGATAACGATTCGCGATACATACGTGGGGAAGCCTAGAAACATATACCACTCTAGGTAGTGTGTCCTAGACTTGGGGGCATTGTTCGACAGGTAGCGTAATCCCTAGTTGGACTAGGTGGCATAAACCCTGAACTCGAAAAGCGTTCAGCAGATAGCGTAAAACTATAGTTAAATCTAGAAAGCAGTGGATAGAAAACCCTAGATTAGATCTAGGTAACAACTAATAAATGGATGCCTGAAGGCGATGGAAAATACAGGGATTGGGATCACGTTATCGTTACTAGTTGAAACACTAGTTAGGCGGTGCAGAGATATAGAAACCAGTATAACAAGTAAATAGTGAAGCAGCGAAAGTATTAGAGCGTATCCAGTTTATCTTAGCATATCTTGTGACTACCTTGTCTAATCTTGTTGACCCTATCGTCATAGTGTAATCTTGTATTCAGTTAATTCATGTCGTTTTGTTTTCCATGTTCACATGCTAGAAGTTACTGAACTTACTCAGGCTTTATGTCTGACTCTATTTTTCTTTCGTCTTCTTTCTTCCGTTCTCCCCCCCCCCCCCAGGTTGTTAAGGAGGAAATAGGATAGCTCAGATTTGTTTTGGGATGATTTCTCTTTCCAAGCTTGAAGAATCTTGGATGCATCGCATTTGGATTGCTATGGCTGGCTTTTGTTACATTGGGGAATATAAATGTATTTTATGCTTCTTTATTTTGTAAAGACAGTTGATACTCTGATATTGTAAAGGAACCTTGTACAAATTATTTTGTCAACAAAGCAAAGTTTTATTTTCCGCTGTTTAATGTTTGTCTGTCTTGTAATTTATCTGCATCTTTTACCCATAATGCTCCACAGAACTTAGTGCATTCCCTTTGTGAGTGACACTAACGGATGTGGGGTGTTACACGTGGTATCAGAGCTGAAGGTTACCGGATTAGATAAAAGATTTGAAAAATTATTTTCAAAAGGTTTTTAAAGAAGCATTTTTAAAAGAAAGGATTTGTTTTAAAGGCATATTCCCCAAAGCCATACGCATTGTCTTCTCTTCCTCTATTTGAATTCTTGTCTCCTTCTTTCTTGACTCTCTGGGGCTCCTGGCTTTCTGGGAGGTAACCTCATCGAAGGGCGAAGTAGTGCCCGACTTCCATCTATAGCCGTAGTTGTTTTACTTACGGCCAGTCTTCTTTCAAGTTTATAGGGTTTTTCCGTGCGATAGAGGCAACTTTCGAGAGATTTGCCAACATGGTTACACGCGGAAGTTTGGCAAAGGAGCACGACCCAAGGATGAGGAAATTATGGATGTAGACTTGGCTCACGAAGGAGGAAGGGATTATAAAACCTAAGACAAGAGCAAGTATCTTTACTATGGTATGATAGGACATATACTTAAGGACAAGGGCAAGAACGAGGACGAGATTTTCAGAAGGACAAGTACATGCTTTCGCCACCAAGCGCACCTAGGAGAAAGGTGGTCCGTTCGTACTATTTCCTTAGGTTCCAGCGCTTCTTAATTGTTCATACCCACTTCCATAGTTGAGTCTCTGCACCATAGTACGTGTATAGTAGAAAGATCCCACTAGAGTCTCAAATCCAATTGGTGGTCCGACCAGTTTTTGGTTAGTAGGAATTGAGGATAACTATCGAGTTTGCTTATATCATCTCACGTAGATCGTGTAAATTCGGTGAAGATATTCCTTGGATGCTTGTCTGATATTGGTTTAGGCCTTTGGGGCTTGTACTTGAGGAATGTCGAGTTCGGTTTGGATGGTTTGCGTGAAAGATGAATAGTTGTGGTAGGTACTCTAAAAAGTACGGAGTGATCTTTTGACTCTCATAGTTATGGCGTGATGGATAAGCTAGGAGGGAGGCCTCTAATCATCTTAGTACATATACTTGGCGCCGTGATTGACATCTGTTTATTTTGGAAATGGAGATTAGGAACTTCACAATCGTGAAGATAAATTGGTTAAGATACGGTGGAGTAAAGCTCAAGAAGGCTAGATACTAGCAACATGCCCTTTTTCCTTAAGGGTGCATCCTTGATTTCTCTGTTTAGGAGCTTTACGCGTAGTTGTTTCTCTCTTTCCAAAGTATATCCTCTAGGTCGTATCTGCGATCCTTAGGTAGAAGCCAATGGATGTAAACATGTATTTGAAACATGTTATGGTTGAATGGTTGCAAGTGGTTGCAAATGGTTGCTCGTGGATGCATACGCATACGTATTAGGCACTAGATCAAGTTTGGACGCTCTCATATTGCATTTACATATATGCATTTGTTTATAAGTTGAACTTGATATGATATTATATGGACTTTGCATATGGATGAATGGCTGTGCACGCATGTAGTATTTACATGACTAGGGATGTTTGCATGCATGATTGGACGCATGGCACTAACATGATTTGCATTAAGGAGGTCAACTGAATCAGTAGACCGCCTGATTTTGCATTAGATAGAGACATATACACACACTATGCATATGAACATGAAAGCATTAGAAATCTTTTAAGGACAATGAATGCCTGTGATTGAATGGTTGAGTAGATGGGTGATTGGATGGTAGGACACATTCTTCCTAACTTGAAGATTTCGGGGACGAAATCCTTTTAAGTGGGGGAGAATGTAACACCCCGTAATTCTGCGACATTAAGATTCTCAAATTAAAGTATAATTAATTTTTAAAAGAAAAATTAAAAGAAAAAGATCCATGCAGTTGTTTAATTTAAGTATTGTAACTAACATGAAAAAAAAAAGAGGTAAGGAGAGAACAATAATTATTATTGTTCTAAGACTTATTAACAAAAGCCTCTGTAGCTCAGTTGGTTAAGGCATTGGATTGGTAGCATGGAGGTCGGGGGTTCGAACCCTGGCGGCGGCATAATTTTTTTATCATTGTTTTAGAGAGGGCCAACTAAACATGCAAATATATGTACGTATACAAATTCAAAATTTGAAAGGATAAGAACGTACGTATAAGGAAATAAAGAAAATATATATATATATACATATAAGAAATATAAATATATATATATATATATACACAAAAATATATGTATACGAAAGATAAAATTCAAGATAAGGCTACAGTCAATGAAATATGGCAACATCATTTGAATTTTGAAAATAAAATGAAAGTTGTGCGTATATATATACGCGTAAAATGGTCGTTAGAGGAATTGTATACATATAAGAATATTTCATGTGAATAAAACAGTTAAATAAATTCCAGAAATTCAAAAGTTTGAAAATCAAACTTTTATGCCAAAATAGCTTGTGGGACCCAATGCTGACTCAGCACTGCGTGTATGATAAGGTTTGGCTAGATTCATCTACGTACCTGGACTATTTTCTTAACTAGGTTCAATGCTGACTCAGCGCTGCGTGTACGATAAGGTCTTAAGCAGCTATATAAACAGCCCTAGTCTTCATTCTCTTTGCACCAATTCTCTTCTATCCTTATGCTGCTAAGATTCATGGCTTCTTCCCCTCTTCTAAATTTTCTTAAATAAATAAAATAAAATATGATTCAAGACGAGGAGATGCTGCTAAAAGACTTTTAAGGAGGGATTCAAATCAAAGTTTCAAGTGAAGAATTCAAAGGCTAGCTCAAACAAGTTTCAAGCAACGACGCACGAATCATAGCCACGCTTTCCTTCTTTTCTAGATCTATTTTCTGTAAGTTGGTTATTTCTAGATCTGAATATTTTGTTTTATTTGTGACATGAAATTAAAGGAATAAAGGAATATGCCAAGTCTCTCTCTCTCTCTCTTCGAATCTGTGTTTATACTCTTGGACTGAATTAAGAACTGTTATGATTCGAGGACAAATAAGACTGTAACTGTGACAATGACTATAGAACTGTGGCCTTTGAAAGCATATGCCTTTGGACTATGACATAAGCCTTTAATTTTGGGACATATAAACATTGCCTATGATAATGACTTAGGACTATGGGAATTATTTTCCCTTTTGGACTATGAACATCGCCTATATTGCCTATGACCATGGACATTACTTATGACTAAGAACATAAGCCTTTGAATTAGACATAAACTATTGCTTATGACATAATGAGGACAATTGTGATTTTGACACCCATGATTCATGATTAGGAAAATATTGCTTTAGTTTGGTGATTGTGAAATTAGGTCTAAACCCAATTATTTATTCTACCTGTTCCTTGGTTTTTTTCTTTGGTTTTAAGACAGTGGGAATTTACCTATTAAGTTAGGTCTACCCACGTTCTTGAACCTATTTTGCCCATTCTTTGGTTTTAAGACAGTGGGAATTTACCTATTTAGTTAGGTCTACCCATATTCTTGAACCTACATCGTTATCCAAACCTTTTTATGCCAATTATTCCTTCTTGTCATTTTGATTCATTCCCTTTTTATCTACGAATCTAGATTTATTTATAATCTAGGTTGAATCATGATTATTCGAACGGTGGGAATGCGATTTGGGGAAAAACATGGAAATGAATATGAACGTAATTGTAAACTTGGAAATTGGCATAATTTGGAATATGTATTATGACATGCATATTAAAATGAAAACGGGGAAATTTGACATGGATTAGGGAATATGTGATTTTGACATATTAAATTTAGCGTTAGTAAGTAAGCTAAATTTTAGGCATAAAATGTAAACTAGAAAAATAATTCTAGTTTTGCCATAAATTGTGAATTAGGGTGTTAAACCAAGATTGGGTTAATTAAGGTTGATTTGGAATAAGTATATTAGCACAATTTTGAATTTATTCATAATTGTGAGCAATTGTCATGTTTAGAATAAATTATGGTTAGCGACATTAAATTTGGTATAATTTACATACCAAAAAAAATATAAATATGATAAATAAGAGAGAATGGACCATAATAATAAATGTGACAATGTACATTAAAAGAGTAGTAATGAAATAAGTAAATTAGGAGTAATTTACTTATAGAATTCGTCATAAATGTTAAATTGTTCATTTACCACAAAATATGTAACTTGGTTAAGTTTTGTCCATAAATTATAAACTAGGATATTTAATCTAGTTTCGGCAATGAAATAGGAAATGGCCTAAACTGCATGTTGGGTTAGGACTTGGGCCTAGAATATAAATATACTAGTAGGCTTGACAAATAAATATAGGCCAAATTTGTCTAAAAAGGGGAAATGGGCTTTTGAAATAAATTGTTAACAATTTATAAACAAAAGAAAAGTATTTTGATAACATCCCTTTTTATAACACATAGACCAGAAGGTTCTAGGGTGACAGAGAGGATAGTGTCTAGGCTTGGGTTTGGAAAATACAAGTTTCCTGCCCTCCCTGGCTATCCCTAACTGATCCGAAGGACGGGATGGTTGTTTTCAAAACCAGATTTGGAAATTAATCAAAAACCCTTTGAACTTAGAAAACATGAATATGCCTAACCCGAGGTTAGACTGAGTTGCGGTGTAAACCTGCCCGGAACCAACCGGCACATCCAGTAACCGCAGCAATATCTGTTTAATGTGAGAGGTTGCGGCTTTAATTTATTAATTAAAGCTAGAACAAGAATGGGAGAGTTAAGTCTATAGGAACACTTAACCAACCTAACACGGTTAAGGTAGAATGGGAAGGTTAAGGAACACTTAACCAACTTAGCACAGTTAAAGCTAGAATGGGAGGGTTAAGTCCATGGGAATACTTAGCCAAATTAACATGTTGACTAGACTAGAAGGTGGGGTTAAGTAAAGTTAATACACTTAGCCAATTTAACATGTTAATTAGACTAGAGGTTGGGGTTAAGTAATACACTTAGCCAAATTAATATGTTAACTGGACTAGACCATAGGGTTAAGTAAACTTGAACGCTTAACCATCATAATATGATAAATGAATAGGGTTAAGTAAAAAGCATGAAGGGATAACACTTAACCAGTGTAATAGGATAAAGGGAGAGGGTTAAGATAGCTTGAATCGACTAAATACACTTAACCAACCCAACCTGGCGAGAAAGAAAACTAATTAGTAGACCTCAGTTGAAAAAGGGACTAAGTAGTAAAACTTAGTTAAGAAAACAAGGAATTTGGAAACTAAGTGGTAAACCTTAGTTAGTAGAACTAAGTAGTAATTCTTAGTATAACACGAAGGAGCAGACATCCATCTGGTTTTAAGAAGGCTCCAACGAATTGGGTTACGAAGCCCGAGGCTTCGAGGGGACGTGAGGGTACTCTTGGTATCCCTCTGTGAGGCTGCAGATGATCATCCTGGGCTCACAGAGGTTAAGGTCTGCGTTAGAAGAACCGAGGGTATGCCTTGGTTGCAATATATATATGTGGCAACCTAAAGACTAGGATGGACCAGCGTGATTCGGCGAGAAGACGGTAGCCCTGTGATAGCAACTCGTCGTCTACCATCCATCTTGAGTCAATCGAGATACGTGAAGCGGAAAGGCGGAGAACTCCAAAAGACCATATACTTGCTATCTAGTTATGGTTGCGGATGGCCATAGGATAGTGGGGCACCGGGGGCCGGCGTATAGTTCTCATTTTACAAGGTGTGCCTTTCATTAGCTGAGGGAGGGGTCAAGTGGGACCACAGCCACTGGAGTAAAAACAGACCTTAGCATCTGCATCGACAGATATCTGAAAGCTCCCAACCGAGTTCTGTATTCCTTGATTTGCCCTGTCACAGGACTCGGATCGCACATTACAGGACATGTGCATCTAGACAAGCGATAACGATTCGCGATACATACGTGGGGAAGCCTAGAAACATATACCACTCTAGGTAGTATGTCCTAGACTTGGGGGCATTGTTCGACAGGTAGCGTAATCCCTAGTTGGACTAGGTGGCATAAACCCTGAACTCGAAAAGCGTTCAGCAGATAGCGTAAAACTATAGTTAAATCTAGAAAGCAGTGGATAGAAAACCCTAGATTAGATCTAGGTAACAACTAATAAATGGATGCCTGAAGGCGATGGAAAATACAGGGATTGGGATCACGTTATCGTTACTAGTTGAAACACTAGTTAGGCGGTGCAGAGATATAGAAACCAGTATAACAAGTAAATAGTGAAGCAGCGAAAGTATTAGAGCGTATCCAGTTTATCTTAGCATATCTTGTGACTACCTTGTCTAATCTTGTTGACCCTATCGTCATGGTGTAATCTTGTATTCAGTTAATTCATGTCGTTTTGTTTTCCATGTTCACATGCTAGAAGTTACTGAACTTACTCAGGCTTTATGTCTGACTCCGTTTTTCTTTCGTCTTCTTTCTTCCGTTCTCCCCCCCCCCCCAGGTTATTAAGGAGGAAATAGGATAGCTCAGATTTGTTTTGGGATGATTTCTCTTTCCAAGCTTGAAGAATCTTGGATGCATCGGCTTTGGATTGCTATGGCTGGCTTTTGTTACATTGGGGAATATAAATGTATTTTATGCTTCTTTATTTTGTAAAGACAGTTGATACTCTGATATTGTAAAGGAACCTTGTACAAATTATTTTGTCAATAAAGCAAAGTTTTATTTTCCGCTGTTTAATGTTTGTCTGTCTTGTAATTTATCTGCATCTTTTACCCATAATGCTCCACAGAACTTAGTGCATTCCCTTTGTGAGTGACACTAACGGATGTGGGGTGTTACAGGATTTTACAGATACACTTGGGAAGCTTGGAGCAGAAGGCTTCAAGATCATATAGCTATAGTTTATCTCCGTTGTGTTGTAAGTGTTGTACTCTGATAAGTGTTATTGTATACATACTGTTTGTATTTCAAAAGTTATGTTATATTTTATTCGTTCCGCTGTGAGATTTGTGTTCACTCTGATGATGATGTTCTTCTTCTTCTTCTATTCTATTAGTTCTATCTCATCTATCCTCACCCTCTATCTTCTTTCTATTAATTTCTTGAATTTACAGTACAACTTGGGGTTGGACTTGTGTTATTTGGTCAGCTCAAATTGGTCCGGATTTTCGGGTCATTACAACTACGTTAGCAGAAGGATAAAAGACGCAGAAACACGATACCCTGTAGTGGAGAAACTAGAATATTGCCTAGTACTTACCACACGAAAGCTCAGAGGATACTTTAAGTACACCCCGATAAGGTCTTAACTAGATTCTGCTTAAGCAGGTGTTTAGTAAGCCAGAAACCTCAGGAAAGTTAGTCAAATGGAGAATTGAACATAGCCAATACGAGATTGAGTTTCGTCCTCGGGCATCAATTAAGGGATAATCTCTCATAGACTTTGTGAACGAGTGACAAGCTTCATTACAGAACAATCGACTAAAGAAAACGACTTAAAGTCTAAGTGGAAACTTTTTGTAGATGGAGCCTCAAACGAACAGGGAGCAGGGGAAGGTTTTATGATAATTACCCCTGATGGACATCTCTTGCACTATGCCATGAAGTTAGGATTTCCAGCAACTAATAATGTAGCCGAATATGAGTCGATGATGGACGGGTTGAATTTAGCACTACATTTGAAAATACCTCGAATATAAATCTTTAGTGATTCGCAAATAATGGTAAACCAAATAAAGTAAGCCTATCAAACTAAGGATGCACGACTAACCCTATAGGTGAAAAGGATATTGAAGATGCTTTCCCAGTTTGAGGATTTTTCAATTCATCAAATACCTCGAGGAGAGAATACCAGGGCGGATTCACTAGCCAAATTAGCCAGTTCCCGAGGGGCACCCGAAACTCGAGTAATTCCCGTAGGTTATCAAGAAAGGCCTAGTATCGAGCATGAAGAATCGGAAGCAGGAAAAGAATTATTAGTCCTAACTGGATCCCAAGCCTTGAAAACGGAGATGAAATGGACAAAGAGGAAAACTCTGATGTGGAAACTCCTTTAACGGAGATGAATTGCCATCATTAAAATACCTGGACGACTCCCATGGTAGATTACCTCCTAAGCGGAACTTTACCCCCTAGTAATCAAGACACAAGAAAGATAAAACACCAAGCTCCTACATTTGTGATTATGGATAATGTACTCTATAAAAAAGGGCATTCACTTCCTTACTTAAGATGTGTAAGCTTCAAAAATGGACTTAACCTGTTAAAAGAGGCTCATAAAGGGTTGTGTGGAGACCATTACAATGGAATTAACCTAGCGAAAAGGGTCATGAGACAAGGCTATTATTGTCCACAGATGGTTAATCAAGCGATTGAATATGTCAAAAAGTGTGAAAAGTGTCAAAGGTTCTTTAAGGTACCCCGGCTTCCTCCTAGCGATCTAACCACTATCTCAAGCCCCTGGCCATTTGATGTGTGGGGGATAGAGCTAATCGGAACCTTACCAATCTCCAAAGGTGGAGCCAAGTATGTTGTAGTAGCCATTGATTACTTCAGCAAATGGGTGGAAGCAGAACCTTTCCTATAATCACATCTAAAAAAGTGTTAGGATTCGTAATAAAGAATATTATTGCCCGCTTTGGGATCCCTTACAAGATCATATCAGATAATGGAACAATTCGAAAGCAAAGAATTCACTCGGTTTTATGAGAAAAATGGAATGATAAAAAGCTTTTCCTTGGTAGCCTATCTAAGGGCTAATGGAGCTGTCGAAGCTGCCAATAAAACCGTAAAGACAATTCTTAAAAAGCGCCTAAAACAAGCCAAAGGAAATTGGGACGAAGAGTTACCCTTAATGCTTTGGGCATATAGAACTTCTGCCACAACAGTAACGAGACACACCCCTTTTCCTTGACATATGGATGTGAAGCCATGCTTCCAGTTGAGGTTGAAATCCCATCGCATAGAAGGATGGCTTATGCGTTTAATCTCAATCAGGAGTTAAGAAAGGAATCCCTAGACCTATTACAAGGACTGAGATATGAGGCTACAATCAGAACAACTGAATATCAAAGGAGAATCATGAAATACTACGACAAAAAGGTCAAGACTGGAATCTTTGCAAAAGGAGAATTAGTTTTACGAAGAGTAATGGCTAACACAAAGAACCCAGCGGATGGCCCGCTTGGCCCAAATTGGGAAGGACCCTTGGTCGTCCATCAAGAAGTTATGCCCGAAGCATATCAATTATGCAGACCCAATGGTGATCTCATTCCAAGAACATGGAACTCAGAACATTTAAGACCATACTTTTCAGTGATAAAAGAGTGAAAAAAGCTTTCCTCCAAGGATGATCACTTAACTAAGGGCACGGAAACCCTTTCAAAGCTTAAAGAAACCCAAAATGGGTCAAACCACAAACGGATCAAATCCTATGACATGACCAAAATTGGTCAGGACAAGGCATCCCTCGAAGGGGAATAGTGTGTTAGTTTTTCTCCATGCCCAAATCAGAGGGGGCTAGGTTAAAGCATCGAAAACGTAAGCCTTTGTGTCACACCAGAAATGGTTGTGGTGGAGCATCTAAAATTAGCACTTCCTGCCTCTGCTTGTAGAAGAGTACGCTCTGCCTTTGCTATGAACTAAGTACATCCTACCTTTGCTCGCAGAAGAGCACGTCCTACCTCTGCTTATGTTTCGTGTTACCCGCAGATGGGTATGAAACCCCTATCATCGCCTACAATGGTTAGAATAGGGCACTCTTGGGTGGTGTATAAGCTTCTATCAGTACTTACGATGGTCAGTATAGAGAATCAAAAGAGTAAACCTTAATTCCATGTCTACGATGTCCCAGTTTAAGTTTCTAAGACCTTATCATCGCCTACAATGTTCAAGATAAGGCGCCACCTGGAGAGAGGTCGAGTAAGTCCTTGGGTCCTACTTGTTGATAGGCTAGTCAAGCACACAGGACACAAGGCCTAGAGAGTGGCCAACAAAGCACATACATCCTCTGCTGTGACATCAAAAGCCCAGAGAGTGGCTCAAGAAGCACGCACAACCTCTGCTTCACAAGTCAAATCCAAGGGGGATACCAAAACATTAATTCCAGAAGATGATTTCTGGTCTTCAATCTGTAATTACCCAAACAAGGGTTAGTTCAGGACTTTTATTAGTACTAGAAGATGATTTCTGGTCTTCAACCTTTAATTACGCGAATAAGGGTTGGCTCGGGGCTTTTACTAATAACATAAGAGGATTTTTGGTCTTCAATATTTAAATACCCGAACAAGGGTTGGTTCGAGACTTCTGTTAACACCAGACGTGGATTTTTAGTCTTCAATCTTTAATTACCCGAACAAGGGTTGGTTCGGGACTTCTATTAATACCAGAAGTGGATTTCTGGTCTTCAATCTCCAAATTACCCGAGTAAGGGTTGGTTTAAAACTATTATCAATATAAGAAACTGGTTGTCATCTTTCAATCTTTGATGGTCGAGTAGAGACTGACACGGAAACAGTACCCTGGAGGTTTCGTTATGCAATCCAATGTTAAAGATAACTAAAAAAATAGAATGAGGAAGAATCTAGAAAGAGAAGTTTTACTTGGAAAGTTGAAAACGCCCCTTTACTAGGAGGAAATGTTACTACCAAAATTAACTTCGGAACAGACTAATAGTGAAGGGGCAGTGGATTTCATCAACACAAGAAATGTCTTCAAAAACAAAAGCCAAATACTAGAAAGAACCAAAAGCATGAAGGAATAATCCGAGAGCTGCATAAACTGACACCTTCTTCGAAAAAAGGAGCTCAAAATCTATAAAAAATACAGGCGGAGTATATCCGGCAAGATATATCCGGCACGGTATGTATGGCAGGGGGCTCCGTAACGAAATGTCGCCTAAAACAGAAGTCAAGCAAGAAAAATCCTAGGAGCTCCTCTAGTCAAAACCCAGAAAGAAAGAAGGGCTATAGGTATTAACCTGCTTAACATCGGTACATCAGGAGATAAAGGCTTTGAAGATACCAAGCCTAAAGCACCCAAGGGTTATCCGGAACTAGCCCCAGAAATATCCAAGCACTGGAAGGTCATTCTATTAAACAATAGATGAAACACCGGGAGCTACCTTCCGGAAGGCTTGACCTCATCTGAAAGCTCCATCGGAAGGCAAACTGAAACCTTAGAGAAGATGCAGACTATCCATACTAGTCTGGCTAGTGCCGACACCGACAGGGGTTCCGAACCGGCAGCTATCTACATACATCAAGAGGGTAAGCTCATCCAAGTATTCATGAGAAAACCGGAAGCCTACACTCGGAATCCACAACCGGAAGCATAAATGTCTTTTGAAAGTCATTTACATTGACAAGCTCATATCAATCTCGAAGAATCTTCAGTTGACCAGGACCCTAACTTCTGAAGCTATAAGCAGCGCCACAAAGGCGGCCGAAAGCTAAACATCCGAGACCAAGGAGAAAAGCGTCCGACAGAGGCTTCTGCAAGCCTAATAGCCCAACAGCAGAAGGGGCCTCGAATTCTCTATATATAAGACCCCAACATTTTGGGGGATGAATTCTTCATTTTCAATCTTGTTTCTTCTTCTCTGAGGAGCAAACCCTAGTTTCCAAATCGGATTAGGGATTTCTTCAACTCTTGTAATACATATGTAATTTATAAATGGAGAAGTCTGAGACTTAAACTTCTTGTGATTTAATAATCATGTTGTGCCATTTATGATGAAAGAAGGAGTTAACACTAACCTTGTGTAAGAAAGAGTTGTTCGCGACACCTTCGTAAAGAGGAAGGGCTTTGTGTAAACCCAAAGCCTTCCCCCTTTGTCTCGAGGGTTGGCAACGTGTATCAACCCTCTCATAATGAGCCTAATGCTACTCAACTCCGGAAAAGAGGCTGACTATAGGGTTATGACTTGATCACTGATGCAACCAAAGCCCTTTGGGCTGGCTCGATGCGGAAGGATTATTTGAGTTAATAAGTGTGACAACCCGTATTTTAATAACGTGTTAAAACCTTAAATCAAGGCAGAATTAAATTTTAAAGTAAGAATCAAGGGAAATGGGTTGCGCCATTGCGTTCGTCTCGAAATTTTGCTTGGAAACGAGTCCGAGTTTGTGAGAATCGGAGTCCGTATGAGGGAGATATGACCTCTAGAAGTTTCATGAATTTTCAAAATCAAAAACAGCTCGAAAGTTCGAATTCAAATTCGAATTCAAA
Source organism: Allium sativum (assembly GCA_030737875.1). Taxonomy (NCBI): domain Eukaryota; kingdom Viridiplantae; phylum Streptophyta; class Magnoliopsida; order Asparagales; family Amaryllidaceae; genus Allium; species Allium sativum. Next base: position 722,945,263 of record CM060920.1, read on the forward strand.
ACCCAAAACAGACCGGGCAGGAAATTTCCCGCCTAGGGACTAGGTCGACCTGGGGGTCGACCATAGTGTCGACCTCCCAGGGGCCAGGTCGACCATAGTGTCGACCTGGGGGTCGACCTGCCTCCCGAACCCACTTTCTGAACCTGATGCTTTCTGATGTATTTAGACTCGTTTTCTGTCCAGATTCGTCTGCCTAATCCTATTTAAACAGCCTCCTAGCCTCATTCTCTTTACACCATTCTTCTCTAACCTTATGCTGCATAAATTCTTGATGGACATGGCTTCTTCTTCTTCTTCCTCTAAATTAAATTAAATTAAATTAAAACGCGAAGATTATTTCTTGAAGACTACATATGGGAATTTCACATTGGAGATTTGCTTCTACAATCAAATCAAGATTCAACAATTCATCGACTAATTTCTAGACTTGACTTCTGCATCTCAATTTCTTAGACCATAATTTGTAAGTTCTAGTGACTTTTAGATAAAAACGATAAATCTAATATGGGCATGTTAAATTGGAATTGATTTATGTATGATTCATATCTATTCTTGTTTTCTTCTTGGATCTTGACTATTGGGAACATTGTCTACGATGTTGAAACTATTGTTAATGGCATAAGACTATGACTATGCCTATGACTGTGAACATAAGACTATGACTACGCCTATGACTGTGAACATAAGACCATGACTATGCCTATGACTGTGAACATAAGACTATGCATGTGACTATGACTATGACGGTGAACATAAGACTATGCCTATGACTATGACGGTGAACATAAGACTATGCCTATGATTGTCAATATAAGACTACTGCCTATAACTATGAAAGGTAAAATTGTGGCTAATCAACTATGAGGTTATTGCCTAGGATTATGACTATGAAATTGGATCTAAGATTGATTTTCTATTCAGACCTATTTTCTTTATTTGTCTTGATTTTGGGGATTTTTCTATTTAAGTTAGATCTATCCGTGTTCTTGAATCTAGATTATTATTCAAACCTTTTTCATGTTCATAATGTTATGCCTGCGATGTTTTAATCAATTTATTCAGTTAGGTCATGCCTTGGAAATAAATTGATAATAGAGCAATGTTTATTATGTTGATCTATGCCTGTGGTTCTATTTTAACATCATGTTGAATTGGGAATTAATGAATAAGTCCATTCATATGTATATGAAATTGGAGTATAACTCGTGAAGGCAAGTTGTGTAGTTTATCATGTTATGCAAGTTTTAGGTTGTGAAATCATATCACATATGTGACCAAATGTTAGATGTACATGTTTATGTGTAAATGTTAAACCTATGTCATATTTCAAGTTCACACTTATTCATTTGTTCGTGATTGATTTGCAAGTTCACATATATGTAAGTTGATTTAGTCTATGTTGCAAATTCACATATATGTATGTTGATGTAGTCTACGTTGCAAGATCACACCTATGATATTCTTGTTGATTATTTTGCAAGTACACATCTATGGTGTTCATATTAACTATGCCAAGAATGCCAAGTTCACACCTATGTCATGTTAATGAATTTCTTTATGCCAATTTTGTGTACGTTAAATTAGGCTAAGTTTTTAGCTTAATATTATGCCAAAAATCATGCGGACGGAAAATTAGGCTAAGATTGTTAGCCTAATATTTAGATGGGGTAACGTTGGGAAAAATTGGTAATTATAGGAAACTTGGTATGAAACTCGCCATGAAACTTGACATGAATCTTGAAACATGAACATTGTTATAACATGAATATGGATGTGGGCATGAAACTTGCCTTGAAAACTTGACATGAACTTGACATGAAAATTTGGACATGGACATGACACTAGAATGAATTGAAAATGGCCAACTCGAGGTTGGGTTGAGTTTGCAGTGTAATTCTGCCCGGAACCGCCCAGCAAATCCAGATACTGCAAACAATAGGATCCAATGTGGGTAGTTGGTCATATCGCACTTGAAAACCCGAGGCCAGACTGCGTTGTGGTGTAATCCTGCCCGGAACCGCCCGGCATATCTAGTGACCACAACAACAGGTCTAATGTGAGAGGTTGGGGTGCATTAATGAATTAATGCCACATGATAGGTTTAAGTCATGAACATGAAAGACAACACTTAACCAACTTGATACATGATTCGTAAGCGGGTTAAGTCACAAACATGAATGACAACACTTAACCAACTTGACATGCTAGACTGATAAGAGTTAAGTCACGAATTTAAATGACAACACTTAACCTATTGGACGAAAACCCTAGTTACGCGGTCCATTACAGCAGTAACCCACTAGATGTATCATGGTACCCTGGAACTAGGCAGGGTTGGGCATGATTACTGGGCTGATTGTAAGCAACCAGAACGACGGCTGTGTTGGTGCGCCAGTATAGGTTCAGGCGGGCTATGGTCGTGCACGTGGTCCGGAGTTGAAAAAGTAGGCATTGGGCATCAGTAGGTTTATCTGTGCATGCTTGATTCGTGTCGGTGGTTGGCACCATAGGGCTTGATACACCCTATGGTGGACCTAGCACAGGTGACTACATTCGTGATAGGGACATATGACACAGACACATGACGAGCTAGAACTTGTAGGGAGCCGATCGACAAGTGGATCGTTTCGTTGGACCTAGAAATGGGTCATTTCATGATATTGGGCCAAGGGATTATTTCATGATTTATATAAGACACAGGTTTGGGATTCTAGTACAGTTGATGCAGAGAACCTTCAATATGTGATGATATACTTGATTTATCATGTTATCTTAGTCTATCTTGCCCATCTTGTCATCATCCTTATGTTTACTTTCAGTTTATACATGTCATGTTACCTTTATCTGTTTTTATGCTGGAAGTCACTTGGACTTACCAGTCTTTATGACTGACCCTTTTCTTTCGCCTCTTTTTCTTTCGTCCCCCCCAGGTTCTCAGGGAGGAAACTCTAACACTTAGCTTGGATTTCACTTGCTTTCGGTTCAGCTCATGTACGGTTTAATCTTGAGCTATGATATGGCTGCATTTCTGCAACCTTTGGGGAATTAAGCTCCTTTTGTTGTTTCAAGTTTATGCTTCTTTCTTTATGCAAGACAGAATTTATTGTAATGGAAAATAATGACCTTGGCTATTTGATGTAAAAACTTTTGACTCTTTTTGAAAGTAATGAAATTTTGCTTTTGAATCTTCCGTTGCTTTATTGATGTTCTGCCTTTTAATAATTCTGTGATTGTTTACCTCGATAACGCTCCTCCAAAACTAGTGCATTCCCTTTGTGAGTGACCCTAGCGGAGGTGGGGTGTTACATTTGGTATCAGAGCAGAAGGTTACCAGACTGGGAAAAGGTTTTTAAAACCTTCTAAAACTATTTTCAAAACCATTTACAAAGAAGCATTTTTCAAGAAAAATCTTGTTTTATTTAAAGGCTATTCCCCAAAAGCCATTAGCACTATCCTTTGTTTCCTCGTTTGAATCTATTCTTTTCCATTTCAGCATGTATGGGAATCTTAACTTTCAGAGGGCGTGCCAATACCTGGCTGGTTCAAGAGGTACTTAGAGGCTAGGGCCAACGATGCAGGCCCAGCAGATATTCCTCCTCCAGCTGCAGCGATTCCTCCTCCTCCCCCTCCTCATGCAATTGCTTTCTCAAACATCTGTAAAGATTTTAGGGCCATGGGTGGAAAGGATTTCAAGGGAACTGAATCATTTGTAGAAGCGAGGAACTGGCTCAAAGAAACTGAGGATCTGTTCGTTATCTTCGAGGTGGACAATAGGCAGAAGGTATAGTTGGCGGTATGGTTGCTCAAAGACGAAGCTTCCTATTGGTCAGAAGTCACTAACGCCGAGAGGCCGGTCGAAACATGGATGGATTTCAGAATAAGGTTTGAGACGAAATTCCTCTCGCAAGCTGAACGAAGTTTACAGCTAGAAAAATTCTTATCTCTTAAGCAAGGAAGTATGACGGCCAAGGAGTACGTCAATCAATTCAATCAGCTAGCTCAGTTTGGACTGGACTTAGTGAATACCCCTCATAAGAAGGCTCTACGTTTTGTCAAAGGATTGAATGAGCCACTTCACAGCTTGGCTATGACCCACATACCTATGGGGGCTACTTAAGAAAAGCTAGTAGACATGGCGCTCTTAAACAGAGAAGACAAGAATGGTAAGAAGGAGGTCAAGGCGAATGAGTCTCCAAACAAGAAGGTAGACTCCAAGAAAGGAGGCAAGAACAACAACAACAATAATGATAACAAGACACGTGAGAAAAGAAAATGCCACTTCTGTGGTATTGAGGGGCATATAGTTCAGGATTGTAGAAAGAAGAAGATGAAGATGGGAGCATGTTTTCAGTGTGTTGATATTGGACATATCAGCAAGAACTGCCCTAAGAAGCAAGGGCAAGCCCCGCAAGCAGGACCTTCTGGGGGTACATCTTTAACTTCTTCTCCTAGATGCTTTTTTTTATCTTGCTTATCTTCTCAATACTATCTTGAGAACCTTAGGTAGAACCCTTTTGGATGTAAACATGTGATTGAAACATGCTATGGTTGATGTTTGCAAATGGTTGCAAGTGGTTACAAGTGGTTGCTCGTGGTTGCATAACACACATTAGGCACTAGATCGGCTCAGACACATCTTCATTTTGCATATACATGAGTGTTTATACTTGTTTATGGATGAAATTGAATGTGCTATCATGTGGATGTTGCATATGGAAGGATGTTTGTGCACACATATAGTGTTTATGTGACTAGGACTATTTGCATACATGTTGGATTCATGGCACTGAACATATTTTGCATTAATAAGATCAATCAGGCCTGATCATTTCCACTAGATAAGGAACATACACACACTTTCTGCATATGTTCATATAGCATTAGAAATCTTTTAAGGACAATGGTTGCTTGTGGATGATGGTTGAGTAGATGTTTGATTGGATGATAGGATCCATTCTTCCTAACTTGAAGATTTCGGGGACGAAATCCTTTAAGGAGGGGAGAATGTAACAACCCGTATTTTAATAACATGTTAAAACCTTAAATCAAGGCATAATTAAATTTTAAAATAAGAATCAATGGGAATGGGTTGCGCCATTGCGTTCGTCTTGAAATTCTGCTTGGAAACGAGTCCGAGTTTGCGAGAATCGGAGTCCGTATGAGGGAGATATGACCTCTAGAAGTTTCACGAATTTTCAGAATCAAAAACAGCTCGAAAATTCAAATTCAAATTCGAATTCAAAACCCAAAACAAACTGGGCGGGAAATTTCCCGCCTAGGGGCCAGGTCCACCTGGGGTCGACCATAGTGTCGATCTCCCAGGGACCAGGTCGACCTGGGGGTCGACCATAGTGTCGACCTCCCAAGGACCAGGTCGACCATAGTGTCGACCTGCCTCCCGAACCCACTTTCTGAACCTGACGCATTCTGATGTATTTAGACTCGTTTTCTGTCCAGATTCGTCTACCTAATCCTATTTAAATAGCCTCCTAGCCTCATTCTCTTTACACCATTCTTCTCTAACCTTATGTTGCATAAATTCTTGATGGACATGGCTTCTTCTTCTTCCTCTAAATTAAATTAAATTAAATTAAAACGTGAAGATTATTTCTTGAAGATTACGGCTAGGAATTTCACATTGGAAATTTGCTTCTACAATCAAATCAAGATTCAACAATTCATCGACTAGTTTCTAGACTTGACTTTTGCATCTCAGTTTCTTAGACCACGATCTGTAAGTTCCAGTTACTTTTAGATAAAAACTATAAATCTAATATGGGCATGTTAAATTGGAATTGATTTATGTATGATTCATATCTATTCTTGTTTTCTTCTTGGATCTTGGCTATTGGGAATATTGTCTACGACGTTGAAACTATTGTTAATGGCATAAGACTATGACTATGCCTATGACTGTGAACATAAGACTATGACTACGCCTATGACTGTGAACATAAGACCATGACTATGCCTATGACTGTGAAGATAAGACTATGCCTGTGCCTATGACTATGACGGTGAACATAAGACTATGCCTATGACTATGACGGTGAACATAAGACTATGCCTATGCCTATGATTGTCAATATAAGGCTATTGCCTATAACTATGACAAGGACAATTGTGGCTAATCACCTATGAGGTTATTGCCTAGGATTATGACTATGAAATTGGATCTAAGATTGATTTTCTATTCAGACCTATTTTCTTTATTTGTCTTGATTTTGGGGGTTTTTATATTTAAGTTAGATCTATCCATGTTCTTGAATCTTGATTATTATTCAAACCTTTTTCATGTTCATAATGTTATGCCTACAATGTTTTAATCAGTTTATCCAGTTAGGTCATGCCTTTGAAATAAATTAATAATAGAGCAATGTTTATTATGTTGATCTATGCCTGTGGTTCTATTTTATCATCATATTGAATTGGGAATTAATGAATAAGTCCATTCATATGTATATGAACTTGGAGTATAACCCGTGATGACAAGTTGTGTAGTTTATCATGTTATGCAAGTTTTAGGTTGTGAAATCATATCACATATGTGACCAAATGTTAGATCTACATGTTTATGTGTATATGTTAAACCTATGTCATATTTCAAGTTCACACTTATTCATATGTTCGTGATTAATTTTCGAGTTCACATATATGTAAGTTGATTTAGTCTATGTTGCAAATTCACATATATGTATGTTGATGTAGTATATGTAGCAAGATCACACCTATGATATTCTTGTTGATTGTTTTGCAAGTACACACCTATGGTGTTCATATTAACTATGCCAAGAATGCCAAGTTTACACCTATGTCATGTTAATGAATTTCTTTATGCCAATTTTGTGTATGTTAAATTAGGCTAAGTTTTTAGCCTAATATTATGCCAAAAATCATGCAGACGGAAAATTAGGCTAAGATTGTTAGCCTAATATTTAGACGGGGTAACGTTGGGAAAAATTGGTAATTATAGGAAACTTGGTATGAAACTCGCCATGAAACTTGACATGAATCTTAAAACATGAACATTGTTATAACTTGAATCTGGATGTGGGCATGAAGCTTGCCTTGAAAACTTGACATGAACTTGACATGAAAATTTGGACATGGACATGACACTAGAATGAACTTGAAAATGGCCAACTCGAGGTTGGGTTGAGTTTGCAGTGTAATTTTGCCGGAACTGCCCGACAAATCATGTTACTGCAAATAATAGGATCCAATATGGGTAGTTGGTCATATCGCACTTGAAAACCCGAGGCCAGACCGAGTTGTGGTGTAATTCTGCCCGGAACCGCCCGGCATATCCAGTGACCACAACAACAGGTCTAATGTGAGAGGTTGGGATGCATTAATGAATTAATGCCACATGATAGGGTTAAGTCATGAACATGAAAGACAACACTTAACCAACTTGATACATGATTCGTAAGCGGGTTAAGTCACAAACTTAAATGACAACACTTAACCAACTTGACATGCTAGACTGATAAGAGTTAAGTCACGAATTTAAATGACAACACTTTACCTATTGGACGAAAACCCTAGTTACGCGGTCCATTACAGCAGTAACCCACTAGATGTATCATGATACCCTGGAACTAGGCAGGGTGGGGCACGATTACTGGGCTGATTGTAAGCGACCAGAACGACGGTTGTGTTAGTGCGCCAGTGTAGGTTTAGGCGGGCTATGGTCGTGCACGTGGTCCGGAGTTGAAAAAGCAGGCATTGGGCATCAGTAGGTTTATCTGTGCATGCTTGATTCGTGTCGGTGGTTGGCACCATAGGGCTTGATACACCCTATGGTAGACCTAGCACAGGTGACTACAATCATGATAGGGGCGTATGACACAGACACATGACGAGCTAGAACTTGTAGGGAGCCGATCGACTAGTGGATCGTTTCGTTGGACCTAGAAATGGGTCATTTCATGATATTGGGCCAAGGGATTATTTCATGATTTATATAAGACATGGGTTTGGGATTCTAGTGCAGTTGATGCAGAGACCCTTCAATGTGTGATGCTATACTTGATTTATACTTGATTTATCATGTTATCTTAGTCTATCTTGCCTATCTTGTCATCATCCTTATGTTTACTTTCAGTTTATACATGTCATGTTACCTTTATCTGTTTTTATGTTGAAAGTCACTTGGACTTACCAGTCTTTATGACTGACCCATTTTCTTTCGCCTCTTTTTCTTCCGTTCCCCCCTAGGTTCTCAGGGAGGAAACTCTAGCACTTAGCTTGGATTTCACTTGCTTTCGGTTAAGCTCATGTACGGTTTGATCTTGAGCTATGCTATGGCTGCATTTCTTCTACCTTTGGGGAATTAAGCTCCTTTTGTTGTTTCAAGTTTATGCTTCTTTATTTATGCAAGACAGAATTTATTGTAATGGAAAATAATGACCTTGGCTATTTGATGTAAAAGGTTTTGACTCTTTTTGAAAGTAATGAAATTTAGCTTTTGAATCTTCCGCTGTTTTATTTATGTTTTGTCTTGTAATAATTCTGTGATTGTTTACCTCGATAACGCTCCTCCAAAACTAGTGCATTCCCTTTGTGAGTGACCCTAGCGGAGGTGGGGTGTTACAATAAGTGTTGCAGTACCCCTACCACCTAAACATTGGGGAACATTAGCCTATTTTCCTCCTATCACAATGTATATCATTTTACCCGTGATCTAAAAGGTAACTGATTGTGCAAGGCTTCGGTTGAGCCAAACTAAATAAACATTTCTTTAAGGTACTTCTGAACTACATAGTTCTGTAAGTGTGATATTCTCCCCCTAAGGGAAGAATAACTAATCTTCAGAATGGAGATCTTGATACTTAAGAAATGGTAGATTTAGCAAAGGAGAACTGATCCTAGATTGTTTTTCAGTAACCTTAGATCGTTGTTGCACCTATTTTCCTAAATATATGCTATATATAACTTATTCCGGGTGTTGACAGAAAATATCTTTAACAAGTTATATATGTATATCATTCCTGCAACATGCCATACAATGTGTTATTAATCATTACTGTAAGAGGGTTTTAAGACGAGGTCACATGTTGATAATATGTGCATATTGCATAATTTGATTTTGGGTATTTAACTGCTTTAATAAATGTTGATTTATATATAGATTTCCCGGATTATACATGCATACTGAATTTACTAATAGCATATCTACGTTTGACACAGATGATATATATTGGTTGCATATACTTAACCTCTAGATACTGTCTTCCTTTTCGTTCTTGACAGGTCAGTATAAAATATACTGAAATGGTTTTTAAGAGATAAGGGATGGGTCAATGTGACTGATTCTAATCTTTGCACATGGGTAGATATTTTGGAGAAAAAGTCTTTTGCATCTTTTGGAGCAAGTGTCTTCTACAAATTTGCACAAAATTAACCTGAACTGTATGTATAAATTTATACAAGCTGCGTTAGGAAATTTTCTCCTTTGCGGAAGCGTCCAAGATCTTATTCACCCAATTACTTAAAGATGATTTAATGGAAAAACAACACAGATATGAAATTACACAGACATACACAAGATATTCCACCCAACCTCCCTCTTTATTGATTCACAAAACCAAATTTTTGTTTACAATGAATGGACCAAAAACCAAAAGTTAACAAATTACAATTGAATCAATAACCTTATTGAGAAACGGAAAGAATACCTAGATGACTACAACTTTTGTTGGAGAAGGAGAACAATGAAGAATGACGGCAAGCCCTTGGATCAACTATTTTGATCCTAATCCCTAATATAATCCAAAACCTAAATGGTGCTTTTATAGGAGAACATAAGGCCTAGGCAAAATGTCCACATTACTCCTTAGAATATATATTGGGAATATATTCCTAAAATAACAAGTCAAAAATGGGAAACCTACCACTTCCTCAATATTCCTAAAATAACAGGTCAAAAACAGGAAACCTACCTCTTCCTTAATATTTAAAAAAAAAACCAGTCAAAAAACAGGAAACCTGCCTCTTCCCTCGAACTCCGATTCACACACCATCTTTTGCATTATAAAGAACTCATCAAAACACATCGTCTTCAAAATACATGTGATTGAATAACACAAATCACAACACCCTACCTTGATACGAAATCACGTCAACAAGCAAACTTCAAACAAGTCACCTAGCTCTTTTAACGACACCTTCTCTAAATTAAACCATCACAAACACAACCCACCACTTGCAAAAGATGCATCTCCCCCTGAGATGCACCACGCAACACTAAAGGTCTAAAACTGTTTGTAATACCATAAGGATCTCTACCTTGTCGATTTGCCAAATCAACACCTATCTTCCACTTGATCAAAGCTCTTTCCCTAATCTCTGCCGATCGTTCGAGCGCCATCAACATAAAGAACCAAGTCTAAAATATCAGTAGTGACCAAATTAACCTCTCTACCTTGTTGTGGACTAGGTTCTTCAACCGTCACTCACCTTCCACAGTCGACCACTTAACAAACCAATCTATAAAGGTTTCCTCCATACAATACTCCTCTCATCGTAACACGGCCACCCTTCTTCACTCTCAAAACTCCACCTTCAGTGTCATAAGTGCAACAACGACGATCCAACTGACTGAGAGAAATAGGATTATGCGAACTAGCGGCTACATGCCTAACTCAAGAGACTTCCCTTACCATACCTTCATGCATATGAAAACGGATAGATACAATACCACAAATCAGTACCTTTACTCTATTGGATGTTCTAATCACGTCGACATTCTTCTCATAAGAAGAAAATAACTTCACATCCTTACAAATGTGAAAACTGGCTTACGAATCCATCTTCCAAGGATTGAGCTTCATTAAACAAGACATCACAAGGAGCATCACTAGTGGGACCTAAACCAAAACCTGCCTGTGCCTCATTACTACTATCATCATCCGTGACCTTCTTCTTATCCCTCTGATAATCATAACAATTTTTGTGTATGCGACCTTCCTTACCACAATTATGACAAGTGATAGCACCTTTACCATTAGCCCCTTCTTTTTCCATCTTGCATCTTTCCTCGAGTCCCTTGCTACCATAGCCTCACTTTAAATTGATTTCAAACCTTACCCTTTTCTATTTAGTTCCTCATTCAAAAGGTTTCTTCATACCGTTTCCTAAGAGATACTTCCAACAGCATTGGAATTACACAATGAAACAACCAAAGTCTCCCAACTTTCTGAAAGCGAACTCATCAACAAAAGAGCCTGCAATTCATCATCAAAATTGACCTATAAATTTTCCAAATGATTGATCACATCTTGAAATTCATTCAGGTGCTCTACAACAGACTTCTCCTCATCTAATCGAAGTTGCACCAAATTTCGAACCAGAAAATCCTTACTTGTAGCACTTCTCGACTCAACAAAGATACCAACTTGTCCTACAAATCCTTCAAGGACCACGTAATAGAATACAGAATCATCAAGGTACTTCCAAATCAAGGAAATTGCCTTCTTATCCATCTTCTTCCACTTTCCCTCATTCACATCCTAGGGCTTCTTCCCATCTCCATCAATCGGATCATGAAGATCATTGTGGTAAAGAACATCTTCTATCTTAGGCTTCTAAATCCCCAATTTCTTCCGTCAAAAATATTCATCTTTGGAAACGCTATCATATCCGATATAACAAAAGTCTGTTTTTCCAATCCAAAATCACTCTAAGCTTTGAGATGATCCAGCTTTGATACCAACAGTTAGGAAGTTTTCGCCTTTGCGGAAGCGTCCAGGATCTTATTCACTTAATTATTTAAAGATGATTCAATCGAAAAGCAACACAGTTATGAAATTACATGCATAAACACAAGATATTCTTAACAACCACCCTCTTTATTAATTCACAAAACCAAGTTTTGTTGGCATTGAATGGATTAAAAACTTGAAAGCAAACATATAACAATTAAAGCATTAACCTTATTGAGAAAGGGAAAGAATATCTATATGACTACAACTTTTGTTGTAGAAGGAGAACAATGAAAAACGATGGCAAACCCTTGGATCGACTATTTTGGTCTCAATCCCCTAATGTAATCCAAACCTTTGATGTTGCTTTTATAGGAGAATAGAAGACATAGGCAAAATATTCAATTTGCCCCTTAGAATATATTTTAGGAGTAAATTCCTAAAATAACCAGTCAAAAATAGGAAACCTGCCTCTTCCTCAATATTCCTAAAATAGCCGCTCAAAAATAGGAAACCTTACTCTTTCTCAATATTCCTAAAATAACTAGTCGAAAATAGGAAACTTTCCTCTTCCTCCAAAACTCCGATTCATGCGCCATCTTCTCTGTTATAAGGCACTAATTAGAAAACATCGACTTTGAAACAACCCGCCCAAAGTGGGAACAAATTTCGACCTATAAAAGGCCCAATGAAACTTAGAGCCACTCTAAATGGATCGCTGGTTCCTATAAGGAATTTCACTAGTATAGAATAACAAATAAACATAGCATTATGGAATCTCACACGGCGGTATGAGAAAGTATAATACCAAAAATAAGATGCACAATATTATTAAAAACCACAAATTCGACTAACAATTGTCAAATACAATTATTTAAAATGGTACATCTTTAAAATTCATCATCTAGAGTTTCCATAAGCAATACAACAATGATAACTAATAATAGCATAGTAATTCCATCGTCTTCTTCAGTTTCCATCATTGCTTCATCCATTGAATCTACCCTGCCTACTGACCTATTAGATATGTTATGGAGATGGGTCAGAACATAAAGTCCTGCATGATTGAAACTAATATTTGCTTAAAGACCATACCCTAGATTTATTAGATTATACATGTCAAGGTATGTCTACGAAACACACGAGCACACACATATACAAAGAAGTATTTAACCAATGAGGTAGATATTTGAATCAATCGCTTAAGACCTTCATTAGTGTATTTAGGGTGGAGACCCAATGAGGTGGACATTGTCGGTCAGTTAAGGCCCATTCTAACATATTCATTAAGGGTGGATTCTCATGATCTTTTATGATCCCAAGGCCCTAGATACTTAAGGCCCCATCCTAATACTTCAACGTTCTTAAGTATATATTCTCACATGTAATATGAGAAGTAGTATATCTCCACTTAATACCGTTTAGGGTAGGCCTACATGTAGCCATTTAAGACCCCTTCGTCGGACGCCTCATGCTACTACTTAACCGATATTACGGTAGAATACCTATGCCGCTTAAGACTTCCCCTAGATAGTTGGTGAATAAAATAGCATGATATGTCCAATGTATACCAATTATGTCCCTAGGTTGGACCTCACAAGCTCCTAGAGGAAGTGGACATTTCGGTAAACTATCCTACTCCGTTATCGACATGTCTAAATCACTTTCAGAGAAGGAGGACCCATAGACTTAGTTCGAATATAATAAGGGAGGGCACCATGATTTGGTCCAAGGAATAAACCTTCAGAATGGTCCTAGTCCTAACCGCTTAAGACCCAAACTAGATAAGAAGAGAGTCAACCACTTAAGATGTAATGACCCATATTTTCAGCGATAAAATAATTAATTAATTTAATTATTTGAATAGTAATTCAGAGAATTTAATGGTTGTTTAATTAAATAATATTGAATATTTAATTAATATGAATAATAGAATAATATATTTATTTCCAAAATAGTCAGAAATAGTAGAATCGATAATATGGTGTGAATTGGATAATATAAAATATATAATTCGGTTTAAAATTGAATTATGATAATGAATATATTATATAAACGACAGTTGAACGTATAAATTATACTATAATTATAATCGAGCTCGAAATGGCGTGGCAGTTCATAATTTGGCGATTCGAACTTTAAACGAATATATAGAATCCATTTTAAATCGGATTGCTATGAAATAAGAAATGTTCGGAGCTGGTGAAGTATATTTTTCTAATGGAAGAGAAAAATCGAAATTTCGTCACGTAGATTTTGAGTTATATCCAAATCAAATTTTCAAAAAGTCATTATGGAATTCCTTCATAATTTATAACGATTTATTTATATTTTAAATGGATTCTCCAATATAAATTGAATATCGATTCAACCGGTATTTGAATATCGAGTTATGAATTCAAATAGGAATATTTTGGAGTTGTATGATATTCTGTGTGAATATATGTACGATAATATTTATTTATTAATATTTAATTTAATTATTTTTAAATATATTAATAATTAAATGGGTTTATTTAGGGATTTAAAAATAGCCAGTTTTGCTAACAACCTCCGTTTTCGACGAAACTAATTTTGTTGGATCCGGAATATTGATTTATTTTTAGATTTCAATTTTTGTAATTTTTGGAGTCCGTATGTAACTGTATGGGATTTTAATGTAAAAAACAGATGATAATTTGACTTTAAAAATACGCTGTGTGAGCAAACGGACTCGGAATTCGACGAAACAAGTTTCGTTGGGTCCGTAATGTCAAACTGTAACTATATGTCCATTTTCGTCGAATATGGATATTGTATGTGATCATAGGGATTTTTAACAATGAATATGTATAGCGATTGATTATAATGGAATAAAACAATCAATTAAAAATAAAATAAAATATTTAAATTTTCTATAAATAACGCTTAACATATTTCCTAAACCTAAATATTTCCTTCCCGCAGTCAATAGTTTTTCACGCCTCCACGAACAAAAACCAACGTGAAAACCTTGCCTTTCAAAATCCAAATGAAATCAAATAAAATTCCTATATATCATTTTATGCATATATTTGTATTCCAATAAGGATCCTCTACATTCTCATATGCTTTTTGATGGCATCGATGAAGTTTTCCCGTCACTCATTGTGACTACAACAGCTTAGGGTTCGAAATATTGGCTAAACGATGGCGTTATTCTCGAATTCAATACCAGTTTTGTGTTTGTGATGAATTTTCACGGGTTTGGCAATGTTTCAATGAGTTTGGTGTATTTTCTTGTCGCGCGGTTCCTGTACAGCTTCAGGAAGGGTTGATGTCGGATTTCAGGGGGATGGTGCGAATTAAATTTGATGAACGTGAGGTGGAAGAGCTCGGCAAGAGAAGGAAGATGATATCTTTGGATTTTGAAATCATGTAATGGTGAGGATGCGGTGAAAGTAAGAAAGGGTGGAAATGGCATGAGTTGGGTATTCGGTTTTCTGCTAACGGAGGAGAAGAAGCTTAATGGATTTGGGTATTTAAATATTGGATGGGCCGTAACTTTGGGTAAAGCCCAAATGGAATTTATTTAAGTTTTATTTAAATTCAAATAGTGTATTAACTTGTAAATTGTATAAATTCTCCATACGTAATCAGAATGTGATGAAACAAGATCCTTAGGATCGTATGGACGAGAGAAACACAATGGAACTGACTGGGAGTGAACTGGAGCTCGTTACAATTTATAGCTAAATAAATTGTCTGCCTGAATCAACTGACAATTATCATTATTTAACGATGATCATCCAATGTGAGTAAAAGTCACTAACCCTACCAGTTTATATTTTTATAAATATAATCTAATATTGATAAATGATGATCGATTGTTGGGTTTTGGTTGTTTGGTTGAATTGCTGATGTATTTCTTAAAATTATAGATAACGATATAGATATAAATCGTTAATCAAATATTGATTCTCTTTATCAGAATATTTCATATTGAAATGAAATCGATGTTATTTATATTGTTTAACATCTGTGGATGCAGGGAGACAGGTTGGAGGGATCCAACTGGATTCCTCAATATTATAATACTGTTTGTTTTCATATATTGTGATATATGATGTGATATGTAATCTGTGATTGACTATGATGACACTGGTCATGTTATTTGTTTTTTTAATACCGTATGAAATACTGGAATGTAAAAAGGAATTTTTCAAAAGTGAACATTGAAAATAAAAGGATTTATATAAAATGAATAGGATTATATAAAAGGATTTATATAAAAGGAATAGAATTATATAAAAGGATTTATATAAAATGAATAGAATTATATAAAAGGAATTATATAAAATGGATAGAATTATATAAAGGGAATTATAAATGGGATTATAAGTGTTAGAAGAATACAATGAGATTTTATATAAATATTTCTATGATTAAGAGTAAATAAAAATTGGATTTGAGATATTGTTTTAAAATACAGAATCAAACTGTTTTGATTTTATGAAGAAATATTATTCACATTTTATGTGAAAATTAGATGAAGTTAAATATTTTGCAAATAATATATTATAAGGGAATTTGGGTTTGAATTGGGAATTTAAATGGAATTACTGAAATTAGAAACTGATTAGAAATTAGTTGAGTTGAATGGCTTTTTGGGTATCGATCTAATGTTGGTTTCGGCCTTCGAGGTTAATTTGTAGGGGGTTGTTCTCTTAATAGTTTATAGTCAGAGACTGATGTATGTGAGAAGATAATGATGCGTGAATCAGAAATGAAAACGCTTTCCAAATTTAAGAACGTATATTTTCTAAAATTGGAAAATAAGGATTTGATGAATATATGGAAACGAGAAATGGGGAAATAAATAAATGTTGATTGATCGATAGAATTTCCATCTGGAAATAATATCGTTGTTTGCACACATGTTTTCTTTGATAGTTAAATCACCGATATCGAAGTTTTTGACCATTTTTCCATTGTCAATACAGAAAGACGGGGATCAGATTCATTATCTGAAAACCACTCTGTATGGACGTTAGCGCTGCAATCAAATATGATGAAGATAATTGAAGATGGAGTTATGCAAGGGCTGTCCTGTTTACAGAATAGTGCCTTCGGTTTGTCCAGTCCCAGGACGACCTATATGGAAGAATGTCTGACGGAGTATATTTAATAGATCGCATAAGTTGATCTCTTCAAACGTATTTACGTTTGGTGGCGGAGGAATTGGTTTCTCTTAGCTATATACCCATTGTATTTTTGAGGAAATCAATTTGTGACTTGGCGGGTATGACGATGTGACATTCAAAGTGAATGAAGATGTGGTTTGTAAAGGATACGCTATGGCCTTTAGCCTCACAACCGGAAATGGTATAAAATCGGGTAGGTCGCATGGCTAAGTGGTTGGCTGCCAATTAGGGCGTACTGTCACCTGATCTAGAGTTTCATTTACTTCTATAATCTATTTCGATGCTTTCCTTTGGGGGAAATGGTTGGTGATCCCAGCCGTTGGTGATAATACATTCGGTACACTCAAGCGAAATGAGTGACCGGTCATGTTTAGCCTGGGATACAAGATGTTCTTGTTTAACCCAGTGTATTCCTCTCTAGAGATACACAATCTGAAGGCGGTCCCATACCTTGCCAGTTGGAATCCATTACCCAATAAGCGGCCATGGTTTTTTATTATATATTATTATATGCGGAACGTGAGATGAAAGCGTTCAATTTGATGATTATTTAGTTGTAGTTGATAGACACTATTATAATATCAAATTATGTTTTGATATAAAGTTTATCGTTTCTTTCAAAAGGATTTTTAAAGTCAAATCAAGTGGTTTGGATTCTCATAAAGGAAAAAACCGTTCCGTTATATGGCGTGGTCTTATGAGATATCGTTTAATTGCTTAAACTGATTTAAATTGTTTACTCATACCAGTCCCATGACTGACCCGGAGTTTATTTTGTTTTGTTTTCCCTAAACTCTTGGGTGCCCAATTTTGTACGGGCAGTCAAGTAGTCAGGATTTTACAGATATACTAAGAGTTTGGAGCAGGAGGCTTCAGGATTATATAGCTATTGTTATTTCCGCTATGTTGTGTAATAACCCGAAAATCTGGGCCAGTTTAAAATTTTTATTTTGGCAATTTTAGCGAATTTTGAATATTTAAAATGAATCATTTTAAATAAAAACGAAGGAAATTTTATTTTGGAATTGAAATTCGACGTATATATTATATACGTCGTCGTTAGAATATAAATATTTATATATAATTAAAAATAGAATTGAAAATGGCGCGGTAGTTCGATAATTCGATTTCAAACTTCAATTGAATGTACCGGGTGCAAAACAATCCGGATTTTAGTGAAACCAAAAACATTAGGATCTAATTGATAATATCTTTCCAGCGAATTCGACCAATCGAAATTTCATAGCGGGAATCAAAAGATATGTCCAGTTGAAAATTATGAATAGTCGCTATGGAATTCAGGCCCTTAAAAATGGACATTTTGCAAATGACCTCGGATCTCGACGAAACCAGTTTTGTTGGGTCCGCAGTGTCAAATTATTGCTAGATTCCAAATTTCATAATTTTTCGAATCAATATGTGAGCGTGGCAAAGGAAAACGCGTTTGACCAGTTTTAGTTGATTTTAATCGACTGGAAATTGGCCATTTTTCCAACGGTCTCGGAATTCGACGAAACTAGTTTTGTTAGGACCGTATCGTCAATACGAAGCTAGAAAATATTTTTCGAGAATTTTTAGAGTTAGTATGTGACCCCGGTAATTTGAAATGTACGTTTAAAATTCAATATAGTGATTTAAATGTAAATTTAACGGAAATTGATTGTAACAGCCGAATCAGCCTACGATACATATCCCATTGTGTTCGGAATGGGGGTAAAACGCTATAGACGACAGGCGGTGGGCCTCGTTACGAGGTCGTATGTAAAAGTCAACTATTAGCAAAATAAAATAATTAAAAATTAAAAAAAATATCTTCCTCTCCTTTTATCAGCTGCCCCCCCTCTTTTCATAATCGAAACATGAAAAAAATAAAATAGAAATAACGCGACTGGGGGGGGGTGATTTCCGCCGCCGCTTCTTACACCGGAGATGCTGAGCCTCCGGCGCCGCCTCCAGGGAGGACCACCGCACCTCCCGCCCCTGTTCTCTCTCTCTCTTCTACTTCGAATCGCCCCTTCAAAACCCACGAGCAGCTCCACCAACCACCGCCTGGACCCGCCCTGGCCTCCGTCGCCGACTACAGAAGCCTTCCCCGACCATCTCCGTTCGCAGCACACCCCCTTCCCCGACCATCTCCGATGCCTCGCCCAAATCCCACAGCGAAACCCCCTCCTTTGATTAAAAAGGTAACTTTTCATATTAATTGTTTACATTACTTTTTTTCTGTTTTAAATACATTAGAGTGTCGATAAAAATCAGATTTTCTTTATTACGTATAGTAATGATTTTTTACTTTCATAAAGGAGTGATTTTTATTCACATAAAGGAGCGATTTTTATTCACATAAAGGAGCGATTTTTATTCACGTAAAGGAGCGATTTTTATTCACATAAAGGAGGATTTTTATATATTGAACATCGAAGTAAAAATATGATTTTTATATATTGAACATCGAAGTAAAAATATGATTCTTATATATTGAACATCGAAGTAAAAATATGATTTTTATATATTGAACATCGAAGTAAAAATATGATTTTTATATATTGAACATCGAAGTAAAAATATGATTTTTATATATTGAACATCGAAATAAAAATTCGATTTTTATTTATTGAATAGCATAATAAAAATTCGATTTTTATATATTGAATAGCGTAGTGAAAATTTGATTTTTACATATGTAGTGAATACGGGCAACGAAAGCGACAAAAGGCGAGATTGGCGAAGATTTCTATAAAAGAAGAGTCAAGATGATTGGATAGCTTTTGGTGAGAACTTCTCACCTTTCAATTTAATTTTTCTAGTTATAAATATATACTAGGATGCAGACGGTGTTTAGTAGCACCCGACACCCGTCATCCACAGACCATGGATGGCTTGTTTGTTAAATTGTTTGGTTGTGTAGTTGGTTAGATTATTTGATTGAAATTTGAATTGGTTGGTGAAATGAAATTGATTTGATTGATGTGTGAATGGCGTGGGCCTTCATTAGACCGGGGATAAGGCTAGGCCTCGTCCCGTTTCTAGTATCGTGCCGTTATGCCGCCGAAATTTTCTAAAAATAAGTTAGAAAATAAAAATATCATTTTATTTAAAGAATGAACTGAATAGAAATTCATATGTTAAAATAAAATGTTTTATCGTTAAAAATATAATTTTTAACGTGAAGTGAATAAAATAAATTATTCATTTACAAACCGTACGGTTTGTTTATGTACACCTATTTGAAGGACATTGATTGGGTCGATAAAATTTTACACATCGCCCAACTACACAAATAAAATCTGTGTTTGATTGTTTGAAACCCCACACGGGTGTTGGGATGAAATATGAAGTTCACTCATCCTAATTGATTAAATATGTCGATCGATTGATTGACAGGCTGTATAAGCGTTAGATATCTATATTTGATGCTTATACAGTGTAGTGCACTTTGGGTGATGGTTGATTATTTTTCAATGCTATTATATACATGTGTTGTATGAAAATCCATATAATTAATTTTATATGGTGATTGATTGGGCCTCATTCCAATTTAGAGAATAAAGATTTATATAAAATAAAGGTTCATGTGTTGACTGTACTCATCCGTTGAGATTAGTCATGTGTTGAACGAAAAAATTTTGATAATAACAAATATTTTAATAATAGGAAATATTTGAAATAGAATAGTAATACATTAAGCCGTGTTGATTAGATTGACGCCATTTTGACGTGAACGATATTTATATCGATTTTATTCATTTCGAAATGAATTGAATTGAAAACGATTTCGAAATGAATTTAATTGAAAACGATTTCGAAATGAATTGAATTGAAAACGATTTCGAAATGAATTGAATATAAAACGATTTCGAAATGAATTGAATGTATAACGATTTCGAAATGAATTGAATGTATAACGATTTCGAAATGAAATGAATTTTAAAACGAATTTATAAAGAAGAATTCAATTTTGATTTGAATTGAAATGGAAGTTGAAATTGCTTTTGAAACGAATTTAAAACTATTTATATAATTCGTTTTAAATAGAAATCGACGAAATATATATTATATATATAATATAATGGCCTGAATAGAACGCACCGCGCCGCGACAGTTCGCGAATTTCGACCATTTATTTCAAACGGACATTACGGGAGATCCGACCGTCGGATTCTCCTAAAACCGGAACCGTTGGGTTCGTATCGAAAAGAGATTTCTGAAGAATATTAGAAATTTGAAATCTAACGGTTGGATTTGGAGATACGTCCAAATCAAATTTGAAAAAGGTCGCTGTAAGTGCAGTTCGATGGCCATTAATGGAAATCGACTGTACGGGCCTTGATAAAATTATTAAAAATAATAATAAATTGTGTAAAATCATAAGAAATGATTTGGGAAGAATTGGGATGAAAAACTCCATATTTGAAAAGATAAAAATAGATTTTTATCGAAATGAACTAGTTTTGAACTAGAATTATAATTCTATTTATTTTTAAGTAAATAAATTGAATTTGAAAAGGGTTTTAAAAATAACCAGAATTTCCAATGATTGCATTAGAGTGGATTTGAATCGAAATTGTCTTCGGAATATTTCGATGTTGGAATTCGTGATTATACAGATGTTGTTATGGAAATTTGAAAGATATATTTATATCGTTATCTCTAATACAACATTTGTTAATCGTAGAATTTGATATTGAATATAAGCCGATATATTTTCTATTCGGAGCCTTGTATTGAATATCAAATGTGATTTGGGTTTGTCGTGAATGGTGTCTTCATTAACACTGTTCTTGAACCCAGTTGAGAAAAGATTAAATCTTTTTATTTAGGTTTAATGAAGTGTACCAATTAAATGATATTTAATTGGAATTGAATTGGTATTGATTTTTGGGTTTATCGTGAACAGTGTTTTAAATAACACTCGTTCTTTAACCCGATAATTAATGAATGTGATTTTGGGTTTATCGTGAACTGTGTTTTAAATGGCACTGATTCTTTAACCCAGTCGAAGATTAAAACTAAGTGGAGTTTTAATGAATCTTTAATTAGATTGGAATGATCGAAAATGGAGTATCACCAGTTTTGCTCCAGGCGATAGTTAAATCTTTAATTAGATTTGAACGTGAAATGGTAATTGAATTTACCAATAACACTGTGGTGTTAGATATGAAGCATTACCAGTTTTACTTCATGGGATGAATAGGTTGGGATGGGGAAATTAAAATAAATGATTACTTCGGTAAGGTTCGCTAATCCCGACTAGTTTGAATTGAGATTCAAAAATAGAATAAAGAATAAATTCAAAGAATTTATCTTGGATAAAATTAATGGGAACCTTTCCCATGAATGTGAAATTTAGAAACTAACTGTCGGTTAGCCAAGCAGAATGGTTTTCTGGATATTGATCTGATGTTGGTTTCGGCCTTCGGGGTTAATATTTGGGAAATTATTCTCTTGATTAATTTACGATTAGTGACTGATGAATTGGAATGAGGCGTATGTTGTGTTTGTGTAACACTTATTTAAAATATACGCGAGTTATTCGGAAAGACCGGGTTTATCCCATTCTAAATAACTGATACGACGATAAGTCGAAGATGAAGACGGTGGTTGAAGACCGGAGGTCTTCACATCGTTTGGATAATTACTGATGATCTTGATTGGGCTGTACACCCAAGAGGAGAGAAACAGTTGGTGATCGTCCAGACGTACTTGGAGATCGATGGATATGCGAGGTACAAGGTGCCTCCGGTTTCGTTCAGACCCAGAACGGACTTGTAAATGGATAGTGTGTCTGACGTTGTATTCCTTTATACTGTATTTGGTGATCTCTGCTAAATATATACATCTGTTTGGTGGCAGAGAATTTATTCTCTTGCTATACACCCTTCTCTGAGACGTACAAGCTTAGAGGTTATATATTGGCAGAAATCAGTGGTACAGTATGGACTGACAATGTGGCATGCTGAGTTGCATGGATCAAGACTTTTGTTGAAAAGCAAAGTCTTGTGGTTGATGATCAAAGCACGGCCTTGTGTGGCGTAGCTTTGTGTAACGTTGATTCGCGAGTATCACACCCGGTATGAACCAAAAACGGGAGACGGACATCAGGGAGGACATGCGTTTCTTTCTAGTTAGGAGTGGCGTCAGTGCCTGAACTGGTTGACGAGTTTGACTCATGTGGATGTTGCTTATTATTACTTGCTGAAAAGCGAGGCGCCTCGTGATATCGGTTTCGGCCGATGCTTCTGGTCGGCTGACGGGCCAGGCTTACGCCCCAAAGGGCGGGGAAACGCAGTGTTCAGGCATAATAATCCACATCGGTGGACCGACCCTGACGATCCAAGGTGCAGTTGCGGCTGTTCCTGAGGGGCGGACTAGAGCGTCTCGAATCGGTGAGGATCTTGCCCCTAGCCTCGGTTCATACCATAAATGATAACCCAACTTCCAATACGACGTCTTGCGGTTTTGATTGTAAACTTATATATGGCGACATAGTGGTATGGGTCATTCATGCCGTCTATGATTGATACTTATGATTTGAAGTTGTTTTATACACTATGCACTTATTATAGTATCAAATAATCTGTTTTAAACGTATCAAACATTCTTTGGCTATTATAAGGTAAAAACCCTATCCCGCGGCTTGCGTTGCATTGTGTGATAGGACCTGGGTCTTATAATAGCTTCATTTTTCTCTACTTAGCATTGCGTTGTTTGTTTTATGCACTGGTATTCTTGGGAGGAAACCCGTTCCGTGTTATACGGCGTGGTCCCTTGATTTACCTAACTTTAAAATAAAGATTAACTGTTTTAGTTCTCACACCAGTCCCATGACTGACCTGGAGTTTATTGTTTTAACCTAAACTCTGGGTGCCCTTATTTTCGACACGGGCAGCTAGTAGTTTTGGTTTTGCAGATTTATATTAACAGGATCCTGGTTTACAGCTGGAATGATATCCGGAAAGCTTTGTATCCGTATATCTCTTCTAGTTGTGTATTGTATTATTTTCCGCTGCTATGTATTTAAATGTAATTTAAATCTCTGATATTTCTGTGTAATATTTATTCATGTATACACTGTATATTCTTGTAATCTGATGCATTGTTGTAATATACAATGAAATGTTCTTTTATATGCGTCCTAATTTGTCGTGTTCTCAAAACAATTCGTTCTTTCTCATCTCTTCGGGGACCGGGGAAGTTTCGGGTCGCTTCATTTGGTATCAGAGCTTTGGTTTACAAAGCTAGAGAACAAGGCACATTAGAACCATACGAAAGAATTCATCAGATATTGGGTTAGTAATATCCAATGGGGATGACTCGTTAGAGATGGGATCAGTAGTATCCTAGAACGAGTGTGAAGAGTATATTTTTAAAGTGAAAACAAATCTAGTTTTGAAAGTCTAAATCAAATATTCGTATTTGATTATTTATTTGTATTGATTTGGACAATCCAGTATATAAAGAATTTGCATATACGCCTTGCAAACGTATATTCGAAGTTTTAATATACTGGATAGATATAGAGTCACATTCTAGACACCCGGGGATAATTCTGATGATGTGGCCACATCATCAGTATTTATATTCGTGTTTCGAAGGTGTGATTTCTATATATTTCCATTAGACTGGTGTGAGAACCAAAATATAGCTAGAATACATTGTTGTGAATTGGCATCAAAAACATGATTTTTGTATATATATCAAATTATGAATTTGAAACTCTAATTCACTAATTGATTGATGTTTGTGTTGTTTGTTTATTTGTTTGATAATTTTGAACCATTTAGCCTAATTGAACCAAATATTGAATTATATTGAAAATTGGTTGCGTATGCTTGCATATACTTGTACTTACCTTGAACAGGTCATAGCAAGGAGGCTAGAGCAGAGAATAAAATTTGTTTGCCCGACAAATAGGTACATGTTTACTACATAATTTACTGTTTTGTTTGGGTGATGATGATTTTATGAGCCTATTGGCTAGCCGCTTGGCTTTTTCTTTTTCTTTTTGAGATCTGAAGGACCGGGGAAGCTATTTGAGATTTCCCGATGCTCCCATTGCAGGGGAGGTTATGGCGAAATTTTTCGAAAATTTAGGGTGTTAGCCAAATTTTTGAAGAATTTGAAAATTCTCAGAAACTGAAAAGTTGGAGAATGGAAGCCAGATCGAACGTAGAGTAGATTAATCAAACCACTTTCGACTTTGTTCCTTTTCGGGGACGAAAAGTTTTAAGTGGGGGAGATTGTAATAACCCGAAAATCTGGGCCAGTTTAAAATTTTTATTTTGGCAATTTTAGCGAATTTTGAATATTTAAAATGAATCATTTTAAATAAAAACGAAGGAAAATTTATTTTGGAATTGAAATTCGACGTATTTATTATATACGTCGTCGTTAGAATATAAATATTTATATATAATTATAAATAGAATTGAAAATGGCGCGGTAGTTCGATAATTCGATTTCAAACTTCAATTGAATGTACCGGGTGCAAAACAATCCGGATTTTAGTGAAACCAAAAACATTAGGATCTAATTGATAATATCTTTCCAACGAATTCGACTAATCGAAATTTCATAGCGGGAATCAAAAGATATGTCCAGTTGAAAATTCTGAATAGTCGCTATGGAATTCAGGCCCTTAAAAATGGACATTTTGCAAATGACCTCGGATCTCGACGAAACCAGTTTTGTTGGGTCCGCAGTGTCAAATTATTGCTAGATTCCAAATTTCATAATTTTTCGAATCAATATGTGAGCGTGGCAAAGGAAAACGCGTTTGACCAGTTTTAGTTGATTTTAATCGACTGGAAATTGGCCATTTTTCCAACGGTCTCGGAATTCGACGAAACTAGTTTTGTTAGGACCGTATCGTCAATACGAAGCTAGAAAATATTTTTCGAGAATTTTTAGAGTTAGTATGTGACCCCGGTAATTTGAAATGTACGTTTAAAATTCAATATAGTGATTTAAATGTAAATTTAACGGAAACTGATTGTAACAGCCGAATCAGCCTACGATACATATCCCATTGTGTTCGGAATGGGGGTAAAACGCTATAGACGACAGGCGGTGGGCCTCGTTACGAGGTCGTATGTAAAAGTCAACTATTAGCAAAATAAAATAATTAAAAATTAAAAAAATATCTTCCTCTCCTTTTATCAGCTGCCCCCCCCTCTTTTCATAATCGAAACAGAAAAAAAAATAGAAATAGCGCGACTGGGGGGGGTGATTTCCGCCGCCGCTTCTTACACCGGAGCTGCTGAGCCTCCGGCGCCGCCTCCAGGGAGGACCACCGCACCTCCCGCCCCTGTTCACTCTCTCTTCTACTTCGAATCGCCCCTTCAAAACCCGCGAGCAGCTCCACCAACCACCGCCTGGACCCGCCCTGGCCTCCGCCGTCGACTACCGAAGCCTTCCCCGACCATCTCCGTTCGCAGCACACCCCCTTCCCCGACCATCTCCGATGCCTCGCCCAAATCCCACAGCGAAACCCCCTCCTTTGATTAAAAAGGTAACTTTTCATATTAATTGTTTACATTACTTTTTTTCTGTTTTAAATACATTAGAGTGTCGATAAAAATCAGATTTTCTTTGTTACGTATAGTAATGATTTTTTACTTTCATAAAGGAGTGATTTTTATTCACATAAAGGAGCGATTTTTATTCACATAAAGGAGCGATTTTTATTCACATAAAGGAGTGATTTTTATTCACATAAAGGAGCGATTTTTATTCACATAAAGGAGCGATTTTTATATATTGAACATCGAAGTAAAAATATGATTTTTATATATTGAACATCGAAGTAAAAATATGATTTTTATATATTGAACATCGAAGTAAAAATATGACTTTTATATATTGAACATCAAAGTAAAAATATGATTTTTATATATTGAACATCGAAGTAAAAATATGATTTTTATATATTGAACATCGAAGTAAAAATATGATTTTTATATATTGAACATCGAAGTAAAAATATGATTTTTATATATTGAACATCGAAATAAAAATTCGATTTTTATTTATTGAATAGCATAATAAAAATTCGATTTTTATATATTGAATAGCGTAGTGAAAATTCGATTTTTACATGTGTAGTGAATACGGGCAACGAAAGCGACAAAAGGCGAGATTGGCGAAGATTTCTATAAAAGAAGAGTCAAGATGATTGGATAGCTTTTGGTGAGAACTTCTCACCTTTCAATTTAATTTTTCTAGTTATAAATATATACTAGGATGCAGACGGTGTTTAGTAGCACCCGACACCCGTCATCCACAGACCATGGATGGCTTGTTTGTTAAATTGTTTGGTTGTGTAGTTGGTTAGATTATTTGATTGAAATTTGAATTGATTGGTGAAATAAAATTGATTTGATTGATGTGTGAATGGCGTGGGCCTTCATTAGACCGGGGATAAGGCTAGGCCTCATCCCGTTTCTAGTATCGTGCCGTTATGCCGCCGAGATTTTCTAAAAATAAGTTAGAAAATAAAAATATCATTTTATTTAAAGAATGAACTGAATAGAAATTCATATGTTAAAATAAAATGTTTTATCGTTAAAAATATAATTTTTAACGTGAAGTGAATAAAATAAATTATTCATTTACAAACCGTACGGTTTGTTTATGTACACCTATTTGAAGGACATTGATTGGGTCGATAAAATTTTACACATCGCCCAACTACACAACTAAAATCTGTGTTTGATTGTTTGAAACCCCACACGGGTGTTGGGATGAAATATGAAGTTCACTCATCCTAATTGATTAAATATGTCGATCGATTGATTGACAGGCTGTATAAGCGTTAGATATCTATATTTGATGCTTATACAGTGTAGTGCACTTTGGGTGATGGTTGATTATTTTTCAATGCTATTATATACATGTGTTGTATGAAAATCCATATAATTAATTTTATATGGTGATTGATTGGGCCTCATTCCAATTTAGAGAATAAAGATTTATATAAAATAAAGGTTCATGTGTTGACTGTACTCATCCGTTGAGATTAGTCATGTGTTGAACGAAAAAATTTTGATAATAACAAATATTTTGATAATAGGAAATATTTGAAATAGAATAGAAATACATTAAGCCGTGTTGATTAGATTGACGCCATTTTGACGTGAACGATATTTATATCGATTTTATTCATTTCGAAATGAATTGAATTGAAAACGATTTCGAAATGAATTGAATTGAAAACGATTTCGAAATGAATTTAATTGAAAACGATTTCGAAATGAATTGAATATAAAACGATTTCGAAATGAATTGAATGTATAACGATTTCGAAATGAATTGAATGTATAACGATTTCGAAATGAAATGAATTTTAAAACGAATTTATAAAGAAGAATTCAATTTTGATTTGAATTGAAATGGAAGTTGAAATTGCTTTTGAAACGAATTTAAAACTATTTATATAATTCGTTTTAAATAGAAATCGACGAAATATATATTATATATATAATTTAATGGCCTGAATAGAACGCACCGCGCCGCGACAGTTCGCGAATTTCGACCATTTATTTCAAACGGACATTACGGGAGATCCGACCGTCGGATTCTCCTAAAACCGGAACCGTTGGGTTCGTATCAAAAAGAGATTTCTGACGAATATTAGAAATTTGAAATCTAATGGTTGGATTTGGAGATACGTCCAAATCAAATTTGAAATAGGTCGCTGTAAGTGCAGTTCGATGGCCATTGATGGAAATCGACTGTACGGGCCTTGATAAAATTATTAAAAATAATAATAAATTGTGTAAAATCATAAGAAATGATTTGGGAAGAATTGGGATGAAAAACTCCATATTTGAAAAGATAAAAATAGTTTTTTATCGAAATGAACTAGTTTTGAACTAGAATTATAATTCTATTTATTTTTAAGTAAATAAATTGAATTTGAAAAGGGTTTTAAAAATAACCAGAATTTCCAATGATTGCATTAGAGTGGATTTGAATCGAAATTGTCTTCGGAATATTTCGATGTTGGAATTCGTGATTATACAGATGTTGTTATGGAAATTTGAAAGATATATTTATATCGTTATCTCCAATACAACATTTGTTAATCGTAGAATTTGATATTGAATATAAGCCGATATATTTTCTATTCGGAGCCTTGTATTGAATATCAAATGTGATTTGGGTTTGTCATGAATGGTGTCTTCATTAACACTGTTCTTAAACCCAGTTGAGAAAATATTAAATCTTTTTATTTAGGTTTAATGAAGTGTACCAATTAAATGATATTTAATTGGAATTGAATTGGTATTGATTTTTGGGTTTATCGTGAACAGTGTTTTAAATAACACTCGTTCTTTAACCCGATAATTAATGAATGTGATTTTGGGTTTATCGTGAACTGTGTTTTAAATGGCACTGATTCTTTAACCCAGTCGAAGATTAAAACTAAGTGGAGTTTTAATGAATCTTTAATTAGATTGAAATGATCGAAAATGGAGTATCACCAGTTTTGCTCCAGGCGATAGTTAAATCTTTAGTTAGATTTGAACGTGAAATGGTAATTGAATTTACCGATAACACTGTGGTGTTAGATATGAAGCATTACCAGTTTTACTTCATGGGATGAATAGGTTGGGATGGGGAAATTAAAATAAATGATTACTTCGGTAAGGTTCGCTAATCCCGACTAGTTTGAATTGAGATTCAAAAATAGAATAAAGAATAAATTCAAAGAATTTATCTTGGATAAATTTAATGGGAACCTTTCCCATGAATGTGAAATTTAGAAACTAACTGTCGGTTAGCCAAGCAGAATGGTTTTCTGGATATTGATCTGATGTTGGTTTCGGCCTTCGGGTTTAATATTTGGGAAATTATTCTCTTGATTTATTTACGATTAGTGACTGATGAATTGGAATGAGGCGTATGTTGTGTTTGTGTAACACTTATTTAAAATATACGTGAGTTATTCGGAAAGACCGGGTTTATCCCATTCTAAATAACTGATACGACGATAAGTCGAAGATGAAGACGGTGGTTGAAGACCGGAGGTCTTCACATCGTTTGGATAATTACTGATGATCTTGATTGGGCTGTACACCCAAGAGGAGATAAACAGTTGGTGATCGTCCAAACGTACTTGGAGATCGATGGATATGCGAGGTACAAGGTGCCTCCGGTTTCGTTCAGACCCATAACGGACTTGTAAATGGATAGTGTGTTTGACGTTGTATTCCTTTATACTGTATTTGGTGATCTATGCTAAATATATATATATATATATATATCTGTTTGGTGGCAGAGAATTTATTCTCTTGTTATACACCCTTCTCTGAGACGTACGAGCTTAGAGGTTATATATTGGCAGAAATCAGTGGTACAGTATGGACTGACAATGTGGCATGCTGAGTTGCATGGATCAAGACTTTTGTTGAAAAGCAAAGTCTTGTGGTTGATGATCAAAGCACGGCCTTGTGTGGCGTAGCTTTGTGTAACGTTGATTCGCGAGTATCACACCCGGTATGAACCAAAAACGGGAGACGGACATCAGGGAGGACATGCGTTTCTTTCTAGTTAGGAGTGGCGTCAGTGCTTGAACTGGCTGACGAGTTTGACTCATGTGGATGTTGCTTATTATTACTTGCTGAAAAGCGAGGCGCCTCGTGATATCGGTTTCGGCCGATGCTTCTAGTCGGCTGACGGGCCAGGCTTACGCCCCAAAGGGCGGGGAAACGCAGTGTTCAGGCATAATTATCCACATCAGTGGACCGACCTTGACGATCCAAGGGGCAGTTGCGGCTGTTCCTGAGGGGCGGACTAGAGCGTCTCGAATCGGTGAGGATCTTGCCCCTAGCCTCGGTTCATACCATAAATGATAACCCAACTTCCAATACGATGTCTTGCGGTTTTGATTGTAAACTTATATATGGCGACATAGTGGTATAGGTCATTCATGCTGTCTATGATTTATACTTATGATTTGAAGTTGTTTTATACACTATGCACTTATTATAGTATCAAATAATCTGTTTTAAACGTATCAAGCATTCTTTGGCTATTATAAGGTAAAAACCCTATCCCCCGGCTTGCGTTGCATTGTGTGATAGGACCTGGGTCTTATAATAGCTTCATTTTTCTCTACTTAGCATTGCGCTGTTTGTTTTATGCACTGGTATTCTTGGGAGGAAACCCGTTCCGTGTTATACGGCGTGGTCCCTTGATTTACCTAACTTTAAAATAAAGATTAACTGTTTTAGTTCTCACACCAGTCCCATGACTGACCTGGAGTTTATTGTTTTAACCTAAACTCTGGGTGCCCCTATTTTCGACACAGGCAGCTAGTAGTTTTGGTTTTGCAGATTTATATTCACAGGATCCTGGTTTACAGATGGAATGATATCTGGAAAGCTTTGTATCCGTATATCTCTTCTAGTTGTGTATTGTATTATTTTCCGCTGCTATGTATTTAAATGTAATTTAAATCTCTGATATTTCTGTGTAATATTTATTCATATATACTCTGTATATTCTTGTAATCTGATGCATTGTTGTAATATACAATGAAATGTTCTTTTATATGCGTCCTAATTTGTCGTGTTCTCAAAACAATTCGTTCTTTCTCGTCTCTTCGGAGACCGAGGAAGTTTCGGGTCGCTTCATGTTGTAAGTGTTTTACTCTGATAATGTTACTGTATACATATACTAGTTTTATTTCAAAGTTATGTATTTATTATATATTTTTCGTTCCGATGTGAGATTCGTGATTACTCTGATATTGTATGTTCTTCTTCTATTCTAAATTTCTATCTTATCTATTCTCACCCTCTATTTTCTTTCATGGACTATCCGTAATTTCCGATGCTTGATTAGTCGACATTGGGTTATATTTAGATTACTCAGGATCGCGAAAACCCGTATCGTTGCAGTGGTATCAGAGCTTAAGGTTAATTAATTATCTTGGCTCTGTGGCGTGACTCAGTAGAGATAGGGTTAGTAATACTCCAGATTGAGTTGAGTGTATATATACGAGTGAATGTGTTTGTAGATTTTATAAAAATATTTTTATATTATGGAGATTTGTTGGTTGAGTTGTTTATGGGTTCTGATCGATCAGTTTGATCAACTGTATCAATAGGAGTTTCTAAACACTTGAATACGATGAACTGACATGGTATGTTTTGAAAAGGGTAAATGAAATAATTTTACCCAAATTATATTTTGATATAAAAGGTTGATTGATATTGGAATCGTTATGTGTATTGGACATGTTGGTTATAGTAATCGAATAAGATTAAAATTTGAGTTGGTTATATATATATATATATATATATATAACCAAATAAAATTCATAAAAGTATTACGAAGTGAACTAAATCTGAATTTAAATCAGAATTGAAATTAAAACTCCGAAAATTTGAATAAGTGTTTGTAAATGAATATGGATTGGATATAAGATAATTTTAAAATCCTAGGAGATTTTAATTTGTTTTAAAGCATTGTAAATGGTATTTTGAAATGGATTTTAAAATGAAAGTGTTTAGAAATGATTTTGAAAGTGATATATTATTAAACTCACTTCGATCGCTGGAAAATAGATTCCGATGTTGACAGCTGCATCATCGGTGTTCATTTTCGAGTTGCTAAGTGATGGATTACTACCAAAGATTTTGTTTTTGAATTATTTTGTGGAAAGCAAGTTGTTTTGAATCCAAAAAAGGAATATCTGGATTTAGAAAAGCTAAAATGTTTAAAAATCCCTGGGAAAGACTGTTTGAATCAGAACAAATTAAATATGAATTTGTGAAAGCAAATTGAAATTGAATTAAAACCAGTTGAGTGGAAAATGAATTGAGATAGAAAATATTGAATTAGTTTGGATTAGAGATAATTCGGAATGGAATTGGACTGGTAAGTAAGAATTGAAATCGGAAATGGAATTTAGCTTGTATAAGCAAATGATTTGGTTTTGAGGATATAATGATTGGAGATTGATTGGGATGATATTGGTATATGCTGGGTTGGTAACAAATGAGAGTGATATAGTTGAATGCCCGACAAAGAGGTACAAGTTTATATTTCAAATGGGTATGAGATTTTTATGAGCCGATGTGGCGAGCCACTTAGCTATTAGATTTTCTTTTGGGTTGAAGAAGGCTTAGAGGGGAAAGTTGGAGTTTGAGCTATTGACCAGTACGAAGGAGTGATGCATGAGCAGATCTGAGGAGAAGAATGGCAAGAGTTATATAAAGAAGGGAAGAGAGAAGCGGTCAAAAGGGTAGATAAACCGAAATGATGCAATTTCCTTTTATTCGTTTATTTAATATGACCAAACATAGCCAGATTCACAAGAAGGAACGACACAAATTTTAAAGAAACGGTAGACTTTAAATATGTATTTAAATGAGGTCCCACGTTTCCAAATCCAAATGTTTACTGTTTCACACCCTTGTTTATTTAATTAATTTTATCTTCCTCTTCCTAATGTATTCAAATTTATTATTAAGATTTAAATTATTTGACTTTTCTTTATGCTGCAAATGAAACAAAATTTTGTATGTTACTACGAAAATTCTTTCATCTATATTAAATTGAAAATATCAAAATTTCTTAATTAATTAAAATGCAAAATTTTACGTTTTACTTGCAGTAACTGCACCATTTGATATCAATATCATTGAGATTTCCATTATATTTAATTTACTTAAATTAAACAAACAGATGTATTTTCATGTTCACATTTATAGTTTGAGTTTAAATTCCAATGTCGACCATTTCTATGCAATTATTGTTATTATTTCACAATCGACAATATCATTTATTTATTGCTTTTAAATTTAAATTTTCTAACATAGCTCGAACAACTACATATACATGACGTTACATTGCGCTAAGCGATGAAGTTTGCTAACTGTTTATATAAAACTATTTAAACGCAACTAACAAATCCAAAATTTAATAAACAACATTGGTATTTTTGTTTTATACATATTTTAAGATTCCTAAATCGTATTATAAGGTCATAATTCGAGAATAAATAAATAAATAGCTGCTATTATTAACTGAAATTTCAAACGTTTATGGAAACGTGTTTAGGGAAGAATAGAAAACATTTATGTTATATTTGTAGTCATCAAAACATTTAATATTTTCAGTAGGCATTTCACAAAAAGAAGGGAGGAAGGTAAAAAGGGAAGGTA
Source organism: Allium sativum (assembly GCA_030737875.1). Taxonomy (NCBI): domain Eukaryota; kingdom Viridiplantae; phylum Streptophyta; class Magnoliopsida; order Asparagales; family Amaryllidaceae; genus Allium; species Allium sativum. Next base: position 722,979,307 of record CM060920.1, read on the forward strand.
ACGAACGTGACTTATTGCATGTATTAAGGTTACAAAGAAAATAAATTAGCTGATTAGACATGGCATATTAATCTAATCAACATTTATTTCCTATTTAAAATTCAAAAGAAAATTTCATAAGGAAAGAGAATAAAGAAAAGTAATGAATGCATAATTTATTGTTTAATGCTAAATGCTAGAAAGTATGTAAATTTTAAAATTTCAAACACATAGTATTACATATCATGTGTTTAACGTTTTGCATAGATAAATGTTAAAAGTTTTATGGTATTTTATTTTTCTTTTGAATATAAATAACATGGTATAAAATATAAGGAAAACACATACATATATACAAAATAAGATACATGACAATATAATGTTGGGAAAGAAATTAATAAATTGGAGGAAAGAAACGAATGCATATTAATGAAGAAATAAGGTGGAGAGAAAGGAGGTAGTGAATTTGGGGAAAGTAGAAAAAGAAGGGGAAAGAAGATAAACATGCATGAAATGTATATGTGCAGAGAAATTATGTATTTATTTATTTGATTATTAATGTCAACATTAATTTTCGTTAGCTGCTAGTTAAAACGTTTTTTATTTATCATTGACACTCCATTTCATTACAGTCCGTCCTATCTAATTTAAACTTGCGATGTTAATTAATTTATTATCAATTAGGGTAAAACTCTTATATTCAAGTTTTTAAACAAAACAATGATTTAACTACTTATCAATTGTTCAAAGTTAATTATCTCAAATATATATAAAATTTATTAATAATTTGGTTATTATAAACCACCATTCATCTTATTATAATTTGTTGTTTACTAAAAATAAATTTGAAATTGTTCATTAATAACATCACAAAATATATTTTTAATTCAATAACTTAAATGCTCGAAATATATGGGATGTTACCCCAAACAACCAAATCCCAATACAATTATTTCTCCACAATACAGTCAATTCAGAACAATACAATTCAAACAAACAACCATGGTTTGCACAATAAATAGTGTCGTGGGCTTCTAAGCCCCGTCTGCATCCTAGTATATATTTAACTGTAAAATGAATTGAGTGAGAAGGATTTCTCACTTTGGGATCCACTCCGCCGTGCTTTTCTAACGTTTTGATTTTCTGTTTTGATCCTAGACTTTGCAAACGAACTCCAATCTTCACACCGTCTTATTCTCCAGCCTAAGCGTGCCATTCCGGACAACATTCGCCTAGTGGCCTTTCTTCCGAAATTGGTCCATTTCGCCAGAAATCGCGAAAAGACAGTATTTGGACAGCAGACTCTGGACGCGTTTTCTGAACAATTACGCAATCCGAAACATGACTTTCATATACTCAAATCAAAGACAAAATCATGCTCTTTAATTTTGGTAATGTGGAGTTTTGGCCAGAAGCGCACGGATTGGAAGTTATGGGCTGAAGAGCGTCAGGGTATTATTTGCAAACTTTGAAAATTATAAAAATTATGTTTTTAGGGTTTGTGGGGTCCATGGCCGGAGATGGGGGGTCTGAGGGGCAGCGCAGGTCAGTGGGAGGCGGCAAGGGGCGGCAGCGGGCCACTGGTGCGGGCGGCTAGGGTTTGGATCGATTTAGAGGTTTAAAGGAGAAAGAAGAGAGAGGAGGCGCAGCAGAGAGGGAGGGAGATCGCCAGCGGCGACGGAGCTAGTGGGCGCGATGGTGCGACGGTGATCTGAGGAGGGGGGTGGCGGATCGTGCGTGGTTTTTTTTTGGTTTTTTCTTCTGTAAAACGAGAGAGAGGGAGAGAATAAAGGGGGGTTGACTTTTATAATTTATTTATTTAATTTATTTCAAAAAAGTTGCTTTTTCTTTCAAACCCCAAATCGAACCCAAAGACTGTTGCCCCTAGCTAAATACCCCCATTCCGGACACAATGAGATATGTCCCGCAAGCCAACTTGATGATTTTTAATCAATTTTTATCCAAATTAAAATATAAACTAATATAACGTTCAAAATTGATTTCAACGTACATTTTAATTTACCAGGGCCACATACTGACTCCAAAAATTCGAAAAAAATTAATCTAGCTATGCTTTGATGATACAGTCCTAACAAACTAATTTTGTCGAATTTGGAGACCGTTTGAAAAATGGTCATTATCCAGTCGATTAAATTCAAACTGAAATTACCAAACACGTTAAATTCACCACGCTCACATATTAATTCCAAAAATTATGAAAATTGGAATCTAGCAATAATTTGATATTCCGAATCCAACAAAAGTTCTTTCGTTGAAAATGGAGATCGTTTGCAAAATGGCTATTTTTAAGGGTTGTATATTATTAAAGTATATATAAATTCCACAACGACTATTTTAAATTTTAAACTGGATATAACTTTCAATTCCCATTATGAAATCTTAATTATTCACATTCTTAGAAAGATTTTATTAAACAGATTCAAATATTTCTAGTTTTACTGAAATCCAATTTATTTTGAATTCTGTACATTCAATTGAATTTTAAAATCGAATTTTCAAACTACCATGCCAATTTTCAATTAAAATAAATTTATATGTTCTAACTTCGATTAAAATAATTTTTTAGTTGTTATTATTTAAAATAAATCATTTTAAATATTCAAAATCCATTAAAATAGCTAAAATAAAAAATTTAAATTGTTTCTGAAAATCTGGGTTGTTACAATCTCCCCCACTTAAAATCTTTTCTTCCTCGAAAAGGAACGGAGCTGAAAGCTGTTTAACTAACCAACTCAACTTTCATTATGGCTTTCATTCTTCAACTTTTCATTTTCTAAGAATTTTCAAATTCTTCAAAAATTTGGCTAACACCCTAAATTTTCGAAAAAGAAATACAATAAACATGTACCTATTTGTCTGGCATACAATTTTATTCCTCTTCTTAGCTTCAATGCTATGACCTGTTCACACATATATGTACGTGTATGCAAGTTCAACCAATTTTCAATTCAGTTCAATATTTGATTTGATTTGGGTAAATTTACCATTCATTCTCTTATTGGTTTTATTGTTCTAACATTTTAACTAGTCAAACTAATTATCATACAACACAACCAGCAATCAATTTGTTAATTAAATTTCAAACATATAATATTTATGTAGTCAAAAATCATATTTTTGATGCCAAGTCACAAACAATAAATTCTAAGTAAGTTTTGGTTCTCACACCAGTCAATTGGAAATATATAGATATCCAACCTTCGAAACTCGAACATACATACTGATAATGCGGCCGCATCACCAGAATTATCCCCGGGCGACTAGAGTGTGATTCTATATCTATCCAGTATATTTCAGACTTCGAACACAAGTTAATTACGCGTATATTCAAAATCTTTATATACTCGATTGCCTAAGTCAATTTAAAATAAAATACTCAAATACGTATAATGAGGTTTAAATTTTCAAAACAAAATTTGCTTTTATTTTAAAGTAACACTCTTCTAACTCATTCTAGGATACTTCTGATCCCATCTCTAACGAGTCATTCCTATTGGATATTACTAATCCAATGTCTGATGAATTCTTTCATTTGGTTCTAATGTGTCATGTTCTCGAGCTCTGAAACCAAAGCTCTGATATCACGTCTAAAACGACCCAAACTCGCCCTTACGGGAAAGCCCGGATTGAGTTGAGGACAAAGACAAATCAGAACATAAACGACAGAACATTTCCTTGCTATTACAACAATTAAATTAGAGTACATGAATAAATAATATACATTTGATAAATATCAGAGATTTAAATTATAATGCAGTGCAAAAATAATACATAACACAACTGGAAGAAATACAAGGATACAAAGCTTTTTGAATATAGCTTCAGCTGCAAATCCAGGATCATGTGGAAATAATATCTGCAAAACCAAAACTACTAGCTGCCCATGCGGAAAATAGGGGCACCCAGAGTTTAGGTTAAAATAATAAACTCCAGGTCAGTCATGCGACTGGTGTGAGAACTAAAACAGTTATTTGAAACTTTACTTTAAAATTTGATAAATCAAGGGACCACGCCGTATAACACGGAACGGGTTTTCTCCCAAGAATACCAGTGCATAAAACAAAAATGCAACGATTTTTGGAAAAATGAAGCTATTATAAGACTCAAATCCCATCACACAATGCAACGCAAGCCGAAGGATAGAGTTTTCCCTTATAATAGCCAAACATGCTTGGTACGTGAAATTTCATATTTTATTATTACTATAAACGGAGAAATCAACTTCAAATATAAATGTATCAATCATAGATGGAATAGTATCCCATGCTACTATGTCATCATACTAGTTATACAACTAAAACCAAAATGCAGTATTGGAAATGGGATTTCCATCATAAACCAAGGCAAGGGATCGTCCTTACCGAATTCGAGACACTTTAGCCTGTGCCTCAGGATCAGTCGTAATTGCACCTTGGATCTTCAAGATCGGTCCTCTCTTACATTTGTGGATTAGTAATTCCTGAACAATATGTTTCCCTGCCCTATGGGGTATAAGTTTGGTCAGTACGTTGACCATATCCATCCATCATCCCCGTAGTGAATGATATATTTGAGGTACCTCGCTTTCCATCATCCACATAAGTAAAAATGTCTCAGCTCCATAACATGATACCACTCTTAACTAGAAAGAAACACATGTTCTCCCAGCAGTCCTCTCCCGTTTCTGGTTCATACCAGGGTGTGAGGTCGCGAATTAACGCTATACACAAAGCTATGCTATTTAAAGCAGTACTTTGATCATCAACCACAAAGACTCTGCTTTTCAACAGAAGCCTTAACCATTTGCATCTCAGCATGCCACACTGACAATTCACGCCGTGCGACTGATGTCTATCAATATATAACCTCTAAGCTCGTACGTCTCAGAGAAGGGTGTTAAGCAAGAGAATAAATTCTTCGCCACCAAACAGATATACATTTAATAGAAATCAATCAACACAGAATAAAATCCAATGTTAGACACACATCCATTTACTAGTTCATTCTAGGTCTGAACGAAACCGGAGGCACCTTATTTCTCGTTCCATATGTCCAATGCAAGAGAGAGGTTCTCGCATATCCGGTCGATCTCCAAGTACGTCTGAACGATCACCACTTATTACCTTGTCTTGGGTGTATAGCCCAATCAAGACATCACTAATCATCCAAACGACCACCATCTTCATTGTCGACTTATCGTCATATCAATTATTCAGAATGGGATAAACTCGGTCTTTCTGAATAATTCACATATCTTATAATCAAGTGCTATAAAAACACAACATACGCCTCATTCCAGTTCTGAATATTCTTTTATTCAAATATTCATATTGTAACACCCCACATTTTTAATATAATTAAAAATGTACAAATATGTATATATGCATGGATAGGTAAATAATGGTGATTTATAATGAAAAATTAATTCATACATTGAAGGGTAAGGAAATTAATGCGATAACAATGTGTGTAATCAAAGAGATGAGAAAATAAAAATACTTAATTTAAATATCAGGAATTAACTAAAACGGACATCACCATTGCGTCCATCTCGGAATTCAACGCTTGGTTTGTGTAAAACGGACATCATATGAAGAAGTTATTAAGCCTAGAAGTTTGTATACGCACAAGAGAAATATATATATATACATATATACAAACAAATTAAAGTATAAAATAAAGAATAAAATAAGGATTGCATGTAATAAATACATGCACTGAAAAAAAATGTAATCCATGCATTAAAAGAAAGAAAGGATTGGTTGCATGCAATGTAAATATGTTGCATGCACTGATTTGCAAACATAATGCATTAATATTAAAAGAAAAAGATTCATGCAATGGTTTAATTTAAGTATTGTAACTAACATGAAAAAGAGAAGTAAGGAGATAACAATAATTATCATTGTTCTAAGACTTATTAACAAAAGACTTCATAGCTAAGTTGTTAAGACATTGGATTTGTAACATGGAGATCGGGGGTTCGAACCCCAGTGGCGAAATAATTTTTATCTTTGTTTTAGAGAGGGCCAACTAAACATGCAAATATACGTACGTATACAAATTCAAAATTTGAAAGGATAAGAACGTACATATAAGGAAATAAAGAATATATATATATATATATATGTGAGAATATATATATTTATGCATAAATATATGCATACAAAAGATAAAATTCAAGATAAGGTTACAGTCAATGAAATATGGCAAGAATCAAATAACGGTGCAACATCGTTTGAATTTTGAAAATAAAACGAAAATTATGCATATATATATACGCGTAAAATGGTCGGTAGAGTAATTGTATACATATAAGAATATTTCATGTGAATAAAACAGTTAAATAAATTCCAGAAATTTAAAAGTTCAAAAATAAAATTTCCACGCCAAAACAATTCAAACATTCGAAATTCGAATTTCTGCGCCAAAACATCTTGCGGGACCCAATGCTGACTCAGTGCTGCGTGTACGATAAGATTTGGCTAGATTCATCTGCGAACCTGGACTATTTTATTAACTGAGTTCAATGTTGACTCAGCGCTACATGTACGATAAGGTCTTGAGCACCTATATAAACACCCCTAAGGCTACAGTTTTTTCTACACATCTTCATTATGCCTATACTCTTCCCTAATTCATATCAAAATAAATCAAAGACGGGGTTACGCTGCTTTAGTTCTTCATTAGAATTCAAATAGAGAATCAAATCTAAATTTGAGGACCGATAATCTACGTCAAGGGATAGCTCTTCAGTTTCAGAAATCAGATCCCAGAATTCAAGATCCGTTCTTAAACCAGTGAGTGGGTGTACAATACACTTCATGCGTAATAGTATTATTATCGTTCATCATTCCTTAGTTAAAATTCATGTTGCAAATTAAAACAATCTTTGTACGCTTAATCTATTCCTCTTCCCTATTCTTCCTTCTTATTTTTGAAACTTTGGCTACCTTCCAGCCAAGGTCAACAGCGCGTAAATTATAGTTATTTGGGAAGAGCTTGAGATTTAATCGATGAATTAGGCAATTTAGGTAAAAAGATTATTACACGAATGGTTGTGTAAGCAAAGTAGAAATGGGTTAAGTAGCACTTGATATATGAATAAGCTTAACCAACATATGAGGAATGATAGCAACCTGCTAGGAACACATGTATGGGAAACTGGAATAATAGGCATAGCCTATTAAAGGGATTATAAGCATGAACACAAATTGGGGGGTTTTGGGTAAAGCTTGAATTTGAGACTTGAAAATTGGATATGCCATTAAGATCCTAGAAACATAATTAAAAATGGAATATGTTGGACAAACCATGTTTTTATGTAATTATGGAACTCGACACGTGACATGAAATTGACAATAGTGGCATAACTTGAACATGAACATGCTTGTGAATTGGTAATTGACATTTGATGTCTAGAATGAACATGAACATGCTTGTAAATTTATAATTGGCCTATGACACCTAGAATTGACATGAATTGTTAATTGGCTAAACATGAAACATGGCTAACTCGAGGTTAGAATGAGTTTGCAGTGTAATCCTGCCTGGAACCGCCCGGCACATCTAGTAACCGCAAACAATAGGTTCTAATGTGAGAAGTTAGTCATAACGTGCTTGAAAACCGAGGTTAGATTGAGTTGTGGTGTAATCCTGCCCGGAACCAACCGGCACATCCAGTGACCGCAAAAATAGGTCTAATGTGAGAGGTTGGGCATTAATAATTAATTAATGCAATGATACATGCTAGTATGGTAAGGTTAAGTCAACATGAAACACTAGACAACACTTAACCAATTTGACATGATATATGGGTGGGTTAAGTCAACATGAACCGCTAGATAACACTTAACCAATTTGACATGATATATGGGCGGGTTAAGTTAACATGAACTAATAGAGAACATTTAACCAATTTAGCATGGTACGTGGGTTGAATTAAATACGTGATTGGGGGTTAAGTCAACTTGGACACATGGGCAAACTTAACCAATATAATAGTATCAAAGCAAGGAAAAGTGGGGAATGATAAGATTAAATAATAGATAAACTTATCTAGGGATAAGAAATGAATATGAATTAAGATGTAATACAAGACTCGAAGGGTGGGATGACTTATACCATGAAATAAGTTAATCTAAGCTGAAAATGGGGGAAAACACCCATACGCTATCATTTGATAAAGAGAACTTAAGTCATGCTTGAATTCAATGGTAAACCTTAGTTAAAAGGAACTAAGTAACAAACCTTAGTTAAAGAGAACTAAGTAACAAAAACTAAGTATCAAACCTTGGTTAAGAGAACTAAATAATAAACCTTAGTTAAGAGGACTAAGTTGTAAACCTTATTTAAGAAAGCTAACGATTCAGGAAACTAAGTAGTGAACCTTAGTTAAGAAAGCTAATGATTCAGAAAATTAAGTAGTAAATCTTAGTTAAGAGAACTAAGTAGTAAATCTTAGTCAAAAAAGCCAAGTAGAACACGACGAGGAGCGAACGTCCATCTGATCATGAAGAAGGCACCAACGAACTGGGTTACGAAGCACGCGGCTTCGAGGGGATGTGTGGGTACTCTTAATATCCCTCTGTGAGGTTGCAGATGATCCTTCTGGGCTCACAGAGGTTAAGGTCTGCATTAAAAGAGCCAAGGGTATGCCTTGGTTGCAATATAAGCAACCTAAACACTAGGATGGGACAACGTGATGCGGCGATATCTTGTTTAGCCCTGTGATAGCACGTCGTTGTCTACCTACCATCTTGAGTCAATCGTGATACGCAAGCAGAAAGGCGGAGAACTCCAAAAGACTACATACTTTGCTATCTAGTTATGGGTGAGGGTGGCCAATAGGTTTGTTGGGGCATAGATGACCTGCGTACAGTTCTCATTCTTGATTTTCTTGGGTGCCTTTCATTAGTTGAGGGAGGGGTCAAGTGGGACCATAGCCACATACAGATAAAACAGACCTTAGCATCTGCATCGGCAGATAACTTAAAGCTCCCGACCGAGTTCCGTGTTTCTTGATTAGCCCTGTCACGGGACTCAGGCCGCACATATAGAGGACATACGCAACTAGATATCTAGCGCGTTTAACGACATGATTGGGATGTAAAGTTTAGGAACATATATCGCTCAGGGTAGTGTGTCCTAGACTAGGGGGCATTGATCGATAGGTAGCATAAACCTTAGTGGCCCAAGGTAGCATAAACCCTGGTCAGATCTAGAAAGCGTTCAATAGGTAGCATAAACCCCAGTGGCCCTGGGTAGCGTAAACCCTAGTTGAATCTTGGAAGCGCCGGATAGAAAACCCTAGATTACATCTAGGTAATAAACGGAATCTAGCAAGATCAAGAGTGGTAGTCCAAACGATTTCGAGAATGGTGGCACTACACTAAAGTAGTATAGATTTACATGATGAAGCCCGAACGACATACGGCAAGGGACTGTATATATAAATGGAAAGGATTATACGAGTTGGGGGTATCTACATATACGTTGTATTAGGTTAATCTACTAGTGGGACATGAGTATAGCTAAGCAAGAAAATATAACTGAACGGTATATGTAGGATTATACAGAAGTTTATTCTTAGTCCACTCACACAGAACTTATGTTCTGACCCCCTCCTCATTACATACTTCCATGTTAGGTTCATGGCAGAGATGGTATAAGCTTTGGATACTGGTTAGGTAGTATGTTTTATAAGGTAAAGCTATATTTAAAGTATATTATACTTTGAATTCCTTCCGCTATAAGATGCTTCCGAGTTCTGACATGTTTTCTTTATCTCTTTTTTTTGTGTAGGATATCAGAGCGCCCAACTCGGGTTTCGATAGATTGGGTTTTTTGAAAAAAAATCGGTCTGTCGGAATCCGGGTTGTTACATCTGGTATCAGAGCTTCGGTTTAGTGATCTTAGGGGGATAATGAGTGAATGTATTTGTATTTTCTAGAATATAAATATATTATATATATATATAAACCTAAATCCATAAGTAGCCCACTAGGAATGGAAAGAGTTGGGATAGCTATTTTGTACACTAAAGGAATGAACCTAGAAATTTTAAGACCCTTAGGTGGTTTGGTTGGAAAGTATACTATATGATTTGTTATTGGAGAAGGAAAGTATCCCATAAGAATTAAAACTGAAATGTTGTTATTTCAGAGTAGTGGGTTTAGAAATGAAACCTTATAAGTTAGGAAAAGGTTAAAATGTGGAAAATGGATTAGGAATATATATAGTTGAGAGAATTGGTTTGTAAAGTGCGTAGGAAAGTCTAGTTGAGTTGAAAGACCCACTTTGAGTCTAACCCAATAATAAACTTTTAAGAACTTGAATTTGTAAAAGTGTTTGTGGTGTTTTTCAAGTTTTAATCATAAAATTATTTTTGATGTTTAAGAAAAATACGTAAAGGACATATTCAGTGCATGTTGGGTTTTTACAGTAAAGTGGTGTATACTTTGATAAAACAATGATTTCTTGTTTTAAAAGAACTCTCTCATTAAAAAGTACATAATACATAGCATATATAGCTCGCTAGTTTTCATATTATAATATATGAAAGCATTGAAAAGAAAGTTTTGCATTTTGTAAAAGAAAATTCTATTCTGTTAGCAATAAATTTTGGTTCTTGATTTACGAAGAAATTTTGTTAGGTGGACAAAATAAGTTGTAGGAATAAAATAGATGTCTGCACCTTATAACGAGTAGTTAAATTAACATTGTAATTAGAAACAATGTAAGCCCGATAGTTGTCCTTGTCTACTCCAGTTTTGTGATTTGAAAAAAAAATGTTTTGCATTTTATTCTGTAACATGTTTTTATGGTTTGGCAAAAACAAGTTTTGGAGAAGAAAACAAAGTTTTATCACTTTTAATTTTTGAAAGAAAAATGTAATGAAAAGAAAGGAGGTCAAACCATGTTTTAAAAAGAATGGAGTAGGTAAGGATTAGTGCCTAGAAAAGGACGAGAGAAAGTTAAAGCTATGAATTAAACAATTGGAACAAACTAGAGATTGTTTGAGTTGGGTGATTCTCTGAGTGTCAATCTGATGTTGATTTCGGTCTTCGGGGTTGATATTTAGGGAGTTATTCTCTTGCCAATTTACAATCAGGGATTAGCTAATATTAAACTAATGGAAAATTCCCGTAGAATGCATAAGCATTGAGAAACCTAGGTTTGTTGCTTGAGAAAGAGAGAAAAAGTATAGGCTAGTAATGCACAACAAGGACTAGTAGTGGCTACTAAGTAGTAAAGGGCAAGTAAGTGGGTAGATCCTATTGTGTGGACTCGCAATTGTCTAAGATGACAAAGTCCTAAGATTCTTGGCCCATAGTAGTAGCTATGTAGGATGTTGTTTGAGTTGAAAACAGAAAAAGCTTATTTGAAATAATAAACTTAAGTAATTGGATTAAGTCAAATAAACTACGAAAGATAAAAGCCTAAGCTAACAAGAGACAATAAATTCAGTAAGGCAACAAATGTGACGGGAAAAGACAATGGAAATCTTAAGAAAAAGATGAATAAATATGAAACTATTCCAAGATAAGATGAAAGAGAAAGGAAAATTTCTTATGTAGTTGTGCATGGATAGGAAAGTAAGAAGTTTTTATAGAATAGTTATATAAAAATCCGAGTGCAATTATAAAAGGTACAGCGGAAAATGTAAATTCTTCCGTTTTATATCTTTTTGTAACATAAGAATTCGAATTTATAAAATTAGATTTTTCTAAATTTCGAATTCAATGATGGTTGGTAGGGTTTTGGATGCGACAATTGGGTGAACCATGCTCTTATTCTATAAGAGTATGGGAAAACTTGAATGAAAAATATTTTGATTTTTCAAGAATATTGCATTCATATAGAACTGCAAGTATATTTAGGATGTAAGCATCATGTTTTGAAAGGTTTTTTAAAATTTGCATACATATAGGTGGATCCAAATTAGGCATACATACTTTACTATGATGTATCTCACTTTGCACATGTGCACAATGTTTGCAACAATTGGATGCACACTGGATGGACAGAAACTGCAAGGGATTATCTATTTTACTCTTATCGTGTAACAGCCCGTATTTTCAATAACCTATTATAACATAAATCGAGGCAGAATTTAATTCAAAAATCTGAATCAAGGGAAACGGGCTATGCCATTGCGTTCGTCTCGGAAAAATACGCGAAATAGAGTCCGAGTTTTCGAAAATCGGAGTTCGTATGACCCGATTAAGGCCCAACGAAGTTTTCATAAAACTTCAAAGTAAAAACAGATTTCAAATTCAAGTTTGAATTTGAAAATTGGGCCAGTTTGGGCCAGGCGGGAAAATTCCTGCCAGAGCACCCAAGTCGACAGCCCTGTCGACTTGGGGGTCGACTTGGTTGAACCTAAGTCGACAGCCCTATCGACTTGGCTGTCGACTTGGTCCAGCCGGGCTGTTTAGCCTGGTGCACCATTTTGAGATTGTGTTGAGCTTGGGGGCCAGATTCGGTTTTAAGGGCTGAGATTGCAACTAGGGTTTAATCCTATGGCCTAAAACACTTGCCTAATCTATAAATAAGACCCTAACCTAGCCCTAAATCATCATTAATCTATCCTACAACTAAACTATGGCAAAATCAATCCTCTCATGGCCTCCACTCTCTTCATACAATTCCTAAATAAATTTCTAAGTGATTTTCCATGCATACAAGTGTTTTCAAACTTGTATGAGCATCATTAGCTTGCATTCAAGTCAAGTTTCTATATTTGCATCATAAAGAAAGAGTTTTGATCATTTTGGCTCAAGGGTTTTTATGTTAAAGCTTGCATTTTGGGTTTGATTGATTTCATAAGGGCTTTGTCATATTTTTGTGACTTCTTAAGCATTGTAAGTCCTATTCTACTTTCATACTTAAACTCTAAAGTTAAATGTATGATATGCAAGTTTACTATGCTATGAAATGCAAGTTTATCATGTTGTGATATGCAAGTTCATATGGAAGTTTATCATGTTGTGATATGCAAGTTTACTATGCTATGAAATGCAAGTTTATCATGTTGTGATATGCAAGTTCATATGCAAGTTTATCATGTTGTGATATGCAAGTTTATATGCAAGTTTATCATGTTGTGATATGCAAGTTTATATGCAAGTTTATCATGTTGTGATATGCAAGTTTATATGCAAGTTTATCATGTTGTGATATGCAAGTTTATATGCAAGTATGCCAAGTTATGTTATGCATGTTTGGGTTGAACACTTTGTTCATACTATCATGTTATGCAAGCTTATCTTGGGTTTATGAACATAAAGCTTCAAGCTTTATGCCAAAGGTTGCATTTTGGCAACATGTAAGTTATCATATCTCTTATGATAACTTGCATGTGAGGCTAAATGCGAACTTATGGCCATGTCTACATGTCATTTAGCACCATGTATCTCCAATATGCCAAGTTTGGTTTTATGCATGCTTTTGGGGCCTAAAAATGTAATATGCAAGTAAATGAACATATGTACATTTCATATGCCACCATGTTGAACTTGTGGCTTCAACACCTTTATGTCATGATTATGCCAAGTTCCCTCTTTCTATCCTTTATGCGCTATTGCGATATGTAAGCGATGGGATTGCGTTTGGGGTTGGGTAAACTTAAAAGACATAAAAACATAAGCTTGGGAATTTACCTATTAAGTTAGGTCTACCCATTGGGAATTTACCTATTAAGTTAGGTCTACCCAATTGCTTGAAAACTTGTAACATGTTTTGGAAACATGATGGACATGACACTTAGAAAAGATAAGTGTGGCCAACTCAAGGTTGGGTTGAGTTTGTAGCGTAAACCTACCCGGAACCGACCGGCTTAACTAGTTGCTACAAACAATAGGACCCAATGTGAGAAGTTCGTCATGTTGTACCTTGAACCCGAGGTTAGACCAAGTTGTGGTGTAAAGCTACCCGGACCCGCCCGGCTTAACTAGTAACCACAACAAGGTCTAATGTGAGAGGTTAAGGCGCATTAAATTAATTAATGCCTCGTGATTAGGGTTAAGTCATGGTCCACTGAATACTTAACCAACTTGGGCTTGGTAGATTAATCGGGGTTAAGTCGTGAAATCATCGTTACACTTAACCAAGTTAATCCATGATTAGCAAGAGGGTTAATCCGTACTTAACCCACTAGAAAATCCTAGCAATGGGGGGCCCACTCCGCAGTAAATCCCCAAAAATTGGTATCATTAAGGCCCTAGGGACTAGGCTAGGGAGGGGGCACGATTACTGGGCTGGAGGTAAGCGACCCAATAAACGACGGCCGGGTGGTACGCCGATGTAGTTCCGGACGGACTATGGTCGTGCACGCAGTCCGTATTTGGAGAAGTCACCCATGGGTACCAGTAGATCGAGACTGTGCACTCATGTTTATGGTGTCCAGGGGTTGGCACCCTAGGGCTTGATACACCCGAAGGGTGGACCCGGCACAGTTCGATTACAATTATGTTTGGGCCGTATTGACACCAACACATGACGAGTTAGGCTTAGGGAGCCGATCGACTAGACCGTTTAGTTGGACCTCATATGAGGGTCACTTCATGTTATTGGGCCAAAGCTTGGGCCAAGGGATCAATGCTTGTTTATTCAAGTCATGTTAGTTTGCTAGTACACCTGTGGTGCAAAACCTTAATCCTGATTATGCGATGACACCTTTATCTACCTTGTTAGTTAATCATCATGCTAGTATGTTGTTATCCTTATGATCATATCTGCTGCTCATGCCAGTTAACTTTATCAGTTTACATTGATTGTAGTAGGGCTTACTCAGTCTTTTTGACGGAACTGTTTTCTCTCGCCTCTTTTCTTCCGTTTCCCCCCCCCCCCCCAGGTTCTCACGGAGGGAATATTGGAGCTTAGCTTGGATTTCTGACCGCTTGCTTGTGGGATTTAGCTCATGTACGGTTTGACATGAAGCTAGCTATGGCTATCACTTCTTTTGGGGATTAGTACTTATGTATTTTAGTTTTTCAGTTGATGTTGTTTTATCTAGACTTGTTTATTTGGAAAGCTATGTTGTACCAGACTTGATTTGAAATGGTTTAAAATCTTCCGTTGTTTTATCTATGTTATTTACTCTGTTTACTTATATACATATGTTCTTGTTCTGCCTTGATATATCATTATGCATATTTACCTGACTCAAACGCCCCTCCAAAGTCAGAGTGCTTGCAAGAGCCACCCTGGCGGAGGTGGGGTGTTACATTTGGTATCAGAGCATATGGTTTACAAGAAGGAACGGAAAGGTTTTTAGAAAACTTTTGGAAAACTATTTTCAAAACCAAGTATAAAGTATTTTCCAAAGAAAAGTCTAGTTTATTTTAAAGGCTATTCCCCGAAAAGCCATTAGCAAAATTCCTTCGTTTTTTCGCCATTCTGAATCTGTCTTTTTCTTCGTTTTCAGTATGGCCGATAACTTTGCTATTCCGGAGGGAGTGCACGTACCTGTTTGGTATAGGAGACTTTTGGAGGCTAGGGCGACCGAAGCCGGCCCCGCAGATGTCCCTCCTCCTCCTCCTCCAGTAGTTAATGTTCCTCCTCCTCCTCCTCCGATAGTTAATGTTCCTCCTCCTCCTGTCGCTGAGGTTCCTCTTCCTCCTCCCCCTCAGCATCCTCAAGCTGACTTCGCAAAGACTTGCAAAGATTTCAAAGCAATGGGTGGCAAGAACTTCCATGGCACTGAGACTTTTGTAGAGGCCAGAAATTGGTTGAAAGAGACCGAGGATTTATTTGCTATCTTTGTGATAGACGATCAGAGGAAGGTCTTGTCGGCGGTTTGGCTTATGAAGGATGAAGCCGCTTATTGGTGGGAAGTCACCAATGGTACTAGGCATGTTGAGACTTGGGCCGATTTCAGGGCAAGGTTCATGCTTAAGTTTTTATCTTCTGCTGAGGAGAATCTGCAAATGGAGAGGTTCATAACTTTGAGACAAGGAGATATGTCTGTCAAAGAGTATGTGAATAAGTTCAATCAGTTAGCTCGTTTTGGCTTCGATATGGTGAATACTCCTCAGAAGAAGGCTCTTCGTTTTGCTAGAGGATTGAATGAGTCGTTGCAGGGATTGGCTATGTCACATATTCCCCATGGGGCCACGTTTGAGAGCTTGGTTGATATGGCGTTACTTCAGGGAGATGTCAAGAAAGAAACCAAGATGAATGATACTCAAGCCAAGAAGACTGATTCCCAGGGAAAAGGAAATCAGGGTAATCCAAGTGGTCAAAGCAGTCAAGGCAATCAGAACAAGAACAAGGGTCAAGGCAACAAGGGGAACAACAACAAGGGAAAGAACAACAAGGAGAAGTGCCATTATTGCGGTTTAGTTGGGCATCTTATTAAGGAGTGTAAGAAGAGGAAAAGGAAGAATGGTGAATGCTTTTTCTGCGGTAAGACTGGACATTTCAGTAGGGATTGCCCAAAGAAGCAAGGGCAAGGCCAGGGTCAGACTCAGCGTGCTGGACCTTCTGGAGGGCAAGTTCATGCTCTCAATGTCGCTCCAGTTCCCGATCGAGGTAGTATTTCTGTTGAGAACCTTGTATATATTTCTGATTTTCCAGTTCGTACCTTGTTTGATTCTGATGCATCGCATAGCTTTATCTCATATGATCTTGTTGATAGTTTGCACCTTAGTACTAGCTTGGTAGATGATCCCGTCTGTGTCTCAAATCCTATTGGGGGTTCCGCCCATTTGTCTATGATATGTGCGGATTTGAGGATCTCTATACTGAGTGTAGAGTTCTTGTGCAGTGCTTATGTTCTTGGTTTTAGGGGATACAGATTGATATTGGGCATGGATTGGCTGTCCAGATATGGAGCCATTCTTGATTGTGAGCATAGGGTTGTGAGGCTCGTGACTCGCCTCGGAAACACCCTAGAGATTTCTTGTGATCCGAGAGGTCCCGTCATGTTGTGCTATCTGGAATCACTCGACTCGTCAGTGGAAACTCTTCAGTCTGTGAGAGTGGTTCGTGAGTATCCGGATGTTTTTGATGAAGTTAGGGGGTTGCCCCCTAAGCGAGAGATTGATTTCCGCATTTATCTGGTGGATAATGCAAAGCCGGTTTCTTTGCCTGTTCGGCATATGGCTCCGCGTGAAAGGCGGGAGCTAAGTAAGCAAGTGAAAGAGTTGCTTGAGAAGAACTTCATTAGACGAAGTATATCTGAATGGGGAGCGCCTGTGGTATTCGCTACCAAGGCAGACGGATCTCTCCGACTTTGTGTTGATTATCGAGAGTTGAATAAGCTGACTAAGAAGAACAGACACCCGTTACCGAGGATTGATGATCTCTTTGACCAGCTTGTCGGTGCTTCTGTTTTCTCTCAGCTTGATCTTGCTACGGGGTTCCATCAGCTCAGGGTAGCTGAAGATAGTATAGAAAAGACTGCGTTCAGAACTCCAGATGGATTCTTCGAATGGCTTGTCATGCTGTTCGGCTTGACTAATGCACCCGCATATTTCGTGGACTTGATGAGTAGGGTGTTCAGGGAGTTCTTGAACAAGTTTGTCGTGGTCTTCGTAGATGATATTCTGATCTTCTCTAAGGATGAGGAAGAGCACGCAAGGCTTCTCATGGAGGTGATGGATACGCTTAGAGCGCATCAGTTGAAGGCCAAGTTCTCTAAGTGTCACTTTTGGAGAAGGGAAGTTAGATTCCTTGGGCATATAGTATCTAAGGAAGGCTTAGCGGTGGATCCTGCTAAGGTAGTTGCAGTTCAGGATTGGAAGACTCCAAGGAATGCAACCGAAGTGAGAAGTTTTCTAGGTCTTGCGGGTTTTTACCGGAAGTTCATCAAGGACTTCGCAAAGATATCCGCTCCTCTCACTAAATTGACGAAGAAGAATTTAGTTTTTGCTTGGAGCATAGAATGCGAGCTTGCTTTTCAGAAGCTCAAGAGAGCTCTTACATCAGCACCTGTTCTAGCTTTGCCCGATGGAGGGAAGTTATTTACAGTATACACCGATGCATGTGGCACGGGGTTAGGAGCTGTTTTGATGCAAGAAGGAAGAGTGATATGCTTTGGCGGTAGACAACTCAAAGTGCATGAGAAGAATTATCCCACTCATGACTTAGAGTTAGCAGCAATAGTATATGCACTCAAGGCTTGGCGCCATTATCTTCTGGGAGAAAGATTTGAGCTTTATACCGATCACAAGTCATTGAAGTATCTCTTTTCTCAGAAGGATCTGAATCTGAGGCAACAAAGATGGATGTAATTCTTGGCGTCCTATGATTTTGAGATAGCTTATACCCCTGGCAAGGGGAATGTGGTAGCGGACGCATTGAGTAGAAGAAGGTTGACCCTATGTCCTCTATTCGTTGAGATGAAGAATTCAGAGTATGTGGCAACCTTTGATTTCTCTTTGGCGATTGAGTCGATGACCGGTTCTTTAACATCTCTAGAACTCAGACCGACCCTTCTTGATCAAGTTGGGGCTTCGCAGAGAGAAGACCCTCAGATAGTTGAGATTATGGATAAGCTGATTCGAGAAGAGGCGTCTAGTCATCTCGCTCGATATTCTATTGATGACAAGGGTTGGCTGAGGAGAGACGGAAGGTTATGTGTTCCAATGGTAGAAGATTTAGTAAGAAAAGTTCTGGAGGAAGCGCATCGCTCTAAGTTGACTATACATCTGGGCGGAGATAAGATGTATAAAGATATGAAGCGCATTTTCTTTTGGCCTGGGATGAAGAAGGATGTGGCAGAGTTTGTCTCTAGATGCATCATTTGCCAGCAAGTTAAGGCCGAGTTGAAGAAGCCCGATGGGCTATTGCATCCTCTCGACGTTCCACTATGGAAGTGGGAGAGTATTTCCATGGATTTTATCGATGGGCTACCAAGGTCAAGGAAAGGGAATACGAGCATTTAGGTTATTGTGGATAGACTTACGAAGAGTGCTCATTTCATTCCGGTGAAGAGCAAGAGGACCGCATCTTGGCTAGCGTCTGTATATCTTCGTGAGATTGTGAGACTTCATGGAGTCCCTTCTAGTATTGTCAGTGACCGTGACCCAGTCTTTACAAGTCAATTCTGGAATAGCTTGCAAGAAGCTATGGGCACGAGGTTGAATCTAAGTACGGCTTATCACCCACAGACGGACGGTCAAACCGAAAGGGTGAATAGGGTACTCGAGGATCTGTTGAGGCTTTGTATTCTGGATTTTGGTGGTACTTGGGAAGACCATCTTCCTCTTGTTGAGTTTGTATATAATAACAGTTATCAGGCAAGCATAGGGATGGCACCATTCGAAGCTTTATATGGGAGGCCGTGCAAGTCCCCTACATGTTGGTGGGAGACTACATATGAGCTTATACTTGGGCCTGATATGATCAGAGATACATCCGAGAAGATCGAGTTGATTCGGAGACGGATGAAAGCGGCCCAAGACCGACAGAAATCCTATGCTGATAAGCGAAGAACTGATTTGGAGTTTGATGTAGGGGATATGGTTTTCGTGAAGGTTTCTCCTTTGCGGAATGTGGTCCGATTTGGAGCCGTTGGGAAGTTGGCACCGAGGTTTGTTGGACCATTCCCTATTATAGAGAGGATCGGGCAGATGGCTTATAGATTGAAGTTGCCCGAGAAGCTTGCCAGAGTACACGATGTTTTTCATGTCTCGCATCTCCGGAAGTGTTTACATGAATCAACAGAGGTTGTTGAGCCGAGTGTTCTGGAAGATGTGGAAGTGGAGAAAGAGACTACCTTAAGGAGAGCTCCGATTCGTATCTTGGGGATAGAGACCAAGAAGCTAAGGAATCGAGAGGTCAAGTTGGTGAAGGTTCAATGGGGTGAAGCCGAAGAAGACGCAACTTGGGAAACCGAGGAGAAGATGTGTGGGCTTTATCCATTCCTTTTTGAGGGTACACTCTCAATCTCTTTTCTTTGTTAGCATATCTTTCTCTATGCTATCCATGTTTATCTAGTTTATCGTGTTAATCTTGTCATGAGAACCTTAGGTAGAAACCCTTTGGATGAAACATGTGTTTGAAACATGTTATGCTTGATGGTTGCAATGGTTGCAAGTGTTTGCAAGTGGTTACTCGTGGATGCATTATACACGTTAGGCACTAGATCGGCTCACACACTCCTCATATTGAATATGCATGAGTGTTTATGCTTATTCATGGATGAAAATTTTTGTGTTATCACATGGATGTTGCATATGGATGTATGTGATGTGCACACATATAGATGTTATACATTATGTTAGGAATTGCATACATATGGATTCATTTCACTAACATAATTTGCATTGATGATATTTGCATTAGATAAGTACATATACACACACCTTTGCATATGTTCATACAACATTTAGAATCTTGTAAGGACAATGATTGCTCGTGGATGATGTTTTGAGTAGATGGATGATTGGATGGTAGGATACGTTCTTCCTAACTTGAAGATTTCGGGGACGAAATCCTTTAAGGAGGGGAGAATGTAACAGCCCGTATTTTCAATAACCTGTTATAATGTAAATCGAGGCAGAATTTAATTCAAAAATCTGAATCAAGGGAAACGGGCTATGCCAATGCGTTCGTCTCAGAAAAATACTCGAAATAGAGTCTGAGTTTTCGAAAATCGGAGTCCGTATGACCCGATTAAGGCCCAACAAAGTTTTCAGAAAACTTCAAAGTAAAAACAGATTTCAAATTCAAGTTTGAATTTGAAAATTGGGCCAGTTTGGGCCAGGCGGGAAAATTCCCGCCAGAGCACCCAAGTCGACAGCCCTGTCGACTTGGGGTCGACTTGGTTGGACCCAAGTCAACAGCCCTGTCGACTTGGCTGTCGACTTGGTCCAGTCGGGCTGTTTAGCCTGGTGCACCATTTTGAGATTGTGTTGAGCTTGGGGGCCAGATTCGGTTTTAAGGGCTAAGATTGCAACTAGGGTTTAATCCTATGGCCTAAAACACTTGCCTAATCTATAAATAAGACCCTAACCTAGCCCTAAATCATCATTAATCTATCCTACAACTAAACTATGGCAAAATCAATCCTCTCATGGCCTCCACTCTCTTCGTACAATTCCTAAATAAATTTCTAAGTGATTTTCCATGCATACAAGTGTTTTCAAACTTGTATGAGCATCATTAGCTTGCATTCAAGTCAAGTTTCTATATTTGCATCATAAAGAAAGAGTTTTGATCATTTTGGCTCAAGGGTTTTTATGTTAAAGCTTGCATTTTGGGTTTGATTGATTTCATAAGGGCTTTGTCATATTTTTGTGACTTCTTAAGCATTATGAGTCCTATTCTACTTTCATACTTAAACTTTAAAGTTAAATGTATGATATGCAAGTTTATATGCAAGTTTACTACGCTATGAAATGCAAGTTTATCATGTTGTGATATGCAAGTTTATCATGTTGTGATATGCAAGTTTATATGCAAGTTTACTATGCTATGAAATGCAAGTTTATCATGTTGTGATATGCAAGTTCATATGCAAGTTTATCATGTTGTGATATGCAAGTTTATATGCAAGTTTATCATGTTGTAATATGCAAGTTTATATGCAAGTTTATCATGTTGTGATATGCAAGTTTATATGCAAGTATGCCAAGTTATGTTATGCAAGTTTGGGTTGAACACTTTGTTCATACTATCATGTTATGCAAGCTTATCTTGGGTTTATGAACATAAAGCTTCAAGCTTTATGCCAAAGGTTGCATTTTGGCAACATGTAAGTTATCATATCTCTTATGATAACTTGCATGTGAGGCTAAATGCGAACTTATGGCCATGTCTACATGTCATTTAGCACCATGTATCTCCAATATGCCAAGTTTGGTTTTATGCATGCTTTTGGGGCCTAAAAATGTAATATGCAAGTAAATGAACATATGTACATTTCATATGCCACCATGTTGAACTTGTGGCTTCAACACCTTTATGTCATGATTATGCCAAGTTCCCTCTTTCTATCCTTTATGCGCTATTGCGATATGTAAGCGATGGGATTGCGTTTGGGGTTGGGTAAACTTAAAAGACATAAAAACATAAGCTTGGGAATTTACCTATTAAGTTAGGTCTACCCATTGGGAATTTACCTATTAAGTTAGGTCTACCCAATTGCTTGAAAACTTGTAACATGTTTTGGAAACATGATGGACATGACACTTAGAAAAGATAAGTGTGGCCAACTCGAGGTTGAGTTGAGTTTGTAGCGTAAACCTACCCGGAACCAACCGGCTTAACTAGTTGCTACAAACAATAGGACCCAATGTTAGAAGTTGGTCATGTTGTACCTTGAACCCGAGGTTAGACCAAGTTGTGGTGTAAAGCTACCCGGACCCGCCCGGCTTAACTAGTAACCACAACAAGGTCTAATGTGAGAGGTTAAGGCGCATTAAATTAATTAATGCCTCGTGATTAGGGTTAAGTCATGGTCCACTGAATACTTAACCAACTTGGGCTTGGTAGATTAATCAGGGTTAAGTCGTGAACTCATCGTTACACTTAACCAAGTTAATCCATGATTAGCAAGAGGGTTAATCCGTACTTAACCCACTTGAAAATCCTAGCAATGGGGGGCCCACTCCGCAGTAAATCCCCAAAAATTGGTATCATTAAGGCCCTAGGGATTAGGCTAGGGAGGGGGCACGATTACTGGGCTGGAGGTAAGCGACCCAATAAACGACGGCCGGGTGGTACGCCGATGTAGTTCCGGACGGACTATGGTCGTGCACGCAGTCCGTATTTGGAGAAGTCACCCATGGGTACCAGTAGATCGAGACTGTGCACTCATGTTTATGGTGTCCAGGGGTTGGCACCCTAGGGCTTGATACACCCGAAAGGGTGGACCCGGCACAGTTCGACTACAATTATGTTTGGGCCGTATTGACACCAACACGTGACGAGTTAGGCTTAGGGAGCCGATCGACTAGACCGTTTGGTTGGACCTCATATGAGGGTCACTTCATGTTATTGGGCCAAAGCTTGGGCCAAGGGATCAATGCTTGTTTATTCAAGTCATGTTAGTTTGCTAGTACACCTGTGGTGCAAAACCTTAATCCTGATTATGCGATGACACCTTTATCTACCTTGTTAGTTAATCATCATGCTAGTATGTTGTTATCCTTATGATCATACCTGCTGCTCATGCTAGTTAACTTTATCAGTTTACATTGATTGTAGTAGGGCTTACTCAGTCTTTTTGACTGACCTGTTTTCTCTCGCCTCTTTTCTTCCGTTTCCCCCCTAGGTTCTCAGGGAGGGAATATTGGAGCTTAGCTTGGATTTCTGACCGCTTGCTTGTGGGATTTAGCTCATGTACGGTTTGACATGAAGCTAGCTATGGCTATCACTTCTTTTGGGGATTAGTACTTATGTATTTCGGTTTTTCAGTTGATGTTGTTTTATCTAGACTTGTTTATTTGGAAAGCTATGTTGTACTAGACTTGATTTGAAATGGTTTAAAATCTTCCGCTGTTTTATCTATGTTATTTACTCTGTTTACTTATATACATATGTTCTTGTTCTGCCTTGATATATCATTATGCATGTTTACCTGACTCAAACGCCCCTCCAAAGTCAGAGTGCTTGCAAGAGCCACCCTGGCGGAGGTGGGGTGTTACATATCGAATTTCGGGGACGAAATTCTTTAAGGGTGCGAGAATGTAATACCCCACATTTTTAATATAATTAAAAATGTACAAATATGTATATATGCATAGATAGGTAAATAATGGTGATGTATAATGAAAAGTTAATTCATACATTGAAGAGTAAGGAAATTAATGCGATAAAAATGTGTGTAATCAAAGAGATGAGAAAATAAAAATATTTTATTTAAATATCAGGAAATAAGTAAAACGGACATCGCCATTGCGTCCGTCTCGGAATTCTGGTCAAGATAGACATTTGGTTTGCGTAAAACGGACATCATATGAAGAAGTTATTAAGCCTAGAAGTTTGTATACGCACAAGAGAAATATATATACATATATATATAAACAAAATAAAATATAAAATAAAGAATAAAATAAGGATTGCATGTAATAAATACATGCACTGAAAAAAAATGTAATGCATGCATTAAAAGAAAGAAAGGATTGGTTGCATGCAATGTAAATATGTTGCATGCACTGATTTGCAAACATAATGCATTAACATTAAAAGAAAAAGATTCATGCAATGGTTTAATTTAAGTATTGTAACTAACATGAAAAAGAGAAGTAAGGAGAGAACAATAATTATTATTGTTCTACGACTTATTAACAAAAGACTTCATTGCTCAGTTGGTTAAGGCATTGGATTTGTAACATGGAGATCGGGGGTTTGAACCTCAGCAATGGCATAATTTTTATCTTTGTTTTAGAGAGGACCAACTGAACATGCAAATATATGTACGCATACAAATTCAAAATTTGAAAGGATAAGAACGTACATATAAGGAAATAAAGAAAATATATGTATATATATATGAGAATATATATATGCATAAATATATGTATACAAAAGATAAAATTCAAGATAAGGCTACAGTCAATGAAATATTGCAAGAATCAAATAACGGTGCAACATTGTTTGAATTTTGAAAATAAAACGAAAATTGTGCGTATATATACACGTAAAATGGTCGGTAGAGTAATTGTATACATATATGAATATTTCATGTGAATAAAACAGTTAAATAAATTCCATAAATTCAAAAGTTCAAAAATCAAATTTTTACGCCAAAAAAATTCAAACATTCGAGACGGCATAATTTTTATCTTTGTTTTAAAGAGGGCCAATTGAACATGCAAATATATGTACGTATATAAATTCAAAATTTGAAAAGATAAGAACGTACATATAAGGAAATAAAGAAAATATATGTATATATATACGTATGAGAATATATATATATATATGCATAAATATATGTATACAAAAGATAAAATTCAAGATAAGGCTACAGTCAATGAAATATGGCAAGAATCAAATAACGGTGCAACATCGTTTGAATTTTGAAAATAAAACGAAAATTGTGCGTATATTTACGCGTAAAATGGTCGGTAGAGAAATTGTATACATATAAGAATATTTCATGTGAATAAAATAGTTAAATAAATTCCATAAATTCAAAAGTTCAAAAATCAAATTTCTACGCCAAAACAATTCAAACATTCGAAATTCGAATTTCTGCGCCAAAACAGCTTGTGGGACCCAATGCTAACTCAGCGCTGCGTGTACGATAAGATTTGGCTAGATTCATCTTCGAACCTAGACTATTTTCTTAACTGGGTTCAATGCTGACTCAGCGCTGCGTGTACGATAAGGTCTTGAGTACCTATATAAATATATGTATATATATATATATGAGAATATATGTATGCATAAATATATGTATACAAAAGATAAAATTCAAGATAAGGCTACAGTCAATGAAATATGGCAAGAATCAAATAACGGTGCAACATTGTTTGAATTTTGAAAATAAAACGAAAATTGTGCGTATATATACACGTAAAATGGTCGGTAGAGTAATTGTATACATATATGAATATTTCATGTGAATAAAATAGTTAAATAAATTCCATAAATTCAAAAGTTCAAAAATCAATTTTTTACGCCAAAACAATTCAAACATTCGAGACGGCATAATTTTTATCTTTGTTTTAAAGAGGGCCAATTGAACATGCAAATATATGTACGTATATAAATTTGAAATTTGAAAGGATAAGAACGTACATATAAGGAAATAAAGAAAATATATGTGTATATATATATATATGTATGAGAATATATATAAATATTCATGAATATATGTATACAAAAGATAAAATTCAAGATAAGGCTACAGTCAATGAAATATGGCAAGAATCAAATAACGGTGCAACATCGTTTGAATTTTGAAAATAAAACGAAAATTGTGCGTATATATACGCGTAAAATGGTCAGTAGAGTAATTGTATACATATAAGAATATTTCATGTGAATAAAATAGTTAAATAAATTCCATAAATTCAAAAGTTCAAAAATCAAATTTCTACGCCAAAACAATTCAAACATTCGAAATTCGAATTTCTGCGCCAAAACAGCTTGCGGGACCCAATGCTAACTCAGCGCTGCGTGTACGATAAGATTTGGCTAGATTCATCTTCGAACCTAGACTATTTTCTTAACTGGGTTCAATGCTGACTCAGCGCTGCGTGTACGATAAGGTCTTGAGTACCTATATAAACACCCCTAAGGCTACAGTTTTCTCTACACATCTTCATTATGCCTATACTCTTCCCCAATTCATATCAAAATAAATCAAAGACGGGGTTATGCTGCTTAAGTTTTTCGTTAGAATTCAAGTAGAGAATCAAATCTAAATTAGAGGGTCGATAATCTAGGTCAAGGGATAGCTTTTCAGTTTCAGAAATCAGATCCCAGAATTCAAGATCCGTTCTTAAATCAGTGAGTGGGATTACAATACACTTCATGCATAATAGTATTATTATCGTTCGCCATTCCTCAGTTAAAATTCATGTTGCAATTTAAAATAATCTTTGTATGCTTAATCTATTCCTCTTCCATATTCTTCCTTCTTATTTTTGAAACTTTGGCTACCTTCGAGCCAAGGTCAATAGCGCGTAAATTATAGTTATTTGGGAAGAGCTTGAGATTTAATCGATGAATTAGGCAATTTGGGTAATAAGATTATTACACGAATGGCTGTGTAAGCAAAGTTAGAAGTGGGTTAAGTAACACTTGATATATGAATAAGCTTAACCAACATATGAGGAATGATAGCAACCTGTTATGAACACATGTATGGGAAACTGGAATAATAGGTATAGCCTATTAACGGGATTATAAACATGAACATAAATTGGGGTTTTTGGGTAAAGCTTGAATTTAAGACTTGAAAATTGAATATGTCGTTAAGATCCTAGAAACATAATTAAAAATGGAATATGTTGGACAAATCATGTTTTAATGTAATTATGGAACTCGACACATAACATGAAATTGACAATAGTGGCATAACTTGAACATGCTTGTGAATTGGTAATTGACATTTGATATCTAGAATGAACATGAACATGCTTGTAAATTTATAATTGGCCTATGACACCTAGAATAGACATGAATTGTTAATTGGCTAAACATGAAACAAGGCTAACTCGAGGTTAGAATGAGTTTGCGGTGTAATCCCGCCAGGAACCGCCCGACACATCCAGTAACCGCAAACAATAGGTTCTAATGTGAGAAGTAAGTCATAACGTGCTTGAAACCCGAGGTTAGATTGAGTTGTGGTGTAATCCTGCCCGGAATCAACTGGCACATCCAGTGACCGCAACAATAGGTCTAATGTGAGAGGTTGGGCATTAATAATTAATTAATGCAATGACACATGCTAGTATGATAAGGTTAACTCAACATGAAACACTAGACAATACTTAACCAATTTGACATGATATATGGGTGGGTTAAGTCAACGTGAACCGCTAGATAACACTTAACCAATTTGACATGATACATAGGCGGGTTAAGTCAACATGAACTGATAAAGAACACTTAACCAATTTAGCATGGTACGTGGGTTGAATTAAATACGTGATTGGGGGTTAAGTCAACTTGGACACATGGGCGAACTTAACCAATATAACAGTATCAAAGCAAGGAAAAGTGGGGAATGATAAGATTAAATAATAGACAAACTTATCCTAGTGATAAGAAATGAATA
This sequence comes from Allium sativum, assembly GCA_030737875.1. Lineage (NCBI taxonomy): Eukaryota > Viridiplantae > Streptophyta > Magnoliopsida > Asparagales > Amaryllidaceae > Allium > Allium sativum. Next base: position 723,006,974 of record CM060920.1, read on the forward strand.
TGACTTAAGATGTAATACAAGACTTGAAGGGTGGGATGACTTATATCATGAAATAAGTTAATCTAAGCTGAAAATGTGGGAAAACACCCATACGCTATCATTTGATAAAGAGAACTTAAGTCATGCTTGAATTCAATGGTAAACCTTAGTTAAAAGGAACTAAGTAACAAACCTTAGTTAAAGAGAACTAAGTAACATAAACTAAGTATCAAACCTTGGTTAAGAGAACCAAGTAATAAATCTTAGTTAAGAGGACTAAGTTGTAAACCTTAGTTAAGAAAGCTAACGATTCAGGAAACTAAGTAGTGAACCTTAGTTAAGAAAGCTGACGATTCAGGAAACTTAGTAGTAAAACTTAGTTAAGAGAACTAAGTAGTAAACCTTAGTCAAGAAAGCCAAGTAGAACACGAGGAGGAGCGGACGTCCATCTGATCATAAAGAAGGCTCCAACGAACTGGGTTATGAAGCACGCAGCTTCGAGGGGATGTGAGGGTACTCTTGGTATCCCTCTGTGAGGTTGCAGATGATCCTCCTGGGCTCACAGATGTTAAGGTCTGCGTTAGAAGAGCCAAGGGTATGCCTTGGTTGCAATATAAGGAACCTAAAGATTAGGATGGGTCAACGTGAGGCGGTGATATCTTGTTTAGCCCTGCGATAGCACGTTGTCGTCTACCTACCATCTTGAGTCAATCGTGATACGCAAACGGAAAGGCGGAGAGCTCCAAAAGACCATATACTTTGCTAACTAGTAATGGGTGAGGGTGGCCAATAGGTTTGTGTGGGCATAGAGGGCCTGCGTACAGTTCTCATTCTTGATTTTCTTGGGTGCCATTCATTAGTTGAGGGAGGGGTCAAGTGGTACCATAGCCACATGCAGATAAAACAGACCTTAGCATCTGCATCGACAGATAACATAAAGCTCCCGACCGAGTTCCGTGTTTCTTGATTAGCCCTGCCATGGGACTCGGGCCGCACATATAGAGGACATATGCAACAAGATATCTAGCACGTTTAACGACACGATCGGGACGTAAAGTCTAGGAACATATATCGCTCTAGGTAGTGTGTCCTAGACTAGGGGGCATTGATCGATAGGTATCATAAACCCTAGTGGCCCTAGGTAGCATAAACCCTAGTCAGATCTAGAAAGCGTTCAATAGGTAGCATAAACCCCAGTGGCCCTGGGTAGCATAAACCCTGGTTGAATCTAGGAAGCGCTGGATAGAAAATCCTAGATTACATCTAGGTAATAAACGGAATCTAGCAAGATCAGGAGTGGTAGTCCAAACAATTTCGAGAATGGTGGCACTACACCAAAGTAGTATAGATTTACATGATGGAGCCCGTACGAAATACGGCAAGGGACTGTAAATATACATGGAAAGGATTATATGAGTTGGGGATATCTATATATACGTTGTATTAGGTTAATCTACTAGTAGGACATGAGTATAGCCTAGAGAGCTAATATCGCGTATAACCTGATAAGCAAGAAAATATAACTGAACGGTATATGTAGTGTAACACCCCACCTCCGCCAGGGTGGCTCTTGCAAGCACTCTGACTTTGGAGGGGCGTTTGAATCGGGTAAGCATGCATAATGATATATCAAGGCAGAACAAGAACATATGTATATATGTAAACAGAGTAAATAATATAGATAAAAAGCGGAGGATTTCAAACCATTTCAAAACAAGTCTGGTACAACATAATTCTAACTTTCCAAATAAACAAGTCTAGATAAAAACAACTTCAACCGAAAAACTGAAATACATAAGTACTATCCCCAAAATAAGTGATAACCATAGCTAGCTTCATGTCAAACCGTACATGAGCTAAATCCCACAAGCAAGCGATCAGAAATCCAAGCTAAGCTCCAATATTCCCACCCTGAGAACCTAGGGGGGGAATGGAAGAAAAGAGGCGAAAGAAAACAGGTCAGTCAAAAAGACTGAGTAAGCCCTACTACAATCAATGTAAACTGATAAAGTTAACTGGCATGAGAAGCAGGGATGAACATAAGGATAATTACATACTAGCATGGTGAATATCTAACAGATAGTTCAAAGGAGTCATCACATAATCAAGGTGAAGTTTTTCACCATAGGTGTACCAGCATTCTAACATGTCATGTATAAACGAGAATTTATCCCTTGGCCTAAACTTGGCCCAGTATCAGGTGTTTGACTTATATCAAGATCCAACTTCTTGGTACAAATTCTAGCATAACAGGATTAGGTGTTACCCCAATGTTTACATCGAAACAGGACGGAACAGAATGGTCCATACAGAGATAGAGTTTGGGAAAAATGGGCTTTTACCACCTTAACAGATAAAGTACAGAAACGGAATGCTAACAATAATGGGCCTTTACCACCCTAACAGAACGGTACCACATAGAAACAGACGGGTGTTACCACCCAACAAAACAGACGGTACAAAGAGAATCAGACAGAGCTAAGTGTACACTAAATCCTACCCAAGCGATCGGCTCCCTTATACATAAATATCCTATGTCGGCCCCACGATATGGTGTATCACTCCCTAAAGTGGCAACCAATTGGCACAGGCATATTTACAGATGTCACGGCGTCTTACATCCTCAGAGGCAGACCGGGATCCATGCACGCACATGACCCGGTTGGAACGCACCATCAACACCCATCGCCATTATCAGAATGAACCACTTATAATTAGTTCAGTAAGCGTGCCCGGACCCTACCTACAGTTGGGTCAAAGTTTTGATACCAGAAAGGGTTACTGACTAATATGGGTCCCAAACAACAAATGACACAAGTATTCCCCCTTGTGTCCCCAGACTATCAGATTAACTTATTAACATAGTTCAGACATACAAAGTTCAGACGATCAGTTTTCAGACTAACGGATCAGATAACAGCTTTACAAACTTGCCTAACTTGGTGTGGGTCCTACAGATCCGCAAAACAGGTTCGTTTAATTTATCAATCAAGTTAGTTTATCTAGACCAGGTATCAAATCGGTTCTCAGCCATATCAAATTACTGAGTTGGATTGGTTAAGTATAGTTCAATTAACCCCGTTAAATTACCGAGTTCAGATTGGTTAAGTGTAGGTTAACTTAACCCTAACCACTAGTCGTATTTTTCGGTTAAGTGTCATTAAGAAATCAAGCCCGGTTTCACTTAACCTACCCATTCATGTCAAATTGGTTAAGTGTCATAAATCAAATTTACTTAACCTTATCATGTAGCATTAATTAATTTAATGCACCTTAACCTCTCACATTAGACCTCGTTGTGGTTACTAGTTAAGCCGGGCGGGTCCGGGTAGCTTTACACCACAACCTAGTCTAACCTCGGGTTCAAGCACAACTTGACCAACTTCTCACATTGGGTCCTATTGTTTGTAGCCACTAGTTAAGCCGGTCGGTTCCGGGTAGTTTTACGCTACAAACTCAACCCAACCTCGAGTTGGTCACACTTATATTTTCTAAGTGTCATGTCCATTATGTTTCCAAAACATATTACAAGTTTTCAAGCATTTGGGTAGACCTAGCTTAATAGGTAAATTCCCAATGGGTAGACCTAACTTAATAGGTAAATTCCCACTCTTATGTTTTTATGTCCTTTAAGTTTACCCAACCCCAAACGCAATCCCATCGCTTACATATCGCAATAGCGCATAAAGGATAGAAAGAGGGAACTTGGCATAATCATGACATAAAGGTGTTGAAGCCACAAGTTTAACATGGTGGCATATGAAATGTACATATGTTTATACACTTGCATATTGCATCATTAGGCCTCAAAAGCATGCATAAAACCAAACTTAGCATATTGGTGATACATGGTGATAAATGACATGTAGAAATGGCCATAAGTTCGCATTTAGCCTCACATGCAAGTTATCATAAGAGATATGATAACTTACATGTTGCCAAAATGCAACCTTTAGCATAAAGCTTGAAGCTTTAAGCTCATAAACCCAAGATAAGCTTGCATAACATGATAACATGAACAAAATGATCAACCCAAACTTGCATAACATAACTTGCATATCATATGACAAACTTGCATATCATAACATAGCAAACTTGCATAACATAACATGATAAACTTGCATATCATAACATGACAAACTTGCATAGCATAACATGGTAAACTTGCATATCATAACATGGCATACTTGCACATCATAACATGATAAACTTGCATATCATAATGATCAAACACAACTTGCATCATTCATTTAACTTTAGAGTTTAAATATGAAAGTAGAAAAGGGCTTACAATGCTTATGAAGACACGAAAATATATATAGATTGAGACAAAGCCCTTATGCAATCAAATAGACCCAAAATGCAAGCTCTAATAGAAAAAACCTTGAGCCAAAATGATCAAAACCCTTGCTTTATGATGTAAATATGGAAACTTGACTTGAATGCAAGCTAATGATGCTCATACAAGCTTGAAAACACTTGTATGCATTGAAAATCTCTCATAGAAATAACTTAGGGATTTTATGAAGAGAGTGGAGGCCATGAGAGGAATGATTTTGCCATAGTTTAGTTACTTGAATGAATAATGATGATTTAGGGTTAGGTTAGGGGCTTATTTATAGGATTAGGATGTGTTTTAGACCCTTAGATTAACCCTAGGTTAGATTAGGACCATCAGATCTCGGAAGCTTCCAGAAAACAGCCCCAAAATACAGCCAAACTCAAAAATGGTGCATCAGGCCAAACTGGCCGAGCACCCCCTGTCGACACCCAAGTCGACAGGGCTGTCGACTTGGTCCAAGCCAAGTCGACTGCCCAGTCGACAGGCCTGTCGACTGGGGTAGCTAGGCGGGAATTTTCCCACCTGCGCCCAATGGCCCCAATTTCGAAATTTGAACCTGAATTTTAAATCTGTTTTGAACTTTGAATTTTCAGAAAACTTCTTCGGGCCTTAACCGGGTCATACGGACTCCGATTTTCGAAAACTCGGACTCTATTTCGCGTATTTTTCCGAGACGAACGCAATGGCATAGCCCGTTTCCCTTGATTCAGATTTATAAATTAAATTCTGCCTCGATTTATGATATAACAGGTTATCAAAAATACGGGTTGTTACATTCTCCCCTCCTTAAAGGATTTCGTCCTCGAAATCTTCAAGTTAGGAAGAACGCATCCTACCATCCATCATCCATCTACTCAAATCATCATTCACGAGCAATCATTTTCCTTAAAGATTCTAATGCGGTATGAACATATGCAAAAGGTGTGTGTATATGTTCTTATCTAATGCAAAGATCCTCAATGCAAAGTATGTTAGTGAAATGAATCCATTATGTATGCAAATAGTCCTAATCATATAATACTATATGTGTGCACAAACATTCGTCCATATGCAACATCCATGTGCTGAATTAACCATCTTGCAACCATAAGAATTGAAAATGTACACACGTCCATATGCAATATGAGAGTGTATTTCAAGCCGATCTAGTGCCTAGTGTGTGTTTATGCATCCACGAGCAACCACTAGCAACCACTTGCATCCACTTGCAACCATCAAACATAACATGTCTCAAACACATGTTTACATCCATAGGATTCCTATCTCAACAAGATACAGTCGAGTGATGGAAGCGAGTACAGATAAAACAAAACTTGGTACATATACTCACAGACTACTAGTACAGATCAGATTTCCCCAAATGATTCTTAGGAAACTAAGCATGGTAGAAACCCAGAATGTATTCGTCATAGTCACCCTCATGCCCAACACAGATACTCTCAAACCCCAATTTATCACAAACAGATGAGTTATAACTCTCAGGGAGTTTGAGACTATTACCAGATCAGAAGCAAGACTTAGTATTAAAGTACCGAGTTTCCATTACAGAATCAAAATACCAGAAAAAGAGTTTCAAACTGAAAATCAGACAAGGAAAATTAAACACCCTACAGACAAATTATTCTAGCCCTAATCTATTCACTCGCCATGCGAGTATTCACCGTTCCTTCCGATGTAGTCCCTTTCTTCTTCGGGCAGTCCCTAGTGAAGTGTCCCATCTCTCCACAGTTAAAGCAAGTGCCCTTCCTCTTTCTGCAATCCTTATCTAGATGAGTTGAGCTTCCACAAGTAAAGCACTTCTTTTCCTTCTTATCTTCAGACTTCTCCTCCTTCTTTTGCATTTCCTTTTTGGGCCCCGTTTTCTTGTTTTGAGACTCATTCACCTTAACCTCCTTCTTTGCACTCTTGTTCTCTTCATTGAGTAGGGCCATATCTACCAAACTCTCAAACGTGGCCCCCATGGGCACATGAGACATAGCTAACTCCTGTAACGGCTCATTCAATCCTCTAGCAAAACGAAGAGCCTTCTTCTGAGTAGTACTCACCATATCCAAGCCAAAACGAGCTAACTGATTGAACTTGTTCACATATTCTTTGACAGACATGTCTCCTTGCTTCAAAGCAATAAACCTCTCCATTTGCAAATTCTCTTCAGCAGAAGAAAGAAACTTAAGCCCGAATCTTGTCCTGAAATCGGCCCAAGTCTCAACGGGCTTAGTCGCGGTGGTGATCTCCCACCAATAAGCGGCTTCATCCTTCATAAGCCAAACCGCCAACAAGATCTTTCTCTGATCATCTAATCCAAAGATAGCGAATAAATCCTCAGTCTCTTTCAACCAATTCCGGGCCTCTACAAAAGTCTCGGTACCTAGAAAGTTCTTGCCACCCATTGCTTTGAAGTCCTTGCAAATCTTCGTGAATTCTACTGGAGGATGCTGAGGAGGAGGAGGAGGAACCTCAGCGACAGGAGGAGGAGGAACATTAACCACCGGTGGATGAGTAACATTTGCGGGGCCGGCTTCGGTCGCCCTAGCCTCCATAAGTCTCCTATACCAAACAGGAACTTGCACTCCCTCTGGGATAACAAAGTTATCGGCCATACTGAAAACGAAGAAAAAGACAGATTCAGAATGGAGAAAAACGAAGGAATTTTGCTAATGGCTTTTTGGGGAATAGCCTTTAAAATAAACTAGACTTTTCTTTGGAAAATACTTTATACTTGGTTTTGAAAATAGTTTTCCAAAAAGTTTAAAAAAAAAAACCTTTTTGTTCCTTCTCGTAAACCAAATGCTCTGATACCAAATGTAACACCCCACCTCCGCCAGGGTGGCTCTTGCAAGCACTCTGACTTTGGAGGGGCGTTTGAATCGGGTAAGCATGCATAATGATATATCAAGGCAGAACAAGAACATATGTATATATGTAAACAGAGTAAATAACATAGATAAAACAGCGGAGGATTTCAAACCATTTCAAAACAAGTCTGGTACAACATAATGTTAACTTTCCAAATAAACAAGTCTAGATAAAAACAACTTCAACCGAAAAACTGAAATACATAAGTACTATCCCCAAAATAAGTGATAACCATAGCTAGCTTCATGTCAAACCGTACATGAGCTAAATCCCACAAGCAAGCGATCAGAAATCCAAGCTAAGCTCCAATATTCCCACCCTGAGAACCTGGGGGGGGGGGGAACGGAAGAAAAGAGGCAAAAGAAAACAGGTCAGTCAAAAAGACTGAGTAAGCCCTACTACAATCAATGTAAACTGATAAAGTTAACTAGCATGAGAAGCAGGGATGAACATAAGGATAATTACATACTAGCATGGTGAATATCTAACAGATAGTTCAAAGGAGTCATCACATAATCAAGGTGAAGTTTTTCACCATAGGTGTACCAGCATTCTAACATGTCATGTATAAACGAGAATTTATCCCTTGGCCTAAACTTGGCCCAGTATCAGGTGTTTGACTTATATCAAGATCCAACTTCTTGGTACAAATTCTAGCATAACAGGATTAGGTGTTACCCCAATGTTTACATCGAAACAGGACGGAACAGAATGGTCCATATAGAGATAGAGTTTGGGAAAAATGGGCTTTTACCACCTTAACAGATAAAGTACAGAAACGGAATGCTAACAATAATGGGCCTTTACCACCCTAACAGAACGGTACCACACAGAAACAGACGGGTGTTACCACCCAACAAAACAGACGGTACCAACAGAATCAGACAGAGCTAAGTGTACACTAAATCCTACCCAAGCGATCGGCTCCCTAATACATAAATATCCTATGTCGGCCCCACGATAGGGTGTATCACTCCCTAAAGTGGCAACCAATTGGCACAGGCATATTTACAGATGTCACGGCGTCTTACATCCTCAGAGGCAGACCGGGATCCATGCACGCACATGACCCGGTTGGAACGCACCATCAACACCCATCGCCATTATCAGAATGAACCACTTATAATTAGTTCAGTAAGCGTGCCCGGACCCTACCTACAGTTGGGTCAAAGTTTTGATACCAGAAAGGGTTACTGACTAATATGGGTCCCAAACAACAAATGACACAAGTATTCCCCCTTGTGTCACCAAACTATCAGATTAACTTATTAACAGAGTTCAGACATACAAAGTTCAGACGATCAGTTTTCAGACTAACGGATCAGATAACAGCTTTACAAACTTGCCTAACTTGGTGTGGGTCCTACAGATCCGCAAAACAGGTTCGTTTAATTTATCAATCAAGTTAGTTTATCCAGACCAGGTATCAAATCGGTTCTCAGCCTTATCAAATTACTGAGTTGGATTGGTTAAGTATAGTTTAACTTAACCCCGTTAAATTACCGAGTTCAGATTGGTTAAGTGTAGGTTAACTAAACCCTAACCACTAGTCGTATTTTACGGTTAAGTGTCATTAAGAAATCAAGCCCGGTTTCACTTAACCTACCCATTCATGTCAAATTGGTTAAGTGTCATAAATCAAATTTACTTAACCTTATCATGTAGCATTAATTAATTTAATGCACCTTAACCTCTCACATTAGACCTCGTTGTGGTTACTAGTTAAGCCGGGTGGGTCCGGGTAGCTTTACACCACAACCTAGTCTAACCTCGGGTTCAAGCACAACTTGACCAACTTCTCACATTGGGTCCTATTGTTTGTAGCCACTAGTTAAGCCGGTCGGTTCCGGGTAGTTTTACGCTACAAACTCAACCCAACCTCGAGTTGGTCACACTTATATTTTCTAAGTGTCATGTCCATTATGCTTCCAAAACATATTACAAGTTTTCAAGCATTTGGGTAGACCTAACTTAATAGGTAAATTCCCAATGGGTAGACCTAACTTAATAGGTAAATTCCCACTCTTATGTTTTTATGTCCTTTAATTTACCCAACCCCAAACGCAATCCCATTGCTTACATATCGCAATAGCGCATAAAGGATAGAAAGAGGGAACTTGGCATAATCATGACATAAAGGTGTTGAAGCCACAAGTTTAACATGGTGGCATATGAAATGTACATATGTTTATACACTTCCATATTGCATCATTAGGCCTCAAAAGCATGCATAAAACCAAACTTAGCATATTGGTGATACATGGTGATAAATGACATGTAGAAATGGCCATAAGTTCGCATTTAGCCTCACATGCAAGTTATCATAAGAGATATGATAACTTACATGTTGCCAAAATGCAACCTTTAGCATAAAGCTTGAAGCTTTAAGCTCATAAACCCAAGATAAGTTTGCATAACATGATAACATGAACAAAATGATCAACCCAAACTTGCATAACATAACTTGCATATCATATGACAAACTTGCATATCATAACATAGCAAACTTGCATAACATAACATGATAAACTTGCATATCATAACATGACAAACTTGCATAGCATAACATGGTAAACTTGCATATCATAACATGGCATACTTGCACATCATAACATGATAAACTTGCATATCATAATGATCAAACACAACTTGCATCATTCATTTAACTTTAGATTTTAAATATGAAAGTAGAAAAGGGTTTACAATGCTTATGAAGACACGAAAATATATATAGATTGAGACAAAGCCCTTATGCAATCAAATAGACCAAAAATGCAAGCTCTAATAGAAAAACCCTTGAGCCAAAATGATCAAAACCCTTGCTTTATGATGTAAATATGGAAACTTGACTTGAATGCAAGCTAATGATGCTCATACAAGCTTGAAAACACTTGTATGCATTGAAAATTTCTCATAGAAATAACTTAGGGATTTTATGAAGAGAGTGGAGGCCATGAGAGGAATGATTTTGCCATAGTTTAGTTACTTGAATGAATAATGATGATTTAGGGTTAGGTTAGGGGCTTATTTATAGGATTAGAATGTGTTTTAGACCCTTAGATTAACCCTAGGTTAGATTAGGACCATCAGATCTCGGAAGCTTCCAGAAAACAGCCCCAAAACACAGCCAAACTCAAAAATGGTGCATCAGGCCAAACTGGCCGAGCACCCCCTGTCGACACCCAAGTCGACAGGGCTGTCGACTTGGTCCAAGCCAAGTCGACTGCCCAGTCGATAGGCCTGTCGACTGGGGTAGCTAGGCGGGAATTTTCCCACCTGCGCCCAATGGCCCCAATTTCGAAATTTGAACCTGAATTTTAAATCTGTTTTGAACTTTGAATTTTCAGAAAATTTCTTCGGGCCTTAACCGGGTCATACGGACTCCGATTTTCGAAAACTCGGACTCTATTTCGCGTATTTTTCCGAGACGAACGCAATCGCATAGCCCGTTTCCCTTGATTCAGATTTATAAATTAAATTCTGCCTCGATTTACGATATAACAGGTTATCAAAAATACGGGTTGTTACATGTAGGATTATACAGAAGTTTATTCTAAGTCCACTCACACAGAACTTATGTTCTGACCCCCTCCTCATTACATACTTCCAGGCTAGGTTCATGACAGAGATGGTATAAGCTTTGGATACTGGTTAGGCAGTATGTTTTATAAGGTAAAGCTATATTTAAAGTATATTATACTTTGAATTCCTTCCGCCATAAAATGCTTACGAATTCTGACATGTTTTCTTTATCTCTGTCTTTTTCTGCAGGATACCAGAGCGCCCAACTCGGGTTTAGATAGATTGGGTATTTTGAATAAAATTCGGTCTGTCGGAATCTGAGTTGTTACACATATCCTTTAGGAAAGGTTCCCATTAATTTTTTAAAATATAAATTCTTTTAAATATATACTTTAATCTTCCTTTGGATATCAATTCAAACCAAATTAAGGTTTATCAACTAGTTGGGATTAGCGAACCATGCCGAAGTAATCATTTCTTTTATTATCCCAATCCCAACCTATTCATACCATGGAGCAAAACTGGTAATACTCCATAGCAAACACCATGGTGTTATTGGTAAATTTAATTACCATTTCATGTTCAAATCTAATTTAAGATTTAACTATCGCCTGGAGTAAAACTTGTGGTACTCCATTCTCGATCATTTCCCAAATTTGATAATTTAAATTATCACATTCTCATTTTAATCTAATTAAAGATTCATTAAAACTCCACTTAGTTTTAATCTTCCAACAATCATTATTCAACGATTATTTATCTTTGGGAAGTCAAACATGCCGCATCGACAATCTATACCGTACCATTTATTTTTGCCGATATATAACCTCTAAGCTCATACGTTTCAGAGAAGGGTGTTAAGCAAGAGAATAAATTCTCCGTCACCAAACAGATATATATTTAGCAGACATCAACGTTATAGTTCGAAATACAATGTTAGACATGTAATCCTGCCTTTTACTAGGTTAAAGAAACAATGTCATTTAAAACACAGTTCACGATAAACCCAAAATCACATTCCATTAATTATGGAATCTTCATGAATAAATAGATCAATATATAATCGATATCAATTTCCATATCCGACTAATAATATAAATGGAATAACAACAAAGCCTTTTAAATTTCATATATATATTAACAGTCTTCCTCCACAGACGCTCATTTCGATTATTACCGAATCAAATTCCATTCCATTCCAATTTATATTGTTAAATTGGAAAACTATACTTCGGAAAATTCCATTAATCTTAATTAAAAGATTTATAAATTCCAAATCACTTTTCACTGTTAATCGGGTTAAAGAACAAATGTCGTTAAAAGCACAGTTCACAATAAACCCAATTCACATTCCATTTTTCTCCAATTACTAAATATAATTAGGAACTCTAATGATCTTAATTAAAAGATTTATTCTCTTCACAGGGTATAAGAACAGTGTTACTGAAGACACCATTCACGACGAAACCAAATTCCAATTCTTTTATTCAATTCCAATTAAATATTAATTAATTGGAAAACTTCACTAAACCTTAATTAAAAGATTTATTCTTTTCTCAACTGGGTTTAAGAACAGTGTTATTTAAGATATCGTTCACGAGAAACCCAAAATCCAATTTAATATTAAATACAAGGCTCTGAATAGAAATTATATCGGTTTATATTCAATATCAAATTCTAAAATAAACGGATATCGTATTGGGAATAACGATATCTGTATCTTTCAAATTCCCACAACAATATCCGTATAACCACGGAATCCAATATCGAAATATTCCAAAGATTATTTCCATTCCAATATATTTATTGGAAAATTCATGTTATTTTTAAAACCATTTCAAATCCAATTTATTTCTTTAAAAATATTGGATTATTATTCTAGTTAATAACTAGTTCATTTTGATAAAATTATATTTTTATCATTTCAAATAAGGAATTTTTCATCCCAATTCTTTCCAAATCATTTATTATGATTTTAACTAAATTATTAATATTTTTATTAATTTTACCAAGGCCCTTTTAGTTGATTTCCATAAATGGTCATCGAACTGCACTTACATCGACCATTTCCAAAATTTGATTTGGGCATAATTCCGAATTTATCCATTATATTTCAAATCTCTTATATTCGTTGGAAAGCTCTTTTCATTACGAACGCAACGGTTCCAATTTTAGGAGAATTCAACAGTCAGATCTCCCATAATGTCAATTCTAAGTCAATGGTCGAAATTCGTGAACGGTCATGGCGCGACATGTTCTATTCAGGCCATTAAATATATATATATATATATATATATATATATAATATATATTATATATTTCATCAATTTCCATTTAAAACGTATTTTATAAATCACTTATAAATTCGTTTTAAAACGATTCCCACTTTCATTTCAATTTTTAAATCAAAATTGGATACTCTTTACCATCATAATATTTAAATGATAATATTTCAAAATATCATATTTTGAAATCAATTCCTTTTCGATATTCATTATTAAAATGAATAAAATCGATATAAATATTGTTCGCGTTAAAATGGCGCAAATCTAATCAACACGGCTTCATACATTTCAATATTTTCGTGTCCATCTAAAATTGGACATCAAATCCACATTTTAATTCTTTATTGAATATTATTTTAAAATATTTGTTATTTCAAAATATTCGTTCTTTCCGAATTGGAATCAGACACAGTCAATTACCATATAATGTTATTTATATGGATTTCATACACACATGTACACAACAATATGATACACAATCAACCATCATCCTGAGTGCATTACATAACTGCATAAGCATTAAATATAATTAATTAATGCTTAGAACAGTCTGTCAATCAATCGATTGACATACAACTAAACAATTGGGGTTAGTGTACATCAAATACCATTCCAATACCCATGTGGGGTTTCAGCCAACAAACACTGAATATAATTTGTGCAATTGAGCGATGTGTAAAATTTATCTTCCCAATCAATATCAGTTAAATGGGTGTACATAAAAAAATCGTCTGATTTGTAAATGAAAATTCATTTTTATTTCAGGAGAATTTAAGCCGTTCATATATACGTTTAAAAATTATATTTTTAACGATAAAATATTTATTTCAACACATGAATATTTTTAATAGTCCATACATACAATAAAAATGATATTTTTATTGTTCAAATATTTTATTCAACACATGAATAGTTTTAATAGTTCATATACACATTAAAAACTATATTTATAATAAATAAATATTTATTTCAAAAAAAATCGGCATTATAATGACGTGATATTAAAATCGGAGTAATGTCTAACATTACCCCTCTGCTGATACTGGCTCGCGCCATACATAATAACCAATCCAAACAACCAAATCCCAATACAATTATTTCACCATAATACAGTCAATTCACAACAATACAACTCAAACAAACAACCATGATTTGTACAATAAATAGTGTTGGGGACTTCTAAGCCCCGTCTGCATCCTAATATATATTTAACTGTAAAATGAATTGAGTGAGAAGGAGTTCTCACTTTGGGATCCACTCCACCGTACTTTCCTAACGTTCTGATTTGCTATTCTGATCCCAAACTTAGCAAACGAGCTCCAATCTTCACACTGTTTTTTTTTCTAGCCTAAGCGCGCCATTCCATACATCTTTTGCCTAGTGGTCTTTCTTCCGAAACTGGTCCATTTTGCCAGAAATCGCGAAAAGACAGTATTTGAACAACAGACTTTGGACGCGTTTTCTGAACAACTCTGCAATTCGAAACGTGACTTTCATATAATCAAATCGAAGACAAAATCATGCTCTTCGATTTTGGTAATGTGGAGTTTTGGCTAGAAGCGCACGGATTGGAAGTTATGGGCTGAAGAGCGTCAGGGTGTTATTTGCAAACTTTGAAAATTATAAAAATTAGGTTTTTAAGGTTTGTGGGGTCCATGGCCGGAGATGGGGGGTCTGAGGGGCAACGCATGTCAGTGGGAGGCAGCAAGGGGTGGCGGCGGGCCATTGTTGGCTGGCGGCTAGGGTGTGGATCGATTTAGGGGTTTTGGGGTTTAAAGGAGAAAGAAGAGAGAGGAGGCGCATTAGAGGGGGAGGGAGAGATCGCCAGTAGCGGCAGAGCAAGGGGACGCGATGGTGCGACGGTGGTCTGAGGAGGGGAGGCAACGGATCGTGCATGTTTTTTTTTCCTTCTTCTGTAAAACGAGAGAGAGGGAGAGAATAAATGGGGTGTTTGACTTTTATATTTTATTTATTTCAAAAAAGTTGCTTTTTCTTTCGAACCCCGAATCGAACCCAATGACTGCTGCCCCTAGCTAAGTACCCCCATTTCGGACACAATGGGATATGTCCTGCAAGCCAATTTGATCATTTTTAATTAGTTTTTATCCAAATTAAAATATAAATTAATATAACGTTCAAAATTGATTTCAACGTACATTTTAATTTACCAGGGCCACATACTGATTCCAAAAATTTCAAAAAAATTAATCTAGATATGTTTTGAAGATACGGTCTTAATAAAACTAATTTCGCTGAATTTGGACACTGTTTGAAATGGTCATTTTCCAGTCGATTAAATTCAAACTGAAATTACCAAACACGTTTAGCTCACATATTAATTCCAAAAATTATAAAAATTGGAATCTAGCAATAATTTGACATTCCGGATCCAACAAAAGTGGTTTCATCGAAAATAGAGGTCATTTGCAAAATGGCTGTTTTTAAGGGTTATATATTATTAAAATATATATAAATTCCACAGCAACTATTTTAAATTTTAACCTGGACATAACTTTCAATTCCCGTCATGAAATCTGAATTTTTCACATTTGTTAGAAAGATTTTACTAAACAGATTCAAATATTTCTGGTTTTATTGAAATCCGATTTATTTTGAATTCTGTACATTCAATTGAATTTTAAAATCGAATTTTCAAACTACCACGCCATTTCAAGCTCGTTTTATAATTAAAATAAATTTATACATTCTAACTTCGATTGAAGTAAATTTTTAGTTGTTATTATTTAAAATAAATCATTTTAAATATTCAAAATTCATTAAAATAGCTAAAATGAAAATATTAAATTAGTTCTGAAAATTTGGTTTGTTACAACAAATGGATTAGATTGCTGTAATTTAGAGAATAAAAATCAATGGTAAGTTGTATATGGCCTATTTTTGTTGGCTAAATATGTGAAAATATTTTTCGTTGCATACCCAATACCCATGAGTAAGGAAAACAATTTCCAGATTAGCGCTTGATTATGAGTGTGCTTTCCTGTATATTTTTCTTAGTAGTTTGGCATAGGCAAGTAGCAAATTCAACATCCAACTCGGTTTGTTAGAACAATAAGAGGAGGTTCATTAAGATCATACGCTATCTCAGAAAAATTAAAGGCATAACCATTTTCATATTATTTTCTCTTGGACCTCAAATTTAACCAATGTGCATGGAACACCTGATTGCTATCTAACATATTTCACAGCTCTTGTAATGAAGAGGTCTTATGTTTGTTATGAAAAATGATAAGAACCAGCAATACTTAATGTCAAAGCGTAAGTTGAACAAGGAAGGACCTTCACATATCTATTTTGGACTAAATATTCGTATCAAAATAAACAACTTTATACATTACACACCTAAAATATTTTTATTACAAATTTTAAAGCAATAAACTGAAAGCATGTTATCATTTAGTCGATATTTAAGCAACCATGATTTCGGTTCTTAACTCATTTTGTAACGAACAACATTTACCATTCAAGTCAACCATAATCCACACATGTTGACTCAAACAAATCCAAAATACAAATAGCTATTGGGGTAAATATAAGAAAAGGAAGAAAAAAGAAAAATAAAAGTGAAAGGACAACATATAATAAGCAAATAACAGTTTATGAAGCTATTAAAATATATATTTGATTATACTTTATAACAATTACCAAATTTGTATGTACCTAGACATAATACAATAATGCAATGGAACAGAAATGTTGTAACGTAAATATAATTAATAATATATCAAATCTCCGTTTTCATCCTCCTATATAATGTGGTCTTCGCTAATAGAAAAACTCAGGCTGACCTCAGCATAAATGAAAAGACAGAAACATTCGGATTAGAGCTAAAATATTCTTATATCAGTTAAAACTATATAACAATACGAATGTTACAACGTCAGAGATACTTACAGTAATTCACACCTTATATCTAATGTGTTCATGAGTGCAGTAGCTTAAGAGATTTTATGGGAATTTCCATCTCCAAAGGGCCCTTTAAACTAGATGCTATATAATATAAACGCTATAATAATAACGTCTGTGGTAAATATACTATTGAAAATAACGTAAACGGAATTACATTTTTACCCTTACGTCGTTTATAAACATTATCGTAAACATTGCATATAAAATACCTGTTAAAAGGTCGGTGGATATGGATATTCTGCTATACGACAACGTTAAATCAAAACCATAGGGGATCAATCAGGATAAAATGACAAGGTGTCGAGGCTGTATCCAATGGTACCAGATTGCGGACCCAGGCTAGTGGTAACGCACAACAGCAACTACCGCCTACCTTAGACAATACTCCTAAAAAATCAAAGGCACACCCAATCAATCACAGATTAATAGATATGGTATCGAAGAAGCATGTTCACTAAGAGAATCTATACAATTGGCCTGGGTTTGACTCATATTTTAGTCGTTTTAATTATGACCCGAAGATCAAGGCTATCCGTCATCATTCTCTTACTTCATTCCAGTAGCATTCGCCAAACCAACTTACTTCATTCTAGATTCATCTACCACGTACACAATTGTTCAAGTAATTCCCGATGTTGGTAGAAAGTATGACAATATTCAGCGCAAGTCTCTTTAACAACCAAACGCTTACATTTTTCATACTGCTGGATATTTACATTTCAAAATGGTTCATACTTCATATCGAAATATATTATTTTTCTTTAAAACAATTTCATATACAAAATAGAATATACCTTCATATTTGAAATCTCTATTTAAAATCAAACTTAGAATTTAGAAATAATTCCAAATTTAAAACAATTAGAATACTTATAATAGTTGAATTTTTTTGGCAATGCCAACAGCTTTTTAAGCGACCGCAAACACTTTTATTACAAATAGTAATAAATACAAATATTACTAGAGATTGGCGGTAACCAACCTACTACAAGTTGGTTTTTAAGGTGGATCGTCCACCACTATCCTATCAAGGTTACAACACTGGAGTTAGACGCTTTCTGGACTACAATATGACTAAATCTCCACGAAGGGCAAGTAAGACATAAACATAGCATACTACAAAAAGTAATTCAAATTACATTAAGAATTCCAAAATAGCACTTGCAGGCTAACATAACAAAGAAATACCAAACAGTACTGCAATAGCATATGTAGCCACATGTGTAACATCAAGCTTTGAGGAATTCAAACCATAACATGGCATAAGTTGTACAAACAACTTTATATGACAGAGACAACATACAACATCCGTCCATCGGAAGCATGATCCATCTACAAAATCCATAAGTGGGTAAAGACCAAATATCTATCCCTATCACTACCAAGATTTGACAAGGGGTAATATTATCCTACATACAATCACTTATCAGGTGAGTACTGCCAATTCTTCAAGGGAGGAAGTGAACATCTTCAGCTATTCAACAAGATTACGAGCTAGGCTTCGCTTGGATTGGTGAAAGAAACGGAGAAGCAAATTGAACCAGCACACCATGAAAAACGAATATAACTCAAACTAACAGATTTTGTGGCAAATAAACAAGGGAAACATAGTATCATATTATGTTCCAAAGAAAGCAAGTGCAATACCTCCATCCTTACACTAGCGGTTTGTGAGCAAACACTTCACTATGGTGCCAGTGAAAAAGAATAGAGGCAACTACAAACTTTGAAACCAAATTCATGCCAAGAAAAGCTTGCACCAACTTTCAAGAAAGAACTAAACAATAACCCAATGACTAGAAACAGCATCCCAAAAAACACATGCATATGCAACATAATCAGCACCCCCATGATGACATACATTGAATATCCTACCTACAAAAGCCTCATCACGACCATAAAAGTGAGACGCGATGCTTACAATAGGATAGAAGTTACTGAAAGCTCCACGAGGGTGTCAAATCCTACTCTCCAGGCAAGTCGAAACAACTAATGAGAAATCAAAAATCTTTCTTAGAAGAAGCCACCACACACTGAAGGTAGGGGGAACTCGGATGGCATTAGGTCTACAATAGGCCGTGAAGCAATTTGAAGAAATTAGGAGAAAACTTGTGTATAAGGTTTAGATTCGAAATCATAAATTTAGAGCCATAGAGAAACTCACGCATGACAAAAGCAGATGAGAAGGGGAAATAGATAAGATAAGAGAAATATTGTGAGGAGAAAATGTTAGTAGATGTAAAGAGACAAAGAAGATGGGAGATGAAATTGCAATCTGTCGCCATTAACAAGTTTTCACACGAGCTCTCAAACCCATAAAATCTTAGTATTAACAATAATAATAGTTTAATTCGTTTATATATTAAAATAGTTTAAATAAATTTGAAACTGTTAAAAATATAAATAGTTAGTACATAAAAAGTTTATATATTGTTTAAATTTGAAAACAGGATTTATTGAATTTATATATACATAAATGTATATATATATACATACATACATAGTTACATATTAAGTAGTTTATAAGGTAAATAGTTGATTGTTAATGTAGTTTATTAAAATAGTTAATATATATAGGTCACAATAAAATAGTTATTTAGTAAAATAGGTTATATAATGGTTTAAAAGAAAATAGTTTGAATTAGAATTATTCCTTTACCATTGAATAAACTTGGATTCATATTCCAATTTCAAGAATTTATTTAAGTATTTCATTCCAAATCAAATTTCGGCTCCAAATCCCACTAGAATCAAATCCATCTCCAAATTTAATTCAAAGGTTTCAATTTGACTTTAATTCACAAATATTCTAGATTTACTTCAACTCAATTTAGTTATTTTGATACACATAGATTAGAAACTTAAATTTAAAATTTCATTTAAAACCATCCAACATATAATAGGTTTCGAGCTCAATACTCAAGTAAAATTTCGAGCTTAAAACCATCCAACATATAAATTTAAATCTCATAAATTTAAGTTAAACTTCGATAATGATCATTTATTTTAAAATTTCATAATAATTCAATTTCAGTAAATCAAAGTTCCTTTAACTTTCAATTCCAAAAATTAAAGTTCAAATTCAAAGGAAGAAATTTTATAAAATATCATTTATATTGCCTTTAAAACAATATTTCAAATTTTAAAGTTTAAAATAAATTTTGTTTACCAACCGGTATCTGTATATAAGTATCTACCTATGGCCAAGTGATACTTAAATTTAACTTTTCAAGGATGGATATAAATCATTTTAATCAAAATCAGGGTCATAGGTATTTATCATTTCAATCTATGTTTTTAATTTATTTTAATGATTAATCCCGGGTTTATTTGATGTCGGTAACATCTTGGATAAATGATAGGGATTAATCAACACAAACAAACGGTCTTATATAATTAAGGTAAATAATAAGGTGAATCACACAATTAAACATCGATATATCATACATATCAATCTAAGACATCCATCAAAATCAATTCATCCAAATAGTTCAATATCATATCAATTTACTAGTTATCAAGTATCGGGTTTAAACTAGTAATTAATTTCAATTTTAAACTAACTATAAAATTTAAACTAATATATAATTGAATAGCACTATCGATGCCAATCAACATAAATAAGCATTTTTAACTACTAATCAGCAACCAACGCAACCATATCATACAATGATTTTTATCTAAATTATAATCAAATATTTTAGTTAATCATGAGTGAGTTTGATCACTCGCCTTGGTTTTGAACCCATATGAACTCCAAATAAAAGACTAAAATTTGACAGTCTAAGAATTCGTTCAAACCAACTCCATGTCGTTCGGAATTCAGATATGATTTGAATGAAACAAACTGCATGTCAGTCTGAGTTCATATGCAGAAGTTATTCACATTAACGCAAAAGAAAATTAAATAAATAAAAACAAAAATATATCCAAAAAATTTACCAACATTACCACGTCAACAATCTTCCAAAAATATGTCCTTATCCCTAACGCAAACAAACCCATTCAAGTCGCAACTTCCACCACCAACTGCCACCACTACACTCACTCGATTGATGATCAAAACCACCATTGCGAAGCTCTGGCCGAGATGCACCTAGGCCCACGACGCCGCTGCCTCCGGTGGCATCCTCCAGCTCAGACAATCCCAAACTCGCGCCGCCTATATGGCCAAATTCTGGTGATTCTACTTGGAACGACGATGACCCATGCACTACAAAAAAACACTGATTTCGCGTCATATATTTAGAAGAAGAAATTTCTGTCGCTAATTTGCGACGGATTTCCACGTGATCTGCAAGGGATAGTTTTTTGCTTGTTCAACTTTTTTTCTTTTATTTATTGCCGTCGTTTTCTGTCATCCCTAACTAAACCGTTGCAAATTACTTCAAGTTACCAATGGAAAATTTCTGTCACTATTTTCCGTTGCAAATCCAGGCAGAATACCGACGAATATTTATTGAAGCTATTTTGCAGCAGAATTCCAACAGATTTGCAAGAGATGTTTATATTATTTTTCTAAGATATACTTTAGTGTTATTTTTTAATAATTATTAACATGTTCAATAATTAATAAATAATTTGCTCTAATTAATGTTTTATAAGTAATAATAAATAATAATTTACATTCTATAATAAATAACTTATAATAATTAATATTTAACAAATAATATTTAATTAATGTTTAACGATTTTAATATTTAATAATAATGTTTAACAAATAATATTTAACAATAATTAATATTATTTATGATTATCGTCATAATTTTTTCTGCTTAACATAATTGTAGTAGTATAATTGTGATCTTTAAATAGTAATTCATGTTTGCCTGAGGTTGTTGACTTTCATAAATTGCAGTTAATATTATGAAGCAAAGTTCATAACAATTTCACCTAAAGAAGATCCAAATATCCTCCGTTCACTTCACTAATCCGTCACCCTGCAAATCTAACATTCAAAATTTCATATGTCCACTAACCCGAGAATTTTTGTACCAACCAATTGGAATGCATGTTCGCGAGCAATGGAAACACTTTCTTCGCTTTCCACCCATCTACTGCTCCACCAGATCCCCAATTTTATTTCTCACATCTCAAAACCATAATTTTTTAATTTAATCAGCGTTCAAATCAACAACACCAATTTTTGAAGAAAATGGGCAATGCGAATAAGACGTTGACTAGAGGGTCGATCGTTTGTGGAATAGCTAGATTCAAATTCCGAAAAGAATGTGTTTTGTTCATTCTTCATCCAATTTGGACAAAATTGCTTCTCCTCAATAACTTTGACAACAGTACTCATCTTTTCCTCTTATCCGTTTTCAACTCTCTAAATATACTGTGATTCCATATGTCTGTTGTTGGTTCGATCTGTGACCACTTTTATTCATTTTAGGTTATATTGTGTCTAATATTGATTTATAGAAGCATATTAAGGATTGGTCAAGTTTAACCAGATATGTCAAGGTATTTGTTTGTTTTTACTAATTTGTAAAACAGTGGTTGGATTGGTGAAAATTATGTACACAACTACTATGTCTGTTCCATTCATCCATAGAAAAAGATAGATTTACTGATAATATTTTGGGTATCATGGATGATAATCTATATTTTTATAAACATTTTTACCAGTATTGTTGAAGATGTAATTTTTGATTATGATAATCTTCAGCAACCAATGTAAAAAATGAATTCAATCTTCACATAGTTGATTAAGTTAATTTTTGAATATATATTTGTCTATATCATTTATTGATATAATTAGGAAGAATGATAAAGAAAACCGTTTTGATCTTTTGGTTTGGTTATGAGCACATTCATTACCTTTGAAATTTGATTTGGTCATATCTATGATATTGTAGCCTTACAAGATATCATGCTATTCAATCTTATGTATGCTCTTTTTTTTTAAAAAAAAAGAAACAATAACTTGGTTTGATAGAATTTGCATCTTAAACCGTCAAACTAGTACATGCATATGATTGTTAGAAAAAGTTTGTTCCTTTAAATTATAAACTTTTTTGTTTATGTTTTTATAGATGTGTGTTTTACTTTGAGAGCAGTTGCAAGTGCTTGCTTTTCAACGCATTCTGGAATCAATTCTATAAACTAAACCTTCAAATCCTACAATATACATATTGTTATCCATCAAGAATCGTCTAGAAGATTCGAGGGATTGAATTATGATGGTAAGTTGGATGGTGTAGAATAAAGATCTGGATGGTCGGATAGTGAGGAAGTAACACCGATCAGTACTATCTCGAATTAAGTACACCGGTCGATCAGTAAGGAAGGGCATCGATCGGTACTAAAAGATTTTATCAAGGGTGCAAATGGCGGCACTGAAGGAGATACCGGACGGACTGAGCCAAACACACCGGTCAGTTTGAATTCAAGCATACCGGTCGGATGGTCACAAGAATAGAGCCACCTCATGTGAAAGGATGGAAAAACTCACACACCGATCGGCTAGAATCCATCCATATCGACTGGTCACCCTTGGAGCATCGCACCTCTCTCAGACATCCAATGTCGGTCGGCCTAGAGACAAGCAACCGACCAGTCATGATGCAGAACCTACGACAATTCATTCACGCGAGAAAGGGAAAAAAGGCCAAACCAACCGGTCGGTCCTATTTCTGACCGACCGGTCCTTCAGATAGCAAATGACAGACTGGCTTCAGGATGGCTATTGCCAGGCTGGCCAGTGGCAATTCCATAAATAAGGTCCTACCGACCGGTGACTCTGAAGGATATATCACTCCGTTTCTCTACTCCTATAAATAGAGCTCCAACCCCATTTTAATGGGGGACGAATGCTAGGACCCCGAAGGGCTGTTAAACTAAATTCTCAACTTTTACTTAGTGATTTTCTCATCTTTAATCATCTAAAGGGAGATCCAACTTGGAATCCGTCATGAATAAGCAGGAATCCATCAAAGTTCTTGTGGAAATCTAGATCCGATCTACCATCAATCATAATTGGAGATTTTCATTGTCTTTCCTTAATCAAATTCTATGAGAGTGTAATGATGAATGTAATGAGAGGATATATTTGCCTTGTAACTCTAGATGCAATAATGGAATCGCTATTCAAAGTGGATGTAGATCGTACTTGATCGTACTTGATCGAACCACTGTAAAACATTGTGTCACTTTACTTGCTTTTCTTTGTTGATTGGCTCCACATTTCATATTTCCAAGTATTTTGAGAAGTACTTCTAGTACACTTGGTGTTTGTGTCATTTTTTGATGCAAACATTTGGCGCCCATTGTGGGGCAGATTCAATCATCCGTTCTCTCACACTCTCTCATAAGGTTCAATACCTTGCATTAAAACCTTAATCCTATCTCACTACAACCTAATTCAAGCCCTCATATGGAAAAATCAGGTAAGCCATCGAAGAAGGTCGCAAATCAAAATACCGAGAATGATGACAATGTTGTCGATCATGAAACGACTCCTTCTATCACTCAATTTGACATCGGGGAAAGTTCAAAGTCCGGAGCTTCCATAACAAGACGAGAATTAGATGAAGTTGCCGCGACTTTTACTAGCCAAATGAATATTGCAAACGAGGCCATGATGAAGAGATTTGAAAGAATGTTTACCATGCAAGCTGCTACGGCAAAAATGGCCATAAAATCCACCCAGGCGAAATCCATTCAAACTCCGTATACAGAAAGCGCAGGTTCCTCATCTTCAAACCCGAACCGGGAAAATTCTCTTCAAGAAATGATAAATCCTAGCCGTAAGGAAACTAAGTTGCCCGCTTACAACCACTCCGATTTGACAATTCCTTAACAAGTGCTTGGCTCCGCCAAAGGGGCGCCTCTCCATGTGGGAGATTCAGAATCCCGAAATCCAAACCGTGACCCTCTGCCTAAGCAAGCATCCGATAAGGAGAACAGCATCTTCCTCACGGATCAGCACAAGGAGGAGAAGCATATATCAAAGATGGCCCACAAAATCATGGAAAAGACTCTGAAAAAACAAGATGACGAGAAAGAATGGGGATTTGCCCCCACAAAGACTCCACTCACTGAGAGAATCAAGATGGCATCGTGTCTATATGAATTTGAGCCTTTGGCAATCCAAGCTTACAGCGGGACAACTGATCCTAATGTGTTCCTATTTAAGTATGACCAGCACATCGACGGAGCCCAAGCCACAGACGAGTTGAAGTGCCTATATTTTCCGACCAATCTCGAGGGTGTGGCATCGCTTTGGTTCACAAAGCTACCACCCAGATCTATAGATGACTTTGCTACCTTAGCCAAATTGTTTCAAGAACAATTTAGACTCCGAACGACAAAAGTATGAGATGTAGTGGAACTGAATGAGTATGAGTAAGGGCCGGGAGAACCAATTAGGGCCTTTTTCAATCGCCTCAATGTTGATACAATCGAAGTAGGGAATTATGAGCCTCACCTAACCTTAATGGCCTTAAAGGGGGCTACAAACGAAAAGACAAAGCTATGGTGGTGGATTAAAAAGAAGAAGCAAAGTACACTTAAGGAATTGTTTGATAAAGTGGAGGAGTATATAGGCATTGATGACGTTCCAGAAAGCAGCATGCAACCTGAAAAGAAGAAGAATAATGCGGAGAGCAATTATAAGAATCCTGGAGGTCAGAAACGAGGTAGTGATGGGGAAGATAACCGATTCAATAAGAAGTCCCATTTCTTCAAGAACTCGGAATTGACTCCTTTGAACGGTACTACAGAGAACAACTTCATGGCCACCAAGGAAACTGAGAAGTATCTGATACCGAAACAAGTAAATGTCAGCGATGCTGCCATGAAATCTGGGAGATTCTGTCGATTTCATAGCCAGTCGGGGCATAGCACAAATGAGTGTAGGCATCTAAAGAGCGTAATCAAGGAACTGATAAGGAAAAATAGGCTTCAACGCTATACAAAGAATCTGCAAAATACCCAAAATCCCCGATGCCGGGAAACATCCTCTTGGGAACCAAGGCAAGGGTTGAATGCGAAAAATACTGTCATGCCAAAGGTGATCACTAAGACCATTTCAGAGTTTCTTCCATGTCATTTTATTTTAGAAAAATTGTGAATATCATGCATAGTAGATGTCATGAAACACTATTACAAGTTCTGTAAATATAAATGAAAGGAAATTGCACTACCTGCATAAATTTACATTTGCAAATTTCTCGCTAAGATTCAATTTCAACTGCAGGTCCTCTAAAAAATATGATGATGCTATCATGATTTAACCAATCCTGGTGATTGTTATTGCATGCCTCAGCTGTATAGCTTAAATGTCCACCACTTAATGCTAGAAACATCATTTGCAGTAAACTCGAAGATGTGGAAGCATAACTGTGCAAGGACGGGACACCAAGGATTGGTCTGTCAAATGGTATGACCTTTAAATCATAAGTGAAATTTTGAGTTTCACCAAAGGGACATCTTCTCCATTACTAGATTCCAAGGCCTAGCTCTAACAAATTGTAATAAAAACCGATAAGTGAGCTAGCGTTAGTCCTAAGAAACTACACAAATGATAAACCAAAGACCTCCCCGAGGGGCACTCGGTTAATCGTCAATGTCATTGATACATGGCCGGATAACGATACTAACACCGGGTTTCTACACCAAAGATCTCCCCGAGGGGCGCACGGTTAATCGTCAACGCCATTGATACATGGCTAGATAACGATACCAACACTGAGTTTAAAAGACCTCTTCGGGGGCATCCGCTTAGATGTTGGATCTTCCAAATCCAACTAACAATTCTGGGTCTTTCAAACCCAGTTACTGATGGATTATAAAGTCCTCTTCGGGGGCATCCGCTCAGATGTTGGATCTTCTAAATCCAACTATCAATTCTTTATTTTTCAAACCCAGTTACTAACGGATTATAAAGACCCCTACCAGGGCATCCGATCATATGCAGGGTCTTCCAAATCCGGTCAATGACGGACTCAAAGATCTTCTTAAAGGCGCCCTATAAATTCTACAAGTGGCTGAGCCATTCGGTCACAGTGAATAAAGGGTTTAGAAATGCTGCCTTTCAAGCAAGGGCATAAAAGTAGGAACTCATCTTCGTAAAAAGTGTGAAAGTTCTGTGCTACAAGCACGAAAAGAAAACAAGTGTAAAATGCAAAACAACAAAGTACGGCAAAGCTCAAGTACTATAAGCATAACATGGCTTCGTTTCAGCAACACAGAATCATGACACATAACTGCGAGGACAAATACAAGAGTGATTATTTGTAGAAAAATAAACAGAAAGCAAACCACAGTGTCACGAAACAGGTTGTGATGATTGAAAGACCCAAATCAAAGCTGGGGCAATCACGCATCAGTACAACACGCCTAGCAATACATTCCGATACTCAAAACCAAAAAGTCATCATACAAAAATGGAATCAGAGCATTGCTAGTGGACCGTGACACCGGTCGGTTTCAAGCAGGAGACGACCGATCGGTCGTTGCCCCCAGCAACCGATCGGTCATGAACTGATCGGCCAATTTATCATAGATATTAATAGGCTAATCCCAAGTGTAAAGAACAACATGAAGAACATAATTTCCTTGCAACATAGAATCAAATCACAGAATCATAGGGTCAAGCACAAACTACCAAACATAAAAGTGCGTACAGTAATAAGTATGAAAGTAGTGAGCGAGGGCTGGCACCCGCATAGACAACCGGTCTGAATGCAGTACATAAAAGGAAATGACAAGAAATAAGGGAAACTAGTTGAAATTATTACTTCTTCTTTCCACTCTTTGAGCCTCCAGACCTCAAAGTCGGTCCAACCGATTGGTCTCTACTTTTAGTCGCAACTCCACTAGGGCTCTCTTGGGAAGATATAGTAACGACATTTTCCTTCTTCTTCTTCTTTGTGATTGTTTTCTTTCCCTTACGTCCTAAAGGCATTCCCATTTAGCTTGAACCTCAGAGTCTTGAGCCGGAGTCTCGTCAGTCTGCTCTGAATCCTCTTCGCTTGGGAAATAACCGACATCCTTATCTAAGTCTGTGATTGCGTCAATCTTAGTGGCCAAGGACCCTGGGGTCATAACATTAAACAAAGACTGGTCACCCTGGCATGGAGTATAAGCTGGGGCAGGGGGTGTCGATATCGGAATTGAGTCAGACATAGTGGCTTCAGTCATCATAGCGGTAAACCCACCAAAAGGAGGCATTGGTGAGATCATACCTAAGGAAGACAAGCAGTGAGCTAAGTATGTAGTTGTACCGGGAGAAGAGAACAAATAGTCTAGGGTTGTATGAATTGAGCAACCTCAGTTTTACCTGCAGCCGTAAGTCTCGCCTCAATATTCCTACACGCTTCGACTTCGAACTCATTTGCATTCAGAGGGCTACCATCATCGTCACCTTCACTTTTGTCTTTCTGAGGGTCATAAAAATCAACAGGAGTTTGCAAACTAGAAGCCTTAGCATCGAAAGCGACCATATGAGCCTTAACATTTGTATCATGGATGGGTTCTCCTGAACACCCAGCTCTATCTTTGAGAAGGCCCCTTGCCGCTGCCAACTGGACCTTCCCGGCGACCAAAGTTGCAAGGGATTCTGGATCTAAGAGGTCCTCAATGAGATCATCTTCACTACGCCTTCCCTCATTGAACTCGAGAATTCACTCCCAAACAAGAGCCAGAGTGAACTCAAATTTGTCTTCCAGGAAACACAAACCCCCTTTGTTCACGACACTATAAATGTAATAGTCAAAGAAGAGTCGGCTTTTAAACTGGCCTCCTCAAGATCAGCAGTAGCTTTAAGTTGTGCTTCCCCAAGGGCTTGTTGTGTTGTGGAAAGAGTTGTATTTAAGGAATAAATTCACTAACGAAGAATGGTGTTCTCTTGTTGATGGGCAGCAGAAGTAGTCTTTCCAATGGTTAGCTGAGATTCGGCAAACTCTCGAGCAGTTTAGGCTTCTTAAAGTTGTGTTGTCAACGTACCTTCACTCTGCTTCATAGCAGCGAGCTCATCCTTGAGTCGCTTGTTTTCTAACTCTAAGTCCATCAACTTTGTGTCCTTTTGAGAACGAGATGCGATAGTCCTCTCATGTGACTTGATGATCCTGATCAGCTCAGCCTTATCATTCTCCAGAATAGCAATGCAATCAATATGGATCCCATTAACTCTTGAAAGTTCATGGGCAAATGCCCGCCATGCACCCAATTGCTTCTCAGCTTCACCTCTGATTTTTCCGAGTTTTACATCAAACTGACTCTTGGTTGTTTCTAAATGTCTCTGAGCCACGCCAAACTAAGTGGACATGCTACCCTTTAGGTCACCAAATGATTTGAGAATATCTCGTTTGTCCTGAGGGTAAATGTCTAGATTAAAGCACGTTCCTCTCAGGTTCCAGCCTGGAAACTGATCGGCAAGGGCAAAATCAGCAGCACCAGGAATCAAGCAGGGCCTGTTTATGATTGTCTCGAGCTCAGAGGATATGGCAGTGACCGCCGGAGGAACTAGAGATACCTTCTCAATAGCATGGGAACTTGATGTTGGGAACTCGTCTGACTTGTGTTGTTTCCGCGAGTAACTCTTGCCTTGGCTATCCGCATCCTTCTTCCGTTCGGCTTTTCTTTTCCTTTTCTCTATCGCCTTCCTTTTCTCTTCTTCCCGAGCTTCTTGGTCCTCCCTCCATCTCCTTTGGTCGTCAGCCTCGGGAAGATCAGGTATGGGTCGAGACCGATGGGCAAGATGTAGATGTTAAGAAGGATCAGGCCAATGGGAGTAGCGCGAAGGACGAGATTTGTCAAGAAAGCGTTTTGGGTCTTGGCGGCCCATTACTTCATTAAAGTCATTCATAAATGAAGGCTTCGGCGTTGTCTTCGTACCTAAGAAAAGAGGTGAAATAAAGGCTGAGTATTTGCCTTAAAGCTTGAAACAGGATTAAAGTAACAAAAGGACCAAGCAGTAAGCGGAAATAGAAGTAAACACATACTTGTGTGTGTATAACAACGAATCAGTTTTCGTAGTTTGTTTTACAGTCAACTAAGCGATTAGGAATCCAATTGTATTTTCTGATCTTGCAATTTGAAGTTTGGAAGGTTGAGTAACGATGTCACCATGAATAATATCTTGGGCAGAACTAAGGTCACCTAGGTTTGTGAAGATATCTGAAGAACTCTCACCATGAGTCACCTGAACAGTAGGACTCTTATCAGCCTTACCTACGACATCCTTAGAAGGAAGCTCAGTGTTCCCAATTTGAGTGGCCAACAAGTTAGAAGGATTTGTTGATAAAACCTTTCTTGTATCAATCTGTTCTATCTCCTTTTCAACCTGCTTATTGGTAGCCCCATCCTGTGGAGTTTCGTCCTCCACAATATTGGTTAACTTAGATTTTGGGAGAATTTCACTACTGCCCCCAGTATCCGAGCATTTCTTTAGAGACGCTTTTTTTGTAGGTGATTTAGTTGCAGCTTTTCCTGTGGACATCAAGTCTAGGGTAAGGGTACGAGAAGGGTCAAGTAGCTGATATTGACGAAGAAATTTCTCTGCAATTAAAAACTTCTTGTTCCTCTCTTTCTCATTAACATTCCTCAGAGCGTCCAATAAGCCTTCCTCCATGACAAAATCTGGATTAGCAGAAGGGATTTCTTCATGGCAAAAAAAGAACATGAAATTTAATGCTCGAATCCAAAAAGGAATTGAAAATCCTTAAAGCAAGACAATTCTTACCTCCTTCCATCCATCTGCCATAGAATGCATTAAGGCATCGGGCGAAGCAATAATTCTCTTTGAATCCTTTGATACTGTCCGTAAACCCGTGATGATCCTGGATTGCCTTGCTTCCATAAATAGGATTGCTCCCAAACCCTTTTTGAAAGAATAAAGAAAGCAAATCTCTTGGAAGGAGGGTAAATGTTACTTAACTCTTAAGAAAAGAATGCATAAACCTATCAAAATGGCGTGACCACTCGGGTGTAGTTGCATAGGGGAAATGGCTAAGTGTTTAAGAATCATTTCAAGGAAAGGATTAAAGGGTGGAATGGCTCCTGAACTCAGCATCTGGCGGTTAACCGTAACAAACCCTAAGGGTGGAGAATCAGCAAATTCATTTTCTTCTGGAAGCTTGGCATCATCCTTTGAAATATTAAATTTCTCACACAAGTTTTCATAGGCTCGCTGAGAGAGTTTACTTTCTTTCCTTTCATCGGATGATAAAATAATGGGTTTTGGTTCAAGAAATCCAAGGATGGTTCCAGATCCCGGGGTGTTGGCCATGTTGATTGAAGTAGAAGTTCCAACCTGAGTGGGTTCGAATGCTTTCTCAGGATGGTCACGTAATTGTTTTCGAGTTATCATGCTACAGAGATAAGTGTGATACTCCTAGAATAAGAAGTGTTATACATAGCAACGTGAAAACAGAGTTTGAAATCTATGGCAGATTAATCAATCTTTAGATTTAGTGCAAACCTATAATGGAAAGATTCTTCTATGTAAGAGGTGTATATTCAAACTGAGATAAACCTTGAAAACGCTTCAGCGCAAATATATCATCCAAATACAAGTTATGAAATGCTATGACAAACAAGCAAAGATCATGGAAAGGATATGCGACATAACTGGTCTGTCGGTACCATTAACATGCCAAAGAGTTCCGATATTGGCCAGTGCCTAGGATAAACTGGTTAATACCATTAACTTCTTAGAATAAGACCGACCGGTTGGAATTAAGAATGAACCGACCAGTGCCTTCGCTCTCCCAAGAATTGAATACCGACTAATATCCAAAGCTAACTACGAAATAAAAGGTAGTGACATACTTAAAGTTCATGGTTAAGGGAGTATTCAAGGGGCACGACCGGTCGGTATCACTTCTTATCATACTAGTTAATATCGAAGTGAAAACCACCGGTTGGCATTACTTAATACCCTATCGAACAGTGTCACAACGATGTCCACCAGCTAGTGTCACATCATTTGTGACCAACCAGTGTTTTTGGAAAAACTCCTGCAACTAGCAGAAAAAAACATACATTGTTATTGGAAATGCAAGTATGTTGAATTCAAAACAAGGCTTCATGAAGATCAGTACAGTTAAAATAGCATTGGAGAATTGTGCTTGGCAGCGAAGCGATGCACACGACTATTGTGATGACGAGACTCAGATCAATTTTATGCGAGAAATTGACACAGTAAAATTCAAAGACTAAAAACTCTTAACTCAAGAAAAACAACGTGAAATCTAAAATTGGAATGGAATGCATAGTTAAAACACTTCGGTTAAGGCATTCTATCAAACACCACATAGACATCAAAGTAAAATCAAGATGTTACAAGCCAAATCCCACAGCAAAACCCTCGTTCAAAATCATGGGTTTACAACAATTGTACTCAACCACATTTCAATGCAATTCAATACTAAAACAGTCGTGCCATGAATCAAAACTCATCAGACCGTCGCTACAACCCCAGAACAATCACATTCAAACCCAAGAATCGTTGTTCTTGAACAAAAAGCATAAATTTCAGGATGGATCGATACCCGTAGTCGGTTAAATCAAATTGATTGCGACTGATTTGGATCGCATGAGTGCTAGATGGGTGGGAAGCAAGCGAGATCTCGAGAAGAATAGACAAGGAAGATCTTGAGAATGCAAACCGACTGAGTTTGAGATGAGAAAGGTCTGCCACCATTAAAGAGAGGTATTTTTTCGGTTCAATATTATGAGAAGAATACAGAGAAGAAGCGGTCAAGAGCTTCATTTAAATAGACCTTAATGGACCGGTTAGCCCAGTTCACTAAGGGCTACCCAGTCCAACCCGATACTACCGACCAGCCTAGTTCACTATGACCGCCCAGTCCTGCATCCTACCCAGCAAACTCGACCATTCAGCCCCATCTGGAAAGATGATTCTTTTACTTGATTCGGTGTCTACAATTTTTATAAATAGAAATTGTAAACCCTAAGGGGCAAATGTTATCCATCAAGAATCGTCTAGAAGATTCGAGGGATTGAATTATAATGGTAAGTCGGATGGTGTAGAATAAAGATCTGGATGGTCGGATAGTGAGGAAGTAACACCGATCACTACTACCTCGAATTAATACACCGGTCGACCAGTAAGGAAGGGTACCGGTCGGTACTAAAAGACTTTATCAAGTGTGCACAGGGCGGCACTGAAGGAGATACTGGACGGACAGAGCCCAAACACACTGATCGGTCTGAATTCAAGCATACCGGTCGGATGGTTATAAGAACAGAGCCAGCTCATGTGAAAGGATGGAAAAACTCACCCACCGATCGGCTATAATCCATCCATACTGACCGGTCACCCTTGGAGCATCGGACCTCTCTCAGACATCCAATGCCGGTCGGCCTAGAGACAAGCAACCGACCAGTCATGATGCGGAACCTACGGCAATTCATTCACGCGAGAAAGGAAAAAAAAGGCCAAACCAACCGGTCGGTCCTATTTCTGACCGACCGGTCCTTCAGATAGCAAATGACAGATTGGTTCTTAGACGACTATTGCTAGGCTGGCCAGTGGCAATTCCGTAAATAAGGTCCTACCGACCGGTGACTCTGAAGGATATATCACTCCATTTCTCCACTCCTATAAATAGAGCTCCAAACCCCACTTTAATGGGGGACGAATGCTAGAACCCCGACGGGCTTTTAAACTCAATTCTCAACTTTTACTTAGTGATTTTCTCATCTTTAATCATCTAAAAGCGAAGATCCAACTTGGAATCCATCATGAATAAGCAGGAATCCATCAAAGTCCTTGTGGACATCTAGATCCGATCTACCATCAACCATAATTGGAGAGTTTCATCGTCTTTCCTTAATCAAATTCTATGAGAGTGTAATGATGAATGTAATGAGAGGATATATTTTCCTTGTAACTCTAGATGCAATAATGGAATCGCTATTCAAAGTGGATGTAGATCGTACTTGATCGAACCACTATAAAACATTATGTCTCTTTACTTGCTTTTCTTTGTTGATTGGCTCCACATTTCATATTTCCAATTATTTTGAGAAGTACTTCTAGTACACATGGTGTTTGTGTCAATTTTTGACGCAAACACATATTATGGAGGATATCATGCTAACTAATTGTATAATTGCTTAAATTATTGTGAATTTATCCCCTTGTCTTATATGTATAAGTATTTCCTCCGTCGTATATTGTATATTGTAAACTGTCAAAATTAATATTAATTCTTAAGCTTCATATATCTAGTGGTTGTAGTAAATATAAATCATTTTCAAGTTTCATTTTATGATGTTGTGATTTAATATGCAAAAGCTCAAGTAAAAAAAATCATCTTGAAGTTCGAGGAAGCTATCATTTTGTGACCATTTTGATATTGTTAATATGTATAGTGTCTACAATCAACCATCATTTGGCACAAATTTGTTTTTTTCCATTATATGTTTAGTTATAGTATTTTCCAAGCAGTGGATTTTTGTGCTTCTTTTCAGCTCTTCTCTCTACTCAACCTGATAATCTCTCAAACAATATTCTCCTACCTATTTTTATTCCTTCCATTCTCACATTCTTCCTATTATCCAAAGCAATAATCATACACATGATGCAGCATGAACCTACACAACAATAAAACTGCTATTTCTTCTCTTTTTCAGCTGTGCACTACAAATTTTT
This sequence comes from Allium sativum, assembly GCA_030737875.1. NCBI lineage: Eukaryota > Viridiplantae > Streptophyta > Magnoliopsida > Asparagales > Amaryllidaceae > Allium > Allium sativum. The sequence goes on from CM060920.1 coordinate 723,041,514, forward strand.
TTTCCTGCTCATATATTCAATTCACTTGCAGTTCTTTTAGCTAATACAACATTTTTTCTCTCCTATTTACAGTCTTTAACGCATTTGAGATTTTAGGCATGCCTTTAGAGAATTACATTCTTGGCATTTCCGCCTCAAGTGTGGTACTTTACTCGGCTGCGCTTGGAAAATAAATACCACTGTTTCATGTTGTCTAGCTACATAGTCATATTTACATTAGAAAACTACATAGCGTAAAACAAGATCAAAATATATGAGGAATTTTTTTTATCAACTTACGCGGTGGAACCAAGAATGCATTTAAGTCAATTTAAAAAAATATTAGGATTTTAGATATGGATTTGTTTTTTCCATATTTTAGTTGTTTCAACATTCTCTCATGGTGTATTTTGAAGATGATATGCCATGATATATATATATATATAATGTCTTCTCATAGTGCATTTTCAAAAGGAGCGAGAAACATTTATATTCTTGATAGTTTTCTCCTGATGAAATTTTGAGAAAGCCTCAATGTATTTTTGTTTTACAAAAACAAGTATATACCCATATCATTGTTTAAAAGTCTGTGTAAACTTGTTATTAGTTTTGAAATGGGGATTAAACTAATAAAATAAATCCAAAACGAAAATGTGTATATAAGGAATTTCACTATGTTAAAATGTTTTTGATAGATTCATACTTTCCAAAAAGAGTGCATATTAATTCGGGAGGAAGAAGAAACTGCTATAATGGTGGATTTTCCTGTAAGTTTGGCCTTCGCAGCAAAATAGATGCACTGATTCAGTAAAGAGTGGATATGCCATTGATTTTCTTCATAATTTTAGGTATATTACGCATTTAATAAAATGTTTTATATGGGTTTCAGTTGTTACTGTGATATATAATGCTACAGACTAAAAAACTCATACTATTTAGCATTTGTAGTCGTTGTAATACTATTATCATTATTAGATTGCATTTTAGCTGTTATTGTAACATTTGCAGTGCAATATTTGAAGGGACTCCCCAAGCTGTAGCATCAAGTGCGATTTCAGCATTTGAATTGAAAGCTTCACAAGTTAATAACTAGTTATGCAGGAGTGTCTATTCATTTTCAAATATCATTTGAAAATAGTGAGTAATAATTTTAGGTAAAAATGATAGAAATTGTTTATGTTTATTAGTTGCTAATTTCTTAAAAAATATTTATATTTTTAGGAGCAGACTCAGCTCAAGGAGGTCAAAATTTCAACAAAAGGGAACAAATTCTTGAAAACATAGCAGCATTTTATTGTTTTCTATTTTAGATTCAATATGTTTCTAGAAGTTTTCAATTTTTATATTATGGTGCTTAAAATTTGTGTAAATGATCTTCACATTTTCTCAACTGTGCTTGCTAATAATATTTGGATCCTTTTGCAGATGAGGCTGTGATGATAAAAGTTGCATCACTTACTAATATAAATTAGAATTTACTCAGAAGAGGAATAAAGGTTATTGCAAATAAATCTTTTCTTTCTTGAGCAATGTGGCTATGGGGTTGTATTTACGGCATCAATTCTCAGTAGATTTGGTAAATTCTTCTGCAAGAAGGAAAGCTTGAAGATGTGGTAGGCTGGAAATATTGGGTATGCTGTTTTGGAGAAATATGCTATGTTCAAATTAAATCGTACTTGAACTGGAAGATTTTTCCACTCCATAATGATTCAAATATCTCGTCTTTTTGTATCATCACTTCTCAAATAATCTAAGTAGAAAAGTTTAATCGTAATTGATATCCTGTAATCAGATATTACTTGTATCCATGTAAATCCAGATTGGGAACCATCTCCATTGGCGATTTGTGTTCTTTGGCGAGTCAAGGCTATTCTTGTTTTCGTATTCTTGTATAATTTCACTATGAAATATACGTTGTCTTTTGTTATTCCATAATTTTTATGAAAATATTGATTATGTATTGAATTTAGCAACTTAATTATGTAATGTGCTTGTATGTTAATTGATATTCTATGTTATTATTTGATTATGAACGGTTTTATTTTTGAGTTCATATTAACTAAGTATCTTAATTAACATTAGTGTCCGTCAGTTGTAAATTAGTATTTTATTGTAGTAACATTTACCGACGGAATAGAAAGGGAATTCGAGCCAGTTTTGCAAATCTGCGTGTAATTTCCAACGGAAATAAAAATAACTGTCACCGATAACCTTGCTAAAATGTTGCATTTGTGACGAATTACCGACAAATATCTAAGGTGAAGCAAAAGTTGAAATTATCCATTTCTAATCCCTTGCTGTTTAGCAAGGGATCTCGGATGAAACTTTTTAAAAATATATACTAAAGAAATATATATCCATCGGTAAAATGTTGGTAAAAATTTTAAAAATTAAATTTAAATATATTGACAAATGATGGTAAAGTGTCGGAGAATTGACATTAATTTCCATCGTAAAATTGTCACTAAAATACCAATGTGAAATTTACCCACCAGTGCTATCAGTCACAAATACGTCGCTAATACATGTTTAGCGACAGATTTGTAGTGGATTCGTCTGCTGCAAAATCAGTATTGTCTTGTAGTGAAGGTATGGATTTGAAGATCTCGTCGTGCTTTACAACTTTTCTTTTGGAATTTCCACGAATTACTGCATGTATGGAGAAATTAATGAAGATAAAGTTGGGAAAGTTTCGACCATCGAAATACCCATGAACTTGCCAGCTTAAATCGAATATTCAGGCCAGAAAACAGCAAATTAAAAAAAAAACTGAATTTCACCAAAATTTTTGTGGAATTTCAGTTGATCGACATATCATAAGGATAGTTTCTGAGTTGTTTTGTGATTCATCAAATTTTGATTTTTGATTTGAAACTAGGATTTGATCGCCATTAATCTCGATTAGGAATTGATTTCGGGATTAGGACTGAGGAAGTGAATTAGAGGTTGTTGCAAGGGTTTGTCGCAGATATTTATATTAACAGGTATATGAGTTTAGTTATATAACCCCATTTGGCCCAAATGACTACACAAGTCCATAAAAAACTCGTTTTCAACTCTGAACGAAACTATAATGTTTTATATATTGAAAGTGAGGTTTTCTATATTTTTAAACGCAATGGAACAAGCCTCAAGTCCTGATTCCGTTGTATTTAGAAGTTAATTTCCAAGATCATATTGTTTTAATTTTAATTTCTATAAATTGATATCTACGCATTTTGAGATTGCACGATCAAATGACAAGTCCAATCACTACAAAACTTGAAATCTCACAATAATTTAATATTCCACAACCGATGAAACTGGTTTCATTGAATTCTAAGATCATTTGCAAAATGGCTATTTTAATAGTCTAATTAATATATAATATTTTCAAATTTTCATTTATATACTTTTGAATTCAATTCCAAAGTTCACTAACTTCACTTAAGTCTAAATAGAGTTTAAAATAACTTTAGAAATCAATTTCACTTATTTTAACTTTCGATTTTGATTATTTACAAAATTTATTTTGAATTTCAGTTATAAATTAATTAAATCAATTTCATTCAAATACTTCAATATTAAATTTCCAACTTCAATATTTATTAGTATAAATAAACTTATAGTTTCATTGAATCAATATGAGTTATTTTTATCACAATCGGTTTGAATTTATTACTTGTTCAATTTAATTAAATTCACATCATATAACCTATATAATTAAATCATCAAGATTTATTCCTAATTATAATAATAATCAAAATATATTATATTTAATAATTTAAGTAGTGGAAAAATATGGGTTGTTTCTCTCTCGTGTGCTCAAAACTTTTAATCCTCAAAAATGAGTTATAAGGAAGTTGTCAATTAATATATTTAACGATATAATTTCCTACTTAACTTAGAAAACATTTAATTTACATAGGTAATTTAATATAGGTTTGAAAACTCCAATTTTCCACAAAATTTTCTTAGTCTTAAATTTATGAAAAATTTCGGGAAAGTCTCATTTGTATAGCTAGGTCCAAGGAAATAACAATGAATATATAATCACAAATATACATCTCATCTCAGTGAAGAGGCATCCCAAACCATGGGGAAATAATATATAGTACAAAAATACGATAAGTAATCCGAAATACGTACCTTTTGTTAGCAATTTGGCTTATTTTTAAGTAAGGAAAAGATAAATTTATGCACAAGCAGCTCAAGAAGCGAGCAAATGCCATCAGTTCCTATGAAAATACTCAACAACAAAATAAGAACATATGTACAAAAGAAATAAATCAATATATCTACAATAATCACATATGAAATAGCAAACAGAGCCAAAGGAACAAATGAAAACACCCACTCTATGGAACATATGTCCACTCTATGGAATATGTGTCCACACTGTTCCTACCAACAAATTTGTTAAATTTGCTCCTATGCTTAATTAAAGTAATAATCATCCTTTCAGCAAGCTTTCCCACTCTTTGGAATATGTGTAATTACACACTTGATCTTGGCTAGAATAATTTAACCGGTAGCATTGCACCTTGGATTAGTAGTAGCCTACAAAATCTAAAAAACTAAGAATTTTAGTATTTACTTCCCCACTCTGTGAAATATGCCGGAAAAGTTATTAAAATTGACAGGCATGACAAAGACCACTAATGCACATGGTGTGGTGTACTTTGATGATTTTTCCTGGGATGGGTTCATCAGAAAAATGTGAGCAATGAACCAAGGAAAATATATTGAATATGGGACACTTTTGGCTAAATGAAATACATTAAATTGTTCAAGGATCCCCACGGTCATTCATTGCTCTCAATAAGAGATTCGCGACACCTTCCTCACCACATGCCTACTTTCCTTCTTCGCTCCTCTTACTTCCCAGCGACCAGCGAAAAACCCTAAACTTTGCTTTATGAAGTTATCCTCTTTGAAAAGAAAATCCGTAAAACCACCCAGCATTGACGCAAATCTTAGTTGAACAGTCGCGGGGATAGCTCAGTTGGGAGAGCGTCAGACTGAAGATCTGAAGGTCGCGTGTTCGATCCACGCTCACCGCATGTGTTTTTCTCCCTTCAGTGGGTGGCATCTCGGAATTTTATGGCTTAGCCCATCGTAATCTGTCGAATGATTCCTAGGTCTTCCCATATAGATAATTTGTTGCCTTTTCTAACGCAATAAAAGAGGCAACTAATTACTTCATAAAATCTACCAAATTTTTAAAAGATGCAATTAATAAATCTTCAAAAATATGGGAAACCTAAATAATATAGAAGCATCATTAGTGCTCTTCAATATGTCATACTAATCTGTACATTTATTTTGATTCGCTGAACTAAGAAAAGATTTACTTATCCACTACACTTTTTTTGGGCATTATTCAATGCATAACTACAATGAAATAGCCAAATAATTTTCTTACAAGTATATACTATAACTCCAAAAATTAAAACTGTTTACGATATACACCCTTATCCGTTATGTAACACGTGTAAAATACGCCATATAATATTATACATTAACAACAAATTAAGAAGTTATATTGCAACATTAATTTTAATGTTGTTTTTCATGTCATAAATTGCTAAACCTAATCTTTTAAGTAATTTATGCATGTGTAATTAGAAACCGTTTTCTTAACCAATAACTGGATTGGCAAAGTCAAATTTGATTTATAACCACAAAAAAAAAATCACTTTTGATTTATTCCTTATTTTTTAATTCTCTTTTACCTTTTAACTATCAATATTATTGCCTCTTTAGATTATTCACACTTATTGATTTTGTTTATAGTCATACATTTAACAAACTTATTTGCTTCCAGTCTTCATGCGCATGGCTACCATATTAAATTTACTTACAATTACATGCTCTTATTTAAAACCTTCACTAATTTATGTGTAATTTTGAGCAACTCAAAGTTCACATATAGATTTGAAGGTCGCATGTCTGATCCACGCTCACCGCATGTGTTTTCTCCCTTCTGTGGGTAGCGGCTCGGAATTTTGCGGCTTAGCCCATCGTAATCTGTCGAATGATTCCATAGGTCTTCCCATATAGATAATTTGTTGCCTTTTCTAACGCAATAAAAGAGGCAACTAATTAATTCATAAAATCTACCAAAATTTTAAAAGATGCAATTAATAAATCTTCAAAAATATGGGAAACCTATAAAATAGGCAATGAATCTGAGTTATGATTCCATATAGACTGAAATATATCCAAGATCTACATAAATATGGAATGTTGTATCACAGAAAACCTAACAACTTAATCCTAAATAATATAGAAGCATCATTAGTGCTCTTCAATATGTCATACTAATCTGTACATTTATTTTGATTCGCTGAACTAAGAAAAGATTTACTTATCCACCATGCTTTTTTGGGGCATTATTCAATGCATAACTACAATGAAATAGCCAAATAATTTTCTTACAAGTATATACTATAACTCCACAAATTAAAACTGTTTACGATATACACCCTTATCCGTTGTGTTACAAGTGTAAAATACGCCATATAATATTATACATTAACAACAAATTAAGAAGTTATATTGCAACATTAATTTTAATGTTGTTTTTCATGTCATAAATTGCTAAACCTAACCTTTTAAGTAATTTATGCACGTATAATTAGAAACCATGTTTTAAAACCTAAATTCCCGACTTTTTCTTAACCAATAACTGGATTGGCAAAGTCAAATTTGACTTATAACCACTCAAAAAAATCACTTTTGCTTTATTCCTTATTTTTTAATTCTCTTTTACCTTTTAACTATCAATATTTTTGCCTCTTTAGATTATTCACACTTAATGATTTTGTTTACAGTCATACATTTAACAAACTTACTTGCTTTCATTCTTCATGCGCATGGCTACCATATTAAATTTACTTACAATTATGTACTCTTATTTAAAACCTTCACTAATTTATGTGTAATTTTGAGCAACTCAAAGTTCACTTATAGAAACTATTCTTAATTACTGTCTCATAAGTTTGTAGTCTAAATTCATATTCACTATATCATATTGTATGGATCGGTAATCAATTCAACCACATGGCCTATATCCTTGTTTTAATTTGTAAGTCACACTTAACCATCCATTTTTGACTATACCAAACATACCACTCTTATCCATCTTGACTGCAACTATTATTTTACATTTATCTAGTGCACAACAACAATGAAATAGTTACAAACCTATCTTACAAATATTAGAGAAATGAATGGTTGATCAGTTCAACCGTTTTTTATTTGTTTTCGTTTCTTGTATCAATACATTCTGTTTCTATTGAAATATTTACATGGTATCTGAGCTTTTATGTTTCACAGCAATTTGTCTCCTCTTACAGTTTCAAGAGATCATCAAATCAGATTGCTTTAGATCAGATAAAAGAAATCAACAACTTCTGAATATTAAAACAACATTCAAAATAATAGGAATAATTGAATTCTTTCTCCCATCGGAGTTTAGTTTCATCATTTGGGAGTATAGATATCTTCTCTTCAGATTTGCAATGCCTCGCGAAAGAACTTTTGCAAGTTTCCTATCTTCAACAACAATTCCTTATAGAAACTGCCATGGAAAATCAAAAGTGCGAGTACAGTGATCCAAACAATTCTTTCAAGAAATCAGAATCAAGCCAAAGCCATCCAAAATCATTTTAGAAAACAACTTTCACCAAGAAATGGTTGTTATTAATCTTATTTCTTAAGGAAAACTTTGATATTATAGGCACAGTTGTCTTCCTGATTGCTATTTTGCAATTGAATCCACTTTGTTATCATGGTTGGTGATACTCGGTAGGAAACCGATAATGTTGGTTCATCTCAATCAACTCAGCCTGATCTCACAACCGAAACCAATAACCTGATCAAAATAGTAATTGGTCCACATAGTTAACTAATTACTGTACATTTAGAAGAGGACAATTATCTTCTATGGAAATTGCAAGTAGAAACTATCGTTCAAGGGTACGACCTTAATGGTTTCATTCTTGGTATAATGCCAATTCCTCCAAAGTTTATTATTGACAATGAAAACAAGATAGTTAGCAACAATGAATACATAAAGTATTTTTGACAAGATAAAATTGATAAGTTCTTAGCTCCTATCATCCATCAGTTCGAATCTCCTTCTTCGAGTTATTGGCTATAATTCAGCACATGAAATATGGTCAACAACTGAAAGAGTTTGTAGCACTCTGTCAGTTGCAATGGAAATGCATTACAAGAGAGAACTATAAAATATCAGAAAAGAAGGCAATAAGAGTCTACTTGGCTGAAATCAAGAAATAGTATAATTTGCTCGATTCTGTCAGACATAAGGTTAGACAAGATGACAAGTCTTGATCATCACAAATGGATTAGGACATAAATATGAAGTTGTTCTGGCTATACAGTCATTAAAAAGACATTTGCAAATATGCAGTTCATTCACTCCACATTTCTTACTCATGAAGTAAGAATTGATCACATGAAGTCAACAAATATCGATATGTTTATCAACTATGGTGCTAATATCAAAGGAAGAAATGCAAGAAAAAATTCTGCTAATTAGAGAGGTGGTTTTTCTAGTAGGTCCAGAGGAAGGGGTAGATGGAACAATAATTCAAGGCCTAAAAGTCAAATTTGGGAAAAGCTAGGCTATATAGCTACTAATGTTATTTTAGATTTACTCATGGGTACATTCCAAGGAAATTTTTTGGAAATCAGAGAGGTAACAATGGCAATGTTAATTTCACTCAGGCTAAAGATTATGTAGACCCACACAACAATGCTAAAAATTGTAAACCAAGTGAAGTGGATAAACCAGAACACATTCTTGATGATGATTGGTATCCTAAAATTGGTGCAACTAACCATATCACCAATAATTTGGAGAATTTAAATGTTGGCAACAGAGAATACAAAAGAAAATAACTCATATGTGTAGGTAATGGTGACTGTATGAACATTACGCACACTGGCAGTGCGCGTATCAAAGGGAAAAAAATTACATCTAAATAATTTGCTATACCCAGAATTATAAAGAATCCCATTAGCGTGTCTTAATTTTTTAGTGATAATCATGTATTTTTTGAGTTATACCCAAAGAACTACTTAATTGAGACACATTGGCTAAAGAAATTCTCTTACATGGTGAAGCAGATAAAGGGATGTATAAATTAGTTCTTTCATATGCAAGAAATTTGCTAAAACTAATAGTTATTGTAATGTTTTTGAAATAACTGATGCTAGAAAATGTAAAATTGTTTTCGATATGTGGCATAACAAGTTTGGCCATCCTAATGAGAAAACTGTTAGAAAAAAATACTCTTAGATAATAGTGTATCCTTTGATAAGTGTGTTTTTCCATATATGTGTATTGTCAGCTTGGTAAGAGTAATAGATTAGCTTTCACTGATTCTTAAAAAGAATACAAACAACCATTGGCAATGGTTGCTTCAGATCTGTAGGTCCATCACCCATCAGTTCTGACTATGGGTATCAATATTATACATCTTTTGTTGACTCATACTCTAAGCACACATGGATTTACCTTTGAAAATTAAAGTCTGATATTAGCAATGTTGTTATACACTTTCTAACTATGGTTGAAAATCAAACAAGCGGTTATATTAAAAAAACCAAACGGATGGTGGTAGTGAATATAAAACCCTTAGTAACTTTTTTCACAAATTGGGAATAATTCACAGAGTTATTTGTCCCTACACATCTGGAAAAAAATTGGATTGTTGAAAGAAAGCATAGACATATAGTGGAGTCTCGTTTAACTCATTAACTCTTGCATCAATGCCATAGAAATTCTGGCCTGGTGCATTTAACACAGTAGTCTACTTAATTAATAGATTGTGAACCTAAGTATTAAATGGTATGTGTCGTATAGAAAAGCTACTTGGAATTAAGCTAGATTATAAAATGCTTAAAGCCTTCGGTTGTTTGTGTATTCCCTGCATTAGACCTCATAACCAAAAATAAATTAAATTTTTGATCAAAATCTTGTACATTTATTGGCTATGGTATGAATCAAAAAGGATATAAATGTCTGGTGAAAATGAAAAAATATTTGTTAGTAGGCACGTTTTATTCAATGAACATGTGTTTCCATTCAAGAGGCCAGACTTAAAAACCACAGGAAAAGTATACAATTCAAAAAAGTCAATTCCAGGCCTACCATTATACTCTGAAGTCATGAAAAGCATAGAGGTTGAAGGGACCAGTGATTCATCAGAGCCACAACTCATTCTACCACTTGGGTCAGGTCATGGTACTAATAACTCATATTGTCACACGAATCAGACTCCTGGTTAAACACCAATGAATATTAATTAGACCAGTGAAAGAGACACAACACGTAACAGAATATCAAGCAGTATTACTGAGCAAAGACGTGAAGAAGACCCACTTCAAACAAAGTTCCCACCATAAATGAACATCCCATGACAACTAGAGCAACAAGTGGGATAATTAGGCCAAAAATCTACACGGCTATATTAACTACAAGTGAACCTGAAAATTTCATCCAAGTTATCAACAACAGAGAATAGAAGACAACAATGGATGAAGAGTTCACTGCTCTTGTAAAAACTCAAACCTGGGAGTTAGTTCCTCCACGAGGTAATAAAAACATAGTTAGTTGTAGGTGGACCTACAGACTAAAATGGAACCCAGATGGCAGTATAAATAAACATAAGGCTAGACTTGTTGCTAAATGGTACACCCAAGAGTACAAGTTTGATTTTTTGAAAGTTTTTCTCCAATTGTTAAGCCAACTACTATTAGAGTTGTTCTCACTGTCGCTATGCACAAAAACAAGTGTATATGAAAACTAGATGTTAACGATACTGTTTTGAATGGCAGTTTGCAAGAAGAAATTTATATGCATCAACCACAAGGGTATATGGAAGATGAAAATCTTGTTTGCAAACTCAAAAAGGTAATGTATGGGTTTAAACAAGCTTCAAGAGTATGGTTTAATAAATTGAAAGATACTCTCATTAACAAAGGCTTTCAGTTTACCAAATTAGATAAGTCTTAGTTAGTTAACATCACAAAATCATCTTCAATCTATATTCTAATATATGTAGATGACTTGATTATTACGCGAAATGATGAAATTCAGATCAATGAGCTAATCAAGTATCTACATCAACAATTTTCTCTAAGTGATCTTAGTGATTGCATTATTTAATAGGTATAGAAGTGGTTAGGTCTTCTCAACCAGACATGTTCTTAAGTCAAAGGAAATATACTCTAGAACTGTTAGATAAAGACAACATGACTAATGCCAATCCTCATCCTACCCCAATGATAAGCAGCCAAAGCTTGTCTAAAAACAAGGGAGAACCCATACTTATGTTAGGGTATCCTTAGGATCACTACACAATTAGATACTAGAAGAGGGAAGAAGAAACAATAACAAACGAATTCCTCCAAACAAACCTTTATTAATACACAAATTGATTACAAAGAAAGATTTAAAATTGAGAAGATATCTCAAATCCTAACATCTGAAAAGAATATATCTTTTCTCCTATATACAAATAGTGAACAATGTAATACCTATTTATAATAGGATTGACAAAATATCCTCTTTAAGAAGCCATTGAATGATTCCATAAGTCTTCCCATATAGATAATTTGTTGCCTTTTCTAATGAAATTAAATAGGCAACTAATTGCACCATAAAAATCTACCAAATATTTAAAAGATGTAATTAATCAATCTTCAAAAGTCTAGGAAACCTATAAAATATGCATTGAATTTGAGTCTTGATTAGACTCAAATATATCCAAGATCTACATAAATTTGGATTGTTGTATCACAACAAACCTAACAATCTCCACCTTGATACTATATTCCATATATGTCATCCAAGCTCCACCTAGAACCCCAGCTTCAAAACAGTTTCCAATAATACCATGGCCACAAATATTGTCATTCTAGAAATGAATTACCTTCAAACCACCATTTTTTTATGCATGCTCCAAATTAGACATGCATGTTATCAATAAATCATAACTGTTTGTAATACCACAATGGCCTCCGTGTAGGCTTTGCGGCTTTACGTTGCTGGCTCCACCTTGATTTAGATGAACTTGCCTCTCCTAATCCAGTTAGAGAACTCATAACATACTCCACCGTTTTTCCAAGCAATTTATATATGTTATTATTTCCCCGTCTTACGTGCAGAAGCTACTTATTACCCCTTCAAACACTTGTGACTTCACCTCTACTCGAATGATTGCAATCTTTTTGTTCTAACCGTCCTATTGAAGCAAGATTCTTCTTAATTTCTGGGATATACCTAAATCCTGCTAGCTTCACCTCCTTTCTATCATTCAACTTCAACTGAACCGAACATATGCCTTAGATATGCAAATCTCAACCATCGACAGATTCCACTTTATCAGTTTATTCTTCATAATCAATAAATGCTTCCTTTTGATGACATATGTGAAAATAAGCTCTTGAATCAAGTATCTAACCTTTTCTTTCGTCTTCATTAACACATAAAACATTTCCCTCAAGTTCCACTCCAAGATTTACCACATTATCATTATTATTTTGTCCATATGACTCTTCTTCCAATGCCTTCATCTTCTCCTTATCCCTTTTAAGCTTATGACAAAATCTCAGTTGATGACTAGGTTTGTCACAGTAAAAACAAATGTATTCCTTTTTCATGTATGGTCTATTCGATTATCGTTCCGTTTTTCGATGATTAACCCTCCTTGCAATAAAAGTATTTTCAATTGAAGTTTCAAGTTCAGTTGCCTCGTTATCTTTTCCTTCCATAAGGCACTTCCTCCGCATCTCCTCATTAAGCAAGCTACTAACCACTGACCCCATTGAAACAACGCCATATGAATTTGAGTTATTGAATGCAACCACAAGTGTTTCCCAACTCTCCGGCAATGAACTCATCATCATTAAAACTTGTGTCTCGTCGTCCACCTTGAAATTCAAAGCAGCCAATTGGTTCAAAATTACCTAAAATCATTAAGATGCTCTCTAATTGATCCACCTTCTTAAGCTTCAGATTTACCAGTCTTCTCATAAGAAGAGCCTTGTTTGTTGCAGAGTTCATTACATAAACCCTTTCCAATTTTTTCCATATTGCATGAGAAGATGTTTCATTAACAACAATATGAAACATTGAGTTATCCAAAAAAACATCGAGTAGATGCAACAACCTTCTTATCTAAAGTCTTCCAATTTGCTTCAGATAAATTGTTAGGTTTTTTCCCTATTATTTTCTAATGGTTGATGAAAATCATTAAGACAAAGAAAATCTTCCATCTTTGCCTTGCACAATCCCTAATTTCTTCCATTAAGCTTTTCAATAATTATTTTATCCATATTCAAACTCTCATCAAAAAAGTTGTGTATAAGGCTCTGATACTAATTGTTATGGTTTCCTTACGATTACTGCACAATTAGATTTTAGAAGAGGGAAGAAGGAAACAGTAAGAAATGAATTCCTCCAAACAAACACTATTAATCCACCAATTGATTACAAAGAAAGACCTAAATTTGAGAAGATATCTCAAATCCTAACATCTAGAGAGAATAGACCTTTTTCTCCCATATAAAAATAATGAAAAATGTAATGCCTATTTATAATAAGATTGACAAAATATATTTGTTAAGAATCCGTTGAATGATTCCATAAGTCTTTCCATATAGATAATTTGTTGCCTTTTTTAATGCAATAAAAGAGGCAACTAATTACTCTATAAAATCTACCAAATTTTTAAAAGATGCAATTAATCAATCTTCAAAAATCTGGGAAACCTATAAAATAGGCATTGAATTTGAGTCATGATTCCATATAGACCCAAATATGTAATGACCCAGTCTTTACACATATCACTGACACAGATATGAATTGATCGTAAGTACGAATACGATTTAAAATCCAGACTTTAAAATTCCAAAACATGTTAACTTATGTATAATAGCATTTACTTATGCATGTATCACAGCATTTACTAAAACCCATTTTTTTCACATTCATGTATGATAGCATGAATTAGATAGCATTTGTTTAAATTTATTTTACACATGTATGAGGAATAACACTTATGCATAGCGAAGTTTGAAATGCCATTTTTACAAACATTTTTTTTAAAAAGAGTTTAAAACTTTAAATTTTTGGCAAACTCTTGATTTTAAACTTTTAACACTAGAATAAAAACATGCCAAAACCATTTTTTGTCAAAGCAAGTCCAAGTTCACATATACATCAACACCAAAACATGAAAGTGCCATCCCCATTTGCAAACATGTTTTCATATATATACTCACAATCTACATTAGGGATTTGGCTAGCAGGTAGGGTCTTAGAGGAAATATTGTTCACATGGCCGAATCAATTTAGATCAATGTATTTTCAGTTTCAGAAATCATTTTCTTTTCCTACATAAGATTTTCTGAAAATACACTTTCTTGTCATCTTTCAAAAGCATGATTCACCTTGTCATAACATGTGCCAAAAGATCTTGCAAATCCTTGTGTATTTAAACCATAGGTATGAAAAAGTCGGTATACCACTTAAGCAGGATCAGTAATATGAATATGCGGAATGTATGTGATAAACTAACTTGTATATTTATAATAGTTATGCAAATAAATATGAGATAGTGAAATATATCACAAGTAAAAAGCAGTAAAGTAAAGTAATAACACCAGGGCTTTTAATACTGGTTCGGAGCACCATCCTACGTCTAGTCCCAGACCTCTCTCTAGATTTTCACTAATCAACCACCTCGCTTCACCCGGAGGAACAGGTTCACAATACACCACTTGATTTCACGGGATATAAGCTTACCCACTTGATTTCACAGGCCACAAGCTTACCCACTTGATTTCACGGGCTACAAGCTTACCCACCTGATTTGAACGACTACAGGCTTACCAGAATTTCAATACAAAGTAGTTGATGATTGACTATATATTGTGTCTTCAATACACGGACTAGTCACTTGTAGTACACCCTTCCTATAATCTTATCCTCGAGTATATACTTTGAATGTGTAGATTTAAGGAAGTAGAATGCTTATTGAATCAAATGATATTAAATTGATTCAAGGATTCAACAAGTATTTGAAATTTGGAGATCTTTGGTTTTGCAAAGAATATGAAAATGCAATTCAGAAATTAGAGAGAATATAGAATAATTTCGTGATTGTAAAACAAGTTTGAAGTTGTTTATATAATAGTAGAAAGGTAGTAATTCTTCATGAAGAGTTTCTATAAAAAGTTATGTCCATTTCCTTTGATTATTGAATAGAAATCTGTAACGACCCGGATTTTGAGCGACTTTGGTTATCGACGTAAGCACGACGTCGATAACCAAAACATCGAAAAATCCCGGTAGTTAATGAAAGAAATTAGAAGGTGAGAATAGATAAGATAGAAACTTAGAATAGAAGAAGAAGAAGAACACAACATCAGAGTAACACGAACCTCACAGCGGAACGAATAACATATAATAGATAACATAACTTTGAAATATAACAGTTATGTATACAATAGCACTTATCAGAGTACAGCACTTACAACACAGTGGAAATAAACTATAGCTATATGATTCTGAAACCTCCTGCTCCAGCTCTTCAATGTATCTGCAAATCCCGACTACTTGACTGCCCGTACAAATTTAGGCACCCAAGAGTTTAGGGAAAACAACAAATAAACTCCGGGTCAGTCATGTGACTGGTGTGAATAAACTCAAATCATTTAAAACAAGTATATAATATCTCATAAGACCACGCCGTGAATACGGAACGGGTTTTTCCCTTATGAGAACCCAAACATTTTTGCAAAGCAATATCATTCTGATATTATAATAATGTCTAAGTACAAATAGATATCAGTCTAGTAGAAACGCTTGCATCTCACGTTCTACATATATAGTATACAATCAAAACCGCAAGCACGTATTGGGCAATGGATTTCCAACTATGACAAGGTATGGAATCACCTTCCGATCAGTGTACTCTAGGAACGATACACTGGAGTTCAACAAGAACATCTTGCAACTCAGCCACACATGACCGACCACTCATTTCGCTTGAGTGTATCGAATGTACATCACCAACGGTTGGGATCAGCAACCGTTCCCGTATATATATGGGACAGCATTGATAGATTTAAGAAACAAATGAATATTCTCTAGATAGGTGATTATACACCCTACTTCGGTGCGACCGACTTAGCCATGCTGCCTGCCCGATTTCTGTCATTTACCGGTTGATGAGGCTAGAAGCTACGCTTTATCATCACATCAGATTCACTTCGAATGCCACATTTGTCAGATCCATCGGAAATCAGTAATTTACGTCTACAACAGTACATTACGTGTCAGCTAAAAGAAGTTTCCTTCTCTGCTTCCACTCTTGGTACGGTTGAAGAAATCAATGTACGTGACCTTTCTGGAAATACTATGTCAGACATCCATCTTCATTCACTTAGAATGTCACATCGTCATACCCGCCAAATCACAAATTGACTTATCCAAAAATAACACGGGTATACAGCTAAGAGAAACGAATTCCTCCGCCACCAAACGTGAATACGTTTGAACAGATCAACTTACGCGATCCATTGGATATACTCTGTCAGACCTTCGTCCATACAAGTTGTCCTGGGACTGGACAAACCGAAGGCACTATTCTGTAAACAGGATAGCCCTTGCATTTTACTCCGCCTTCAATTATCTTTGGCATATATGATTCGCGACGCTTATGCCAATACAGAGTGGTTCTTTGGATAAAAATCCAACCGGTCTCTCCATATTAACAACGTTAAAATGGTCAAAACTTCGATAGTCGGTGAGTTAACTATCAAGGAAAAACAAGTGTGCAAACAACGATATTATTTCCAGATGGAAATTATATCGAACAAACATAATTTAACATAAATCACTTTAGTTCATTTATTTACTTATCTCCTATTTCCCTATATTCTAAATTCTTATTTTCTTTTATCAGAAAACATTTCTGATTCTCGTTTGGAAAACATTCCCAAAACTCCTTTACGATCAAACTTTACCATTTCTTAGTTAAGAAGGAAGTCACTCAAGTTGGGGTATAATTACCTCTCAGACCTTGACTGAACAACGTTATAACTTCGAAATGGTCAAAGTTTATCTTTTAAATCTTTAACAACTTCTTTACACCTTTCTCGGATTCAATTTTACTGATCCACTTCTATATTTAAAACATTGGTTATAACGATAACGTTATAACCCCTACTTTCGAATTATCTAACTTTAATTTTAACTTCTATTCTTATTAGTGAATAATTAACTTAACACTTATTTATTTATAAATAAATAAATCTATTTAAACACTGGAAAGTATAAGTACTTTCCCGAATTCGATATAATCGAATTTGCCGATTAACTCTCTTCGAGAAATCTCTATTTGATTAACTCTTCTTCGAATAACCTATATTCGATTAACTTCTTCCTTTTCAAATATCTCATATTTGAAAATCTTACTTTCGAATAAACTATATTCGAAAATCTCTTTTCGAATAACTCTTCCTTTCAAATATCTCATATTTGAAAATCTCACTTCGATTAAACTATAATCGATAACTCCCTTCGATGAAACTACCATCGATAACTCATTTCGATGAAACTAACATCGATAACTCCTTTCGATGAAACTAACATCGATAACTCCTTTCGATGAAACTAACATCGATAATTCCTTTCGATGAAACTAACATCGATAACTCCTTTCGATGAAACTAACATCGATAACCCCTTTCGATGAAACTAACATCGATAACTCCTTTCGATGAAACTAACATCGATTAATTTAACTCGACGAACTGAACTTATTTACTTTACTCGATCATCTTGACTTGATAACTTAACTTGCTAACTTAACTCGATTATCTTAACTAAATCACTTGACTCAATCATCTTGACTTGATAACTTAACTTGCTAACTTAACTCGATTATCTTAACTTGATTATCTTAACTTGATTACTCATATCAAATAACTAATATTCGATTTAACTCCATTTAACTCTATTCGAATAACTACTATTCAATTAACTCTATTCAACTCTATTCGAATAAACTATATTCGACTAACTCTATTTAACTCCATTCGAACAACTATTATTCGACCACTCTATTTAACTCCATTCGAACAACTATTATTCGACAACTCTATTTAACTCCATTCGAACAACTATTATTCGACAACTCTATTTAACACCATTCGCTTGACTCTAGATCGCAGCGATCACAATGGGTACGCCTGATTCCCTCAGGAAACATCCGACCGCCTTAGGCTATCTGCAGCCCTGCGAATTACGCTAGCAGTCATACAAGATGGCAACTTACCCTGAATACTATGTTTGACTAACTCTGTCTCAAATAACTATATTTGATTAATTCTAGTTCGTGTTAACTCTAATCGATTAACTTTAACTAATTAACTCCAACTGGTTAACTCTAACAAATTAACTCTATTGGTTAACTCTAACTGATTAACTCTATTTGACTAACTCGACTTGACTAACCCCTTTTGAATAGCATATTCGTTTTACTAACTTTCGAATACCATATTCGATTAACTAACTTCGAATACCTTATTCGATTAACTAACTTCGAATACCATATTCGAATAACTCCTTTCGAATACCATATTCGTTTTACTAACTTTCGAATACCTTATTCGTTTTACTAACTTTCGAATACCTTATTCGATTAACTAACTTCGAATACCATATTCGATTAACTCCTTTCGAATGTCTATATTCGATTAACTATCTTCGAATACCATATTCGATTAACTTTATTCACTTTATAAAGATTTCCTTTTTAACAACGTTTTATTCATTTGAAAGATTTACTTTTAAATAACGGTTCTACACTTAAAAAAAAATGATTTCTTTTTTTTTAAAATGTTTCCTTTCCAATTCTATTTGTAAATGGTTTGCAAATATTCCCTTTTCAAATTTATTCTTGAAATATTCTAACTCCTTAAATTCCCGGGAAAATTCGCCATAACCTCCTTTGTATCGGGAGCATCGGGAAAATCCCCAAACCCGCCACACAGGCCTTTCCATTCAAAAAGAAATGTTTTGAATTTATTTCCTTTTTAAAATACCTCCTATTTATAAATATTCCCATTTATAAATATTCCTTATTTATAAATATTTCAATTTATAAATATCTCTGTTTTCAATATCACTTTGAAAATCTCCTTATCAACATCCCGTATGTTATGGTATTCAATCATATCAAATCACGATGTTCAATATCGTCCATACACACACAATCAACAACATGTTATAATTCACATCATATATCAAAATATATGAAAAACAATTAAAATAACTGTTGAGGAATCCAGTCGGATTCCTCCAACCTGTTTCCCTGCATCACAGATGTTAGACAATATAGATAACATCACTTTCAGTTCCATATGATATATTCTGTTAAACAGAATCAATATAGAAATTTAACTAACTGACTAGCAGTTCAATCAAACAATCAACACACAGTACATCAAACAATTTCTAACAGTTCTAAAGATACAACATGGAATTATAAACTGTTCAGAGTTGGTGAGATTTACTCACATTTGGACGATCATCGTCAATGACGATAACCATCGCTTGATTCAGACAATTTATTTTGCTATAAATTTTGACGGACTCCAATTGACTCGCGGTCAGTTCCATTGTGTAGTGCTCGTCCATACGATCCCAACGTAACTTACGGTTCGTCAATCTGATTTCATATGGATAAGATACAGCGTTTATAAGTTGATACGATATTTAAATTGAATTTAAACTAAACAATTAAATAACTAAACGGGCCCTCACCCTTTTTAAACTTTTCGGCCCATAACCTAACCATACCCGAACCCGCTCTGTACTCCTTCTCCCTCAACAAACGGCCGTGACCTCCTGTAGCCTCTTTACCATTAACGAAACTTGCTCCCATCCTCTTTCCCTTTACACTTCACTACAGATCAAACCAACCATACCGTCAACCTTCTCTTGCCGAGCTCTCCATCATCGACCCAAAATCTTTCAACTCGACCTCAAATTCTCGGTCGCGACATCGAAACCATCCAGTAACGCCGCGTCAAACTTTGAAACCGAACTGCACAGGATTTCCGCAACAAGTGCGGTTTCCAATTACAAACCCAAATCTCCACTTGAAATGAGCTTAAACCCATTGTATTCGGATCGAAATCCAACCCTAGTTTACTGCCCTAAAAATGCCGAACCCAACCACTGCATCGCACCACACGAGATCGCCACAGAAACGAAGAACACATTGATACGAACTCAAATACAATTGTACTTTGATTTATGGCTTTTCTTTTGATTTGTTTGGATTTTTTTTCCTTTGATTTCATTGCTGCGTTTTTGGTTCTTTTAGAAAGAGAACTGACGGCGCAAGAAATATGAGATTGTAATTAGGTTTAGAAGGGTATGAGGAGTATTTATAGGGTGTTTAGATATTTTAGATATTTTAGAAAAGGAATATTCCCAGTATATTCTCATATATATATTCGTTCTAGTCTTCTAAAAATTCGTGTGATCACACACGATACCCAAAAATCACGAAAACTGACATGCAGCTAGAGTTCGACATTACGGTCCCAACAAAACTGGTTTCGTCAAATTCCGACTCAGTATGCTCACCCAGCGTATTTTTAACTGTCAAAATACTGACTGTTTTGTCACTCTAAAAATCCGTACGGCCACACAGTGACTCTAAAAATCACGAAACTGGAAATCTAACAACTATTTGATATTGCGGATCCAACAAAACAGGTTTCGTCGAATTCCGACTTCGTTTGCAAAACCGGCTATTTTTAACGCTCTAAATAGCCTATTTAAATATATAAATATATTTAAATAAAATAAAATTAAATATTAATAAATTAATATTATCGTATATCTTTACATATGATATCGTACAGCTCCAGAATATCATATCAGAATATACAGTTTGATATTTCAGATTTCAGATTATCTCGGTATTCAGTTCATATCAAAAATCCTTTTATAACGTATATAAAGCGTCGCAAAATATAAAGGAATTCTACAGCGACTTTTTCTGAAATTTGATTTGGACGTACATCAAAATCTATACGACGAAATCCCGATTTTTCTCTTCCACTAGAAAGATATGCTCCACTAGCTCCACACGTTTCTTGTTTCACAGAAATCCAGCTTAAAACGAATCCTGTACATTCAGTTGAAGTTCGAATCGCCAATTTACGAACTGCAGCGCCATTTCGAGCTCGTTTATAAATATATTATAAACTATACGTTCAACTGTTGTTGATTCAATATAATCGTTATTATATTTCGAATCGAAACTCCACCAAATCTCGTATGCTATTCAATTCACACGATATTGTGAATTTCACTATTTCCGACTATTTCGACATTATAATATATTTTATTATATTATAATTATTAATTAAATATTCAATATTATTTAATTCACGTTCTCGATATCGATAAATCGATATTTAATAATTAAATAAATTAATTATTCAACAGCTAAAAATGCGGGTTACTACAATCTTCTCCCCTTAATAAAATTTCGTCCTCGAAATTGCTAAGCTAGGGGATGACCCTATCTTCTGGGTAAAATTTATCTGTTTACCTCTTGTCTCCGGTTTCAACTGAACCAATTAATATAGACTAAAATATTAATTTATTCCGACTAACTAAATTTTCAAAAATTCTGAAAATTTTCTAACACCTTAACTTTTCGAAAATTTTTGCCAGCACCTCCTTTGTACTGGTCAATAGCTCAAACTCCAACTCGCCTCTCTGGGCCTTCTTCAACCCAAAAGAAAATCAAACAGCCAAGTGGCTTGCCAATTCGGCTCATAAATCACCAAACTCATATGAAATATAAACTTGTACCTTTTTGTCGGGCATATCATTATATCCCTACCATTCGTCACCACTTCTGCATATAACAATGCATTACCAACTTGATCTCAAATCGGTTCATTCTCAAAACCAAATCATTCGCTTATACCTAAGTCGAATTCTATTTCCACTCGAGTTCCATTCTCGATTTCAAACTCTTAACTTATTTATTCAAGTTAATTCCAGATTATTACTAATTCGATTTATACCATCTCAATCTATTTAACTTCATTAGTTAAATTTTAATTCCAGAACTTAAATTCCTGGGTAAATTCAAATCAATTTGAAATCATAATGCCAATTCAAAACCTTTGAATTTCTAAACAACTTGTTTTTTCAAAACAATTCAAAAACAAAACCTTTGGTAGTAATCCGTCACTTAGAACTCGAAAATGAACACTGATGATGTCTAGATTCATCATCAGAATCTATTTTCCAGCGACCCAAGTGATTTCAATACTATATCATTTCAAAACCATTACTGAATACTTCCATTTTGAAACATTTCAAAATTTCCTTATTTTAATTTCACATCTGATTTAAATTCAGATTTAACTCATCTGATTTCACGTATTTCACTTATATGAATCCTGGTTGGTTATTTACATAACCCTTTAATTTATAATCTTACTCGATTATAATAACAACCAATATATCCAATATATTATAATTTTTGATATATATATCTTCTCTATATCAAGATATACCTTGGGTAAACATATTTTAAATTTACCCTCTTTTCAAAACATATCGTGACGACCCATCATATTCAAGTGTGTAGTAACTCCTACCGATACAGTGGATCAAACTGATCGACCAGAACTCATAAACAACTCAGCCAATGAATCTCCACAATATAAAACCATTTTTTATATCAAATACAAATACGCACTCGTATATATACACTCAAACTCAATCTAGGGTATTACTAACCCTATCTCTACCGAGTCACGCCACAGAGCCAAGTAATTCTTAACTTAAGCTCTGATACCAACTGTAACGACCCGGATTTTGAGCGACTTTGGTTATCGACGTAAGCACGACGTCGATAACCAAAACATCGAAAAATCCCGGTAGTTAATGAAAGAAATTAGAAGGTGAGAATAGATAAGATAGAAACTTAGAATAGAAGAAGAAGAAGAACACAACATCAGAGTAACACGAACCTCACAGCGGAACGAATAACATATAATAGATAACATAACTTTGAAATATAACAGTTATGTATACAATAGCACTTATCAGAGTACAGCACTTACAACACAGTGGAAATAAACTATAGCTATATGATTCTGAAACCTCCTGCTCCAGCTCTTCAATGTATCTGCAAATCCCGACTACTTGACTGCCCGTACAAATTTAGGCACCCAAGAGTTTAGGGAAAACAACAAATAAACTCCGGGTCAGTCATGTGACTGGTGTGAATAAACTCAAATCATTTAAAACAAGTATATAATATCTCATAAGACCACGCCGTGAATACGGAACGGGTTTTTCCCTTATGAGAACCCAAACATTTTTGCAAAGCAATATCATTCTGATATTATAATAATGTCTAAGTACAAATAGATATCAGTCTAGTAGAAACGCTTGCATCTCACGTTCTACATATATAGTATACAATCAAAACCGCAAGCACGTATTGGGCAATGGATTTCCAACTATGACAAGGTATGGAATCACCTTCCGATCAGTGTACTCTAGGAACGATACACTGGAGTTCAACAAGAACATCTTGCAACTCAGCCACACATGACCGACCACTCATTTCGCTTGAGTGTATCGAATGTACATCACCAACGGTTGGGATCAGCAACCGTTCCCGTATATATATGGGACAGCATTGATAGATTTAAGAAACAAATGAATATTCTCTAGATAGGTGATTATACACCCTACTTCGGTGCGACCGACTTAGCCATGCTGCCTGCCCGATTTCTGTCATTTACCGGTTGATGAGGCTAGAAGCTACGCTTTATCATCACATCAGATTCACTTCGAATGCCACATTTGTCAGATCCATCGGAAATCAGTAATTTACGTCTACAACAGTACATTACGTGTCAGCTAAAAGAAGTTTCCTTCTCTGCTTCCACTCTTGGTACGGTTGAAGAAATCAATGTACGTGACCTTTCTGGAAATACTATGTCAGACATCCATCTTCATTCACTTAGAATGTCACATCGTCATACCCGCCAAATCACAAATTGACTTATCCAAAAATAACACGGGTATACAGCTAAGAGAAACGAATTCCTCCGCCACCAAACGTGAATACGTTTGAACAGATCAACTTACGCGATCCATTGGATATACTCTGTCAGACCTTCGTCCATACAAGTTGTCCTGGGACTGGACAAACCGAAGGCACTATTCTGTAAACAGGATAGCCCTTGCATTTTACTCCGCCTTCAATTATCTTTGGCATATATGATTCGCGACGCTTATGCCAATACAGAGTGGTTCTTTGGATAAAAATCCAACCGGTCTCTCCATATTAACAACGTTAAAATGGTCAAAACTTCGATAGTCGGTGAGTTAACTATCAAGGAAAAACAAGTGTGCAAACAACGATATTATTTCCAGATGGAAATTATATCGAACAAACATAATTTAACATAAATCACTTTAGTTCATTTATTTACTTATCTCCTATTTCCCTATATTCTAAATTCTTATTTTCTTTTATCAGAAAACATTTCTGATTCTCGTTTGGAAAACATTCCCAAAACTCCTTTACGATCAAACTTTACCATTTCTTAGTTAAGAAGGAAGTCACTCAAGTTGGGGTATAATTACCTCTCAGACCTTGACTGAACAACGTTATAACTTCGAAATGGTCAAAGTTTATCTTTTAAATCTTTAACAACTTCTTTACACCTTTCTCGGATTCAATTTTACTGATCCACTTCTATATTTAAAACATTGGTTATAACGATAACGTTATAACCCCTACTTTCGAATTATCTAACTTTAATTTTAACTTCTATTCTTATTAGTGAATAATTAACTTAACACTTATTTATTTATAAATAAATAAATCTATTTAAACACTGGAAAGTATAAGTACTTTCCCGAATTCGATATAATCGAATTTGCCGATTAACTCTCTTCGAGAAATCTCTATTTGATTAACTCTTCTTCGAATAACCTATATTCGATTAACTTCTTCCTTTTCAAATATCTCATATTTGAAAATCTTACTTTCGAATAAACTATATTCGAAAATCTCTTTTCGAATAACTCTTCCTTTCAAATATCTCATATTTGAAAATCTCACTTCGATTAAACTATAATCGATAACTCCCTTCGATGAAACTACCATCGATAACTCATTTCGATGAAACTAACATCGATAACTCCTTTCGATGAAACTAACATCGATAACTCCTTTCGATGAAACTAACATCGATAATTCCTTTCGATGAAACTAACATCGATAACTCCTTTCGATGAAACTAACATCGATAACCCCTTTCGATGAAACTGACATCGATAACTCCTTTCGATGAAACTAACATCGATTAATTTAACTCGACGAACTGAACTTATTTACTTTACTCGATCATCTTGACTTGATAACTTAACTTGCTAACTTAACTCGATTATCTTAACTAAATCACTTGACTCAATCATCTTGACTTGATAACTTAACTTGCTAACTTAACTCGATTATCTTAACTTGATTATCTTAACTTGATTACTCATATCGAATAACTAATATTCGATTTAACTCCATTTAACTCTATTCGAATAACTACTATTCGATTAACTCTATTCAACTCTATTCGAATAAACTATATTCGACTAACTCTATTTAACTCCATTCGAACAACTATTATTCGACAACTCTATTTAACTCCATTCGAACAACTATTATTCGACAACTCTATTTAACTCCATTCGAACAACTATTATTCGACAACTCTATTTAACACCATTCGCTTGACTCTAGATCGCAGCGATCACAATGGGTACGCCTGATTCCCTCAGGAAACATCCGACCGCCTTAGGCTATCTGCAGCCCTGCGAATTACGCTAGCAGTCATACAAGATGGCAACTTACCCTGAATACTATGTTTGACTAACTCTGTCTCAAATAACTATATTTGATTAATTCTAGTTCGTGTTAACTCTAATCGATTAACTTTAACTAATTAACTCCAACTGGTTAACTCTAACAAATTAACTCTATTGGTTAACTCTAACTGATTAACTCTATTTGACTAACTCGACTTGACTAACCCCTTTTGAATAGCATATTCGTTTTACTAACTTTCGAATACCATATTCGATTAACTAACTTCGAATACCTTATTCGATTAACTAACTTCGAATACCATATTCGAATAACTCCTTTCGAATACCATATTCGTTTTACTAACTTTCGAATACCTTATTCGTTTTACTAACTTTCGAATACCTTATTCGATTAACTAACTTCGAATACCATATTCGATTAACTCCTTTCGAATGTCTATATTCGATTAACTATCTTCGAATACCATATTCGATTAACTTTATTCACTTTATAAAGATTTCCTTTTTAACAACGTTTTATTCATTTGAAAGATTTACTTTTAAATAACGGTTCTACACTTAAAAAAAAATGATTTCTTTTTTTTTAAAATGTTTCCTTTCCAATTCTATTTGTAAATGGTTTGCAAATATTCCCTTTTCAAATTTATTCTTGAAATATTCTAACTCCTTAAATTCCCGGGAAAATTCGCCATAACCTCCTTTGTATCGGGAGCATCGGGAAAATCCCCAAACCCGCCACACAGGCCTTTCCATTCAAAAAGAAATGTTTTGAATTTATTTCCTTTTTAAAATACCTCCTATTTATAAATATTCCCATTTATAAATATTCCTTATTTATAAATATTTCAATTTATAAATATCTCTGTTTTCAATATCACTTTGAAAATCTCCTTATCAACATCCCGTATGTTATGGTATTCAATCATATCAAATCACGATGTTCAATATCGTCCATACACACACAATCAACAACATGTTATAATTCACATCATATATCAAAATATATGAAAAACAATTAAAATAACTGTTGAGGAATCCAGTCGGATTCCTCCAACCTGTTTCCCTGCATCACAGATGTTAGACAATATAGATAACATCACTTTCAGTTCCATATGATATATTCTGTTAAACAGAATCAATATAGAAATTTAACTAACTGACTAGCAGTTCAATCAAACAATCAACACACAGTACATCAAACAATTTCTAACAGTTCTAAAGATACAACATGGAATTATAAACTGTTCAGAGTTGGTGAGATTTACTCACATTTGGACGATCATCGTCAATGACGATAACCATCGCTTGATTCAGACAATTTATTTTGCTATAAATTTTGACGGACTCCAATTGACTCGCGGTCAGTTCCATTGTGTAGTGCTCGTCCATACGATCCCAACGTAACTTACGGTTCGTCAATCTGATTTCATATGGATAAGATACAGCGTTTATAAGTTGATACGATATTTAAATTGAATTTAAACTAAACAATTAAATAACTAAACGGGCCCTCACCCTTTTTAAACTTTTCGGCCCATAACCTAACCATACCCGAACCCGCTCTGTACTCCTTCTCCCTCAACAAACGGCCGTGACCTCCTGTAGCCTCTTTACCATTAACGAAACTTGCTCCCATCCTCTTTCCCTTTACACTTCACTACAGATCAAACCAACCATACCGTCAACCTTCTCTTGCCGAGCTCTCCATCATCGACCCAAAATCTTTCAACTCGACCTCAAATTCTCGGTCGCGACATCGAAACCATCCAGTAACGCCGCGTCAAACTTTGAAACCGAACTGCACAGGATTTCCGCAACAAGTGCGGTTTCCAATTACAAACCCAAATCTCCACTTGAAATGAGCTTAAACCCATTGTATTCGGATCGAAATCCAACCCTAGTTTACTGCCCTAAAAATGCCGAACCCAACCACTGCATCGCACCACACGAGATCGCCACAGAAACGAAGAACACATTGATACGAACTCAAATACAATTGTACTTTGATTTATGGCTTTTCTTTTGATTTGTTTGGATTTTTTTTCCTTTGATTTCATTGCTGCGTTTTTGGTTCTTTTAGAAAGAGAACTGACGGCGCAAGAAATATGAGATTGTAATTAGGTTTAGAAGGGTATGAGGAGTATTTATAGGGTGTTTAGATATTTTAGATATTTTAGAAAAGGAATATTCCCAGTATATTCTCATATATATATTCGTTCTAGTCTTCTAAAAATTCGTGTGATCACACACGATACCCAAAAATCACGAAAACTGACATGCAGCTAGAGTTCGACATTACGGTCCCAACAAAACTGGTTTCGTCGAATTCCGACTCAGTATGCTCACCCAGCGTATTTTTAACTGTCAAAATACTGACTGTTTTGTCACTCTAAAAATCCGTACGGCCACACAGTGACTCTAAAAATCACAAAACTGGAAATCTAACAACTATTTGATATTGCGGATCCAACAAAACAGGTTTCGTCGAATTCCGACTTCGTTTGCAAAACCGGCTATTTTTAACGCTCTAAATAGCCTATTTAAATATATAAATATATTTAAATAAAATAAAATTAAATATTAATAAATTAATATTATCGTATATCTTTACATATGATATCGTACAGCTCCAGAATATCATATCAGAATATACAGTTTGATATTTCAGATTTCAGATTATCTCGGTATTCAGTTCATATCAAAAATCCTTTTATAACGTATATAAAGCGTCGCAAAATATAAAGGAATTCTACAGCGACTTTTTCTGAAATTTGATTTGGACGTACATCAAAATCTATACGACGAAATCCCGATTTTTCTCTTCCACTAGAAAGATATGCTCCACTAGCTCCACACGTTTCTTGTTTCACAGAAATCCAGCTTAAAACGAATCCTGTACATTCAGTTGAAGTTCGAATCGCCAATTTACGAACTGCAGCGCCATTTCGAGCTCGTTTATAAATATATTATAAACTATACGTTCAACTGTTGTTGATTCAATATAATCGTTATTATATTTCGAATCGAAACTCCACCAAATCTCGTATGCTATTCAATTCACACGATATTGTGAATTTCACTATTTCCGACTATTTCGACATTATAATATATTTTATTATATTATAATTATTAATTAAATATTCAATATTATTTAATTCACGTTCTCGATATCGATAAATCGATATTTAATAATTAAATAAATTAATTATTCAACAGCTAAAAATGCGGGTTACTACAAAATCTCTTCACAAATAGAACCAACCTTTCAGAAAAAGCTTGCTGTTTGAAAACGGTCGACAGGTCAAAAATCACCAGTCGACTGGTTGAATTTAAAAAACCTAGAAAAATAGCCGTTATGTGCAAAAATACACAGACCGGTCGACTGGTCCATATTCACCGGTCGACTGGTTCAGGTGAGAAAAGTTTTGTTTCAAAAACAGAAACATGAACGGTCGACTGTTGGTATTTTGGGCGGTCGACCGTTTTATTGCTGTGGATCGGAGGACCTCGGTCCACAATCTAGATCACTCTGCACTCTTTCCCAGTCAGAGCCAGGACCGTTTGGGATTTTTCTATGACTTTTCAATTCCTTTAATATACAGATTTCAGCAATGAAGATATGATATTATTTTGTGCATTCGTGTTATACTTTGAGGATAGATTTTAACATATTTCTAACACGACTCAAAGTAAAAAACCTTATCTCTATGAAATGATCTTCATTGCACCTTTATATGTTGGCATCGATCAAAATCTTGTCTCAACAAGATACACCTACACTAGTTAACACATAGATTTTTCAAGATTTTCCATGTCCATTTCATCACATGCCAAGATCATCTTGGTACAAAGATTTCAGATTTTGTATCGCCTTGGGAGCCAAGGTAGAATTTTATATATCTTTATGTTAAATCAGATTTGTCATGTGAAAATTTTGGTTTAGAAACCCAATGAAAACTGAGTATGTATGGTACAAAAATGGATGCTATAATTTGTTTAAACCAAGGAAGACTTAGTGAAGAACATGGATGGTACAATGGCATTTAAGGTGATATTTCATAGTAAACCAATAGGAGGAAAGAAGTCATGTGCAGGAGATTTTCAAGGTGAATAATGGCTGATATAAGCCATGTGAATTTGGGTAGTAGTGTTTTGATTTGGAAGAAGAAAAAGATTGTTAAATATGTCAATCATTTGTCACAACAAAATCTAAAAAAAAAACTGATCTTGTGTTTTTTCTTAATGCACTCATATTTTATTACTTTTCTACTACTATAAATAAGACCTGAGCTTACACAATTTTCCTCACCACACAAGCACTTGAGTAGAATCAATAAGAAGAAGAGAAAATACTGAGAGTTGAAAGCTTTCCTGGTGAGTAAACTGCTTTTAAATTCTGTTTTAAGGTTCCTGCAGTTTTCTGATTGAACTGTCATAGTTGAACTGTCAGTTTATGGTATGTTCCTTGTTGAGTGCAAACTTTGTTTGAACATACTACTTTGCCTAATCAAAGAACTTGTGGTAGGCACTTGTAATTTATTATGTATCATTAGTTTAGGAATTTCTAGTGGCAGAATATTAAGTCCTATTGTTTTGTTCCAGCCCTAAATAGCTTAACTAATGATCCTTGATCAATAAATCTATATTAGAAGATTATGAATAGGATGCCATGCTAGTTGTAAACCCTCTACATAATCCCTTAGGTGTTTAGAAATAAAACAACTTATTCAAAGACCATACAGAACATGAAACAGAAAAAAACAGTACCCCTCTGTAACCACAAAAGCAAAGTGGATTTTCAAACCTCTTGAGAACTTGTTTTGAGTTTATAAATGTAATGGTGGATCAAAATTAGGATTTTTAAAAGAAAAATCATGATTTTTAACTACTTAAATCATGAGATATCCTATGATGATCAGAATTTGAACATTTGTCAAATTTCGACCATCCAGGCCACCGTGCGCCATACGGTTGTAGGTGGAGTTTCATCTAAGGTCAGAGTTCATAGGAAAAATGTTAAGGGATTTTTCGAGTGAAGGGATTTTGAAAACAAAGAGAAAATAAGGTTTAAAATGGTTTTTGGGTTCGGTTTCTTTTCGTCGGAACTGCACTTCATCGGAGGAGATAGGGGGGTGCGGTCTGGGGTGGGGGGATGGTGGTGTTTGGGGGTCAGGCTGACGTGGCCAGAAGGTGGCGGTAGCGCATGGTTGAAGTGAGGCATGGTGGTCATTTTCGTGGATGGTGTATTTTCTAGTAGAAAGGGATGGCACGGCAAAAAAACTGTAGCAGTCAGGGGGAGGTGATCGCAAGGTGGAGACGTGATCAGAGGGTGAAGGGTGATCTGTGTGGATGATGAGCAGTGGTGGATGAGGCCTCACATGGTCGTGCATGTGCACAGCCATGGAAGAAGGAGGAAGAAGAAGGGGAAGTGATGTCAGGGTTTTTGAGTGATCGAGCAAGGAAATGCCGTGGTCTGGAGGTGGTACTTCAGGAGCCCGGCCTGATTTCATGAGCGCACACTGATAATTTGAAATGGTACTTTGACCAAAAGTGGTACTTTGTTATTTTAACTTTAAAATAAGGGATTTTGAATATATTTTAAATTTGAAACTAGTTTTAAATTAAATAATAGATTAAATGAAAAGGGAAAATAAATAGTAAAATAAAAATAGAATTTTTAATAGCAAAAGAAGGAAAAAGAAGTGAATCAGGATCAAGTGCAGATTTTGTCAAAATTTGAAATTTAAGTGTTGAAGTTGTAATTTAAATTTAAATTATAAATTTAATTTATAATCAGAATTAGAGCAATTTTCTAATGATAAATAATTAAAACTGTAAAGTCAAAGAAAGGAAAACTGTATGCTACCCATATGCTAGAATTGTTTGTTAACTGAATTTTCTAATGCAAGAAAATGGTTATATATTGTTCTGTATTATATAAGAACTGTATTTTTTTTCTTAATCATGTTTGGAAAATTTAAAGAGAAATTTTATTGGTATATAGAAAGAAGAAGCAGATCAAGTATGAGGAATAAAAAGGAAATTTGTCAAAAACAATATAAAGGGTAAAAAATAAAATATAAATGGTAAATTTTAAATTTAATTCATTTATGAATAATCAGATTAAGAAATAATTATGAGTAAGAAATTTCTAATAGAATAATGTAAGTATTTATTTTTAAAATTGACAAACCAAATGGAAAGAAAAACCGTGTGCGACGCGGACACCGAAATTGTCCATTTTTAAAGAGATGATCAAAATACCCAGATATAAGCAAGATGATCATATACTGTTTAGTTTGACTGTAAATATGTATGTAAATTAGATTATAATCATGTTAGATTAATAATTTAAAAAAGAAATGTTTCACTAATCATTTCAAAGAGACCGAAATAAATATTTCACTCTGATTTGATTATATGCCGCGCGTCAGAGATTTTAAAATTGAAGACGGCAATATACAAGGGCTATTCTTGAATAGTGCCTTCGGTTTGTCCAAACCCAGGACAACTTGTATGGACGAAAGCCTGACAAAGTAATTCTAACTGATCACATACGTTGATTTCTTCAAACATAGTTATACGGTGGCAGAGGAATTCGTTTCTCTCGATGTATACCTAAAATATATTTTTGGGGAAGTCAATTAGTGGTTGGCGAGATTTAACGATGTGGCATTCAAAGAAAATAAACAGTGATGATGAAAAGGTAAGTCTAGCCTCAAGCCTCACACCCAGGAAATGACAAAAAATCGGGCAGGCAGCATGACTATGTGGGTCGCTCCCATTAGGGTGTTTATTCACCTATCTAGAGAAATTCCTTTTATTTCCTTAATTTATTTCGATGTTGTCCCTTTTCGGGAAAAGGTGGTTTGAGCCCAACCGTTGGTGATATACATTCGATACACTCAAGAGAAATGAGTGGTCGGTCATGTATGGGTCGGGTTGCAAGACGTTCTTGTTGAACCCAGGTGTATTCGCCTCTAGAGATACATCATCGGAAGGTGGTCCCATACTTTGTCATAGTTGGAATTCCAATTTCCATAAGCGCCAAGCGGTTTTTATTTGTATAATATATAGGAGAATGTGAGATGCAAGCATTCTTCTAGATTCTAAATTATTTGTGAAAACCTAGACACTACGATAATATCTGTTTTAATTATACAAATTGTTTTATTATCATAAGGTAAAAACCCGTTTCGTATTCACGGCGTGGTCTTATGAGATATTTTTATTTCTTTAATCTGTTTTAAAACTGTTTACTCATACCAGTCCCCTGAATGACTCAGAGTTTATTTTTCTGTGTTTCCCTTAAACTCTTGGGTATTCATAACACTTATTATGAATAAACAAGTGAATCCGGATTGGATAAAACTTGGAAAGCTGGGATGAAACTTTCTGTATGCTGGTCTACTTATCTTATCTACTGTATAATTAAGTCTACAAGTTAGTCGTCAATGATATGTAAAATTAAGAATGTACTATGAATGGCTTGTATCACTAGATCTATGATGCTTTGATCCGTGTAATATTATGAAGTATCATCTTTTCTAAAAATTCCGCTGTGAGATTTGGATGTTTTCTGTGATTTTATTTTCTATCTGTTCTTATTCTTATTAATGACACTACTTCCAATGTGTTTGAAAGTTGGGTCGTTACAGTTGGTATCAGAGCTTAGGTTACTGATTACCTAGGCTTTGGGTGAGTGTGAGAGAGCGTATTTTTGAAAATTTAATATAAATCAACTTGGTTGGTATACCTAAGTTAGTTATATCCAATCAAGTCTATAATGACGACCTGTTATATTCAGGTGATTAAAATGAGTAGTCGAGGACGAAGAGGTCGAGCTAGTGGAATTTCCATTACTACTGGTCGTAATACTGGATCCCAGGATCAAGGGGAGACCGTGGAGGAAGTTGTACCAGTCCAGCAAAATAAAAGCTTTGCAACTATTTGTAAGGAGTATACGACTCTGGGGGGAAAATTTTTCAAAGGGACGAAGTCTTTCATTGAAGTCCAAGCATGGTTGAGGTCTAATGAGAAGATTTTCAAAGGACTGAAATTGAATGATGAGCAGAAACGTCTCTTAGTTTCGTGGCAACTTCAAGAAGCTGCTGCTATTTGGTGGGATGCTCAGACCACAAATGTTCTAGAGGAAGACTTCACTTGGGAAAAATTCAAGGAAGCTTTCGAACCACAATTTCTTCCTGCCGCAGGAAAGACTAGAATGTATCGGGATTTCATCGATCTCAAGCAAGGGAACATGAAAATAGCTGAATATGAGAACAACTTTAATTCACTTTCTTGTTTCGAGCCAGAACTGATCAACACCCCACTCAAGAAGAATGAAATGTTCATAGCAGGATTGAAGGATAGCCTGCAAATTCAAATGATTGGACATCTCAAGATTCCATTTGTCGATCTGGTGGATATGGCAGTTCATTATGAGGCACTAGAGGGAAAGAAGCCAGTTGCAAAACAACAGACAGGAGAACCCAATGGCGAGAATTCCAACAAAAGGAATTTAATCCAAACTGGAACAACAAGGGAATACCAAAGATGGGGGAGAAGGCCAAAGAGCGTTATAAAGATACGCAATTCCATAACTGCAAGGAGAAAGGACACATTGCTAGGTTTTGTACGAAGCCAGCAAGGGAAAAGCCACAGCAAACTCAGCAGCCAGAGCAACCTCAACCAAAGGGAACAAGTGATGCTATTCCCCAAAAGCTTTCACGCTATAACTGTCATCAGCCTGGGCACTTGGTTAAAGACTGCCCACTTATGAAAAAGGCACAGCAACCAAAGGTCTATGCTTTAATGGATAAGTCATCAACTTCTGAGAATGTGAAAATGGAAGGAGCTTCAGAAGGTACCTTACTCTTTTTAGATAAAAGGAGTAAATTAACCAGGGTCAGCCTTAAGATAAATTAAATATGGTTGAAATAAATTGGAATAATATCCAATCATATTGATACCAAAAATCGGTTTAGAATTTTAAATTGTATTAAAATTTGGATTCCTGTAATTAAGTCTAGACTTAAGTATTAATTGGATATGAACTCAAGGAAAGTGAACTGGTCGATTTGTGAAATTAAATTATATTTGTAAGTCCCAAAATGGAGATAATTAACTAAGTGAATGAAGATTGTGGGTAATACTTAACGGAGTTAAGTAAATTGACTGATGAGTTAAAAAGGGAATTTGGACAGATACATATGCTTGAGCAAGATTGAATAAGACTTGAGATCTATTTCAAGGAAATGTTTTCCAACCATAGTAACAGATATATCCAAATATGGGAATAGCTGTTATAAATAAAATATTTATTGATGTGTGTCGATAACTCTAATCTATTCTTTACAAATTTCGAGGACGAAATTTTTATAAGGGGGGTAGATTGTAATGACCCGGTCTTTACACATATCACTGACACAGATATGAATTGATCGTAAGTGAGAATACGATTTAAAATCCAGACTTTAAAATTCCAAAACATGTTAACTTATGTATAATAACATTTACATATGCATGTATCACAGCATTTGCTAAACCCCATTTTTTCACATTCATGAATGATAGCATGAATTAGATAGCGTTTGTTCAAATTTATTTTACACATGTATGAGGAATAACACTTATGCATAGCGAAGTTTGAAATGCCATTTTTACAAACACTTTGTTTTTTTTTTCAAAAGAGTTTAAAACTTTTAAATTTTTGGCAAACTCTTGATTTTAAACTTTTAACACAAGAATAAAAACATGCCAAAACCATTTTTTTTGTCAAAGCAAGTTCAAGTTCACATATACATCAACACCAAAACATGAAAGTGCCATCCCCATTTGCAAACATGTTTTCATATATATATATATATATATATATATTCACAATCTATACTAGGGATTTGCTAGCAAGTAGGGTCTTAGAGGAAATATTTTTCACATGGCTGAATCAATTTAGATCAATGTATTTTCAGTTTCAGAAATCATTTTCTTTTCCTATATAAGATTTTCTGAAAATACACTTTCTTGTCATCTTTCAAAATCATGATTCACCTTGTCATAACATGTGCCAAAAGATCTTGCAAATCCTTGTGTATTTATACCATAGATACACCTACACTAGAACCTTTCCAACACATAGATTTTTCAAGATTTTCCATGTCCATTTCATCACATGCCAAGATCATCTTGGTACAAAGATTTTAGATTTTTTATCACCTTGGAAGCCAAGGTAGAATTTTATATATCTTTACGTTAAATCAGATTTGTCATGTGAAAATTTTGGTTTAGAAACCCAATGAAAACTGAGTATGTATGGTACAAAAATGGATGCTATAATTTGTTTAAACCAAGGAAGATTTAGTGAAGAACATGGATGGTACAATGGAATTTAAGGGATATTTCATAGTAAACCAATAGGAGGAAAGAAGGTCATGTGCAGGAGATTTTCAAGGTGAATAATGGCTGATATAAGCCATGTGAATTTGGGTAGTAGTGTTTCGATTTGGAAGAAGAAAAAGATTTTTAAAGATGTCAATCATTTGTCACAACAAAATCTGAAAAAAAAACTGATTTTGTGTTTTTTTAGTGCACTCATATTTTATTATTTTTCTACTACTATAAATAAGGACTGAGCTTACACACTTTTCCTCACCGCACAAGCACTTGAGTAGAATCAACAAGAAGAAGAGAAAATACTGAGAGTTGAAAGCTTTCCTGGTGAGTAAACTGCTTTTAAATTCTATTTTAAGATTCCTGCATTTTTCTGTTTGAACTGTCATAGTTGAACTGTAAGTTTATGGTATGTTTCTTGTTCAGTGCAACTTTACTTGAACATCCTACTTTTCCTAATTAAAGAACTAGTGGTAGGCACTTGTAATTTATTAAGTATCATTGGTTTAGGAATTTCTACTAGCAGGATATTAAGTCCGTTGTTTTGTTCCAGCCCTAAATAGCTTAACTAATGATACTTGATCAGTAAATCTATATTAGAAGATTATGAATAGGATGCCATGCTAGTTGTAAACCCTCTACATAATCCCATAGGATTTTAGAACTAAAACAACTTGTTCAAAGACCATATAGAACATGAAACAGAAAAAAACAGTACCTCTCTGTAATCACAAAAGCAAAGTGGATTTTCAAACCTCTTGAAAACTTGTTTTGAGTTTATAAATGTAATGGCGGATCGAAATTAGGATTTTTAAAAGAAAAATCTTGATTTTTAATTACTTAAATCATGAGATATCCTGTGATGATCAGAATTTGAACATTTGTCAAATTCCGACCATCCAGCCCACCGTGCGCCGTACGGTTGAAGGTGGAGTTTCATATAGGGTCGGAGTTCACAGGAAAAATGCTAAGATATTTTTCAAGTGAAGGGATTTTGAAAACAAAGAGAAAATAAGGTTTAAAATGGTTTTTGGGTTTGGTTTCTTTTCGTTGGAGCTGCACTTTATCGGAGGAGCTAGGGGGTGCGGTCCGGGGGGGATGGTGGCGTCTGGGGGTCGGCTGACGTGGCCAGAGGGTGGCGGTAGCGCATGGTTGAAGTGAGGCGTGGTGGTCATTTTCTTGGATGGTGTATTTTCTGGTAGAAAGGGATGGCACGACAAAAACACTGTAGCAGTAAGGGGGAGGTGATCGCAAGGTGGCGACGTGATCAGGGGGTGAAGGGTGATCTGTGTGGATGATCAGTAGTGGTGGATGGGGCCTCACGTGGTCGTGCATGTGCACGACCATGGAAGAAGGAGGAAGAAGATGGAGAAGTGGTGTCGGGGTTTTTGATTGATCGGGCAAGGAAATGCCGTGGTCTGGAGGTGGTACTTCAGGTGCATGGCACTTTGGCAGAATCAAAAGTGGTACTTTGCAGAAATCATGAGAACCCGGCCTGATTTCATGAGCGCACACTGATAA
The DNA here is from genome assembly GCA_030737875.1 of Allium sativum. NCBI lineage: Eukaryota > Viridiplantae > Streptophyta > Magnoliopsida > Asparagales > Amaryllidaceae > Allium > Allium sativum. Next base: position 723,079,378 of record CM060920.1, read on the forward strand.
CTTGAAATGGTACTTTGACCAAAAGTGGTACTTTGGTATTTTAACTTTAAAATAAGGGATTTTGAATATATTTTAAATTTGAAACTAGTTTTAAATTAAATAATAGATTAAATAAAAAGGGAAAATAAATAGTAAAATAAAAATAGAATTTTTAATAGCAAAAGAAGGAAAAAGAAATGAATCAGGATCAAGTGCAAATTTTGTCAAAATTTGAAATTTAAGTGTTGAAGTTGTAATTTAAATTTAAATTATAAATTTAATTTATAATCAGAATTAGAGCAATTTTCTAATGATAAATATTTAAAACAGTAAAGTCAAAGAAAGGAAAACCGTATGCTACCCATACGCTAGAATTATCTGTTAACTAAATTTTCTAATGCAAGAAAATGGTTATATATTGTTCTGTATTATATAAGAACTGTATTTTTTTTTCTTAATCATGTTTGGAAAATTTAAAGAGAAATTTTATTGGTATATAGAAAGAAGAAGCAGATCAAGTATGAGGAATGAAAAGGAAATTTGTCAAAAACAATATAAAGAGTAAAAACTGAAATATAAATGGTAAATTTTAAATTTAATTCATTTATGAATAATCAGATTAAGAAATAATTATGAGTAAGAAATTTCTAATAGAATAATGTAAGTATTTATTTTTAAAATTGACAAACCAAATGGAAAGAAAAACCGTGTGCGACGCGCACACTGAAATTGTCCATTTTTAAAGAGATGATTAAAATACCCAGATATAAGCAAGATGATCATATACTGTTTAGTTTGACTGTAATTATGTATGTAAATTAGATTATAATCATGTTAGATTAATAATTTAAAAAGGAAACGTTTCGCTAATCATTTCAAAGAGACAGAATAAATATTTCACTTTGATTCGATTATACGTCGCGCGTCAGAGATTTTAAAATTGAAGACGGCGATATACAAGAGCTATTCTTGAATAATGCCTTCGGTTTGTCCAATCTCAGGACAACTTGTATGGACGAATGCCTGACAAAGTAATTCTAACTGATCACGTACGTTGATATCTTCAAACGTAATTATACGGTGGCAGAGGAATTCGTTTCTCTCGCTGTATACCTATAATTTATTTTTGGGGAAGTCAATTAGTGGTTGGCGAATTTTGATGATGTGGCATTCAAAGAAAATAAACAGTGATGATGAAAAGGTAAGTCTAGCCTCAAGCCTCACACCTAGGAAATGACAAAAAATCGGGCAGGCAGCATAGTTATGTGGGTCGCTCCCATTAGGGTGTATAATCACCTATCTAGAGAAATTCCTTTTATTTCCTTAATCTATTTCGATGCTGTCCCTTTTCGAGAAACAGTGGTTTGAGCCCAACCGTTGGTGATATACATTCGATACACTCAAGAGAAATGAGTGGTCAGTCATATGTGGGCCGGGTTGCAAGACGTTCTTGTTGAACCCAGGTGTATTCGCCTCTAGAGATACATCATCGGAAGGTGGTCCCATATTTTGTCATAGTTGGAATTCCAATTTCCATAAGCGCCAAGCGTTTTTTATTTGTATACTTTATAGGAGATTGTGAGATGCAAGCATTCTTCTAGATTCTAAATTATTTGTGAAAACCTAGACACTACGATAATATCTGTTTTAAGTATACAAAGTGTTTTATTCTCATAACGTAAAAACCCGTTCCGTATTCACGGCGTGGTCTTATGAGATATTTTTATTTCTTTAATCTGTTTTAAAACTGTTTACTCATAGCAGTCCCCTGACTGACCCGAAGTTTATTTTTATGTGTTTCCCTTAAACTCTTGGGTATTCATAACACTTGTTATGAATAGACAAGTGAATCAGGATTGGATAAAACTTGGAAAGCTGGGATGGAACTTTCTGTACGTTGGTCTACTTATCTTATCTACTGTATAATTAAGTCTGCAAGTTAGTCATCAATGATATGTAAAATTAAGAATGTACTATGAATGGCTTGTATCACTAGATCTATGATGCTCTGATGTAATATGTACTGCTGTGTAATATCATAGAAAACCTAACAATTTAATCCTAAATAATATAGAAGCATCATTGGTGCTCTTCAATATGTCACTATTACTAGACCTGTCAGTATTAACAAATTGTCTCGATTTATGCAGAATCCATTGGATAATCACTGGAAAGCTATAAAAAAGGTCCTTAGATATATTAAAGGTACAACAAATTTCGGGTTGCACATCAAAAGAGGCAAAATTCTCAATCTAGTGGCATTTAGTGATGTTGACTGGGATGGAGATACGGGTGACAGAAAATTAGTTTCAGGTTACTGCATTTACTTAGGGCATAACCTAATTTCTTGGAGTTCTAAAAAGCAGTCAACAACTTCTAGATCAAGTAGTGAAGCCGAATATAGAAGTGTGGTTGGATCTACTACCGAAATCATATGGTTACAATCTCTTCTAATAGAGCTACAAGTCAACAAAGGAAGCAAAGCTACACTATGGTGCGACAATTTAAGCACCATTTACATGTCTAGCAATCCAGTGCTTCATTCTAGAACAAAATATATTGAAATATATTTATATTTGGTTTGAGAACAAGTCACAAAGGGAAAATTACAAGTCTGTTATGTACCAACGTTTTATCAAAAGGCAAATGTACTCACCAAAGCTCTGTCAAGCAAAAACTTTCAAAAATTCATATCTGAACTCAAAGTTGAAGAGGTTCATACCAAAGACAAAGACGACAAGAAGATCTGACCTCCTTTCTCTCGTCTGATTCGATCTGCTATTGTCGAAGGTGCTTAGGCTTACTCCCTTCTCCACAGGCTCAATCGATCGGTCATGAGTTTTATTTTCCAGATCTTCTTGCCTCGCTGTCGTTTTGGATGTTTAATTTCAGCAAAACATGAAGTTTCTTCCTGGGTCGCCATGGATTCGCTATTTTAAGAGGCAAAGAGAAAATCTAACCCTCGTATTGAATTGAGGGATGGGGGTATTAGAGAAATGAACGATTGATCAATTCAATCATGTTTTGTTTTCTTTTTCATCTTTGATCAGTTCAATCATGCTACTGCTCATCATCATCATCATCATCATGTTAAAGGTAATTTTTCATCTTTGATCATATTTATGTAGTCCTGGTAACACTAACTACTTCAGCTATTTGAACTTAGCTAGCAACAAACCAAGTGGAAAATTTCCTTCATCGGTTGCAACGTTAAATTTGCTCCTATGCTTGATTAAAGTAACAGTCATCTTTCCGGCAAGCTTTCCCACTCTGTGGAATATGTGTAATTACACACTTGATCTTGGCTAGAACAATTTAACCGGTAGCATTGTAGCCTACAAAAACTAAAAACTAAGAATATTAGTAGTCCCCACTCTGTGAAATATGCCGGAAAAGTTAAGCGATGAACGAAGGAAAATATATGGAATATGGGAATCTGCTTTCACTTTTGGCTAAACGAGATACATTAAATTGTTCAAGGAACCCCACGGTCGTTCATTGTTCTCAATAAGAAATTCGCGGCACCTTCCTCGCCACACGCCTACTTTCCTTCTCCGCTCCTCTTACTTCCCAGCGACCAGCAAAAAACCCTAAACTTTGCTTTACGAAATTGTCCTCTTTGGAAAGAAAATCCCTAAAACCACCCACCATCGACGCAGTTAAACTCCAAAATTAGAAAATGCAGTCGACAGTTTGCTAACTCTTGCAAATCTTCATTGAACAGGCGCGGGGATAGCTCAGTTGGGAGAGCGTCAGACTGAAGATCTGAAGGTCGCGTGTTCGATCCACGCTCACCGCATTCATTTTTCCCCTTCTGTGCGCGGCGGCTCGGAATTCTGCGGTTTACCCCACCCTTGCGTTGGTATCTTCTTCTTTTACTTCTTTATCTTCTAACCTGCTGTGATTATCACTTTGCTTTTGCTCTCCCGATTGCTCCTACCATTTCTTCCACCCTTTGTACGATTTAATCTGGCTGCTTATAAGAAGTGAGATTTTGACTAATAGGTTAGCTGATTTCACCGCTTAATTCTTTTTACCCAAATTCAGCGATTTATGACTGGATGTATTTGCTGCGTTCGATTTGATTTTGATACCTCTTCATCTGTGACACCATGACCTCTTCAGCAGATGTGTGTGCCCGATTCATTTTATGGCATCTACAAATCTACAGCGATTCATAATTTTCTGCAAGCCTATTTATTTTATGTATCATCGATATAAATCTGCATAATTGTCCCTATTCTTTTTTACGTTACAATGCAACTAATGAGTGGGTCGGCTGTTATGAAGCTTTGTACCAATGTTATGCAGTTTTCTGTACTGTCAATAACTCAAGTATTTATTAATGATGAAATTTCAGGTTAATGCAATGGAGATTTGGTGTAGCGAGCTATTTAAAAGGATCAGAACTCTTTCAGTAGGTGTTGTTTGAAGGAAAAAAAAAGGTATTGTCATGGTTTCTTCAAACTCATGTTTTATCGTATTCCTTTCTGTTACCGTTCCCATGCTAAAATAGTCTGCAGGTTGGATGGCTAAGGTGTTTTTGATAGATTTTGATACCTAATGTATTTCATTTCAGTTGCATGGATTGTTTTCTGTAGAATTTCTCCATTTTTTCTTTTTAAATCCTTGGGCATTGCATATCTATACAACAGAATTCCTTGGAGATAACGGAAAAGATTAAAGAAGGGTCTGGATTTAATCTGGATAAAGACTTCATATGGCCTGTACTGGTCCACATGCAAATAAAACTTGCGCCGTCCACTTTGCTAGCATACGAAAAACGTTGTTCGCCCACGTCTCTGCATATCCACTATCTGTCCAAACTTGCCCTTCTGACTTTTACTTTTCAACTGGTGAGTGGTCCGTGCACGCGTGGAAAATGCTATACTTTTTTTTTTTTTTTTAGGAGAGTAATTCGGTGGTCAAAAAATGTTTGTTATCATATGTTGATCAGTATCAATGTAAGGTCTTTTAGTTGCAAAGAATAATCAAAACACTATTACATACGTGTTAAGTATAAGGTACTAGTGCGTAGCTTCCAATGGACATGAAATTTCATATACTGTATGTAGAAATAAATGACATAGTTACATGTCACATCATTATTGCTTCATAAGTACCGAACAGTGTAAGCTTTTATAATTTCAAAATAAGATAGTTTAGCTGTGTTGGTTTATTGCGTTGAACGTTATGTGGATTTGCGGCGAAAGTAAAAAGATAGTAACTTTTTATATGTACACAATGAATACATGATTGTAAATTGTTGTTAAATTAGCATGATGTAAAAACAGTCTAAACCTATTAATAATTGGTTTGTATAGTTAGCAATTCTGCTGTGATGCAACTTTCCTGAAGCATAAACAACATAACACCATTGACGCAAGCTAAGTTGAATATGAAAGGAAATAAAAATCAACAACTATTACGCGGCAAAAGCAGACGGTAGCTTACACAAACACAATATAATATCAAAGTAATTTGAATGATTGGAAGAAAGTTATCATTCAGTTCATGACTAATGCTCCCGGCGATTGTACGATAGGTAGGTATTTTTGTATGGTTAGATAGTATAGCGTAAGTCATAGTGGTACAACAATGATCCGAATATTGGCAAAAACGTAACCGTTCAAAAGAGCACTACCCTGTTCTAGGATAGTTTTAACTAATTAATTTAGCTGAATATGTCACATGCCGGATTGTAACATAAAATAGATGCAACATCAATCTGTTGACCATGCATACAAAATGCAATGCTAGATATGGGAAGGAAACCAAGCTATAGAAAGTTAAGCAAAATCGGTAATTGACGATTTTTTGAGAAAAAATATTATTATTCAAAGTATACGAGGGAGAGTTAACATTAGAAAGGATAATAATACTGTCAAACAGAGCATGTATCAGCCACGGCAAATCAATTCAAAAAGAAACGGTGTTTGCATCGTTTGAAAAATGTTCTCAGCCATACCTTTCGCTAAGATCGAAAGGTTTAAATCAGGAAAAGGTAGGATAAAAGGGAGATTAAGGGACATGATTTAATTTTATTATACCTTTTTGCATTTATGTGTGCATACATACACACCGATAACAGCGATAAGAAACGGAGTGAAAAAGTATGAACTTTTTAAAATATACAAAACATAGAAGTTCATTTCAATCAATACATCTTTTAACCCATGGTATCGATCTTGAATTTATTAAATACACTTTTATGTCAACTAACCTTACTAAGAGGAAAATAGGTAGTAAGAGATCAAATGTTCAAACATCTAATAACTTATTGAAGCATAAATATAGAAGTTTCTAACCCTTTTTTGTCAAGAAAAAACGATATTAGTTTGAAAAGAGGATATTATTTGATATTTAAACTTTCAACAAATTTTAGTAAGCTTCAAAAAGCATGACAATGCTTGAGATATAATGAATTGATGTTGTAATCATTTATTGTTTTTGTACACCAATAAAGTGGCATCCTTCCTTGAATAAAAAGGAATTACATCTGCGTATTCATGGGAGGAAGATCTACGAAATCCGTTGAAAATATATATATTTCATCATATAAACACACAATACATCTCTACGAACATAATGTATTTGCATGCTCAGATTGGAATGCATCTAATGAAAACTGGATTAATTCAATAATGTGCTTGAGTAGCATTACTACATACCATATGAAGTATGACACAATAGAATGTCAATTAGAAAGAAAACAATTATCATAGACAAAATTATAATTCTAAAATAGAGAAAAAAAAAGAAATAAGAACAAACACTACAAGAGAAAGGGCTGATTTCTGACGTCAACTAGCGACGCCATTATGACCCATCTTCGGTACGGCGTCGTTAAATTTATTTGCGATAGTAAGGCGTCATAATTGTGTTGCTAATTTGCTATGTCTTAGCGACGACATGACTATTATGACGTTCCTCTACTGGCGTCATAAAGGCGATGGAAAAGTGATGTCAAGAAAATTTAGCAATCCATGTTATCCATACCTACGCAATCTACGCCATTAACCTGATTTAATCCAATGGTAACTACTAGCAATCCAAAATTCAACAATGAAAAATCTGTACCACAAATTAATAATCTGACGTCCTGCTCCAAAAAAAAAAAAAAAATGGCTCCAAACAATTTTTTTTGTCGTCCCTCCTATATATTGATCGATGTTCTATTCCCCCCAACAGCAGTAAACCCTAATTGAAATTCAATCTCTTTTAATTTCACATCTAAACCAAAATCCTATTTTTCCCTAATCGTGCTTCAACTGCTTTCTTAACGCACCCCTTCAAACTTCTCATAAGTCCCTAATTTTTGACCTAAACCCAAGCTTTCGTTACCACAAATCTTGAAACCAGTTTTGAACATATGGACGAACGCATTCGAACTCTTACAGAGATTGGAGTTAAGTTGAAGCATCGTTCCCCGCTTGTTTTTGTTGATGATGAGCCTACAAAAGATGATATGTGAGAAGGTTAGTAGATGAGGATATACAAAAGTCTCCCCATTCGTCAATTCACCACTTCTGTAATGTGGTTTTATAAATAGAAACTAGAGCTTTGCAGCTTTGTACCGTTTGTGGTAATCTTAGACTTCAGTAAGATGATTTGCGAACCAAAAACAGAGCTTAGCAGGCTTTCAATTTGTAATTTTAGTCACAAAAAAAAAACAGGGCAAAATAAGGTAATGAGTTTATATGTGAAAAAGGTTATTGCATGAGGATATAGTGGACAATACACTATTTTTTTCCTGAAAATGGATATATAATTTTGTCAAAATTGTTGTTCTCCAGCAGAGAAGCAAACCGTAGATGGTGTCCTACATGACAATTATTCTTCCGGTTAATGACTATAAGTTGATGCTTTGTCAAATTCCCTAGTAGTTTTTGTATTTGTTTTAAAATATGATAGTATTTCTTCTCTAATTTATGGTGAAATTATGTTATACACGCACCTCTTTTTTCTTTCATTACCTAGTTTTGGAGGGTTTTTTTTCTTTTTTGTATTTAGTGAATCTTGCAGCTTTTTTGCTTCCTGGACCTCTTTCTCAAGTTTAGACACATGCTTCACAAGTATACTTCCTAGGTCTGAGGTGGGCTCTGTATGTTTTTGTCTACATTCTCCTTGCAATTACTCTCTTCATCTTTGAATTTATTACCTAGTTTTGAGTGTTGGATCCTCTTATATTGCAAAAGAAAAGCGACATTTATCGGTTATGAATTTCTCTTGGCTTCATAATGACCTAAAGTAATAAGGGTCTACAATTTTTTTTTTAATTATCTTAGATCTTGGCTTTAACTTAACTGATTAATCAGTACCTCCTATTTAGGGTAATTAACTAGATCAGCATTTTGATTTGAGGTGCTTTTCTTCCTATTGTGTGATTTGTTCCTCTTGGAATTACAGAATAAAGACATGTTGTGTGACGACCCAAATTCCAATCACCTAGAGTCGATGTTTAAACCAACTCCAGATGTTTGAAAATCGGATTAGTCGGGGTAGTACACATTAGAATAAAACAAAATAAACCTTTATTACTCAACATTTGATTACAACAGAATTTACATTACCAGAATTACAACAGAATACACAGCGGAAAAGAAAACAATACGATAGCAGAAGAACTGATTTGTTATTTAAAAATTCATGTATAAATTTACATTTCTTCCGCTGTACAAAAGTATTGTATACAACTCTGATATTATATGAAATTTTATCCCGCTGCAAATTTTGTACTCTGTGATTCTGTGTTAATTCTGTTTAACCCGCAAAAGACAATAACAATCTGTCATTTTGGACGTCTAAAGTTGGTTTAATTACCGATTTTGGGCGGGCAAAATGCCAGATCGTTACTTGTTGGACTTTCATTAGCAAGGAAGTAACCGCTTGAGCTTTAGCCTGGCACAATGTTGATCTCAAATTGCACCAGTAATGAATGTCACTATGTAATCAGCATCCCTACAGCTGTACATGCATTTTATTTCGAAGCACAGTCGATATTCAGCTATATGGTTGTATCTTCTGTTACCAAAATAGTAACTAATGCACACACATGCAAAATTTCAATTAGCCTCCATAAACTTTCTATTGCTGTTGATTCAAGTTTGTATATTTTGATGTTATTCTCTCTTTGTTCCACCTGAAAAAAAAAAAAAAACAGTGCTTTAATAAATAGCTGTTCACTTGATGAATTATACAGCAAGGACAAACAGGGTTTTCTAACTTTATCCAGGTGGCTGACAATGCTCGTATTTGTTCTTTGTTTATTTGATTCAGGGATTTTCTCTTTCTTCCATATTTCTTCTTTTGCCGTTACCTTTTGTATTTGTGTCGTTGAACTCTGAAAATTTGTGATGGTTGAGAAAAAAATCCTGATCAGTTACCTTTGTTTATCGCTTTTCGATTGAAATAATTACAGTGATTTGTTAGCAATTTTGATGGATCCGTTCGATTCTATTATCAATTTCGGTTTGGTTGGCTTCTCTTAAATTTTCGGTGTCATTATGGGTAATTTATGTTCAGCTAATCAAACAAAGATTTATACCAATTCCGAACCGTTCTTCGGTGTCTTGTTAATGAGTAGAACTGTTCTTCAGATGTCCTTTCCTTATCACATTTTTTTCCTTATTAAATATTGTTTTGGTATGCTGTAATCCTTATCAATGTTGCAGGTTTATCTTTCACAGACTATTAGATGTTTTGGTTATATTGTTGCTGTTTGCATCGTATTGCATAAGAAACACAGAATAATATCATCTCCGTGCTGCAACTTTATCAAAAGATACTTTGGTTAGCTGGACTTAACGAAAAAAGGGTCCGAGTTTTTATTAAGGTTGATCTTTTATTGGTTAAAATCAAATAAATCAAGCAAATCAATTAAGCTTGATTGATTTGGTCTGGACTTGATAGTTATAAATTGATTCGTTTTTGTTTTCATTTTGTATTATTTTGGTTTAAATATTATCAGTTTGGTTTTAAAAAATATTGGTTTTGTTTCGTTTGGTTCCCTTAATTGGTTATATTGATTTCAACGTTTTTGATTGGTTTTATACTGAATCAACCATTTATTCATTCCTGGTTTCTATTCATTTTTTCTTTTCTACTGTTGTTGTCATCTGATATTCTGTCACTGACTTTGTTTTCTTCAGTTATTTGGTTCAGTAGAGTTGCATCGCCTATTATTTTGATCCTAGGATTTACAAGTGCTACAGAAAGATTTGTTGGATTCGCGAGAGAGAGAAAATACTATAAACTTTTCCAACTAATTGGTCTTGTTCTACTTCAGTGTGTTCGTTTGAGTACAGATTATGTGTATCTTAGTTAAAACACGCATGTGTTTTATGTATTGGGTGATTGTGTTGGCTTTTTTTAAGATGATATTTTTATACATTGATATTTATTTCGTTCAAAACCATCTTATCTTTACCATTATATATAGCAAACAGGCTGAACATTAAAAAGGATACCTAGTTACATAATTGTGTATACATTTATTTATTTATTTATTGAATGTTTGTTTACACAGGTGTGGAGATAACTGAAAATCGCCCTAAGTATGACCTCTAATATTTTTTTTAATTAATAATCATATGTTCTAAAAATTGTGCTTGTTCACAAACCGCATTGAGTATTTATGCTGGCATGATACTTTTGTTTGTCAGTCAGAAAATCGGGTATTTTATTGCAGTTCATATTTATGTTGGGAATTTTTTATGGCACAATGGTAGTTGTAATAAGATGTTTCTTTGTAAATAGTGAGACTTCTTATAGGAAGGTATGTTGTAGCTGGGAGAGGAAGAGTGTTCTGCAAACTTGTCCAACAAAAGAAAAAGAAAAAAAGGGACCAATACTGCTTACATAGGAGTATTCTTTCCTGGACAGTCAAATTTCTTCCCTTAATGTATATAAAAAAAGTCCTAACTGATGGATTCAAAGAAACTGATGTGAATGGAACTATACTTACATGGGTATGATGCAAAAAGAGTGAAGTCAAATTCATGTTATGCGTTTTAAATTATACTGGCTAAATTTGGGAAACTTTTGTGCTTACTGCAGGATATTGGTGTTAGCAGAAGTCGACTGTGCTGGAAGTTTTATGAGTATGTATATTGGTCAGTACTTTATCAGAGCAGGTATAGTTTGTTTCGTGTCCTGGCAAAACATGTTATTTCAGAAAGACCTTTCATTGTTCTTAATTGGAGTTCGCCATAGGCGAGAAAATGGTTGGCTTAGTTTGGATTCGATAAAAAATTATTAGAACCAAAATAACCATTCAGCAAAAGAAAGTTGAATGGAACCACATTTTTCCACTGGCGAAACCAATCATGATATAGTATAGTTGGTTTAATTCATAGATCATTGAACAATCTGGATTGTCTTGTCCTCAACATAATATGCAGACAAAATAGTTGATTAACACCTATGTAAAGATGTGATGATTCTATGCTTTTCGGTAACAACCTTATCCTTCTCCACCAAAAACTTTCTACATTAAATGAGAATGATGCAAAAAGATAGTAACTTTTTATATATACACACAATGAATACACGATTGTAAATGGTTGTTAAATGAGAATGATGTAAAAACAGTCTAGACTTATTAATAATTTGGTTTGTGTATTTAACAATTTATGCTACGCACGTAGAGCTTTTTTTTTTTTTTTTTTTTTTCAATAGCTCATACTAAAATTTCTACATTAACGTTACACGAAATTGGAAAACCTTTTAATATGATTAGAGGTATTATAATATGGAGCTACGTGATTTGTTTTCCCCTGCATGAACCTAAAACTGATTACATGTGCAGTGAATTTAATTTCAGAGCATTAGCTTCAACATTCACTCATCCATCAATGTTTTGCCTCTTTTGTTTTTGTACTAAGACCATTGCATTATTGGCAACTTTATCAAGCTGTAGTGATGCAACTTTCCTGAAGCAGAAACAACATAACACCGCTAACGCAAGCTAAGTTGAATATGAAAGGAAATGAAAATCAACAACTATTACGGGGCAAAAGCAGACGGTAGCTTACATAAACACAATAAAATATCAAAGTAATTTGAATGCTTGGAAGAAAGTTATCATTCAATTTCATGACTAATGCTCCCGGCGATTGTACGATAGGTAGGTATTTTTGTATGGTTAGATAGTATAGCGTAAGTCATAGTGGTAGAGCAATGATTAGAATATTGGCAAAAACGTAACCGTTCAGAAAAGCACTACCCTGTTCTAGGATAGTTTTAACTGATTAATTTAGCTGAATATGTCACAAGCCGGATTGTAACATAAATTAGATGCAACATCAATCATTGACCATGCATACAAAATGCAATGCTAGATACGGGAAGGAAACCAATCTATAGAAAGTTAAGCAAAATCGGTAATTGACGATTTTCTGAGAAAAAAAAATATTATTCAAAGTATACGAGGGAGAGTTAACATTAGAAAGGATAATAATACTGTCAAACAGAGCATGTATCAACCACGGTAAAGCAATTCAAAAAGAAACAGTGTTTGCATTGTTTGAAAAATGTTCTCAGCCATGCCTTTCGCTAAGATCGAAAGGTTTAAATCAGGAAACGGTATGATAAAAGGGAGATTAACAGACATGATTTAATTTTATTATACTTATGTGCATGCATGTGTGTGTACGCTGATAATAGCAACAAGCAAACAGAGTGAAAAAGTATAAATTTTTTAAAATGTACAAAACATAGTAGTTCATTTCAAGCAATACATCTTTTAACCTGTACTAAGAGGAAAATAGGTAGTAAGAGATCAAATATTCAAACATCCAATAACTTATTGAAGCATAAACATAGAAGTTTCTAACCCTTTTTTGTCAAGCAAAGACGGTATTAGCTTATAAAGAGGATGTTATTTGATATTCAAACTTCCAACAAATTTTAATAAGCTTCAAAAAGCATGAAAATGCTTGAGATATAATGAATTGATGTTGTAATCATTTATTGTTTTAGTACACCAAACCAATAAAGTGGCGTCCTTCCTTGAATAAAAAGGAATTATATCTGCGCATTCATGGAACGAAGATCTACAAAATCCGTTGAAAGTATATAAATTTCATCATATAAACACACAATACATCTCAACGAACATAATGTATGTGCATGCTCATATTGGAATGTATCTAATGAAAACTGGATTAATTCAATAATGTGCTTGAGTAGTATTACCACATACCATATGAAGTATGACACAATAGAATGTAAATTAGAAAGAAAACAATTATCATAGACAAAATTATAATTCTAAAATAGAGAAAAAAAGAAACAAGAACAAAAGGGGAGAATTCTGCTGATTTTACTAACAATAAATATAAAGGAAAGAAAACCTAAATTGCATATTCCATGAAATTATATATATGTGTGTGTGTATGTATATATATATATATATATATATATATGTATATATACATATACACACGCACACACACACACATACACATACATACCATAGTTATCAAGACGCGCCTAAGCGCAGAAAAGCCTAAGGCTCAAGGCTTGCGTTTTTTTGCAGTTTGAGTGTGTCTTTTTGTTGTTTGAGGCACTTTTTTTTTAAATTCAAAACTTTGTTTATACGTAATTAAATAAATAAATTTGATTGTTCAATAAATTATAAAATATGGCTTAAAATTTAAATCTTGTTAATAAAATATATAGATAATTGAATGAATTGTAAAATATGGTTTAAAAATTAATTGTAGTTACTAAAATAGCAAATAAAACTCATATAAAAGACACAAAAAAGCCCTAGGCTCGAAAAAGCACCAGGCTTAATGCTTGCGCCTTTTTGCGTCTTAGCGCCTTGACTACTATGATACATACAAACATAAGCTTACTCAGTCATAATATAACTAATGATACTTGGTTGAAAAAAGACGATGATGCATCATTTAAGAAAGTCATGTTTGGTTAAAAAATGATGATAAAAGCAAAGGAATACCAGAAATCAGTAAACAAACTATTAAATAGAGGTTTAGATGAAGAAGAAAGTGTAAAAAAAGGCAAATATTACCGTTGGACATGTTAATGTTGATGAAATTACACAACCTACCCTCATTGAATTCCATCTATTATTCATGTTTTAAGGACAAATTAAGTATTTAAAATAAATATTTTTGTCCTTCTATATATAAATACGATCCTTAATGTGTGGCCATAGGGAACATCTTAACAAAACCCAAAATGAATAACTAAATATACATCATACACATAAACAATCATCCGGAGTTACATTGTCGCAATTATACTTAGGGTGCGTTCTTTTTTGCACCGAAAGAGACAAATTGAAGGGGTTGAGAAGGGGAAAGTTCGTGAAAGGGGATGCGTTCTTTTTACGAATGGGGCAAAGCGAAATGAGAAAAGTTATTATTTGTTAGTGTTATTATTTTATTTATGTTAATTAGTTTTAAATACACAATACGTAATACATAACACGACATATGAAAAAAAAAAAAATCATAGTTCATAATTCACATTACAAATGCGGAAATAAAAGCACCGATTAAAAATTGTAAAAAAAATAAAATACAAAACAAACACATGTTATTTCTCAACTTGTTAACAAGAAAAATAACAACCTTTCTAAGCTGCTCGGGGTCGTCCAGCAAGGTTTGTAAAGGATTGTAACATTTGCTATCATAGTCAGCCAAACAAATAGCGATCTGCCACTGCTAGTAGTTGTTACCCTCCTGCTTCGATGCCATGCACCTATCGAGAATTAAATCATGCGAAGAACCGCCAACAGCTCTAGACGGACCACTATATGACCGCTGTTTAGGCGCCTTATGATTGGTGATCCTCGCAGTTTCAACCTTAAGGTAGTCGCCGTAAGATTTTTCATCAAACTGCAGCTGAACCAGGGGGGGTGCTGTGGAATAACGAACTTAGATTTGTCAGTCCGCATGCAATCACCAAAAAGCACATCTAACTTCCTAAAACGAGCAAGCGAGACATATCTGAACTTGTGATTTCTTGATGCAGATGTATCCTACCATTGGTCGAATCCACTGACTGTGTCATGTTCCTCATTTCAGTACCCATCTGGAATCTGTAGCAGCTTGTTTCACGAGCTCCACTCACGTTTTAAATTATCGAATTTGTCCTTCATTTGCCCAACGTTGTAGTTCATGCCAATTTGGTCGATGAATATATCAATAGTCTCCTAGTACCACTGTTAGGGCTGTCAACGGATGCTTTCGAATACGGATAGTGTCATATCCGTAGCCAAAATTATTTCGGATATCCGTATCCGCTTAATTTTCGGATACAGACGGATATCAGATATTTATGCGCTTTGCCAGTAATTAATAAATTTAAGAGTATAAATAAAAATGTTTGGATCAACATAAAATAATTTTTATATAATGTTTATAAAAAACCAGGAAATAAAGAAATGTGATGATGAAACATTGTTTTATACTAATATCCATAAGCATATCCAAAAATATTCCAAAATTAAATACTAAAACTACAATTTTTCAGTAAAAATGGACAAAAATTTATATCATAGTAACATCCAACAGTTACAAAATAATTATTAACTCTATTTATCTATTTTGAGTTATATATATTACATCAATTAGTCGGACGTATATTTTTTGGATATGGGATATCTGTATCCGCTTTTTGGATAATGTCGGATAACATATTATTTTCATATTTTCGGATACGAATTCAGACGAATATCGGATTTTTAGGTTATTCATTGACAGTCCTAACCACTGTGTAAGCACATGTAACGATGTTTTCGTAACAAACATCGATAAATGTGTTTGTACGATCGTCGTTCCAGTCGACGATGGTGCGGGTGGAAGAAGCAGCAAATTGGCTGGACATTCTGGAAAAAGAACGAAAAATAAAATTCAGAACAAATTGAAAAAAATATACATAGAAAATAAGAATATGAAAAATGCGAATATTTAAATTTTTTTACCTAAAACAATCGAACACGAAACTTGAAAATATTCTTGAATTTTCGAATTGTATGTGGTTAGTTTGGTGATTTAGAAAATGAAATTGAGTTGTATATATAGGTGATGAAAGGATATGGCTGTCGGACGTCTTCGAAGCGTCAGACCGAAACGCAAAATGGAACTGTCTAGAATAAGAAAACAACGCTACCTTAGTATCTTTTTTTGATCCATGCACTTCAGTAAAAAAAAGGTTTTGATGTGCGTGCTTTGATTCTTGCAACTTTTTCTATTTTGCGTCCTCTTTTCCTTCGTATTTTTATCATTATCAGGACTGCTAAGCCCATGCCATTCTATAATGCTGAGCATATACATGCCTTTTTTGTTATACTGAATGTATTTTACTGCTATTAAATAGATTGATAGGTACCAATTTCTCCACTTATGAAAGTTTTGAAATATTTCTTCCCACCTTTTGTTAAGACTGCCACCCTCCTACTGATATTATGATAGGCAATTGGTGTCACGATATAATGAATTTTTAAACTCTTCTTTTTCTTTGTCTTCATTCTTGTTTTAAAAATAAAAATTCAATGCAGCTCAAAGGATAATCTGTTTAAGTTTATGTTATGACATATAAGTTTTCTGTAAAAGATGGAAATATAAAATAACTCCATAGTGATATACCTTCTAACAGACTTATAAAATGACAGTCTAAACAATACCATTGTGATGTTCGACAACTAAAAGCAATGATAATGAATGTCTCAGGTAAGTAGACTAATTAGTAGAGTGATTTACTCATCAAAACGGAATAATGTTTCATTTAATAGAAGAAAGAAAAGATATACTATGATACACATATAAGTCCGATTCGAAACACCGTCGTCTTCAGAAAAATATATCGGCTTCGTTGCATTGATTGATACTGCAACAACAAAAGCAACACGATCCATCAAACTGTTATCCACATATCTTGCCTAGATATTTCAGTTACAGCCCAATCAGTGAAGAAATAACACTCCTTTCTTAGCAGCTAAAGGTAGAAAAACAAAGGCTGACAGATGACTCATTTCAGAGCATCTCTAGAGCATACGCAACAATTTGACCATATATTATTGTGTACTTTACATTCCGTATGTGTATGTTATATCTACCAAAAATGTAAGAAAAAAATGTTGGCACAGTTTGAGCTAATGAAGAAGCTTTAGCAACATGGTTCTGGTGCATTCCAATATTCGCACCAGGTGCAAGTTGGTCGACAAGCAAGGACAAACGGGAAGCAGGCACTGAAATCATGACAAATTAATCACCATTATTGAGCTTTTGTATTCCCACCGAAAAAGAAAGACATATACTTGCTTTAGTTCTTGCCCATGTTGGGCTATTTGTTGAATTCTTGAACAAATTATGATTGAGAATGTAATAGAGTATTGAGGAGAAAGAAATGAACACAGATTCTCTTTATTTTATTCTGAACAAAAAATGAGTTTTAATGATGATACAAACTGTGTATGATGCAATGCTTTTATTGGAAAAACATGTACAGGAGATAACGGCACCAATAATACAATTGGACTTTGAAATAAATCAATATAATCTGGCCTAAGGCAACACGTGAGATGCACGAGTCCGCCATATAACTTTAGCAACGGAAGTGTAAGCATCAGCTCGATAGATTTTGAATTTCCATCTCCATTGGCTTTGGATTTTTAGTACTTTGTTGCAAAGCATTTTCATTCAGTTTTACCACCTTTGAAGGATCAGTCGTGGAACTTATTATCTAATCATATAATGAATGTTATGAATTTAAACTGAAAAATGCTTTCTTTCATTCTGATGAATTTTAAGGATTGACTGTTACTGCTTTTAGGGACCAATGGCTGCTGCATTCTTCACAGCTAGGAGGATGGAAATGGAAGTATTGGATAAATTGCTATCAAGATTGAAGGCCATGAATTCAAATGAGATAGGGCTGCAATGCACTCTTTGTTTACGCTGTAATATTTGTTTGATTTTATCTTTATATTCACATTCATGTAATACTTGAACAGTATTCTATTTGAAATTTACCATAAATGCTAATTTTTTTTAATGTATATCCATTTGGATTTCATGTATCCTAGCAATATGAGTTCACTAGTATTCTGTTTAAAACTTACCAAAAGTACCAATGGATACCTATATCCATTTGAATTTCATGTATTTACCAAGCAAGTGTTATTTGGTTGATTGAACTTCTAATATTTTTGGATATATGGGTTCTAAATTCTTCATTTTTTTGGTGGACAAATATAAAAGAAGCTGAGAGAGTGAATTCTAAGTTTAAGCTCTATGCAAGTATTTTCTACCATAATTTATTAGATCATCACCATTTTCATCGAATAAATAATTCGTACTATTCGGCTGTGTAACCTCATGCTACACACCCCGTCTTCCTAAAAAATAAAATTTCGTACTATACATGTTTTCTTGCTTTACATTATAAAAGAAAGGGTTACCTTGGTCCAATTTGTATTTATCATAGAGATTGAGAAGATATTTGATGTATTTATTTTGGTATCTCACACATCTAATTTCATGTAGGTAGGATTTTAGCTCAAAAAGACAACAAAAAAAAAAAGGAAAATTGGATCTTATGGATGCTTTAGCATATCCAAGTACAAACTTAAATTAGAAAATTACCGTTTGCTTTTTGTTCAAATAAAATATGGTTTCTATTAGGGCTGACAATTAGAACGGAAGATCCGAACCGAACCGACCTGAAAAGACTCGAACCCGAGCCGAACACAATGGGTCTCGGGTCAGATATAGGTGATGAAAAACGTATTTAAGATCCGATCAAACCCGACCTGTAAAGACCCGACCCGACTAAAAAGCATTGGAATATATGTATTTTTAGTGTTATTATTCAACCGGACCCGAACCGAAGCTCGGCTCGGCTCAAGTCCAGATTTTTAAAATGTATAGCTCAGACCCGACAAATCCCGACCCGCCTAGAACCGAGACCCGCCGGGTCGGGTTCGGATTCGTCGGGTTGGGTCTAATTGTCGCTCCTAGTTTCTAGGCCTTGTTCGCTTAGATATAATGGATTACATTTGTAATACTTGATGTCCACGCATTTTGGTAACTATCATAACTAATGAACAATAATTTTTTTTGTTAAATTTCATGACGATACTGTATGATAGGTTGAAGAGATCGAGGATAGGTTGCGATCAGTGAAAATGTCGTAAGAATCAGAGCTTGGAAGCTATAAGTATCGCATCACAAATGTGATAGGAGCTGGGAGCTAGTTGCAAGAAGCTGAGAGCATATCCTGGTGTCTAGACCTGAATCCAAACTTCTGGATTTCTAAATCTAGATATTTGGATTTTAAGTCTGAAGCTTTTTGAGATCTGAACCAGATGTCTGGTTCCAAAATCAGACGTCTACTATCCTGTGACACAAGATCTGAAAGCTATATATGATAGACGTCTGGAATTTAATGCAGACGTCTAAAATGTGAAATTGAACATTTTTGCTTTGTTTTGCTGGAGATTTTTGATGGGGGTTTGAAGGGGCAAAAAAATTATTTTGCTATGATGAAAATCTTCCATATATAAGCTATTTTCATATTCAAAGTGAATAGAACTTCTAAAATTGTCCAAGGGTTCATCTTAAGGGGAAAACTAGGGTTTTAACCTAGATTTAATTTCTTGAATTCTCTATCCACAAACTTAATTCTAAATCGATTATTGGTGATCAATGTATCAATTTCTTGTATTCTTTTTTTTTTTTTTTTTTGGCAAAGTCATTTCTTGTACTCTTTTTATGATCGTGTTAATAAACAAAGTAGATGTAAACTAATAAATCATTATTGAAACCATTATAAAACTAGTGTGTGCTTTATTTTCATTGTTATTGCTTAATTTGATTTCTTGCGATTGAGATAGTCGTATTTGGATTGGTTATTTACCGTTTTAGTCATTGAGATATCGTAGTCGGTTGCTTTTGCATGCCTTTTAATGATCCCGTCTTCTATTGGGTTTTTGATTTGGATTTTGTTGGAGAATGGAGTTTTGATAACAACAACCTTATTTCAATATTAATAGATTATAAAATATATACTAATACTTTTGTATAGAATATACATATACACACACATATGCAGGATTTACATACAGGAAATATCACTGAAGACTGTACTGTTTAAAGATACTAGAGATTCAGAGTTTAGAGAAATTTCAAGACTCGTGAGTATTCAAGATTTCAAGAGTTTAAGATTTCAAGACTAATATAGTTATAGAGTTTAGATTATGTATGACTCTAAATAGCACTCCAGGTTCAAATTCAAATTCTGATTTTCAAATTCTGTTTTCAAATTTTATCTTCTATCCTCTCTATTTTATTTTCTCTCTATTTCATTTTCTATCTTTCTATTTTCTTTTCTAACTTTACTTTAGTTTTTCAAAACTTAAGTTTTATATATTTATATAGTTTAAAACTTTATAAATTTATAAATAAGTTTATATAGTTTAAATATATGTTTTCATATGATTTTTTACTTTATAATTTTAATTTATAACACTATATTTTAATTTAATAATTTTTAGAATTATATTTATATCAAAATTAACTTGAAAAATGCTCAAAAATGAATTTTGAACTAAAGAGTATGTCGACATACATAAAACACTATATCGACATATAACTGTCATTTTTTCAATTTTGAATGGAAGTATCTTTTCACTATTTGTGACGATTCTGAAGCATGACATCCTTTCATTTACTATAGAAAGGGCTTGAATTCGAATTTTTTATTATCTCTTCTTCTCTAACTTCATCCTCTTTCTTTATGCCATTATTCTTCATCATTTTTATGATCTCTACACTTATACTCTACCGAATTAAATTCTGTTTTGACCAAACTTCTTCTCTTTACACTCTCTACTCTCTAAATCAAGTGCTATTGAAGAGTTATAGGGTTGTTTTTAATTGCTTGGGTGGTATTTGGGGTTAAACGGTTTTATCCCTTGTAGCCGTGAAATCAAGGATGGAATCGGTGGTATTTCTTGTGGCCGTGAAATCAAGGACGGAATCGGTGGTATCCCTTGTAGCCGTGAAATCAAGGAGGTTGTAATTGGATATTGATATAGTAATAAAACTCATCGCAATCCAGCGTTGCGTGGGACTGGACGTAGGAGGAATCCAAACCAATATAAAATCCGGTGTGTTCTTTCCCTTTCTGTACTTTTATTTTTGCATTTTTGTTTGAATATGTGTCTGTTATTGTGTTTGTGGTGTTTGATTAATTTGGTGATTCACACAAGTTTTAGATTTTGTTTAAATTCTCAAAAAACACTATTCACCCCCTCTAGTGTTTGTTTTGCCTGAACGATCCTTTCCACATTCCGTAACAATTGGTATCAGAGCAAGGTCTTCCAAAAAGTTCATAATCTGATTTTTGAAAATTGTTAAATGGAAAATTTTGTAATCTCTGTTAATACTAGTGTCAATTCATGCATTGTATCAATGTTGAAAGAGTCTGCATATAGTAATGTTTAAAAGGCATGTGATCTATTGAAATATTGTTCAATTCAGAAAAGGATAAGTTCTATGATTTTTGAAAATTCAAAAGTTGAAAAGATGAGTAAAGTGGTCGATGGCAATTCAAATTTTGAAAAGGTGGATATTGGAAATTCAAATCCCGAACTGGTGTGTTACATGGCTGTCGAAAATTCAAATTCTAGAAAGCAATTGGTGGAAATGAAAATGGACAAATGGATACTAGATAGTGGTTATTCGAGATATATGACTGGAAATCCAGATCTACTGAAATATGAAGATGGTGAAATGGTGAACTTCAGAGATAACTCTAAAGGAAACGTTATTGGAATCAGCAATGTCGGTAATTCTGAAACTCCTACTATTCCTGATGTTCTATTAGTTAGGAATTTAAAATAAAACTTGCTAAGTATAAGTTAACTTTGCGATAAAGGCTATAAAATAAATTTTGAAAAGAATAAATGTTTTATAGAAGATAGGAATTCAAAAGTTATATTCGAAGGAGATAGAAAGAAAAATATCTATATATTGAGTATGAAAATCTCCAACGATAATCTGTCTTATGGCCAATACAAGTGATCCCTGGATTTGGCATAAGAGATTTGGTCATATAACTTTCAAGCACATTTCTAGGATTTCTAAATTAGATTCAGTTGGAGGATTACCCAAAATGAAATTTAGAATCAATAACTTATGCAATGCTTGTCAACTCGGAAAATTAGAGAAAAGTTCATTTAAATCAAAAGAGGAAATCACTACATCAAAACCATTAGAATTAATACATATGGATTTATTTGGTCCATCCCAAGTTCAATCAATAAATCATAATCGATATGTGTACGTAATAGTTGATGATTTTTCTAGATTTACTTGGACTTTGTTTCTTAAAAATAAAAGTGATTCTTTTGATCAATTTAAATTTTTTTCCAAAAGAATTCAAAATTTATTATCACTAAAAATTAAAACAATACATAGCGATCATGGCGGAGAATCCAAAAATGGAAATTTTGAAAAATATTGTAATAAAAAGGTAATAACCCATGATTTTTCGATTGTGAGGACCCATCAACAAAATAGAGTAGTTTAACATAAAAATAGGATGATATAAGAATGTGCGAGAACTATGTTATCAGATAGTAATTTACGAAGGAATTTTTGGGCTGAGGCAGTTGCAACAGCTTGCTATATTATTAATAGAATTTCAATGAGACCTTTAACTCATAAAACTCCATATGAACTTCTATATGATAAGAAGCCAAAAGTATCATATTTTAAAGTATCTGGAAGTAAATGTTTTATACTAAATAAGATGATTTAGAGAAATTTGATTCAAAATCCAATAAAGGAATATTTATTGGATATTCAGAAAGAAGTAAGGCATATAGAGTTTTTAATACTTGAACCAATACCGTAGAAGAAATTCTAAACGTATCTTTCGACGAAAGTATAAAAGTATAATTCAAAATAGTGAAGATGACTGTGAAAATGAGATTCATGAAATAAATCATGAGGATAATCAACTAAATAAAAGAATTAGATTACTTAGAGACCATTCTGTAGAAAATATCTTACGAGATATTGAATTCGTTGTTAGAACTCGTAATCAATTAAATAATATGACTAATACTGCATTTATATCAACTATTGAACCCAAAAATCCAAAGGAAGCTTCATCCGATGATTCATGGATACTTGCTATGCAAGAAGAACTGAATCAGTTTACTAGGAATGAAGTATGGTAACTTGTTCCTAGACCAGAGGATAAAACTATAATAGGAATCAAATGGGTCTATAAAAATAAAATGAATGAACAAAGTGAAGTAGTGAGAAATAAGGCACGTCTAGTAGCACACGGTTATACTCAAGAAGAAGGAATAGATTAAGGTGAAGCTTTTGCCCCCTAGCAATACTAGAAGCTATTAGAATTTTATTAGCTTTTGCAAACCATAATATTTCAAATTATATCAAATGGATGTCAAAAGTGCTTTTCTAAACGGATTTGTCAAGGAAGACATATACGTAGAACAACCCCCTCTATTTGAAGATGAAAAATTACCAAATCAGGTATATAAGCTAAAGAAAGCATTATATGAATTAAAACAGGCTCCTAGGGCTTGGTATGATAGATTAAGAAATTATTTGTTGCAGTCAAACTTTGAAATAGGAAAATTAGATAATACTTTGTTTATCAAGAAGAATAACAAAGATATACAACTAGTACAGATATATGTTGACGATATAATCTTCGGGTCAACAAATGACAAAATGAATAAAGAATTTTCAGATAATATGACTAAAGAATTGGAATTGAGCCATATAGGAGAACTATCATTCTTTCTAGGATTACATATTCGACAATTAAAGAATGAAATATTTATTAATCAAGAAATATATGCAAGAGATATAATTAATAAATATAATCTAACAACAACAAATGGAAGACCAACACCTATGGCAACGAATATTGCTTTGAGTAGATGATACATCAAAGAACGTTGACCAAAAACTATGTAGAGGAATGATTTGATCATTATTGTATATAACCGCGAGTAGACCAGATACAATGCATAGTGTATGTCTTTGTGCAAGATATCAATCACAACCTAAGGAAACACATTTAAGAGCCGTAAAACGTATTCTTAGGTATGTAAAGCATACATCAGATTTTGAATTATTTTACCCTAAGGATAATTCATTCGAATTAGTTTCGTATTGTGACATTGACTATGCGGGATGTAAATCTGATCGTAAAAGTACTAGTGGAACATGTCACTTCTTGGGACATTCACTAGTCTCGTGGTTCAGTAAAAAGCAAAACACTGTATCATTGTCAACAACTGAAGCAGAATATATCTCTGCTTCTTTGGCTTGTCCACAAGTTATATATATGCAAAAAAATTTGAATGATTTTGGTTTAAATATAAATAAATCACCTATATACTATGATAATACTAGTGCTATGAATGTTTGTAAAAATCCAACTCATCATTCGAAAACTAAACATATCGATGTGAGACATCATTTTCTAAGAGATAACATATGTAAAGAAAATATTTCACTCGAATTTATTGAAACTAATAAACAAATAGCAAATATATTAACTAAACCATTAAATGAAGCAACATTCACTAAATTTAGAAGAGAATTAGGCATATGTTTATTAAGCGTGTTAGAATAATTAAATATATTATAGTATATAATAAAAATAACATAAGAAATTAGAAAAATAAAATTTAACACTAGAGTATGTCGACATATAACTACCAGAATTTCAAATTTAATTCCTACCAAAAATTAGTTATTTCAATTATTTAAACCTTCTATTTCGACTTTTCTTCTTCATTTTTATTTCTCTTCTCTGTAAAAACTCTAACTTAAAAAATATAATGGCCTCCGCTAATCGAAACACTCAAATCAACTCCGATTCACATGCTGGACCATCTGAGAGTCCTTTTCAACGATCTACGTTATCTCAGGTTATCAAAATCGAAGAAAAGATGGAATATGTTCCACAAATGATGACTGAAATATAAGTACTCCAGATAAAGATGAACCAAGAGCAAAACAGGCAAGGAAAAACAGTAAGGAGTTTACTTAAATACATAATGGATAATTAGCTAATCCGATTATCATCGATGATGATAATCAAGGAAGAACCAAAAGAAGAACCAGAAGAGGAAGAAGAAATGATGAAGGAGGAACAACAACAAGAGACTCAACCAACGATTACGGAAAAAACGATAAGGTTGAGTGTGTAGGAAATTTTTTTATTTGATCAAAATGAGAATGTGATTGAAAAGAATGGAGAATTCTGTCTCAATTATCAAAATTGTCCAATTCACAAATCTCTCATTGTCAAATAATTAAGTTTTTAAGGATTTCCTTGTTTTTCGTTTTATTGCGCTCCTACGATAAATCGTATTTGTATAAATTCGTGTATTTGTACAAATTCATGTTTAATAAAATTGTCATTTATGTTTATGATTTAATTAGTTATAACTCTCTAAACACAAAATAATATGGATATAAGATTAAGAGGGAGAATCATAATTTAATCACTTAAGTTCTATTCAGATAATTATATAATTTAGAGGGAGTGTTTTTAGGATTATTTTTTGATAAAGCAAAAGGGGGAGAAATTATAAAATACAGACATAGTTTATAGGATTCATATTGACAGTGGGAGTATTTAGCGGATCATCATCAACAGGTATGATATTTTATAAAATAAGGTTGTCATCATCAAAAAGGGGGAGATTGTTGGAGAATGGACACTACACCAAATTCATCAATTTACAATGGTTTTAAGCCGTTGCAAACAAATTTAGCAACAAATTTAAGCCATTGCAACTACCTGGGTTCCAAACATTTAGCAACGGCTCAAAGTCGTTGCTAAATGTGTTTTTAGCAACGGCTCAGAACCGTTGCAAAAATAGATTTTGCAATGGTTATAAGCCGTTGCAGAATCATATTTAGCAACAACTTTTGTCCGTTACTACATGTTGTAATACAACCAATATTTTTTGTTTGGCAATGGCTAATGGTCGTTGCCAATTTTATTTAGCAACGGTTTTGGGCCGTTACTGTGTTATAATTTTTCCATTTTTTTTGTTTGTAATTCTTTTCCTGCATTTCATATTCAGTAAAAATCTATTAATATTTGATATAAATACCACAATTGTTCATAATATTACAATAATTTCAATACATATGTTGCTTCATAAAGTACAAATACCAAAATACTATTCCGATCTTACATTCTGAGTTCACCAAAACAATATTACACCACACATACCATCATAAAGTACTAATACTACATACATACGTTATAATTGAAATAGCTACTACAGGCATAAACCATAATTGACAGTTTCGAACATTCGTCATAATTAAAATATCATACTACAAGCCATAAGCTTTGCCCAAGAAAAGTAGACTACATCTCCCTTCATACTCTTAACCTGCCAAGAAAAGCAGCTGCATTAAGTAAGAAACCCAAACAATTCATTGCTCATGAAACAAAATTTCATATCCTAAAACAACATATCCTAAAATTGTGCGTTCTTTCGTTAAAAACTTCATACTGATTAGGTCCTAAAACAACACGAATTAAGAGCATGATTTAAGCTCAAAAAGCTGCAAGATGAAAGTATGAGCTTCAGAAATCGAACTGCAATGTAACCTGATAGGAACTACAATATGGATATAAAATGATTCATAATATCTCATAATAAACCAGTAATGACAGGAATGAAACCTGAAATCACAATATAATAAAATGATTCATAATGTGCACACTCAAATGGCGCAACATTAAAAAAGCAACAATCTCAGTTTGACAATTGTCATAAAAACAACAATCTAAGTAAATTGCACACTCAATTGGCACGACAATCTAAGGAAATTGCGCGTTCATTTGCGTGTTATTATTGAATTGTTTATCGAATATGTCTTTCATATCATGCATTTCTTTTTCAAGCATAAGAAAATGCATCAACAAATATCATTAGGAAAATCCTATCAGAATTTCTCAACATGTCATTACTTGGTGTAATCAATATGACAATTTTTTAATAGCCACAATAAACTGATAACAGCAACTATGATCATATGACTCTAATAAAACCATGGGACTCCAATTTTTTTTACATGGCTTTCCTAATAAACTTCTAATGAATAAGAAGGGAATATCTTGTACTCCGTGTAATGTTTATTGAATCCCTAATAAAACCATGGGACTCCAAAAACGTATACTATAGTTCTGAACTCAAAAGCACATGCCAAACAAGATTCACTAAATATAAAGATATTTTTTTTCTTATCCCCCCACCTTTAACAATAATTATGATCACAGTCCAGCAGCCATTATGATCACAGTCCTGTAATCAATCTGAGTATAATCAATATGTCAATTTTTCAATGTTTACATATTTGTATTAAAGTAATATTTGCATATCCAGATCTTCTCAGAAGAAAACTGCTACTATTGCATACAATCTCTGCCATGCCGCCACATTTCATTGAGATGTTATTCATGTGTGTTAATCTAAAATCTTATGATTTAAAACCATATCTGTATTATTAGATATACACTAGGCCAAAGCATTTAAGATATTTAAATCTGTCCACTTAAATTTTAAATCCAAAGTCACTCGCATGACGACCTATTAGAGATTAAATCTGTACTTCAATTATTTTTAACACAAGTAATTTATAAAATGGAAATTTTCAAATTACTTAGTTTAATTTATACAACCATTTTTTAAGACTTGAGTTGTATATTCACACAAATCTTATTTAAGTTCACTTACATTATTTATTTTATCAGATTAAATATAAGCTTAGAATAAAAATTAAAATGATTATAATTACGACTTATCTGCAGAGTATTTAATTTTCACAATCATTATAAATTCAGATAAATTATTATTTCAAATTATCAGTTTTCAAGTCTATTTGTATAAATTTCTTAATATAAGATTTATAAGTTAACAAATGTATATAATTCAATCTGATTTCCTTTAACCTAATGTTTATAAATTCATAAAGCTATAACTCATTCAAATTTCCTTTGAAATGCTTATTTTATTCAAGGTTTCAATTTATTCATAAGGAATTTTATAATATAGGGCCTTCAAATTACAAAGTTTAATCTGCATAGCAAAGTTTTATTTACATAATAATAGGCCAAATGTTATTGTTTTATTATTTATTCCCTAAATGCTTAATACTACAATTATTTATTCATTGAAGTTTTTAATACTTTAGCAACTAATGTAAAAGAGGGATTGTCACACTCAACTACCATAACTTAAAAATTGTGATTGCTCACAAGCATGTAACTACGAAATCTAATTTAGTTTAGGCCTTCAAACCAAAATCTTTTTAGCCAAAACTTATAACACATGAAGCACTCTTTTAGTCAATTTGCTGGTCCATTTTTTTCTACCTTATTATCAATCTACATCCTAACATATTGTGCATGTTAAATGATCACACAAAATAAAAATAGTTACTAAATGATCACACACACAAAAACAGGAAGGCGCTCCACAAAATAAAAATGATAATGATAACTAAAGTGTACCAGGTTAACTGGAAACTGAGAATAAGCGCTTGAACTGGTGTTTACAGGTATCGAATAAGATTCTTCGGATGACACACAAAACCGCCAACTCCAACTTCTTCAAAGGTCATAGCAAGAGGATGGTTTTACTTGGTTGTGCTTTCATCTGGCAGCAGTATGTTGTCCACAACCAACTTCTCATACGTTGGCGGTATGGCTTTTCCATGAATAATTGAACCAATCAAAGCTCTACATACTGTACCTGTCGCAATGACCTCCAGATTAAAGTTTAATATTTCACACTTCAGACTTACCGAATCAGAAGAATTATGTGGATTGCCAATGTCTTTGTCCTGCTGTCTTTCATTCGAAGCATCGTGACATGCATTACTTCCTCCTTCATTCGAAGAATTGTCTAGTGTTTGCTTCTCATATTTTCCCTTAATCAATTCCACTAAAGATAACAATGCATCCTCTACATTGTTCATCTGATCTTCCATGTTTTGAGCAGTTTTAATTTGTTTGCGTGCAATATTGGAGGCCTTAACTTGGGTCCTTGATATCTTGGTTCCAATACTACGAGTCCAGCCTCTTTTATCCTTTCCAAAAACTTGTGAAAGTATGTCTTCATCCAGCGGCAACTCCTCTTCCTTACCGTCTTTGATTGCTTCCTTTGCCTTCGCAATTTTATCCTAATCATGAAGCTTAAATATATAAATTGAAATAGTGAATAATTCAAATAAGCAATTATTTAGCTAACTTACAAAGTATGGAGAAGTGGAATCGGATATGCTTCCATCCTTTTTTTGTATGAGTTTTCTCCCATACTTCACGGCGTGTTATTTCTTTTTCCAGATTTGCAATAGCCTACAATAAATCATGAAACAAAATCACAGCAGTTATCCAGGAATATGATGAGAACATTAAACAGGAAACATTCATGATATATATCTTGTAGCTTATTGTCAGTAAAATTATTGTTAAGTTCATTTGCTTGAGAATTCATGGTATGTTTAAGTTGGGACTGCCTAGCATAACCTGATTTATTAGCACTAGGTTGATTTTGATTTTTGTAATTCTGCATGTTAGATGAATTATTCTGCATGAAATTAATGTTATGATCCACCTACATGTTATTGTTCTAGGTTGACTTAGGAGCTTTTTTTGTGAAATAAAAGGAAATTTTCATATGACCAAAGCGCTTAAAATAATTACATCCTGCAACCAACTTATTATTCATCATCAATTTTTAATCATAAAAATATGGATTATTAGCTAGTACAGCATCGCAATCTAATTGATTGTAGAAGTCAGCTATAAAGAAGCATTGACTTTAGAGTAAGTTCACTAGTCTCCGGTTGGTTTCCAAAACCTGTTAATGAAGGCTTTCTATAATAAGGGTAATATAGTTTAGGACCCATGACTTAAAAGACTATCACATGCTTCAATGTTTCCCTAGTTGTTGATCCAATATGAGAATTTATTTTAACGCATCTCAGGTCCTTGGTTGCAAGTTCAGGAGACGAATTTACACAGACCAAACGTAAGCATATATTAATTAATGTTTTATTTATTTAAAAACTGCATTGTAATTACATGGCACTACATTTTAGTACTACAAGTTTGAGATAGTATCAACATACCACTAATCAGTATATGTTCGAATCATGATATGCGAGTTTTGAATTTATGACCGATCATCGCATCAAAGTCGAAGCACGTAACCAAAATCAATTGCTTTATAATGTAATAATCAAATGTATTTCTTTTTTATATCACCATGTAGCCATTAGATAATCGTGTACTTGAATTCCTAAACAACCACAAACATCAAAGCTATACAAAGAAATCTGATTGCTTGTGGGAAAGTTGTACAAAGAAATCTTACATTTATTTATTATTACTGATATTGAAAAGATCACGTAAATGAAATATCGGTGCTTGAACTTTAAATGCACATGTAATACATCCTTAAAATAACATCCGTATTAAAGAACTAACCAATATATAGATCAAGCCTGCCCTAAACTTCCAGTGCTATGAATGCTGAAACAACCCAGTTTTACACTTGTATTTTGTAGTGGCTTTTTGAATACATGCCACTGAATATTATTTGTGAATGAGTTTCCCATATATATTTTTTCACTAAGTTTTTTTTGGATATCATTTTAACATTGAACCAGTACGTTAAACTTTTTATTGATCTTAATTAGATAAATGGTTTTTGTTATTTTCGATTTGAATAATGTTGATGTATGCAAGGAACATACAAGATTTCCAAAGCAATGCCAAGATAGCATGACATAGTGGTAATTGTTAGTTGTGGCTTACATTGGAATGGAATGGGTGCCTGGATTGAATGGACGAATAGTCCCACATTGCGGAATATTAAGAAAGATCGTGGTATATATATGGTGTTAGTGGCATGTAACATTGGGGATTCCTTTTGTTACAGTAAGTGCTTGCCAATACCAGATTATATGCTCGATGGGTGGCGATGGGGATGTTCAATCGGGATGCCGGCATAGGAGTCTTCGACCGTTGACGCCAACTAGACACGGTGAAGCGCGTACAAGCGGAAGGTGCGCAGGGAATGTCGAAACTTAACATGGTATCAGAGCTCCATGGTTCGAGGGGACCGATATGTGTAGCATGGCTCCAAAGGGGCTTGAGCATGGGATGCTCGTCAAGGTGGAGATACGGTTATAAGCAGTCTTCCTCCACCGCTGCTTATGAGAACTCGAGGTAGCAGCCTAGCCAACTGTGAAGAGGAATCAAGGTGTAACTCCAAGATGACTTGAGCAATGCTCGCCATGGTGGAGATTGTTAGGTGTGGCTCACATTGGAATGAAGTGAATGCGTGGATTGAATGGACGAATAGTCCTACATTGCGGAATATTAAGAAAGATCGTGGTATATATATGGTGTTGGTGGCATGTAACATTATGGATTCCTTTCGTTACAATAAGTGCTTATCAATACCAGATTATATGCTCGATGGGTGGCGATAGGGATGTTCAATCGGGACGCCGGCATAGGAGTCTTCGACCGTTGATACCAACTAGACAGGGTGAAGCGCGTACAAGCGGAAGGCGCAGGGAATGTCGAAACTTAACAGCAATAAGGTGTGTACGTACTGAAACTGAAAAACATACCATATCATGTTGTACGACACCATGACTTGTTCGACTGGTGTGGTGGCCATAGCAATATCCTGATCTTTTTTTTTTGCCTAGCTTTCTTCGCTCGCTCACACCGGGTTTCACTTCGTTCTTCAAAATCCCTTTCAGTCGTCTTGACTAATAGTGGGTGGATAATTTTTCAACCTTTCATCATAATTGTTGAATTTGTCATAGTATTTTGTCCTTAACTCACTCTTAACTCACACATTTTTTTAAAAATAAAATTCTTTTGTATTTGCATCAAGTTCAAAACGTTTCTGCAAAAATTACAAATTATTTACTAAAAAGGGCATTGTAATAAAAAAAATACTTACATTGTGATAAATATACTTGCCAACAATACAACCCGCACGTCATTTTTAATTTTTGGCGGTACTTTATCCCAGCTTTCGTAGGAGATCGACACATGCATCCGCACAAGTTTACCAATGCGACTGCTTATTTTTCCCGCATTTTTTGAAACGGGAATTCCATATGCATTTATGTCAACCTTCTCAGGTTGTGTTGCTGATGATTGCGTAGACTGGGTTGGAGCTTCTCAGGACTCTGACATTCTTTATTCGAACAATTGGTGATCTGCACATATATGAATAAGGAGTTAGCACAACAGTTAACTTGAATGCATAACGGATCACAGATGTAAACTGTACATAAACTTATAGGAGTTAGCACATTACTTGTCTTAATCAAAATCAATATAAAAACCATTAATATAAAATCTATGCTATTAAACAAGTGATATAATTTTACAGTGCACAAAGAAGAACAACATGGTAACATGAAGATTAATCGCACCAGTGTGAAATAAGTTGTCTGCAATCCACCAGAGATTTAATTGACAGATTAAATGCCAATTATTAATTCCAAGAACATGGTGCTAATTAAGCAGTAGAAAAGTATTTTCGATATTTTTGTTTGCGCTACTTATAATGTAACACCCCGCCTCCGCTAGGGTCACTCGCAAAGGAATGCACTAGCTTTAAAGGGGCATTATTGGTAAACATGCACAGAAATATCACAAGACAGAACATATAAAATAGCGGAAGTAAAATCGAACTTTCATAAACATGAATACATAAGGTCTAAAGCCTTTTACATCAGAGTACATCAAAACCTGTCTTGCAATAGTAAAGAAGCATAAAGACTTTTTCATAAATTATTCCCCAAATAAAAACAGTAAAGTAGCCATAGCCAGGAAAAGTCCAAGCCATCCATGATGACCTTCAAGCAGAAGAAGTCCGAACTAAACAGCAGTGTTTCCTCCCTGTAACCTGGGGGGGAGGGGGGGAACGGAAGAAAAGAGGCGAAACAAAACGGGTCAGTCAAAAAGACTGAGTAAGCCCTATCTACTATTAGTATAAAAACTAGTAAAGTTAACTGTCATGAGAAACTGAGATGAACATAAGCATGATACAAGATAGGTCAATTAAATCAAAATAACAGGATGAACTACTGAACTCAGATAAACTAGGGTGTCGTGATAAACTACGATGTCAAGATAAAACAAGGTGTCACATTGTCAGGTTCCTATCAAGTATAATATCCCAAGATATCTATCGCGTATAACGTCCCATGGCATCTATCCTGTATATCCGCTCTGCACCTACCGTACTAGTATCCCAACTGTATTACGTGTTATCCGTGAATGACCCTTACTCAAAAGTCGTGTAATGGTCCATGTCAACCTAATATGCCGCATATATAGGTTACTCAACTCATATGTTTCTTTCCATGTATAAGTTCAGTCCTTTGCCGTAGGCTGTACGGGCTTTCCCATGTAAACGGTTTATCCTTGAAGTTGTTTTGGACTGCAACCCTTGATCTAGTTGTGTTTCCTTACCATGAACTATCGCGCGTCCACTTAGGATTTATGCCACCTAGGACCGCTAGGGATTATGCTACCTAATGAACGTTTCCGTGTCTCGGTTTGGGTTTTGGCCACCTAGGACCACTAGGGATTACGCCACCCGTCAACCGCGCCCTTGATCCCACGTATGTATCGTGAATCGTTTTCCATGTCTAGATGCACATGTTCCCCAATGTGCCATCCGAGTTCCGTGCCAGGGCAAATCAAGAAATACGGAACTCGGTCGGGAGCTTTAAATCGTCTGCCGATGCAGATATCAAGGTCTGTTTTTGTACCCGTGGCTATGGTCCCACGTGACCCCTCCCTCAACTACTGAAAGGCAATCCAAGAAAAATCATGTATAAGAACCACTCCACGGCCCCACTATAGCCCACTTTCCTACGGGCCAACCTCACCCATGAATCGATAGCAAGCACATGGTCTGTTGGGGGTTCCTTGCCTTTCCGCACGTACACGATTGACTAAAGATGGTAGGTAGTCGGCGATGTGCTATCCAGGGCAAAAACAAGAATCGTCGACTCCACGCTAATCCATCCCAGTCTTTAGGTTGCTCGCATAGCAACCAAGGCATACTCTTGGTCCTTCTAACGCAGACCTTAACCTCTCATGGGCCTAGTATAATTACTTGGCAGCCCACAGAGGGATCCCAAGAATATCCTCACGTCCCCCGAAGCTTCCACTTCGGCACCCAGTGCGCTGGAGCTTTTATCCAAGTCAGATAACTTGCTCCCCCTCGTATACTAAGCAATGACCTACCGTATCAGGTTACTCATCGTTTTGAGAATTAGTCCTATGTCCTTAGCTAAGAATTATTACTTAGTTACCCTTAACTAAGGTTTACCACTTAGCTTCCTTTCCCGTTATCCTTGATTAACCACGGTTTTCTACCTAGTTCTTCTAGCTAGGGTTTGTCTATTGGGTTAAGTGTTATCATTCAAGTCCATGACTTAACCCGCCCACGAATCACGTCAAAGATTGGCTAAGTATTTAAGTTCAAGACTTAGTCCCACAAGTTGGTTAAGTGTACCCAGAGGCTCATGACTTAACCCTATCAAGTCAAATTGGTCAAGTACTAGCTTACCTTAATCCTATCGGATTATCTTGCTAGATCGATTAAGCATAGATTATCTTAATCCCATCAAATTATCGAGTTGGATTGGTTAAGTATAGGTTGGCTTAACCCCATCCTCTAATCGTACTACAATGGTTAAGTATATTCTAAAAAGGTCTTGTGACTTAACCTTATCAGGTCCGCGTATTAGATTGGTTAAGTGTAAGTTACTTAACCCCATCAAATCATCATGTATAATTGGTTAAGTATAAGTTGCTTAACCCCATTAAATTAACACGTTAAGTTGGTTAAGTATTGGTTACTTAACCTCATTGAATTACCGAGTTTAAATTGGTTAAGTGTTTAACTTAACCCCATCGAATTACCGTGTTTAGATTAGTTAAGTGTGGATTACTTAACCCCATCTAATTACCGTGTCGGATTAGTTAGGTGCAAATTACTTAACCCCATCCCCTAATCATCTTGTATGGTTAAGTGTCATTAAGAAAACTTACTTAACCTTGCCAAATTATCATGTTGGATTGATTAAGTGTTGGTTAACTTAATCCCCGTCCACTAGTCGTATAAAAATGGTTAAGCGTCATTAGGCAAATCAAATCACTTAACCTACCCAACCTTGTCATGTTTTGTTAAGTATCATTAGCCTAACCAATTTACTTAACCCATTTACCCATGTCATATTTGGTTAAGAGTCATTAATCAAATTAACTTAACCCTATCATGTGGCATTAATTACATAATGCACCCCAACCTCTCACATTAGACTTTGTTGTGGTTACTAGTTAAGCCGGTCGGTTCCGGGTAGCTTTACACCACAACTTGGTCTAACCTCGGGTTCAAGCACAACATGACCAACTTCTCACATTGGGTCCTATTGTTTGCAACTACTAGTTAGGCCGGTCGGTTCCGGGTAGTTTTACGTTGCAAACTCAACCCAACCTCGAGTTGGCCATTTCATGTTTAGTCTAGTGTCATGTTCATAGTCAAGTTTTCAAGCAATTGGGTAGACCTAACTTAATAGGTAAATTCCCAATGGGTAGACCTAACTTAATAGGTAAATTCCCAAGCTTATGTTTTTATGCATACTTACATGTTAACTTCCATGTTATGATTCAAGTCATGTTTTCAAGTTGTATTTTCATGTTATTAGAAATTACCCATAACATAACCCAACGCTTTTAAACTCGCATATACGTTCGCAACAACTTAATGGATTAAAAGAAGAGACTTGGCAAAGGCATGACAAAAATGGATATTAAGCCACAAGTTAATCATGGTGGCAAATGAGGCACAAATGTGTTCATTAGCTTGCATGTTACATTCTTAAGCCTCAAAATCATGCATAAACCCAAACTTGGCACATAAACGAATCATGGTGACAAAAGACACGGAATGATGACTAGAAACTCGCATGTATCATCATATAAGGGTTATGACTTCATATGCAAGTTGACATAAAGATTATGAAGGTTCTCATGTTGCATAATGCAATATTTCAACATAAAGGTTGTAGCTTTTAGCTCATAAGATCAAGATAATGACTTCATAAGCTTGCATGACATGATAGCATGTATCATTCTCAATGATCAAACCCAAACTTGCAACATGAACATTTAACTTCATAGTTAATATCTAAGAGTAGGGAAAGGGCTTACATTGTTATGAAGGCACAAATCGAAATGCAAAACAAAGATTGTGATGAAGCCTATGCATGCCATCACCCAAAAACCCAAAGATGAACACTCCAAATCAATAAAAACCCCATCTTTATGAACAAAGATCAAAGCTTTAGCCTTGAGATCAACTTGAGAAGCTCTCATACTAACATAGGGACTCTCTAATACTCTCAAGATCATGAAACCTCTCATAGAAATGAAGTGGAGGCTAGGATAGTTGAGTGGAGGCCATGAGAGTAGCAATTTTGCCATAGTTTAGTTGCATGAATGAATAATGAGGGTTTAGGATAGGTTAGGGTCTTATTTATAGATTAGGCAAGTGTTTTAGGTCATAGGATTAAACATAGATTCAATCCAAGCCATCAAAGCATGTCTTGGGGAAGAAGTCAAGTGTAGGAACCATCTAGGGCCTTTAGATTAAAGATGAACCATGAGAACCATCCAAATGCAAAATTTGCATTTGAGCGAATCAGCCCACGGGTTGACAGCCAAACACCCTGGATTAACCCCTAGTCGACCCAGCGAGCTCGGGTCGACCTCAAAAATCGGCCGGTTCGGTTATTCCCCTCTCCCAATTCGCTGTTTTGAACATTTTTGCATATTTATTTATTAAATTTTCAATTATATATATATATCAATATATATATATTTCTCTGCGCAACCCATTTCACTTAATTAAGTATACTTTAATTTGGGAATTTTTCGTGAAACTTCGCGAGGCCATATCTTGGTCATACGGACTCCGATTTTCGAAAACTCAGACTCTATTTCGCGTATTTTCCGAGACGAACGCAATGGCATAGCCCGTTTCCCTTGATTCAGACTTTACAGTTTAATTCTGCCTCCATTTATGTTATAACAGGTTACTGAAAATACGGGTTGTTACATTCTCCCCACCTTTTAGGATTTCGTCCCCGAAATCTCCAAGTTAGGAAGAACATATCCTACCATCCATCATCCATCTACTCAAAACATCATCCACAAGCAACCATTGTCCTTAGATGATTTCTAATGCTGTATGAATATATGCAAAACGTGTGTGTACATGTTCCTTAGCTAATGCTAATGATCAGGCCTGAATAATCTTTCTAATGCAAAATATATATAGTGCCATGAATCCAACATGTATGCAAATAGTCCTAGCCATATAGGTACTATATGCGTGCACAATCATTCATTCATATGCAACAACCGCATGATAATACATTCGATTTCATCCATAAACAAGTATAAATACTCGTGCATATGCAATATGAAATGTGACCGAGTCGAGCTAGTATCTAATGTGTATTCGCGCATCCACGAGCAACCACTTGCAACCACTTGCAACCATATCAATCATAACATGTTTCAAATACATGTTTACATCCATAGGGTTCTACCTAGGATTCCCTGGAACAGGTTCGAGAAGAAAAACAAGACAAACTCCTTACGGGGTTTGTAACAGAAAATAGGACCGAGAGGATGTCCACAAAAGATAGCCTACAAGTAAGCTCTACAGAAAACAGGGATCAAGGATATACTCCCAAAAGAGATATCATGCGCGTATATAGTCTTTGACCATCAGAGTCGTATTTCCTCGAGCTTAATTCCATTGTGCCTTGACCATCTTTTAACTTCGCGATTTCGTAGCTTCCTATTTCCTGTTTCCATAACATGAGCTGGAACTCATTTCTTCGTCGCCTCTCGTTCCACTTGCACACTTGGCGCAAACATGACTGCGTACTCATGATCTCATGCAAGCTTTCCAAAATTCACTAGTGAATCTCGGACCTCGTACCACAAGGTATTCCACGTAGAAGAACTTTCTCTTGAAAGTAAACAGATGCCAACCAGTTTATCAAGCGCACTTACCAGGGTGATTTCTATAACCCACGCATAAGTGAAGTAAACCATCCGTCTTATCGGCGAACACCACTCGATCGGGCTTCAAATTTCCAATAAAGGCATCAAGGGATTCTAAGTAACTAGTCATGACAGAACCTCAAAAAGGTTACCCGGTACTTCGAGGGCATTACCAAGGCTAGTCAAAAGGTCTAACTACCCTCCTATCAAAACCGAGAGTGGCACCCCTACTGGATAACCACTTCATCCCTAGAA
Source organism: Allium sativum (assembly GCA_030737875.1). Classification (NCBI taxonomy): domain Eukaryota; kingdom Viridiplantae; phylum Streptophyta; class Magnoliopsida; order Asparagales; family Amaryllidaceae; genus Allium; species Allium sativum. The sequence continues at coordinate 723,117,802 of CM060920.1, forward strand.
TCCATCCATAGCTTATAAACATAAGCATTATTTCCAAACTCAACACTTGGCATAGACATTCCCAAATCCAAACAAGTCATGTATAAATGGACTGATTCTCCAATAGGACTTTGAGACAAAAATGGGATTCTCTATTACGCTAGTACTTAAGGTGCAGAGACTCAACTATCGAAGCAGACTTAAATGATACGAACAACGAAGTCCTAACGGGATGATAGAGAAGAAAAGCTAAACCTTTAACAAGATCGTTACCCTCCTTCCGAGGTACTCTAGAAATGAGAGCATACTACTGCCCTCCCGATGATCTTGTCCTTGTCCCATAATACTTAACTATCCGCCCCGTTTTACCATGCCAAAGGTACTCTCTCGTCATGGGTTTCATTGTTCATCTTTCTCCCTCCTTTGAGGACTAAGCCATACCAACAAGTTGCTCATCCTTAAGCTCGTATCCTTTATCCTCTTTCTCACTATCCTTTCTTATAACGCGGCCACTGGTCTCTTGAAAACCACCTCCATCGCATGGAAAGCACTTTCGTAGATAGAAAAGACTAGTCGCAGTTAAAACCACTGTGACTACAGATGGAGGAAAGAAAGGAAAAGAGATTTAATTAAGGAAACAAGGATAATGCTAACGGCCTTTGGGGAATAGCCTTTTCTTTTTAAAAGAAAACTTTCTTGAAAAATGCTTCTTTATAAACGATTTTCAAATAGTTTTCAGAAGGTCTTTAAAAACTTTTGCCCAATCTGGTAACCTTCTGCTCTGATACCAAATGTAACACCCCGCCTCCGCTAGGGTCACTCGCAAAGGAATGCACTAGCTTTAGAGGGGCATTATTGGTAAACATGCACAGAAATATCACAAGACAGAACATATAAAATAGCGGAAGTAAAATCGAACTTTCATAAACATGAATACATAAGGTCTAAAGCCTTTTACATCAGAGTACATCAAAACCTGTCTTGCAATAGTAAAGAAGCATAAAGACTTTTTCATAAATTATTCCCCAAATAAAAACAGTAAAGTAGCCATAGCCAGGAAAAGTCCAAGCCATCCATGATGACCTTCAAGCAGAAGAAGTCCGAACTAAACAGCAGTGTTTCCTCCCTGTAACCTGGGGGGGGGGGGGAACGGAAGAAAAGAGGCGAAACAAAACGGGTCAGTCAAAAAGACTGAGTAAGCCCTATCTACTATTAGTATAAAAACTAGTAAAGTTAACTGTCATGAGAAACTGAGATGAACATAAGCATGATACAAGATAGGTCAATTAAATCAAAATAACAGGATGAACTACTGAACTCAGATAAACTAGGGTGTCGTGATAAACTACGATGTCAAGATAAAACAAGGTGTCACATTGTCAGGTTCCTATCAAGTATAATATCCCAAGATATCTATCGCGTATAACGTCCCATGGCATCTATCCTGTATATCCGCTCTGCACCTACCGTACTAGTATCCCAACTGTATTACGTGTTATCCGTGAATGACCCTTACTCAAAAGTCGTGTAATGGTCCATGTCAACCTAATATGCCGCATATATAGGTTACTCAACTCATATGTTTCTTTCCATGTATAAGTTCAGTCCTTTGCCGTAGGCTGTACGGGCTTTCCCATGTAAACGGTTTATCCTTGAAGTTGTTTTGGACTGCAACCCTTGATCTAGTTGTGTTTCCTTACCATGAACTATCGCGCGTCCACTTAGGATTTATGCCACCTAGGACCGCTAGGGATTATGCTACCTAATGAACGTTTCCGTGTCTCGGTTTGGGTTTTGGCCACCTAGGACCACTAGGGATTACGCCACCCGTCAACCGCGCCCTTGATCCCACGTATGTATCGTGAATCGTTTTCCATGTCTAGATGCACATGTTCCCCAATGTGCCATCCGAGTTCCGTGCCAGGGCAAATCAAGAAATACGGAACTCGGTCGGGAGCTTTAAATCGTCTGCCGATGCAGATATCAAGGTCTGTTTTTGTACCCGTGGCTATGGTCCCACGTGACCCCTCCCTCAACTACTGAAAGGCAATCCAAGAAAAATCATGTATAAGAACCACTCCATGGCCCCACTATAGCCCACTTTCCTACGGGCCAACCTCACCCATGACTCGATAGCAAGCACATGGTCTGTTGGGGGTTCCTTGCCTTTCCGCACGTACACGATTGACTAAAGATGGTAGGTAGTCGGCGATGTGCTATCCAGGGCAAAAACAAGAATCGTCGACTCCACGCTAATCCATCCCAGTCTTTAGGTTGCTCGCATAGCAACCAAGGCATACTCTTGGTCCTTCTAACGCAGACCTTAACCTCTCATGGGCCTAGTATAATTACTTGGCAGCCCACAGAGGGATCCCAAGAATATCCTCACGTCCCCCGAAGCTTCCACTTCGGCACCCAGTGCGCTGGAGCTTTTATCCAAGTCAGATAACTTGCTCCCCCTCGTATACTAAGCAATGACCTACCGTATCAGGTTACTCATCGTTTTGAGAATTAGTCCTATGTCCTTAGCTAAGAATTATTACTTAGTTACCCTTAACTAAGGTTTACCACTTAGCTTCCTTTCCCGTTATCCTTGATTAACCACGGTTTTCTACCTAGTTCTTCTAGCTAGGGTTTGTCTATTGGGTTAAGTGTTATCATTCAAGTCCATGACTTAACCCGCCCACGAATCACGTCAAAGATTGGCTAAGTATTTAAGTTCAAGACTTAGTCCCACAAGTTGGTTAAGTGTACCCAGAGGCTCATGACTTAACCCTATCAAGTCAAATTGGTCAAGTACTAGCTTACCTTAATCCTATCGGATTATCTTGCTAGATCGATTAAGCATAGATTATCTTAATCCCATCAAATTATCGAGTTGGATTGGTTAAGTATAGGTTGGCTTAACCCCATCCTCTAATCGTACTACAATGGTTAAGTATATTCTAAAAAGGTCTTGTGACTTAACCTTATCAGGTCCGCGTATTAGATTGGTTAAGTGTAAGTTACTTAACCCCATCAAATCATCATGTATAATTGGTTAAGTATAAGTTGCTTAACCCCATTAAATTATCACGTTAAGTTGGTTAAGTATTGGTTACTTAACCTCATTGAATTACCGAGTTTAAATTGGTTAAGTGTTTAACTTAACCCCATCGAATTACCGTGTTTAGATTAGTTAAGTGTGGATTACTTAACCCCATCTAATTACCGTGTCGGATTAGTTAGGTGCAAATTACTTAACCCCATCCCCTAATCATCTTGTATGGTTAAGTGTCATTAAGAAAACTTACTTAACCTTGCCAAATTATCATGTTGGATTGATTAAGTGTTGGTTAACTTAATCCCCGTCCACTAGTCGTATAAAAATGGTTAAGCGTCATTAGGCAAATCAAATCACTTAACCTACCCAACCTTGTCATGTTTTGTTAAGTATCATTAGCCTAACCAATTTACTTAACCCATTTACCCATGTCATATTTGGTTAAGAGTCATTAATCAAATTAACTTAACCCTATCATGTGGCATTAATTACTTAATGCACCCCAACCTCTCACATTAGACTTTGTTGTGGTTACTAGTTAAGCCGGTCGGTTCCGGGTAGCTTTACACCACAACTTGGTCTAACCTCGGGTTCAAGCACAACATGACCAACTTCTCACATTGGGTCCTATTGTTTGCAACTACTAGTTAGGCCGGTCGGTTCCGGGTAGTTTTACGTTGCAAACTCAACCCAACCTCGAGTTGGCCACTTTCATGTTTAGTCTAGTGTCATGTTCATAGTCAAGTTTTAGAGCAATTGGGTAGACCTAACTTAATAGGTAAATTCCCAATGGGTAGACCTAACTTAATAGGTAAATTCCCAAGCTTATGTTTTTATGCATACTTACATGTTAACTTCCATGTTATGATTCAAGTCATGTTTTCAAGTTGTATTTTCATGTTATTAGAAATTACCCATAACATAACCCAACGCTTTTAAACTCGCATATACGTTCGCAACAACTTAATGGATTAAAAGAAGAGACTTGGCAAAGGCATGACAAAAATGGATATTAAGCCACAAGTTAATCATGGTGGCAAATGAGGCACAAATGTGTTCATTAGCTTGCATGTTACATTCTTAAGCCTCAAAATCATGCATAAACCCAAACTTGGCACATAAACGAATCATGGTGACAAAAGACACGGAATGATGACTAGAAACTCGCATGTATCATCATATAAGGGTTATGACTTCATATGCAAGTTGACATAAAGATTATGAAGGTTCTCATGTTGCATAATGCAACATTTCAACATAAAGGTTGTAGCTTTTAGCTCATAAGATCAAGATAATGACTTCATAAGCTTGCATGACATGATAGCATGTATCATTCTCAATGATCAAACCCAAACTTGCAACATGAACATTTAACTTCATAGTTAATATCTAAGAGTAGGGAAAGGGCTTACATTGTTATGAAGGCACAAATCGAAATGCAAAACAAAGATTGTGATGAAGCCTATGCATGCCATCACCCAAAAACCCAAAGATGAACACTCCAAATCAATAAAAAACACATCTTTATGAACAAAGATCAAATCTTTAGCCTTGAGATCAACTTGAGAAGCTCTCATACTAACATAGGGACTCTCTAATACTCTCAAGATCATGAAACCTCTCATAGAAATGAAGTGGAGGCTAGGATAGTTGAGTGGAGGCCATGAGAGTAGCAATTTTGCCATAGTTTAGTTGCATGAATGAATAATGAGGGTTTAGGATAGGTTAGGGTCTTATTTATAGATTAGGCAAGTGTTTTAGGTCATAGGATTAAACATAGATTCAATCCAAGCCATCAAAGCATGTCTTGGGGAAGAAGTCAAGTGTAGGAACCATCTAGGGCCTTTAGATTAAAGATGAACCATGAGAACCATCCAAATGCAAAATTTGCATTTGAGCGAATCGGCCCACGGGTTGACAGCCAAACACCCTGGATTAACCCCTAGTCGACCCAGCGAGCTCGGGTCGACCTCAAAAATCGGCCGGTTCGGTTATTCCCCTCTCCCAATTCGCTGTTTTGAACATTTTTGCATATTTATTTATTAAATTTTCAATTATATATATATATATATATCAATATATATATATTTCTCTGCGCAACCCATTTCACTTAATTAAGTATACTTTAATTTGGGAATTTTTCGTGAAACTTCGCGAGGCCATATCTTGGTCATACGGACTCCGATTTTCGAAAACTCAGACTCTATTTCGCGTATTTTTCCGAGACGAACGCAATGGCATAGCCCGTTTCCCTTGATTCAGACTTTACAGTTTAATTCTGCCTCCATTTATGTTATAACAGGTTACTGAAAATACGGGTTGTTACATTCTCCCCACCTTTTAGGATTTCGTCCCCGAAATCTCCAAGTTAGGAAGAACATATCCTACCATCCATCATCCATCTACTCAAAACATCATCCACAAGCAACCATTGTCCTTAGATGATTTCTAATGCTGTATGAATATATGCAAAACGTGTGTGTACATGTTCCTTAGCTAATGCTAATGATCAGGCCTGAATAATCTTTCTAATGCAAAATATATATAGTGCCATGAATCCAACATGTATGCAAATAGTCCTAGCCATATAGGTACTATATGCGTGCACAATCATTCATTCATATGCAACAACCGCATGATAATACATTCGATTTCATCCATAAACAAGTATAAATACTCGTGCATATGCAATATGAAATGTGACCGAGTCGAGCTAGTATCTAATGTGTATTCGCGCATCCACGAGCAACCACTTGCAACCACTTGCAACCATATCAATCATAACATGTTTCAAATACATGTTTACATCCATAGGGTTCTACCTAGGATTCCCTGGAACAGGGTCGAGAAGAAAAACAAGACAAACTCCTTACGGGGTTTGTAACAGAAAATAGGACCGAGAGGATGTCCACAAAAGATAGCCTACAAGTAAGCTCTACAGAAAACAGGGATCAAGGATATACTCCCAAAAGAGATATCATGCGCGTATATAGTCTTTGACCATCAGAGTCGTATTTCCTCGAGCTTAATTCCATTGTGCCTTGACCATCTTTTAACTTCGCGATTTCGTAGCTTCCTATTTCCTGTTTCCATAACATGAGCTGGAACTCATTTCTTCGTCGCCTCTCGTTCCACTTGCACACTTGGCGCAAACATGACTGCGTACTCATGATCTCATGCAAGCTTTCCAAAATTCACTAGTGAATCTCGGACCTCGTACCACAAGGTATTCCACGTAGAAGAACTTTCTCTTGAAAGTAAACAGATGCCAACCAGTTTATCAAGCGCACTTACCAGGGTGATTTCTATAACCCACGCATAAGTGAAGTAAACCATCCGTCTTATCGGCGAACACCACTCGATCGGGCTTCAAATTTCCAATAAAGGCATCAAGGGATTCTAAGTAACTAGTCATGACAGAACCTCAAAAAGGTTACCCGGTACTTCGAGGGCATTACCAAGGCTAGTCAAAAGGTCTAACTACCCTCCTATCAAAACCGAGAGTGGCACCCCTACTGGATAACCACTTCATCCCTAGAATCCATCCATAGCTTATAAACATAAGCATTATTTCCAAACTCAACACTTGGCATAGACATTCCCAAATCCAAACAAGTCATGTATAAATGGACTGATTCTCCAATAGGACTTTGAGACAAAAATGGGATTCTCTATTACGCTAGTACTTAAGGTGCAGAGACTCAACTATCGAAGCAGACTTAAATGATACGAACAACGAAGTCCTAACGGGATGATAGAGAAGAAAAGCTAAACCTTTAACAAGATCGTTACCCTCCTTCCGAGGTACTCTAGAAATGAGAGCATACTACTGCCCTCCCGATGATCTTGTCCTTGTCCCATAATACTTAACTATCCGCCCCGTTTTACCATGCCAAAGGTACTCTCTCGTCATGGGTTTCATTGTTCATCTTTCTCCCTCCTTTGAGGACTAAGCCATACCAACAAGTTGCTCATCCTTAAGCTCGTATCCTTTATCCTCTTTCTCACTATCCTTTCTTATAACGCGGCCACTGGTCTCTTGAAAACCACCTCCATCGCATGGAAAGCACTTTCGTAGATAGAAAAGACTAGTCGCAGTTAAAACCACTGTGACTACAGATGGAGGAAAGAAAGGAAAAGAGATTTAATTAAGGAAACAAGGATAATGCTAATGGCCTTTGGGGAATAGCCTTTTCTTTTTAAAAGAAAACTTTCTTGAAAAATGCTTCTTTATAAACGATTTTCAAATAGTTTTCAGAAGGTCTTTAAAAACTTTTGCCCAATCTGGTAACCTTCTGCTCTGATACCAAATGTAACACCCCGCCTCCGCTAGGGTCACTCGCAAAGGAATGCACTAGCTTTAGAGGGGCATTATTGGTAAACATGCACAGAAATATCACAAGACAGAACATATAAAATAGCGGAAGTAAAATCGAACTTTCATAAACATGAATACATAAGGTCTAAAGCCTTTTACATCAGAGTACATCAAAACCTGTCTTGCAATAGTAAAGAAGCATAAAGACTTTTTCATAAATTATTCCCCAAATAAAAACAGTAAAGTAGCCATAGCCAGGAAAAGTCCAAGCCATCCATGATGACCTTCAAGCAGAAGAAGTCCGAACTAAACAGCAGTGTTTCCTCCCTGTAACCTGGGGGGGGGGGAACGGAAGAAAAGAGGCGAAACAAAACGGGTCAGTCAAAAAGACTGAGTAAGCCCTATCTACTATTAGTATAAAAACTAGTAAAGTTAACTGTCATGAGAAACTGAGATGAACATAAGCATGATACAAGATAGGTCAATTAAATCAAAATAACAGGATGAACTACTGAACTCAGATAAACTAGGGTGTCGTGATAAACTACGATGTCAAGATAAAACAAGGTGTCACATTGTCAGGTTCCTATCAAGTATAATATCCCAAGATATCTATCGCGTATAACGTCCCATGGCATCTATCCTGTATATCCGCTCTGCACCTACCGTACTAGTATCCCAACTGTATTACGTGTTATCCGTGAATGACCCTTACTCAAAAGTCGTGTAATGGTCCATGTCAACCTAATATGCCGCATATATAGGTTACTCAACTCATATGTTTCTTTCCATGTATAAGTTCAGTCCTTTGCCGTAGGCTGTACGGGCTTTCCCATGTAAACGGTTTATCCTTGAAGTTGTTTTGGACTGCAACCCTTGATCTAGTTGTGTTTCCTTACCATGAACTATCGCGCGTCCACTTAGGATTTATGCCACCTAGGACCGCTAGGGATTATGCTACCTAATGAACGTTTCCGTGTCTCGGTTTGGGTTTTGGCCACCTAGGACCACTAGGGATTACGCCACCCGTCAACCGCGCCCTTGATCCCACGTATGTATCGTGAATCGTTTTCCATGTCTAGATGCACATGTTCCCCAATGTGTCATCCGAGTTCCGTGCCAGGGCAAATCAAGAAATACGGAACTCGGTCGGGAGCTTTAAATCGTCTGCCGATGCAGATATCAAGGTCTGTTTTTGTACCCGTGGCTATGGTCCCACGTGACCCATCCCTCAACTACTGAAAGGCAATCCAAGAAAAATCATGTATAAGAACCACTCCACGGCCCCACTATAGCCCACTTTCCTACGGGCCAACCTCACCCATGACTCGATAGCAAGCACATGGTCTGTTGGGGGTTCCTTGCCTTTCCGCACGTACACGATTGACTAAAGATGGTAGGTAGTCGGCGATGTGCTATCCAGGGCAAAAACAAGAATCGTCGACTCCACGCTAATCCATCCCAGTCTTTAGGTTGCTCGCATAGCAACCAAGGCATACTCTTGGTCCTTCTAACGCAGACCTTAACCTCTCATGGGCCTAGTATAATTACTTGGCAGCCCACAGAGGGATCCCAAGAATATCCTCACGTCCCCCGAAGCTTCCACTTCGGCACCCAGTGTGCTGGAGCTTTTATCCAAGTCAGATAACTTGCTCCCCCTCGTATACTAAGCAATGACCTATCGTATCAGGTTACTCATCGTTTTGAGAATTAGTCCTATGTCCTTAGCTAAGAATTATTACTTAGTTACCCTTAACTAAGGTTTACCACTTAGCTTCCTTTCCCGTTATCCTTGATTAACCACGGTTTTCTACCTAGTTCTTCTAGCTAGGGTTTGTCTATTGGGTTAAGTGTTATCATTCAAGTCCATGACTTAACCCTCCCACGAATCACGTCAAAGATTAGCTAAGTATTTAAGTTCAAGACTTAGTCCCACAAGTTGGTTAAGTGTACCCAGAGGCTCATGACTTAACCCTATCAAGTCAAATTGGTCAAGTACTAGCTTACCTTAATCCTATCGGATTATCTTGCTATATCGATTAAGCATAGATTATCTTAATCCCATCAAATTATCGAGTTGGATTGGTTAAGTATAGGTTGGCTTAACCCCATCCTCTAATCGTACTACAATGGTTAAGTATATTCTAAAAAGGTCTTGTGACTTAACCTTATCAGGTCCGCGTATTAGATTGGTTAAGTGTAAGTTACTTAACCCCATCAAATCATCATGTATAATTGGTTAAGTATAAGTTGCTTAACCCCATTAAATTATCACGTTAAGTTGGTTAAGTATTGGTTACTTAACCTCATTGAATTACCGAGTTTAAATTGGTTAAGTGTTTAACTTAACCCCATCGAATTACCGTGTTTAGATTAGTTAAGTGTGGATTACTTAACCCCATCTAATTACCGTGTCGGATTAGTTAGGTGCAAATTACTTAACCCCATCCCCTAATCATCTTGTATGGTTAAGTGTCATTAAGAAAACTTACTTAACCTTGCCAAATTATCATGTTTGATTGATTAAGTGTTGGTTAACTTAATCCCCGTCCACTAGTCGTATAAAAATGGTTAAGCGTCATTAGGCAAATCAAATCACTTAACCTACCCAACCTTGTCATGTTTTGTTAAGTATCATTAGCCTAACCAATTTACTTAACCCATTTACCCATGTCATATTTGGTTAAGAGTCATTAATCAAATTAACTTAACCCTATCATGTGGCATTAATTACTTAATGCACCCCAACCTCTCACATTAGACTTTGTTGTGGTTACTAGTTAAGCCGGTCGGTTCCGGGTAGCTTTACACCACAACTTGGTCTAACCTCGGGTTCAAGCACAACATGACCAACTTCTCACATTGGGTCCTATTGTTTGCAACTACTAGTTAGGCCGGTCGGTTCCGGGTAGTTTTACGTTGCAAACTCAACCCAACCTCGAGTTGGCCACTTTCATGTTTAGTCTAGTGTCATGTTCATAGTCAAGTTTTCAAGCAATTGGGTAGACCTAACTTAATAGGTAAATTCCCAATGGGTAGACCTAACTTAATAGGTAAATTCCCAAGCTTATGTTTTTATGCATACTTACATGTCAACTTCCATGTTATGATTCAAGTCATGTTTTCAAGTTGTATTTTCATGTTATTAGAAATTACCCATAACATAACCCAACGCTTTTAAACTCGCATATACGTTCGCAACAACTTAATGGATTAAAAGAAGAGACTTGGCAAAGGCATGACAAAAATGGATATTAAGCCACAAGTTAATCATGGTGGCAAATGAGGCACAAATGTGTTCATTAGCTTGCATGTTACATTCTTAAGCCTCAAAATCATGCATAAACCCAAACTTGGCACATAAACGAATCATGGTGACAAAAGACACGGAATGATGACTAGAAACTCGCATGTATCATCATATAAGGGTTATGACTTCATATGCAAGTTGACATAAAGATTATGAAGGTTCTCATGTTGCATAATGCAACATTTCAACATAAAGGTTGTAGCTTTTAGCTCATAAGATCAAGATAATGACTTCATAAGCTTGCATGACATGATAGCATGTATCATTCTCAATGATCAAACCCAAACTTGCAACATGAACATTTAACTTCATAGTTAATATCTAAGAGTAGGGAAAGGGCTTACATTGTTATGAAGGCACAAATCGAAATGCAAAACAAAGATTGTGATGAAGCCTATGCATGCCATCACCCAAAAACCCAAAGATGAACACTCCAAATCAATAAAAACCCCATCTTTATGAACAAAGATCAAAGCTTTAGCCTTGAGATCAACTTGAGAAGCTCTCATACTAACATAGGGACTCTCTAATACTCTCAAGATCATGAAACCTCTCATAGAAATGAAGTGGAGGCTAGGATAGTTGAGTGGAGGCCATGAGAGTAGCAATTTTGCCATAGTTTAGTTGCATGAATGAATAATGAGGGTTTAGGATAGGTTAGGGTCTTATTTATAGAATAGGTAAGTGTTTTAGGTCATAGGATTAAACATAGATTCAATCCAAGCCATCAAAACATGTCTTGGGGAAGAAGTCAAGTGTAGGAACCATCTAGGGCCTTTAGATTAAAGATGAACCATGAGAACCATCCAAATGCAAAATCTGCATTTGAGCGAATCGGCCCACGGGTTGACAGCCAAACACCCTGGATTAACCCCTAGTCGACCCAGCAAGCTCGGGTCGACCTCAAAAATCGGCCGGTTCGGTTATTCCCCTCTCCCAATTCGCTGTTTTGAACATTTTTGCATATTTATTTATTAAATTTTCAATTATATATATATATATCAATATATATATATTTCTCTGCGCAACCCATTTCACTTAATTAAGTATACTTTAATTTGGGAATTTTTCGTGAAACTTCGCGAGGCCATATCTTGGTCATACGGACTCCGATTTTCGAAAACTCAGACTCTATTTCGCGTACTTTTCCGAGACGAACGCAATGGCATAGCCCGTTTCCCTTGATTCAGACTTTACAGTTTAATTCTGCCTCCATTTATGTTATAACAGGTTACTGAAAATACGGGTTGTTACATATAATGCACAATGTCAACATATTTAGTTAATAAGTGCAAATTTCTGATGATATTTTTAGTGGCCCTGAGCTGATAAAGCTTTCTGGGTTTGTAAACAATCCTTACCTTGCATGCCACGATGGAGAGCTTATAGGTTTCATCCATTAAGGAACATGTTAAAACAGTTGATTTTTTTTGTTAAAACTTTACATTGCAAATGCTAGACCGACGATAACCATGGTCCAACGTGCTCATGATCTTATTCAGATTATATAGCGTGCATTTATTATTGATGTGTATATCAACAATCTAAAGCCCAAAGTTAGCTTAGTGTAAAATGCAAACATGCTCTAAAAGATTGCTTACCAGTGGAATATTATAAAAATAATACTATATTACAATGACAATACTATATAATTAGTATCGTTGATGCATAACAAATTTTATCTTCATGATTCTACCTTTTGCTGCTAGAAGTGTTAATAGAAGGGTTATTCGGTTTTGCAAGGTTCACCGGGTCAAGCAAATGAATAGACAAATCATTTTCTTTCAAATTATATATGATTCGGTCGGTTTCCCCATCGTTGTGCGATTATACTAGTTTATTTGGTATCATTTGCATGCACGTTTTCAATGCTAGTTTTGTACTTTAAGTAGTACTAGTTTTAGTACATGATTTAATTTTGTTATCTCGGTATGTTTATTTTGTTACCAAAATAAACATCGTCAAATAACGATTCATTTGTTTATTAAAACAAATAATTTTACATTGTAGAGAATATAATATATATTTAGTTAGGTTAAGCGAAGTAATTATAAAGGAAATAAAAAAGAAATAGCCATTGACGTTAGACATGTCCGACGTCAAATACTCAATTATTTCCTATAAGAAAATTAGCCAAGATGACTAGCTTTCACATTTTATATATCAAACGCATCTAGCTTCAAATGCTCAATTATTTCCTATAAGAAAATTGGCCAAAATAACCAGCTTTTGCATTTGATGTATCAAACGTGTTCAACATGTCAAGAACAGGAACTGGCCAGTTTTAGCACGTCAACGGTACCTAAGGGAAACAGTGAACATGTATTATTTATAAAATACATTAGAGATGGGTCTCTTAAACGAAAATTAATCCAGAATGGATTCTTCTCTAATTTCAATGTAAAACGGGTAACTATTTAACTATAGCAACGTATTTTCTTGATTTCTTGTGCAACTGCCTAAAGAAAATTCATGAAATTGTAAATATTAACAAAATATTATTATAAAAGAAAAAGTTGCTAAACTGTTTGCATTTATTTTGAAAAAGTGTAGACATACCAGTGACTATTGCATAGTGTATTTAATTCTAATACTGGAAAATGAAAATAAGTTACTGAAGTGTCTGCACTTTGCACTTATTGTGATAAAGTGTAGACATATCAGCAATTATCCTTGATTTATTACGAAGGATAAAATAAATTGTTGAAATGTTAGCATTTATTGTGAATAAATGTTGACATATCTACAACAATCTCCCAATTGTATATGCATTTACTAGAAATGATATATTTTTCACTTGTATGCAATGTACATTATTTTTTGAAGATTTTTCTACAATGATGTGATAACTGAATAAGTTAAAGCATTGAATTTAAAAGTATGGAACAATCAACAACAAAAAGATAAAAACATGTAATTTTTTGCTGTAATGTCTGCATTTTACTTGAAAAAATGTAGTTTTTTCTGCATTTTCGCTGAAGCTTGATTTTGTTTTGAAGCATTTTTTTTGTATTCTTCTTACATAAATAAGAAGATGATCATTTACTGAATTAAGTTTGAAGATTAGTAGCTTTTTACATTGATTTTTAATACTATATATTTTTGATGATTTTAAAAAAACCAAAACTTAATTTATAAAGTTTTTGTGCATTTTCAAACTTATGAGAAATCTTAGTCAAATTGTATTTTGTTTATTTATATTGGGTTAGTAATACGCTACTACTGATCATAAATATTTTTACTTTATTACTTCGTTTGAAGCGCAATCTATAAAGATGTGCATAAATTTGTTACATGAAGCGTCTTTGTGTGATCAACTTGACTTGCGATCATTGTGTATGTTAAAAGTGTGATGTTAGGAATTAGACTTTGGAAAACAATAGCTTTAAAACTAATATTATGACTTAATATGCAACTGGTCTTTCAGCCACGCAGCAATCAATCTCCTATTAAATGAAGCTTAGCAGTTGATACAATTTGTTTGCTGCTCCATTACTTTACTAAACCAAAAAATGAAAATAAAATAAAATGAATAAAGTAGTTGAATCCTCTTTGATCTCCCAATTCATAAAAGTTAACAAAAGGACTCTACGATGTTATACCTTTCTTTTCTGGTCAATATTATCTATATAATATATGCGAAGAATTGCAAAACCATTAAAATCAATATAAATAAGGAGTTAGCACAACATTTAACTTGAATGCATAACAGATCACACGTGTAAACTGTACATAAACTTACAGGAGTTAGCATATGACTTGTCTCAATCAAAATCAATATAAAAACCATTAATATAAAATCTATGTTATTAAACAAGTGATATAATTTTATAGTGCACAAAGAAGAACAACATGGTAACATGAAACATTAATTGAACCAGTGTGAAATAAGTTGTCTGCAATCCGCCAAAGATTTAACTGACAGATTAAATGCCAATTACTAATTCCGAGAACATGGTGCTAATTAAGCAGTAGAAAAAGTATTTTCGATATTTTTGTTTGCGCTACTTATAATGCACAATGTCAACATATTTAGTTAATAAGTGCAAATTTCTGATGATATTTTTAGTGGCCCTGAGCTGATAAAGCTTTCTGCATTTGTAAACAATCCTTACCTTGCATGCCACGATGGAGAGCTTACAGGTTCGGGAATTATTCATCCATTAAGGAACGTGTTAAAACATTTGATTTTTTTTGTTAAAACTTTACATTGCAAATGCTAGTCCGACAATAACCATGGTCCAACGTGCTCATGATCTTATTCAGATTATATAGCGTGCATTTATTATTGATATGTATATCAACAATCTAAAGCCCAAAATTAGCTTAGTGTAAAATGCAGACGTGCTCTAAAAGATTGCTTACCAGTGGAATATTATAAAAATAATACTATATTACAAATGACAATACTATACAATTAGTATCGCTGATGCATAACAAATTTTATCTTCATGATTCTACCTTTTGCTGCTAGAAGTGTTAATAGAAGGGTTATTCGGTTTTGCAAGGTTCACCGGGTCAAGCAGATGAATAGGCAAATCTTTTTCTTTTAAATTATATAATCATTCGGTCGGTTTCCCCATCGTTGTGCGATTATACTAGTTTATCTGGTGGTTACATAGTATCATTTGCATGCACATTTTCAATGCCAGTTTTGTGACGTTGACTATTTATTTGATTCCGAGAACATGATACACAAATTAAATCATTCACACAACTAACCATACCGAGAAAACAAAATTTCTTTTGCCAATACGTCAGCGGATCTTCAGCGAATCTCAGATATAAGAAAGATCCCATAAGTTAGACATATTGTGTCACAATTTGTGTCTCGATAGATCCCATAAATTATTTGCCAATACGCTAAATGGTAACAAAAAGTTAGTACCTGTCCACTTGCTGCCTTAACCAAGCTGGAAACAATCTCTCGGATGAGTTTGGTTACATATACTGGTCTCCCTTGCAAATAAATACAAGAAAATAGCATTAGAAAATATATCTTTCAAAAAGAAAATGGGCTTTACTTGTGGATTATGTCAACAATTGGCATATGACTGATGGCTATAAAGGTCAAGTTGTTTATGTTCTGTCGGATTCATCATGGGTACTGATATTGAAAAATAATGACTAAACTCAGAAGAGTCACCCGAAGTTTGAAGGACTGGAATAAAACATGACAAATGGACATCACAACTTTATCTGCTTTGGAGGTTTCAGGTACAATGATAAGTTACCTGAAGCAGATAACCATCCTGAAGATGTTTTACTGTATGAGGGTAATTTATTACTAAATGAGGAATTCTTAAATGTTGGAATTTACTTTACAAGAAATGCATGCTAGGTATGTGCAAAATCTACGATAGTCCGATTAGCTTACTAAAGGAGATTCAAACTAAAGAATTTTTAAAATAAAATATCCAAGAGAAAAAAGTAGAGATAGATTTCAAATTTATGTGATGACAGATGGAAATTGATAAATGATGCATCAAAAATACAACAACAAGCAGCGTGCAATGCAATCAGAGATTTGTACAATAGAGACGTACATTAATTACAAAGACCAAAGGTAATTAATTAAGCATAACATATTAATGAACTATACTGAGGACGAAAAGTCACCCAGTCAAGATGGCTTTACACCATTGTTTTATAAAATTCAATGGGACTTGATCAAAGATTAACAAACTACTGCTATCAATTATTTATATATTACAGCAGAGATTCCTGAGATTTTAAAACATGCTTTCATTAAACTAGTTTTAAAAAAAAGATTAGCTCACACAAATATTTGACTATAGGATATAGCCAGTTGCAATGTTTTCTATAAAATATCAGCCAAATTTATTTGTAATAACTAATAAGCACAAGATTCCAATGCCATTTTAATATTAAAAGCTCAATATGCATTTATTCCTAGAGAAAATATTGCAGAAAATATTTTATTGGCTCACCAGGGAAAAAGAAATTTTAATATAAAAAGGTATTAAGAAGTTTCACATTAAGGTTGATTTGCACAAAGCATAAAATAAACTAAAGAGATAGCTCATATGTCATATGCTTGAGAGAACGCAATTTCCATCTCAGTTTATGCACCTGATAGAGAAATGTATATCATCTCCAACTTTTTATATACTTGTCAATGGGATATTATATGGATGCTTTTAATCAAATATATGGGTATAAGACAGGGGCGTCCTTTATCCCCTATGTATTTTTCATTGCCATGGAATATCTGTCTCTAGTCTCTACAATTAGAATATGCTATAAGAAATAAAAAAATTACCCTTATAAATAATACACAGCTATGTATCTCACACTTGTAATTTGTCGATGATTTAATGTTATTTTCTTTAGCTATGGAGAAGAGTTTTAAAAAAATCAAGCAAATTATGAAACACGTGTAAAATAGCAAGATTTCACATCAATCCGTTGAAAACCATGATATATTTTAGTTTAAGATTTCAAAACAAGAATTATATTCTAAGTATTCTTCAAATACAAGAGTCACAACTTATAGCAGGATTATGAAGGTCAATGCTTCCACTATGGTTAATTCAAGAAACTTATCAATTACTAATGCCCCTATTATGCACAAGTGAAATATAGCAAGTGAAAATTAACAATTCAAGTGAAAATAGCAAGTCGAATTCAACATTTTTTTTACACACAATTTCTAGTCACTTCATACATCAAAGAAATGCTTCCACTCAGTTTCCATAGTAAATTCATTTAATATCAACAAACACATTTTGTAAGGTCTTATAACTTCTCATTATCTTCAAAAGCTGATTGGTAAATAGTAGGAAACTTAATGTCATCCACATTACTAGTCAACCTTTTTAGTGTGTGTAAAACCACAAACCATCCGTCATGTTTAAATCTTTCGAGTAGAACACTTGAGTCATTTCCGATGCAAGGATAAACGACTCATCGTTCACTCTGTCTTTACTCTTCAATTTTCCTAAGTTAACCATGATCAAGTTTGAAATTGGATCAATCTTTCAACCATTGACCTTGTCTTCAACCTTTACCCAATCACAATAGAAAACTGTTTGTTTAAAGTCAATATAATCCAACTCAATTATTTGTTGAATAACTATGTAATACTTGGTTTCTGCTTCCTTGTAATTTTTTTCCTTCCTGCTCGCTCTAAATTTGGTAATTGCTCTCATATATACACCACTGTCTTGTGTTAGCAACCGCTTTTCGTAACTTTTTGGGGAAAATCTGAATCCGTTTACTTGGTACTTCACATAACTGCGTGCCTTGAACATCGGCCCATTCACCAGCCGCCAAAGAGTTGAATCATCATCGTCGATCCTCGCCAACTAAAAAAAAATTAATATGTGGGAAGTATGGTCATGAAGGAATAAGATCAGTTAAATGCATGTGAAATATTTAATACGATGTTATATTTACCTCGTCGCGTAACCATAGAGTAAAACTTTGACAAGTTTCTGTAGGAATAACACCACCACGAGATTGTAATTTAATATTTTTCACATAAATTTCATACCTCCTACAACACATAAATTTTAAAACGTATAAGTAAATTGATTTATGCTAATGGAAATTCAAGACAAATTCTTAAACTTACTTCTCCCATTCTTCCAACCCATCGTGCTTATTAAGGACCCATCTACGAACTTGTTCATACTGCACTTGGGTTGAAATTATATCTTTACCATTATCTACAGGCATCTCACTAGCAAATTCGTCATCATCGTCAAAAACAACTCATGGGTATGTTTATGAGTTTCGTCGCCTCCTTTCGTCATATACTCCATGCAATAAAGACTAGTTTCTTGAATAATATATCATTCCGCAATACACCCTTCAATATATCTTTTGTTGCGAACATATCCTTTATATATTTTCGTCAACCTAAATATAAATTATAAATAATCAATAGTTGTTTAAATCGAAAGATGGTGAATAAAAGTGAAATTAGTAATTTACCGTTCAAAAGGATACATCCACCTGCATCTAACAGGACCACAAGTCAATGCTTCATCGGCTAAATGGACCATAAGATGGATGCTAATATCGAAAAATGCAAGTGGAAAATGTTTCTCAAGCACGCAAATGGCTTCTACCAAACTAGCCTTTGCTTTTAATAGATGTTCCCTATTTATCACCTTTGAGCATAAAATGTAAAAGAATAGACTAATGCGATGTACAGCATTACGTAAATCCTTATGTTGCGGATAACAATGTTGAAGCAGTACAGGAAGTAATAGTTGCGTTATGACATGATAATCATGCGATTTCATGTTTATCAGTTCAATTGGATTGATGCTCACATTATTATGGAAGTTCGAAGAGAATTTGTTCGGTACTTTCAAGTTTCTCAAAATGTTGCAAAATCGTAACTTTTCTTCCATGTTTAAGGTGAAAGTAGCTTTTGGCATAGTTGTTTTATTTGTTTCAGGATCTTCCATCACCCACAATTTCTGTTTTACACCCATGTTTTTCAAATCCTTATATGCATTAATGTCATCTTTTGATTTGTCTTTATGACCTAAAATTATGCTAATGAGATGGTCAGTGACATTCTTTTCTATACGCATAACATCAATATTATGTCAGACCAAATTTGCTTTCTAATACGGCAAATCAAAGAGGATGGACCTCCTGTACCATGCAGGAACATTTTCGTATTCTTCTTCTTCGACTTTCTTTTTTCGTTTTTGACCAATTTCAGGTTTATCTTTACCAACTTTCATCTTGATAATCGCTACCTTCTCTTCAACTTGACAACCATTCAGTGCCCTTGGAGGACGACGATGCTCTAGTTTATTATTAAAATTTGATTTTTCATCACGAAACTTGTGTTTGGAAGGAAGGAACCTTCGATGATCTATGTAACACATCTTTTTACTAGAAGAAAGATAATAAGAACATGTTTTCTTCTCCATATGTAGGACACGCAAAATAGCCATGAGTTATACACCCCGATAATGTCCCAAATGGAGGATGATCGTGAATTGCCCACAACACCCTAGCTCTCATTGTGAACTCATTTTTGTTAAACGAGTCAAAAGCCATTACTCCTTCCTATAGCTGCTTTAACTCGTCTATCAACGGTTGTAGATAAACATCAATATCCTTCCCTAATTGTTTTGGTCCAGCGATCAACAGTGTCAACATTGAAAACTCTCTTTTCGTGCACATTGATGGAGGAAGATTATACAGTACTACAATTACTGGCCAACAGCTGTAGCAGGTACCTAGAGATGCATGTGGACTAAAACCATCCGTTGAGATACCCAGCGTAACATTTCGTGGTTCAATGGCAAATGTTTTATCAAAAGAATCTATAGTTCTCCATTGCGAAGTGTCACATGTGTGACGCATTACAACTGGATCTAATTTTGCACGACTATGCCAAGTCATAGCTTCTGCTATCCATGGTATTGTATAAAGTCTCTTCAATATGGGAATTAAAGGGAAATGTCTCAAAATCTTTTGTGCTACCTTGGTGGCCCTTTTTTCTTCGCTAAATGTTGTTTTATATCTTAGTTCGTTGTAAATTCTACAAGAAACTCTGTTTGCATCATCTTTTCAATATAGCATGCAGTCATTAATGCAAGCATCATAAGATTTATATTCCATCCCAACTAGTTTAATTATCTTCTTCATGTCCAAATATTTTGCTGGTAGTCTGTTACCTTCAGGAATTAACTCGTTTATAAATTCGAGGAGTGCAGTCACACTATTGTCGGAAAAACCGTATTGCGTTTTCAAACCATTCAGCTTCACAATGGCATATAGTTTTGTTATCCCTTTTAGACAAGAAGGATACATTGGCTCTTTTGCACTATCAAAAAGTGATTTATACTTCTTACTTTGATCGGTCTGCCAGTCAACATCAATGGTAGGCGGTTCGTCAACATTAACGTGGAATTGACTTGTCGATTGAAAATTATGAAATTTATCAGCATCATTGATTAGATCTTCCATTCTGGGATATTCACCATCATCGACATGCATGGCTTGATGATGGGTTGTTTTTCCTTTCCCATCAATTCTTCTTCATGAAAATGTCAAACAGTATACATTTGATCAATTCCCCATCTAAGCAAATGAAAATGAATATCCTTTAATTTAATCTTTTTCGTCATATTCTGACATTTAGCACAAGGACAAGAATAGATTTCCTTATTACCACCATTTTCTTCAACGAAATTAATAAACTTCTGTACTCCTTCCAAATATCACGGAGTTCTACGATTGGATTCTTTCATCCACTGTTTGTCAACGCTAGAAGATATATCGACCTGTGTATTAAATATAATAGGCTATGAATTATTTTTCTTCGACCAAGCAATTAAATAGAACTGGCTTTCTACTTTATGTTAGCCTTCCCTACTTTGATCAAATCTTTGGGGCTAATATTTAATAAATTAAAAATACAATTATGGTTACTAAGTTCATGTATTTTCAGTAATATGCCATGGCTTTCTGCTACATTTTAGAGCTTTTGATATATTCAAACTTTTATGCCAACACTACAAGAGGAACAGTGGATTCCAAAGATTCTGCTGGTATATGGATCATTTACACTTTGTTGGTGGGTCATCCTACCTCCCATTACAAATATAATAATGTAATTAAATCGCGTAAGCCTTTTCAATTTAAACGATTTAACAAAATTTCGGCAGCACTTCACTTTAGTTCCCTGGACAGTACACAATTGCGTGTACACAGGGAACATAAAGGAAGCGCTTTCGAAATTCTGAGAACCATTTAAAACGAAATGATTTACAAGATTTAATTTTGTTATTGTGTTCATAACTTGTCTAATACAAAGGACAAATCCAACAAATATTGTATATGATGAATTTAAATGTCCGTTCTGTTAATAAAACGAACATTCACATAACGATCATATATAATACTTATCGGACGGGGTTGAAAAAACTCTCTAAGGCTTTATAAATATAAAATATTACAGTTGGTGCTCTTCAATCGCTAATGTTACGTATATGAATTTAAACGCATATATGTAAATTTTCAACATTCAATCCAACTAACCGTACGTTATATATAAAAATAAATATCCTTTTCGACAAATTAAATATCGTTTTTGACAAATTAAATATCGTTCTCGATGCATCCTTTCCCTCGTTCACGTACACATTTCTCCCTCGTTTTCATTAACGGGGAAAGAGAAAAATAAATCTAACATTACGTTCTCTATAGCCTACTCTTCGTCTCGTTTTGTCATCAGTTTCTAATAGCTAAAACATATCTAGTTTAATTTCAGCAAATGGTCTTGAAACGTATCTAGGCTCTAAAACTTTATCTCTTTGAGTTTCAAGAAAAAAGAAACTATGCCTCAATGTCTCGTTCTCCTCCACCCTGCTAACCGACTTTTGCTCCGGTCAGATGCACCACCTCTAGCCAACTCTTGACCTCCTCAGGCAACTAGTGAATGGCCCGTATATTTTGATTTTGGTTTGCAATTTTGTTCAAAGTGTGAAATAACAAAAAAGTTCAAAGTGTGAAATAACAAAAAAGTTCAAACATATGAGAATGCACCCAAATCATAACTGTATTTTGTGAACTTGATCGTATATATGCACCCAAACCATAACTATATTTTGTGAACTTCTATTTTGTTTGCAATTTTTCCAGTATATTTAATTTCTGCTTCTAACATTTATGTCAATTTGTTTGGCGCAGTCACTAAGTTCTCTTTATAGGACCACAAAATCCATGTAGAGGATGGATCGTTTTGCTAGCTAAGAGTATTTTCTCCCCCCTTTTACCGATAATAGCAAGTTAATGGGTATGATTACATTAACACTCTTCATGATATGCATGTACAATGGCAACCAATTTATCATTTAGTTGCATCATTTTCTTTCATTAATCGGACGCCTTATGATATACATTGCAGTTTCCCTCTATTTTTGAGTCACAAAATGTACTTACCAGTGATAAATTGAGTGTAGACTTTACATGTCGCCGAGTATGTGTTATTAGGGTTATTTTGACTTTTCGTTTTGTATTATGCATTTATCTTAGCGGTGTATAACATCATGGTGACTTAACATAATAACATAAGACCGATAGAAAATATAACCAAAAAATGGTGGATACCATAGAACATAATCAGGCATTAGACTTATAAACAATATAGTTAAAATGAAACTAGTAGAGACGCATATTTAAAAACGGCAAAAAAATACACAGTTATATCATTATCTCTTGATGCATAAAAACAAACAAGATAGGCAATTAACCAGCATACATTCATACACTACAATAAACATAAATCCGAGTCTACTTTAATAAAAAAACAAAGGTGGGTAGATTAAGTTCTACAATTGACAAAACATCGAGTAAACACATGCATGTAGAAAGAAGAAGAAAAGATATTAGCTTCCAAAGCCACATCTCACAGAGCTGCTACATGTACAGTCATTATATTGTTAACAAAATTTTAATATATGCAAATCATACTTATCAGTTAAAAGAATAAAATCAAAACATTTTCTGAATAAGATGTTAGGAATTTATTTACCAAGGCCTCGCTACAATATAATATTAATTATATTAATCAGTTAAACCACATCTCACAGTGCTTATTTCTGTTTTTGTGTATCAATTATTTAGTTATAATTTTTTATTTTTTGAAAACTTTCAGTTGATCTATAAATCATCTTTATTTATGCAACAATACGGTGTGGTAATAACATTAATGGAAATTCCATGATCCCTACCTATCGTATTGCTTTTTTTCCCTATCGTATTGTCATGTTCTCTATTATTATATTTGTTCTCTTATCCAATTCTGCTGTGATAAACATAACAGCTACTGTATTCCAAAACTGTGGCGCTTTTGCACCTATTATTCATAATGGGTTGCAGTTTGTGGAGCGAGTAAGTTCTCATCTTTCACAAATTGTGTTCTTAAAAGGTTAATTGCTTATTTAGCATCCTAAGAGGATTTAAATTAATAAATTGAGATGACTTGCCTTGTTTCTCTAATAATTTATGAATGTACAATATCTAGGATACCAACTAACGACTTCTTGTTCATTTTCTTGTTGTTTTATTCATATACTAATGTATATACACATGCATATGCATGGAAATAAAATATCACTATTTATTACATTGTTCAAGCATTATGATTAATTATTTTTTAAAACTTCAAATGCGGGTTTATAGGAGTTTCATAACAATAATCCCATACTGTGTGATTTCCATTTTAACATCAGTCAACTCAATTTATTGTAGATGTGGGTCTCGAATTTTTATAGTATGCATACGCCACACAATCAGTTAAACTACAATATAATACTGATTATATTAATCAGTTAAATGAAACTGTGTTGGAGGGAAAAGTTACAATTCGAAAACCATTCAAGTATATCGATAGTGCCTATATATAAAGAAGAAAAACTATTCCTAACTATTATAATATTGATTATATTAATCTCAAAGACAATTCTAAAGCTTCACTACAATATAATAACAATACTGATGCATTTTAGCACTAGTTAGACCATCCAAAATTCACATTAAACTAAGGATGGCCAAACTGATTATTAGCTAACAGTGGTGCTTTCGACCAAACCAAAAAAAGGTATATTTTGGAATGAAAAATAAAAAGAAAATTAACAAATAGTATAATTTTAAATATGCAGCTTTAGCTTAAATTTGTGGTTAGAACACGACGAAAGCAAAAGATGAAATAAAAGTTAATAAATCAACGAATCTTACCAAATATAGAAGCAACGGGCGCAATCTTTTGGAGAAAAATCAACGGATCTTCAGATTCCCCTTCAGATTGGTTGAAAACAAATCAAAATCTTGAGTCAATCGAGATTGTTAGAAAATAAAACGGATCGATGAAAGTAATTGAAACGAAGAACAGTTCCATACCTCGAGTCAATCGAGATTAGGGTCTTCGATTGAAATTGCAATCTTCAATTTGGAATCGCACTGGAAATAAGCTTTCAATTTGGGATCGACAGGGTTTTGCTTTAATTTCTTTATTTTATTTTATTTTGGGGTGTTTCAGGAAAAGGGAGCATACTGATTTGGACAACACGATGTGTTTGGGAAAAAGGAGCGTACTGGTTTGACCAGGGGGTAGGGAAGTACAATTTCCAATTAGAACGGCCTAAAGCCGTTGCAAAAGAAGAGACGATGGGGATCAATTTCTAAAGAGCTTCGCAACGGCCTAAAGCCGTTGCAAATTAGCAACGAGCCATTACAAAACTGCCACATTAAGGAGTTGCGAAATTCCCATTAGTGGGAGTTCTGAGACAATAACCTTATTTCAATATTAATTGGTTATAAAATATATACTAACACTTTTGTATAGAATATATATATATACACACATGTGCAGGATTTATATACAGGAAATATTACTGAAGACTGTACAGTTTAAAGATTTCAGAGATTCTGAGTTCGGAGAAATTTCAAGATTCAAGAGTATTCAAGATTTCAAGAGTTCAAGACTAATATAATTATAGAGTCTAGATTATGTAAGACTCTAAATAGCACTCCAGGTTGAAATTCAATTTCTGATTTTCAAATTCTGTTTTCAACTTCTATCTTCTATCCTCTCTATTTTATTTTCTCTCTATTTCATTTTCTATCTTTCTATTTTCATTTCTTACTTTACTTTTGTTTTTCAAACCTTAAGTTTTATATATTTATATTCTTATACTTTTATATTTATATAGTTTAAAACTTTATAGATTTATAAATATGTTTATATAGTTTAAATATATGTTTTGATATATTTTTTACTTTATAATATTAATTTATAACACTATATTTTAATTCAAGAATTTCCAGAATTATATTTATATCAAAACACTTGAAAAATGCTCAAAAATGAATTTTGAACTAAGAGTATGTCGACATACATAAAACACTATGTCGACATATAATTGTCTTTTTTTCAATTTTGAAAGGAAGTGTCTTTTCACTATTTATGACTAAAGCATGGCATCCTTTCATTTACTATAAAAAGGGCTTGAATTCGAATTTTTTATTATTTCTTCTTCTCTAACTTCATCCTCTTTCTTTATACCATTATTCTTAATCATTTTTATGATTTCTACACTTATATTCTACCGAATTCAATTCTTTTTTGATCAAACTTCTTCTCTTTGCACTCTCTACTCTCTGAATCAAGTGCCACTGCAGAGTTATAGGGCTATTTGTAATTGTCTGGGTGGTATTTGGGGTTAAACGGTTTTATCCCTTGTAGTCGTGAAATCAAGGACGGAATCGGTGGTATCCCTTTTGGCCGTGAAATCCAGGACGGAATCAGAGGTATCCCTTGTGGCCGTGAAATCAAGGAAGTTGTAATTGTATATTGATATAGTAATAAAACTCTACGTAATCCAGCGTTGCATGGGACTGGACGTAGGAGTAATCCAAACCAGTATAAAATCCGGTGTGTTCTTTCCCTTTTTGCACTTCTATTTTTTGCATTTGTGTTTAAATCTATGTCTGTGATAGTGTTTGTGGTGTTTGATTAATTTGGTGATTCATACAAGTTTTCGATTTTGTTTAAATTCTCAAAAAACACTATTTACCCCCTTTTAATGTTTGTTTTGCCTGAACGATCCTTTTCGCATTCCCTAACAGATTTAAGTTTTGTGTTTGAATTCTAATTTCACAACATTTGGTATTAGAGCTATTGGTAGGTGTTTATGAAAATGCCGAAATCAGATGATATCTCCGGAAGTCCCTCAATGGCTAGTCCAAATAGTGCAGCGCAATATGTACGAGGTTCGTATGCAGTATCCGGATCTTAGTTGTTTATAAACAAGTGGAATGAACATTATTATTTCGGGAAGTGGCAACGAAAGATAAAAGTGGTTCTTAGGAGAAATCGAGTGCGTCGGTTTGTATTTGAAACTTATTTGTTTTCAAATGATATCTCTGATATTGAGAGAGAGGAGGTGGAAAAGTGGGCTTATAGTACTCTTCAACTTGTTGTGGAACATAACATAATATCCAAAACTAGTGATAAGACCATCGTTAAAGGCATATGAGATAAGTTGGAGGAGTTATACACGAAAATGTCACTTGCAAATCGTTTGATTTTTTTTCCGAACATTTTTCGCCTTTAAGTTGAAGGAGGGTATTTCTCCTAAGGCACACTTGAATGCCTTTGATGGATTACTGATGAAGATGAAGGCAGTAGATTTGAAGATTTATAAAGAACAAAAGACAATGACATTGTTATGTATACTGTCGGGGCGTCATATGAGGTTTTCCAATACCAAGATGTGTAGTTCAGATATTTTATCTCTTGATGATGTCGAAATGAGTCTTCTTAATGAGGAAGTGAGAGATCAAATGAAGGAGTAGAGTGATAATAGTAATGAAGCTAGTAGTGATCAAAGTTTATTTGTGGAGAAGGAGAATAATGTGAAGAAGTGAAACCAAAAACGTTCTAAATCAAAGAAGCCTGTTTGGAGAGGAAAATCGAGGGAGAAAAATAGCAAGTGCTATAATTTTGGAAACCCTACATTGGAAGAATGAATGCCCAACAATGATAGCAAGAAGGAAGTTGCTACTTCATCCATAGTGGTGAAGAGCATGTTGGTGGGGTGGATGAGAACATATTGATGCTAGTAGGATCGGGTGTTTCATATAGTGAATGAGTACTCGACTCAGGTGCATCTTATCTAATGGCGCTAAATAGGAATTGTTTTTCCTCTTATGCTGACAAAGAGGGAAGTACCATTGTTATGATAAATGGTGCTATATGTAGGTTAATGAGCGTTAGCTCCGTGCAAATAAGGATGTTTGTTATAGTGGTTCGCACGCTTACTAATATATGATATGTTTTGGAACTTCGGAAAACATTTATATCTTTGTGACAATTGGATTCTCTAGGATGCAAATTTACTATTGAGAAGAATTGTTTGAGGGTTTCGAAGTGGGTACCTGTAGTTATAAAAGGTGCTAGATCTCATGGTGTTTATTTGCTTTAAGGAGTAACTATGAAAGGTATAACTTTTGTAAGTGTTGCTAGTTCTTGTGGCTTGGATGCAATAAGGTTATCGCATTTGAAATTAGGTCATGTATTGGAGAGGATTTTTGATATTCTTCGGAAGAGGGAGATGATCAAGATAGAGATTTTCAATAAGCAAGAGCTTTGTGCGTAATGTGTCATGGGGAAGCAAACTAATGTATCGTTTGGTAAAAGAAAACATGATTCAAGAGGTGTTCTTGAGTATGTTCACTCGGATGTTTATAGGCCGACACCGGTTGCTCCTTTAGATGAAGTTCGATGTTATATTTCTTTTATTGATAATTTTTCTAGGAAGGTATGGGCGTATGTAATGACAGCCAAGTCAAAGGCATTTGCAAAGTTCAAAGTGTGGAAGGTTCAGCTTGAAAATGAGAATGACTTTCTTTTGAAAGTTCTAAGGACCAGCAATGTTAAAGAGTAAGTTTTCGGAGAATTTTTAGGGTATTGCAAGCATCATGGTTTTGGAGACATTTTCCTACATTGCGAGATTCGCAGTCTAATGGAGTAGCAAAGAGAATGAACCAACATTTACTTGAGAAAGCTCGATGCTAAGATTGACATCAAGTTTGTGTAATAGATTTTTTGCCAAAGCTTTGTCAACCATAGTGCATATTGTGAATCGAATTATATACTTAGCTATTGATAACAAAATTCCATAGAAAGTGTGGAAAGGTAAGAGCATTGAATTGAGAAATTTTCGTGTGTTTGGTCGTCCGACCTATGTGCATGATTCCAAAAATGATAAGATTGAGCCTAGGGCTTTCAAGAGGATTTTGCTTGATTATACAGATGACATAAAAGACTACCGGGTTAGGAATCAGAAAACGAAGAAGGTTAGGAATTCTCATTATGTCACTTTTGATGAGATTAACTTTATTCAAAGAGAATAGTAGCTCATTGGATGTTCCAAATTTGTATTATGGAGAATCAAAGAAGGAGCTTATTTCCACATACCATCTAAATAGAGTTGATGAGCAAGCTTTTGAAGAGGAAGCGTTGTTTAAAAATCATATAGTCCACATGGTTCTCTAGTAGTTTTCGTGATATACATGAAACCAGAGAGGATTTGGTTCAAAGTGGGTCTGGAAGTAGTCTGGATGGCAGTAATGCCACTCGTATTGGTCAAGGATACCAGGGTTCTATCTTCTCAATGGGCATTTGTTTACACTTCCGGGTACTTTGTCTTTTGGTGAGACTTGGTTTTCTACGGATATTTAACACTCCTTTTCCTGGCGGTGGCTTTACCGAAACTTATTGACGGAGTGCAGTGGACGGTGGCTTTGCCAAAGCTGTTAGAGTTTACTCCCCAGAGACAATCTATTTGATGTGATCAATAACACTGTTGGTGTTATATTTTATTTTGAATAAAATATTCTGTTGTGTTA
This sequence comes from Allium sativum, assembly GCA_030737875.1. Classification (NCBI taxonomy): domain Eukaryota; kingdom Viridiplantae; phylum Streptophyta; class Magnoliopsida; order Asparagales; family Amaryllidaceae; genus Allium; species Allium sativum. The sequence continues at coordinate 723,146,863 of CM060920.1, forward strand.
TATTTATTGTGTAATATAAATATTGATATAATAAAAGTCCTTAGAATAATAATATAGAATTATATAGTTTCAAATAAGTGACTTGAACATGAGATTATATAATTTAATAATAAGTATTATAATTTTTGGATGTCCCTAGTCAAGTTTTATTGTTTATATAGGACAACATTGAGACTATTATGTTGATTGATAGGTGATCATATCTCATTGTTCATTTATATACGGGATATTAATGTCAATACATAAATACATATTAGAGAATAGTTTGTTGGACTGACCCAAAATGAGAAACCTTCATGTAATACAATTAATAGTATCATAATTTATTCTCATAGTGACAATGATGTAATGGTCCTCAAATGTGAAATCATTATAATTTTATTCGAGGATATTTATGGTTTGATATCGTCAAAAGTTACTTTTAATCGAGTAGACGATAAAGGTGATTATCGAATACATCTCGAATTGACTGAAAGTTATGAATGATCTACATGGAATTTAACCCTACAATATAAGTAGTGATATCCATGTGCCTTTTGATTGAGTGGGACTATGAAATGCATGTCCGTGCTCAAATTTTGATTTGTTTTATATAGTCTACTCATTGATCAAGATAAAAGGATTAAATTATAAAGAGGATGATACGTTTCATGCCTTGTGTTTAATCTTAGATATATTGGTTAAAAGAATTAAACTACATTGAAACACTGGTCACAAGAAAGGTTGTATCGAATCGTTGATTTTGTTATGACTTGGGTAGCAGCGTTGTATTACTAGATGCATCTTACTGCTTATAATTTTAAATATGATTTAAAATTATTGTCAACGTTGTAGTAACTTGTAGAGTAGCACAATTAGAACATTTAATGGGGAAGAACCATTCTTTAATAAATATCAACTGTTGATATTTTATATATATTGAAATGGTATAATCGGTTATTTTCTTCTTTGGCCTGATTATCACTCTTGTTAGTTTTTAAAAGGAAATATCCTTTTCCTTTTTAGAACAAACATAGACAAAATAAGAACTAGGGGTCGAAGAAAATAATGGCGGTGAGCCTAGTACCTCTCCTTTACTTCTTCAACTTCGTGAAGACAACGATGAAGAGAGTTCGAGTGGACTCCTTTAGATGCACCTCCTTCAAGCGCTAGAAATCGATTCAATCTCCTTTGAATCCATTGATCCTTGAAACCCAAAGTTGGTATGAATTTTTGATTTACTAATTTTTGCATAGGTCCAAATGTTGAATTGTGAAAATTGGTTACTGATTAGATCGATGAAACCTAGAAGTGGAATCAGAGCTCTTAGCTTGCAAAAATTGTACTTTTAATTCTGATTTAGGTTTATGCGTATTTGAATTCGTAGATATTCGAAAGTATTGAATACACTGACACGAGAATTTGATTCTGAAGTGATTAAATCATGTCTGTTATTTAGATTTATATTAGAAATGAACCTAAGTTAATATTTGATTTTAATTCAGTAATGTATATATAAATATCCAACTCTTGCTTGTTAAACCTAGTAATTTGGAATATCTGTGTGAATTCATATTAGTGAATGGGTCTACCAACCTATATGACTATCTTGTAATTTTGACTGATAAAAAAAAATTCTTTTTTACGGATCAAAATGTTAAGTCTTTTTAAGATTTGATTTTACTGAACACATGAGAATGAAAATCTATGTGTGATTGAATCACTGCTACAAATATGATTTGAACTAGAATGAGTGTGACTTTGTGTGTGTGTATATATATATATATGTTCAATTGTTGTGTTGAAGTTCAATTTGAGATATGTATATATGTTAGACCAAAATATGGCACTAACACCCAAATGCAAATCATATATCACAGAATGCAGATAAAGTAGTAAAAATGGGGAACACACAAGATTTTTATAGTGGTTCGGCTCAAACCAAGCCTACGTCCACTTTGTAATTCCTTAAATCCTAAGAAATTGCAATTACATCCCGTCTCACAATCCGCGAGATCCATTTACATATAATATTCTTGTATTTTTTATGAAGAAGTGGAGAAAAAAGAGTGATTTTATACACGAAATCCTCATGTTAGATCGAGTCGAATTGGCCTTGAGAAGCACACAAAGTCCTTGTGTTGATAGTGGTGGAATCCGTGAAGAAGAATGGCCAAAAGTCCCTCGAAAATCTTCCAAATGATGTATTTATAGTCATTTCCTGATAGCGGTTCATGAGACACATGGCACGCATCCCAAAAATCTCGAAATGTGGTGGAAAACGTCCATAAATCCTCTCCAAATCGTTGTATGCCACTTGTAATCAAATCCGTGTAAGTTGGAGTGAAAATAGCCTTTAGAATGGGTCAAAACCGTGCGTTGCTGCTGCAATCTTAGGCAGTTCGTGACCCCTAGGTGCTCCACGAGCCGGTGTGACGAGCTGAGATGAGGAGTTGAACGTCGTCGTGGAAATGCTGGTGAAGTGATCAGATCGTGGTCCCTGGGTGCATCACGAGTGGGTCGTGGCCCATGAGTGCACCACGAGCCGAGGTGGATACAGCAGAGCCGAGGGGGGCGAGCCCAAAGGGGGGCGAGCAGAGTCTGGGGCAAGCCGAGGAGGGTCCCACGAGCCATGGGGGTGACCCGACCAGGGATGTCACCAATTCCAAAATTCGAATTTTGTGCACGTTTACGGAAATGGGCGTAACTTCAAAACCGTAAATTCGTTTTTCCCAAACGAAAGCTCTACCTGAAGTAATTCAGAGGGCTACAAGAGTTATGGAGCAAAGCTCCATAACTAATGTCTTCGGGCACAAAAGAGGTGGTCTTATATGAGTTTTGGGCCGTTCTTTGTTTGTGATGCGACTTCAACCAAATCGCTTCCTGTCTTCTGATGATGTTTTCCATACCCGAGCGCGATGCTATCCAGATATTCCATTTTGTGACAGCTTTTACTAAAAAGTGTGTCAACAAGTTTGCTCCCCAGAACATATTTTTCTCATTATGGAAGATGTGTTCTGGATAATCCAAGAAATCCATATTTGTACAGAGATAGAGGTAAAACAAATGTTCCAAATCCTAGCAAAGGCCAAACCTTTTGGGCATAATCCATACCAAGAAGTTCAAACCGAGTATAATCCATACTCAATTTCTTTTGTCACATCCTGACAAGATCATTTGCAGTTCCTTAAGTATAATCCATACATAAGATTCCAAAGTGAGTATAAACCATACTCAGAACTGAAGTAGAGCTACATTTTCCACAGCCTAGCAAGATTGTCCATCCCTAGGCATAATCCATACCTAGAGTTCCATAATAAGTATAAGCCATACTTTGCCGAGATTGAGAATCTTGCCGCGCCCTGACAAGATACTTAAATTCACCATACATAATCCATGCTTGGAAAGTCCTTCCTTATTCAATTCAAAATGCAAAACCAAAGCAAATTCTGATTGGTTTGACATCGAGTCCAGAGCACGCTTTGGGGCTATGTCCTTACCCCATATGTGTGTACTCTGATTCAACCAATCGGAAAACCTAAAGAAAGCAAAAACATATCTTAAATCTTAAGAAATGCAGGAAATGCGAAGTGATCTAATCCAGATCAGTTGATGATGAGCCCACGAGAGCTTGATCCTGGTTCGCTCCCTCTCCGGGGAGCAGGAGGTGACAGCGCAGGTGCAGGTGCTGTTGGTTATTTCACATACTTGGGTAGCTCTCCACGTCTAACCCGTTCCTCAATCAGATCACGCAGATGCTTACAGTCATTCGTGTCATGTCCATCCATATCATGGAATATGCAATGTTTTCCAGAATCACGTTCCCTTTGTGATGGCTCCCTCCTGGGTGGCTTTAGGTAGGAGATGACACCATTTGTGTCCATGTAGATGTCAGATAGTAAAGCACTGAGTTCAGTGTATTTTCCATATCTGGGCCCTCTCTGGGGTTGAGTGTTGCGGTCATTCTTGACAGTGACTTTCCCTTGTCTTTTCCAGAATCAGACGGTCCTCCGTCTTTAAGCATGTTGACATCGAGAATCTTCTTCTCGTAGGTTGCATCTTCCTCCCGCAAAAATCTATCTGCTTCAAGGTAGAATTCGCCGAGATTTTGCGGGGGATCTTGGTACAAAGATTTTTTGAATTTTGAGTTATCCAAGACACCGGATACCGCTGCCATCAGTACTGTCGATGGCATAGGGCGATCAACTGACGCTGCTGCAACGTTGAATCTTTCCAGGAATGAACGCAGAGTTTCTCTGGGCCTCTGCTTGATTGTAGTGAGTGACATGACGTTCTTGGGTCATGCGATGTGAACTCGAAATTGTTCAATAAAGCGTGCGACCAACATATTCCAACTGTTAATCGATTCCGTTTCTAGCTGCCGAATCCATGTGGTTACTATATCAGTTAGAAAGAGGGGAAAACATTTAGCCATGACGTTTTCCGAAGACGATTGGACTTCCATATGCCATTTATGGCGCATCAAGTGCATGGTAGGATCTGTCGTACCGTTGTAGGGCTCCAGTTGTGGAAGTTTGAAACCTGGGGGGATTGCGGGAATTCCTGATCTCTTGAGTGAATGAGTTGTGATTGACCTTGTCCACGTCGTTCTGATAAGTGCGACCTCTCGAGAGGCACTGAATGAGAATAGCGAGCTGATCGCCCTTAAAAAGTTGTTGCAAGTTGCCAAGATCAGAGCTGGTGCCCCCAGCGTTGAATGCAAGAGAGGATGGAAGCTGTTGGTGAGTAGCAGGGAGCGGTTCGTGAGGACCGACTCGTGGACCATGGGGGTCGCGACTCGCGGTTCAAGGTGAGGCAAGCCAATCCTGTGCTGGGTCGTGGAGGCTGGTTCGTGAGCGAGGGAGGGCGAGCCGATCGAGTCCAGGAGCCTCATCACGAACCGCTTCCTGCTGCTGAGCGTGAGCTTGCATTCTGTTCATCTGATCTGGAGCTGAAGTAGGTCGATCCTGACCATTTCCAAGAGTGAGGGGGTTGTCCTCGAGTCCAGGTGATGCATGAGCCGCTTCCGTGGCTTCATTTTCGATGCATTGTTCGTTACCGCTTGGCATGTTATCCATCAGAGCGAAGAATCTATCGACATTTACCTATGATATAGGGGTTGGCAGGTTGGAGAAATCCAATGGGATTCCTCAATAATATTGATAATATTTATCAATATGATTTTTTATGTTCATTTGGATGTGAAATTAGTTTATATTTCACAGTTTAGTACTTCAGCAGATATTTACCTCTTTAGTATCATCGATAAAATAAAAGATTTTGGGATCAATGTTAAACCAAATGTGAGCGTTTTCAAAGTTATATTTATATATTTGAAGTACGATGTTTATTATAAAAATAAACGTCGAAGATTTATTTATGTTTTTAAAAACTATTTAAATTATAAATTAATGGAATTCTAAGATATTAATAATTGAAAGTGTTAAACGGTATAGCCTAAATGGAAATGTCAAAATGATTGCGAAGAATGGTTTAAGTGGCCTAAATGGAATTTTAAAAGATTTTTAATTGTTGAAAATGGACTATAGAAGTGGAAATATACGAGAATAGATTTAAATGAACTGAAAGGTGGGTTTTCGTAACTAATGAACGTTTTTATAAACGTTGTTTGTAAATATATAAAATGTGATAAAATAGTTTTTCATGAATGAGATTAGCAAAATAATGGACTCAAAAGTAGAATATGAATACTGACATATAATTGGAATTGAGACGAATATCCAAAAATGAAATTTCAAGGCAAGGTTGCCAAAAGGAATTATAAATGGAAATACGTATAAACTGAGTTAATGCGGAGAGTTGAATTAATATTTGCAATTAGAAAGTTATTTGCAAATGAAAAGAAAGGAATTCATAAATGAAAGTGTAAGGAATTTATAAATGAATGGTTATGGATTTTGTAAATGAAAGGTTAATGTTTTTTTTAACGAAAGGGGAATGGTTTTTAAAATGAAATTTATAGTATTTGTTATAGAAGTTAAATGGAATTATTATTGTTAATTTTATGAAGTGATATTTTAAATAAAATTGGAAATGATTAGTGAGATTATAAGAAAATATAATCATTTAAAAATAATATGATGTGGTTTTTAAAGAAATTGGAACCTGTTGTACATTGGTTGAGTTGAGTAACTTTCGAGAGGTCAATCTGATGTTAATTTCGGCCTTCGGGGTTGATACTGAGAGATTTATTCACTTACCAATTTACAATAAGGATCCAATAAGTAGAAGTGTAATGATAATAGAATATTCTTATATTAAATAAGAAAAGGGAAATGTTTCCAAATTAGAAGTTTTAAGATTTAATTAACAACTGGTTAATTAAAGAGGTTAAATGATGCTAGGTATTAAATTGATGAATTTATTTTCTTTTTATGAATGAATGTTTGTTTGATAGTTAAATAACTGACTACCAAATCTGGTATATACGATTGTTGGTACGGAAAGACCGGGATCGAATTATTTATATTCGAAAACCATTCCGAACCGGCAAATACGGATGAAGCGTTGAAGACCATGGATCTTCATGAGCGGAAGAACTACTCGTCAAATTTCTCTGGTGGCCACCACAGATATTTTGGCGATAATTATGTCGTGATTGAAATCTACGGATTGCAAGGACTACTCGTTACCGATCCTTGGGGTGATTCCTATATAAGAATGTGGTAGGAGGGTGTCTTCGGTTCATCCTGTTCCTGAATGACTTGTATGGACATATGTCTTACAGAGTATTTCCAAAGGGATTGCGTATGTTGATTTCTACAAACATACCATAGTTGGTGGCGGAGAAGGGCGCACTTCTCTTAGCTCAACAAGTAAAGTATTTTTGTGGACGTCAATTAGTGATTTTCTGGTGGATTTAATGGTGTGGCATTCAAAGTGAATGGTGGCTAGATATTCTAGAAAGATATAACCTCAAGTCTCACAACTTGGAAATGACAAAAATCGAGCAGACAACACATCTAAGTGGGTCGCTCCCAATTAGGGTGTATTGTCACCATCTAGAGAAAATTCATTATTTGTTCTTCTTTCCGCTTCTGTATCTCCTGGGAACGGTTATGTTGCTAGCAACTATATGTGACAATATATTCGGAACATTCAAGTGAAATGAATGGTTGGTCACGTGCGGTTGAGTTGCAAGATGTTATTAAATTTCAGTGTATCCCCTTTAGAGTACACTAATCGGAAGGTGGTTCCATACCTTGTCATAGTCGGAATCCAGTATCCAATAAGCACTGATGGTTTTGATTGTATACTATGTATGTGGAGCATGAGATGTAAGCGTTCTGCTAGATTGCTATTTACTTGATTTAGACACTATTATAATAACAGAAAAGTACTGATTTTGAAACTGTTTTGGGGCCTCGTAAGGTAGAAATCATCCGTGTTTATGTGTAGATTAGTCTTACGATTATATTTTTCTTTCAACAGGATTTTGACTTTACAAACAAGTTGGATGATACCCTTAAAATTAGTGAGTTTTCTCACGCTGGTTCACCAGACTGATCCTGACGTTTGCAATGCTCAAGTCAAACCAAGTTTTGTAGGTTCAGGTTATCGGATGCTGTGAAGAGACGAGTTGGAAGAGTTCAGACGTATGATACTATATGGTTATTATTTCACTATGTGATTGTATATGAGGACAAATTATTATAACTGTCTAGATGTGTTGATGTACTTTGATGATTGTAAGTTTATTTTAAGCTCTCAATAAAGATTTATTTCTATATTATATTTTGTTCCGCTGCGATATGAGACTATGCGTTGTGTTTAGGGTTGCACAAAGTATGGGTTGGGTCGGGTTGGAACAAATACTACATCTGACCCGCATAAGTATGGGTTTATGGAAGTTCAACCCGTATCCGACCCTGTATGAGGTTGGATATGGGTTGGGTTAAAGTATGGGTTGGGTCGGGTTTAGTAGGGTTGGGTTGCTTGAATATAATAAAAAATGAGAATAGAGAGAATTTTTTTAAAAGCAGTATTAAAATATTCAGCATAATATATCAGATTTTTGCTAGCATAATGCATTTAAAAATAAACAATTTATTATAAGATATATTTTATTAAAATTTCATTGTAAAACACATCATATAAAATTAATTTACTACATAGTAGAACAAGTGTTGCATTTTAAGATATATTGAAATGCACTTTAAAATATATTTTCCAAATTCTACCTAGTTTGAATTGACATGAAATATGTTTTTTTATATATTTACTATAGAATACATAAACATTATTCTAGAATTATACTATTCTTATTTTAAGTAGGTTGATATTAAATTAGTTTTTTAATATAGGGTTGGGTTGGGTTAAAATAAGGTTGGATTGAACAAAATATCAAATCCGACCCGTATGTAGTATGTGTAACATATTGTAACCCATATCCGACCCGAGCTAGGATGGATTGGGTTGGGTCGGGTTAGTGGGTTGGGTCGGGTTGGATATAGGTTTTGTGCAGCCCTAGTTGTGTTGGTTCTTCTTCTTCTATTCTAATATTTGTTTTTTTTCTTTTCTCACCCTTTAATTTCTTTTTAATGACTATTTGGTGTTTCCGATACTTGGGTTTTGGCAAGTAGTACAACTTTGTGTATTATTGCCGGAATTCCGGTATCGAATACCTACCGGGTCATTACAGCTTATAATTTTAAATATGATGTAAATTATTGTCAACGTTGTAGTAACCTATGGAGTCGCACAATTAGAACGTTGAAAGGGGAAGAACCATTCTTTAATATATATCAACCGCTGATATTTTATATATATTGAAATGGTATAGCTGGTAATTTTCTCCTTTGGCCTGATTATTACTCTCGTTAGTTTTTAAAAGGAAATATCATTTTTGTTTTAGAACACACTTAAACAAAATAAGAATTGGGGATCGAAGAAAATAACGACGGTGAGGCTGGTACCTCTCCTTTTCTTCAACTTCATGAAGAAGACGATGAAGAGCGTTTGAGTGGACTCCTTTAGAGGCGCCTCCTTCAAGCGCTAGAAATCAATTCAACCTCCTCTGAATCTGTGGATCCTGAAAACCCTAAGTCGGTATGAATTTTTGATTTACTATTTTTTTGCATAGATCCAAATGTTGAATTGTTCAAAGTGGCTACCGATTAGATCGATGAAACCTAACAAAAGCCAATTGGGGAAGTGCTCATGTCGATTGGTTGAAGGTAGAGTTGGCGGTGTTTGGCGCGTCTGAGTTTGGAGATGTTTACAGTATTAAGGGTATGTTTGGCGCAAGCGGAAGCAGGGAATTATAGCAGAGTATTACAACGGAGAATTGGAGTTAGCGGAGAATGTGTTTGGCGCGTTAAGCGGACCATTTGAGCGTATAATGTTAACGGGGTGTTTAGTAAAATAGAAAAATTATAAATTACTCCAATTCAGTTCAAACCAACTCCATTACGTAGAGTACTTCGACACGATCGCAACGCAAAAAACCGCGTCTCAATCGAATCTCATTTGCATAAATTATTAATTTTTAAAATCTATAAAACACAAAATTTAACACTAAAACTTGATTAACAACCTTAATTACTGCAAACGGATCCGTTAACAACCTACATCACCAAAATCAAGCCGTAGAGAAATGGTCCGATTACGCTTTGACGCATCCTGATGCATCCGAAGCATCAAAGAGGAAATGGAGCATTTCTCTGTCCGTTTCATCCCTCGAATAGGCTGGAGTGTTAAATTTTGTGGCGACATTATATGGTTTACTAATTTAAAACACGAGCTAAATCACCATAATCATGTGACTGTATATTACATTTTGGAAGAGAAATTCAACACATCTCCAGTTTATAATAAGAAATTGGCATCACCTTTCCTCACCATCTACCTACTTTCCTTCTCCACTCATCGCATTTCCTAGCGACCAGCAAAAACCCTAACCTTGCGCTAGGAACTTTTCCGCTTTGAAAAGGAAATCCTTAATACCACTCACCCCGGACCCAGTTAAACATCAAAATCACAGGAAATCGAAGAAGAGCGAAAACGCGAGCCATATGTATTCTGGTTTGAGACTGACCGGTTTCAGTCAGAATCGATTGGGTGTCGTGTGTTAATAGCGGAGAATGATTCATATAACTGGCTTCGGTTCTGGTAAATAATTGAGTGGTAAGAGTAAAAAAAGCATTTTTCTCTAGTTGCGGGGATAGCTCAGTTGGGAGAGCGTCAGACTGAAGATCTGAAGGTCGCGTGTTCGATCCACGCTCACCGCATTTTTTATTCTCCTTTCTGTGCGCGGCGGCTCGTAATTCTACGGCTTACCTCACCGTTGTGTTGGTTTATATATATATATATATATATATATATATATATATATATATATATATATATATATATATATCTTTATCTGCTAACCTGCTGCGATTATCACTTCGCTTTTCCTCTCCCCATTGCTCCTACCAGACTTCGTAAGATTTATTCTGGCTGCTTATAAGAAGTGAGATTTTGACTCATAGTCATAAGTTAGCTGATTTCAGCGCTTAATTTTTTTCCCCAAATTCAGCGCTTAATTGAATAACAACAAACAGTTGTGTGTACTTCTTCAATTGAAGCAATTGTTAAGCAAAAGTACAAAGACTTGGAAGAACTCTCACGTGGGTAATGATCAGCGATGTAATGGTGAACCAAATTGAACTTGCTTCATGAGTGTGTTTACTGTGTACTTTCAATAACTCGAGTAGTTACTAATGATAAAATTTAGCGATGTAATGGTGACCCAAATTGAACTTGCTTCATGAGTGTGTTTACTGTGTACTTTCAATAACTCGAGTAGTTACTAATGATAAAATTTCAGGTTAATGCGACAGACTTTTGGTGTAGCGTGTTGTTTCAAAGAATACGGAATCTCTTTCAATAGGTGTTATTTGAAAGATAAAAAAAGGTACTGTTATGGTTCCTTGAAACTCATCTACTACTTGAATTGTAAAGCAGGAACTCCTCATTGATGATGTGTTCGTGTCTGACGTTCTCATTTCAAAATAATGTTAGTTGCTTACTCCCCGTTTTTAATTAACATCCTGCAAACTGAAATCGCACGACACGTCGACACCCAATACCAAAATCGGTTACATTCTCCTCCCTTTCTCTTTGTTAATTTTATCCCAAAAATTCACGGTTCGACCATAACTTCCTTAACTTCATCATCCTAAATTAACAATTTCTCACCATATTTGTTTTCTAATACTTTTTTCTTCCTCCATAACGGCTGACTCTCTCCAAATTCATCTTCCCTTATTATTGGCTTCCTTATCCACTATGACCAACTTGCGCTCTCTGCATCTGCCGTAACTGCAGTGCTAATTTGGTGACCAGTCAATTACGACATCATTTTCTCATATGGGTAACATGGGCAACAAATTCCAACTCCCGCTTTGTGACATATATGGTTTCTTGGGTGACTTAAGTTGTATGCTTATTTCTGTGGGGTTGAAATAATTAATTTGTTGAAATAGGATGCTTTATGTTTTGCCACTGTTTTATTATGTGTAATTCGGTGACACAGTGACATATGCTGTCAAAATTTTGTCAGTTTGATCTTGCTCTTTCTTTATTTCAATCTACAGTGACTTTTTTTTTTTTTCCGAACACATATCTTTCTTTCAGGCTTGATGAAATTAGCATCTGATAACTTATCAACCGTTGATATTATATATCAACCGTTGATATTATATATCAACCGTTGATATATATATATATATATATATATATTGAAATGGGAACCATTCTTTAATAAATATCAACCGTTGATATTATATATATATATATATATATATATATTGAAATGGTATAACCACTTATTTTCTTCTTTGGCCCGATTATCACTTCAGTTAGTTTTTGAAAGGAAATACCCTTTTTCTTTTTAGAACACATGCAGACTAAATAAGAATTGGGGATCGAAGAAAATAATGGTGATGAGGCTAGTACCTCTCCTTTACTTCTTGAACTTCGCGAAGACGACAATGAAGAGTGTTCGAGTGGACTCCTTTAGAGGCACCTCCTTCAAGCGCTAGAAATCGATTCAATCTCCTTCGAAACCGTTGATCCTGAAAACCATAAGTTGGTATGAATTTTTGATTTACTAATTTCTGCATAGATCCAAATGTTGAGTTATGAAAATTGGTTACTGATTAGATCGATGAAACCTAATAGTGGCATCAGAGCTCTTAGCTTGCAGAACTTGTATTTTGAATTCCGATTTAGGTTTATGCGTATTTGATTTCATAGATATTCGAAAGTATCGAATACATTGACAAGAGAATTTGATTCTGAAGTGATTAAATCAGGTTTGTTATTTAGATTTATATCAGAAATAAACCTGAGTTAATATTTGATTTTAATTCAGTTGTTAAACCTAGTAATTTGGATTATCTGTGTGAATTCATATTAATGAATGGGTCTACCAGTCTATATGACTGTCTCATAATTTTGATTGATCGAAAATGTTTCTTTTTAGTGGATCAAAATGTTAAGTCTCTTTAAGATCTGATTTTATTGAACACACTGGAATAAAAATCTATGTGTGATTGAATCACTGCTGCAAATATGATTTGAATCAAAATGAGTGTGACTTGTTTTAAATTTTAAATTTTACATGAACCCCTTGAATGGTTGCAATATAACATGTAATTTAAAATTTGGAACATATTTGATCAGCGTTTGAAATACAGGCTATGTGTATGTATGTATGTGTGTGTGTTTATATATATATATATATATATATATATATATATATATATATATATATATTTAATTGCCGTGTTGAAGTTCAATTTGAGATATGTGTGTGTGTGTGTGTGTGTATATATATATATATATATGTATGTGTGTGTGTGTGTGTGTGTGTATGTGTATACACACAAATACACACACACAGACAGAGCAGTTTAAAAATGCCTATGATTTATCTTAATATATCTAAGAATATTTGAACTGAATTTGTTTTACGAAAAACTAATGATGGTCAGATCTTTATAACAAACTATATATGTATGGTGTATGTTATAAATTGCAAAATATAATATGGAGTTCAACACCGTATAATTGATCTAAATATCTGTTGTGCATTAAAATTGATTTGTTATGAATGGTTCATATTAATCTTAGTGTATTGATTATATACATAAATAGATATGTACTGATACATATTGATTTGATAATTGCAGCAAATATGAATTACTGATTTATTACATGTTATCTGTATATAAATGAGAGAATTAAAACACTGCAATGATTTGTCATTTTCTTTATGTCTGGCTGCCCACACACACACACACACACACACACACATCCTGTAGAATATGAATAAATTTAGGATATAAAGCTTTGCCTGGACTTATATATATTTGATATATATATTTATACCCTTTTGTAGATTTTGAATTAGTAATAGAATAAATATTATTTTATCCTGTGTAAACAAGCTCTACAATGGTTATGTATAAGTTACATGAATTGCTCTCATATTTCACACATTACGATATACACTTATAACAAGGGTATTGATTTGATGATGTCAAGGTACTGATTATATGTTCAGTGCCTTTGTATCATAGGCGTTAAATAGATTCATCTTATATTAATAGACTACTTATATGAATTCAAATGTGGACAGTGCAAATATAATTTGCATATACAAATCCCATGATTGCGCATACAAGTAATTGTGACTTGTTGATTGCCTAGGCATGCATTCATGTCTATGCATATGCAAATATTAGCTTTGAACTGACATGGGAATGAGTATTCAATATTTCAATTGTATAAATCAGCACATTATTAAATTTCGTATGATTCAAATGCTCATCCTGAACATAACAAACTATATATATTAGAAGGTTGGACCGTTGCATGATTTATACATGAATTATATATATATATATATATATATATATATAGACACACACACTCTCTCTTTAAGCAAATATGACTTGTTTTGTTATACATATGTATTTAGAATTAGGGAAGAAATTAGTTCAATGAAAACTGATTCATACATGGATTTAAATGGATGTACAATATATATTTGATATACGTAGTTGTACATCACAGTCTACTGGTTAGTTTGATAACCCGATGGTATCACATTTTTCTTATGATGATTATACCTGAAATGTTATATGAACTTAAGGATCTATTATATATGTATGTCTATTGTATGTATAGTATATGCATGAAAATGTTAACTTTTAATCGTACGGTTCTCTGTATGTGTGCGCGCATGTGTGTGTGTGTTTATATATATATATATATATATATATATATATATATATATATATATATATATATATATATATATATTGAATGTATGAATTGTTTCACTCCATGCTTGTTGCAAGTATATTGCACTGTATAACCATTTGTACGTAGGTGGTGTTAATTCTAAACTTTAAGCCTGTTATATTGTGTTAAATTTGTTTAAATCTATAAACTGCTCAAACAAACACATTACTGTTTCATTTGAAATGTTTGTATAGTTATGTTACTGCCAAAATTAACTCCGGAATAGACTAACGGTGAAGGGGTAGTGGATTGTCATCGACACAAGAAATGTATTCGAAAATAAAAGCCAAATACTAGAAAGAACCGAAAGCATGAAGTAATAATCTGAGAGCTGCATAAACTGACACCTTCTTGGCAGGAAGGAACTCAAAATTTATAGAATACCGACATAGTATATTGTTGTATCTAACAATTCTATGATTTTTGTTTGATGATAACGAACATATATTTATTATTATAAATGTGTTTGTAATTGTACTGTTATACTACATCACAGACATGAATATAATATTTATATTTAAATATGTAACTGCAAAAGAATTTAAATATTCAAACTGTATTTTATTTGAAAAGAATATTTTATTTCACAATTTCAACAGTACAGATCTATAACTCCACTATTTGTATATCTCACTATAATAAAATACATTTCATTTCATACTCAATTTCATTACACTGTTTCCTCGCTACAACACTCAGTTATACAGTACACTCAGTCTCATTTCACTCAAGTTGTACAAGTTCATACTCACACATACAGACACAGTTTTGTCTTCTGCCTTCACTTTAGTCCTCTGCTTACCTATCATAAACAGAAACACATAGACACACAGAGTAATCTCCAATAGAAATAATTTTATATTCTAGCAGACATAATTTTTATTTTTAAAAAATTTATCTGCCTCAGAATTTTGGTGTGTTTCTCATCATTTTTCATGGCTTGATCTGATTTATATGTATATCCATATGTGTCTAGACAGCTTGTATTCACAGTGATTCACTGTAAATACCACAAGGCAGACATCGTCTGTAGTGCTCATATATATATATATATACTCTCTGGATGTGCACTATACATGTATACACATACATTATATGTATATACACATATTTCTGTGCAGGGAAAAATATATCAAGCTGTGTTCAGGTGAAGCCCGGCACACATGCACAGGGTCAGGTATCCATGAACACACATGCACTAAGAAGCATCCATGAAGACCAAGCTCGACCCAGTGCAAGTGAAAATGAACAGCTCAGACACAAAAGGTTGAGCTCATGTGAATTGCACAAGAACACAAGCTAGAAATCATATACAATGCAAACATGAATATTCAAGTGCAACTCAACATGTATGTGTACACAAATACCCAGGCAGTAAGTTCATGTGCACAAATCTGTGTGCATGTATATATAGGGGTGACCATTATTTGGTTAAACCAAACAAACCAACCGAACCAATTTATTTTGGTCGGTTTGGTTTGGTTTTGAAATTAAATCGGTTTGTAATCGGTTCAGAAAAATATTTAGTTTGCTTATCGGTTTAACCAAATTAACCGAACTTTTATTATATATTAAAAATTATCAATATTATAATAAATATTTTAAGTTAGATTAGTTCTCCAAGTAAATTTTAATCATCATGCATGTGTTAAAATTACTTTTAGAAAACATAAGAATCATAAATAATAATAATACTCTAATCATACACTTATAATTTATTTCAAATTATAGTTAATATTAGAATCATAAGGTCTAAAATAATTTTAGTTCGGTTAAATCGGATAACCAACCGAACCAACCAAACTTAATTTGGTTGGTTTGGTTTGGTTTTCATTTTTATCGGTTTTAGTTTGGTTTGACAATTTTCATCACCGGATAAACCGAACCAACCAAACGCTCACCCATATGTATATACTACAAATCAAAGCATATGTATGTTAGGTGTGACTCACATTGGATTGGAGTGGGTGCGTGGATTGAACGGACAAATTGTCCCACATCGCAAGATATTAAGGAAGATCGTGGTATATATATGGTGTTGGTGGCATGTAACAATGGGGATTCCTTTTGTTACAATAAGTGCTTGCCAATACCAAATTATATGCTCGATGGGAGGCGATGGGGGATGTTCAATCGGGACGCCGACATGAGAGACTTCGACCGTTGACTCCGATAGACACGGTGAAGCGTGTACGGTACGTAGGGAATGCCGAAACTCAATAATGTAGCCGTACATGGCCAAAGAACACAAAGTGGAATAAGATGGAATTCATATACACAGTGTCGAGCAAACGCCAAATGAACATAGCAAGGCCACAAGCTAGGTACACAAATATGTGCAATCAAACCAAGTCAAAGCCCAAAGTGACAACATGCCAAAGAGGTGCAATGTGTACATGACACGGAGCCAAACAACAAGAAAGACATGGCTGTTTATATTTGGAAGTTTAAGCATGTACAACAAGGCCTAAACAAGTTTCTATCAAGATAGAGACATGTACAACATGGAGACGAGCCAATGCAGCATACATACAAAAAGGAATGTGATTCATAAAATGTCCAGGTTCACATGAATATTGGAAACAAAAATTTGCAAAATAGTCTTGACAAAATTCATCTCATACATTCCTGAAATCTGTGTGGACTCATGGCAATTAACATATTTTATGTCCAAAATACAGGTGTAGCAAGTGCTTAACAATTTCCAGTAATCTCAGTGTTTGATTTCTGGCAAGAGTGAATTACACGGTTACAAAATGGATTCTTTCTCGTGTTCAATGTACCAAGGAAGACGATTATCTATTTCCAGAAATTGAATATTATTTTGGAACAAGAAGAACAATTTAAATTGTTTTCCAGAATTGCATGACATGGTAACAATTCACTCATGTATCACCAACCAGTTTAAAACAGTATTAAATTTGGAAAAGGACTTTTTTTGCAACAATCACTCAATGATTCTAGAAAAAACAAAACTTGGTTTTTCTAGAAGTACTGGCTTGTAACAAAAGTTTTTGGCAAAGATTTGAATGATTCAAGGAAATCATATGAATCATCAAATAAACCATGCATGTTTTTAATTCCTCAAACTTGAATGCTTTGGCTATGGAAAAAAATTTCTCTACATTCAAATATTTCCAGAAATGGTCTAGTAAATTTCAGAAAACCAGATTTCAGGAAAGTTATTCACCAGCAAATCAATTACACCAGGGACCAGAGGAGCATTTTTTTATCATCAAATTTGTTCACTTGTTTGAAGTATATATGGCATGGTTAATCAGCATGAATCAAACTGAGTGAATATGATTTTCCAAACATCACACAATAGACAAAGTTGTTTTGACGAAAATTCATGGGGTATAATCAATCACGCAACAGTTATGACATTCAAGCCGATTCAAATTTGAACAGAGCAACAATCGAAGAAAAATCACACGCAAAGTAAGTCAAGCCATTTTATATGAAATCGGAGTAATTATAGGATTCTATAATCCTGTTAAAACCATTCATCATCGACAGTTTTTAATTATCGAAAAATAACAACAACTCGAGGGCAAGGAGAGTAAAATCAAATCAAGAATACTCACTGTTTTTTTGATCAAGCCGAAATAGCTAGACAACAAGCATCCGAGAATCGAAGCATCGAAGATTAGATCTAGAAAGCAATCACCTGAACTCGCGGTTTTGAATGGGAAGAAAAAAACCTAATTTTGATTATCTTTTAGTCGAACGACATTGTTTTGGAAAAAAACAATCGGAAGTAAAATTCAAAAGGGGCTGGCTGGTTTTTTTGGGCTTAGGGTTTTAAATTTTATTTTTATTGTATTGTTTTTATTTCTTTTGTAATGTCATCTGTTGTTTTTCTAGTTTTTTTTATAAAACTAGGTTGTCTAGTTATAGGGTTTTTAACTAGCGGTTTTTTAGTGTTTGTAATAACTAGGGTTTACTGGCTACGGGTTTGTAGCTAGGGGAAAATATGATCTTTGGGATATAGACCAGTTTAGAGTTTTGAGAATAGGATTAAACATGCGCAGGGTTTGCGAGTTTACAGGTTTTGTAAGTGGGATCTATTTTAATACCTAGTAAAAATCTCAGAAATGCGGCAGTAGGGAAGGTTTGCCGAAGCTGGGTAAAAACTATGCTATTTACTTCTGCATTTATATTCTCTGTTATTATCTGTGCTGTAATCTATGCTCGATATTTTTTGATATCTCGAATTAAATTAAATAAACCCTATTCATCCTCTTCTAGGGTTAATCTAGATCCAACAAGTGGTATCACAGTTTGGTATTTTATTAACTCTAGAGATGGTGATTCCTAGTTGTCGGTCCGTAGAGAGTCAGTCCTGTCATATTCCAACTATTTTTAATGGTACAAATTTTTTAAATTGGAAATCAGAAATGGAATCCTATTTAAAATCTGTCGATACTAAATTTTGGAATAGTATTATGAATGGGTATGATATGGTTAATAGGAATGATATTGGGTTTAATTCTCATGCTATTCATATTTTATATTCCTATATTGGTGATGTTCAAAATAGCCTTATCTTCCATTGTTTAACTATGTAGGAAATCTGGAATACTCTCGATATGAAGTATGGAAGAATTGACAATAGCAGCTCAAAACCCCAGAGAGTCAACTTAGATTCAGATCTATGCTTGGAAGTAGAAACAGATGAAAATTCAAGTATATCAGACAATGGAGACTCAACAGACAATGAGACTGAAAGCTTCTCATATGAAGATTTGGTTTATATGTATGCCGATTTAACAAAAACTGTTGATAATCTCCATCAGAAAAACAAATCTTTAAAATCTAAAAATCATGAGTTGTCCAGCAAAATTAACTATTTGGAATCAAAATTTTCAAATGTCACGAAATTAGAAAATTCTAATTGTGCAAATTGTTTGAAATTGAAAAATGGTCTCGTTTGTCTCAATAAAAACATTCAAAAAGCTTGAAGAGGAAATTATGATTTTAAAAGATAACGAGATTGAGCTAAAAGATTCAAACAATTCTTTGCCAAAGGAATTTGAAAGTTTTAAGACTACCAAAAATTCCAAACATGAAATCGCTGAAAAATAAAATTTGCAGAAAACTGATTCAATCTTGAATGAGCTTGAAAAAGAGATTGAAAATTTCAAGAAACTTGAATTTGAAAAACAAAATAAATTTGAAACTGAAATCTTTGAGTCCAAGACAAAAATCAAACTGCTTGAGAACAAAAATTTGATTCTGCAACAAAATGATGCTGAATGGAGAAAGATCAACATTAATTATTGTTCAAATCTGATGAAAGAAAGTTCTGATCTTAAATTCAAAATCAGTGATCTTGAATTGAGTTTAGAACGTTTTTCAACTGGAGAAAAATCCTTGAATATGCTGCTGAAAAATAAATTTTCTTCTGGTAATAAAAATGGTCTCGGGTTTGGGAAAACAAATGATTTGGAAAAACTGAATTCTTATGATTTTAAAAATCCTTCAAATTGTTTCAAGAAGGATCGCTCTGAAAATTTGAACTCTAAAAATTGCAGAAGGTTTGTGAATCACAAACGAGATAAGAATTTGTTTACTAACAATCTATTCAATTCTTTTTGGATCCCAAATGGAAATAAAACGATTTTGACCAAATTCAAATAGACTTTGGTTCTTAAGGGCACAAAAATAAATTCTGGTGGAATATTATACAAATAGGTTTGGGTACCAAAAGACGTAAACAAAGTTAAGAGTGGTTTTACAAATTTTGGTAGACCACTCGATCCCCTAAGCTATTAAGTACTGGAGGTGGATGAGGAACTACCATGCAAAAAAGAGATTTGAAATCAAGTTGATCTTTATTTCTATATCATTCACCGTTCCTTAGCTAAGTGTGTTGAGTTAGAGAATCAACATTGTCTTCTGAAAATTTGGTATGATCTCTAAACTCATCTCTGTTAATATTCTTATTTTTTTGTTTATTCTTATTTCTACCCCTTCTATTTTCTTTTGGCTATTTCTGATTTGTTTTGACACTACCACATTATTTTTCCTTTTATTTTGAGTGAAACTTCAAATTGCAGAATTCATGGTTTTCTGGAAATTCGCTTTATTTGAATGAAACTCTCATGTTTTAATCAGTTCCAGATCTTGAATTCAAATTTGTAAACTTCTGCAATTATTTTGAAGGTTAATTCTTTTCTAATTTTTGAATTCCTAATAGTGCTGAAGCATTCTTGTTATATCTTGAACACTGTTAATTTGAATTCAAAATTTTTGAAAAATTAATGAAATTTCTCACACCCTTGTTGTTTTTTGTTTCTTCTAATTCATTTTGGAAAGACTTGAAAATTTATACTCATTACAGCACACTACTATTTTCAGTTGTGAAAATTTCATTGATTTTTGGATTGGCTTGGATATTTCTGATTTGAAAAACATTTGGCTTATTGGTATTGGAGCCAAGAAATTCTTTTTATTTGTGATCATTTTTGGTTGGATATTTGATGGTTTAAATCATTTGAATTTTTTTATATTTTGAATCTCACACAACTCTTAGATTTAAAATTAATAATCTTGTGTGATTGATTATTTGTATCTTAAAACACACATTATTCAAGTGATTTCAAATAAGTCGTTTTAATTTTGAATAATGAATTATCTCTGCTGCGTGTTGTAAATATTCTGAAAATCTCTTTTGTGCTTGTTAGAAATAATTGTGAAAAATTCCTCGAAAATCTGGTTTTGAAACTCATTGCTATTTCATGATCATTTGATTTGAATATTTGTTTGTTTGAAATCATTTGAAATTATTGATTTCTTGAATCTTACACACATATCGGATTTCAAGTTTATATTCTGGTATGAACAATTCATTGAATCTTGAGATTTTTATATTCCTTCAAATGATTTAAAATAAACTGTATTTTTAATCTTGGGTCATGAATCATCTTTTGTGACTGTTAGAAATATTTGTGAAAAATTCTCTTGATAAGTCTGCTTTAAAATTGATTGTTGTACTGCTCTGATAAAAGAAATCATTTTGAAAATGTTTTTAAATAACCGCTTGTTTTTGGTATCATCTACTGCTCTGATAAATGGCTCAAAGTTTTTTTGATTGACTTAACTACTCTGAATTGAAAATCTTTCTTGTGCTACTTCCTGAAATTCATTCTGAAATCATGATCACTTATTTGGATATTGTTTTGTTTGAAATCATTTAATATTGATTAATATCTTGAAGTTTTCACATACCTTCAAGTAATTTCAAATAAACCGTTTCTTTAAATCTTGGATCATGATTTGTCTTCTTAGATTTGTTGTAAATTTTCTAAAAACTTTCTTATGAAACTTATTCTGAATTTGTCTTGGTACTCTGAAAAATGGAACTGAATTATTAAACTATTTGCTTGGGCTTTGTGATTGGGTACTGGTTTCTGAGATACGCTTGTTAGCCACCATTGGCATTGTTGACACGCTTTTTGGTCAAAGCCGTCACACGTGAAGTTTCTAGTGAGCAACACGCTCCAGCATTAAGGACATCATCAGAAGACCAGAAACGATTTGGTTGAAGTCACATCACAAACACAAAATAGCCTTAAACTCCTATCAGATGACCTCTTTTGGGCCCGAAAACATCAATTACAGGGCTTTGCTGGGTAAATCTTGTAGCCCTCTGAATTAGCTTCAGTACAACTTTGGTTTAGTCAAAATGGACGTACGGTTTGGAAGTTACTTCTGTTTCCGTGAACGTGCGCAGAACTTGGAAATACATGAATTGGGAATACTCCACTCTTTCGGTTCGGATCGGGTATGGCAGTTCGGTGGGGAAGGACCCTGACTAATAGCTGCACACATCAGATCGGATCGGGATAGGCCAAACCAACCTGCCTTAGATTCTGCACCGAAGTGCATCTCATCTTCAGACCGAGGGCACCAGGTCCGATCGGAGGAGTGAGAAACTGATCCGAACCGGCGAGACCTGCTTCTGCACAACAACTTTGACCAATTCTCATGGCATAACTTACTCCTATTAACCCGTATCTACTTCTACTTGGCATAGCACGACTAGGAGAGGATTTCTTCACTACATCCACTTCATTTTGAGATTCTTGGGTTGCGTGCCATGTGACATCCAACCCGAAGCCCCTCTACGGCTATAAATACACCACTTGAAGGCCAATTGAAGGATCTTTGGCCATTCTCATTCTTGGCCTCCATTTCAGACACACAAGGACTTTGTGCTTCATTCAAACTAATCAACACATGGATTACATGTATAAATTCTTGTATTCTCATTCAACACACGGATTGTGTGTCTTCTTATAACTGATTCTTGTAATCTGTCGGTATAACAATAAGATTATAAAGTGGACGTAGGCTACATCTACAGCCAAACCATTACAAAAACCTCGTGTGTCTTCTGTTATTTACTGTTTCTGCATTCTGTGATCTATGATTTGTGATTGTGAGGACTTCACACTGCATTTGGGTGTTAGTACCAAATTTTGGTCTAACAGACATATTAAAATCCTCGTTAGGTATCAGCCTTTCATACTTTGTATTTTTCCCCACTCATCAGTATTGATTCTTTATTTTAATCTTCATCTTGTATAGTTCCACACATTTTTTTGCCTTATACAAATCTTTTTAAATTCCTCTAGTAATTGATTTTTCAATTTTAAAATCATTTATTGATTTTCTATTCAAAAATTGAAATTAATAACCAAAATGAACTGTATTTGGAACTCATCATAATTATTATCAGATTTTGAAATTGTGATGAGTTGACTGCAGTATACTTCACAACTAGAGGAGATTTTATTTAAATTTTCATGATAATTGAACAGTTCTTATAATATCTTTGAATTGGGGCAAATTTCACCACTATCTTCTATTTCTATCATCATTCTGTCATCCATTATGATTTTATATTAATGTGGAGAGTTTATTTTTTAAAAAAAAATCGACTTGAATAAACAGTGAAAATATTGATGATCGAATTGTGATTATATTATTTTTCATGTATAGTGATAATTGAAAATTTTCAAAAACTCGGTACAGTTGAGCAAATTTCATAATATTATTAAGTTAGAAATTTATTTAACAATCATTTCTGTACCTACCACATTTCTATCATCCATACTGGTTTTATATACTGAGGAGTTTTTCTTTTGGAACTGAAAATAATAATAATAATAATAATAATAATAAATATATTCATAAGTGTTTCTCTAACCTCATTTAAAAATGCAAGCTCTGGTCATGCATGGTTATGAGATTACTTATTTTTAAGATACAACCGACCTCATTTAAAAATCCAAGATCTGGTTATGCGTAGTCAGTGTGCTCTTAAATAAAAAGAAAACAAAATAATTTGCTGTAAATAATTTTTTTATATGAAATTCTCCTTGGTGTGTAAAAACCAACCTATCAATCCATCTTCTAACTTGTGAAATGTGTTAATATTTTATGAAATATTATGATTTGTTGATTGATAGCTATTGGGATTTGAGATTATTTGATTGCGTCACTTAAATTGAATATATAATCGTAGTCCAAATCCATCACTGTTTTGTGCTCAATTTTAAAATCATATTGGAAAATAATTGGAATCAAATTTTTTTAACTCTCTCCATTTATATAAACTTCTTCGTAAATCCATCATTCTACAATATGAAATTTGCCACTAGTTCTTAGAATATTATGATTTTTTGTTTGATTAATTGAGATTTATGATGATCGTTCTTCCTCTTAAGATGATGTTATATTTTTAGTCAATTTTCATCACCGTTTTAATTTCTGTATCCTTTTGATGATAACAAAAGGGGAAGAATGAGTTAAGATTTTGATCGATGAGTGGTTATTCTTTGAATATTTTAATATTGAAGTTTCGATTATTAGTTTTCAGTCATGTACATATCTGGTGGAGTTTTGTTGTAGGGGAAGCATTCAAACAGGGGAGTTCAATAATTCACTGTCAAACACATTTATTATAATGTTATATTCAAAATATTATTTTATGTTGGTCATCATCAAAAGTGGGAGATTGTTATATCTAACAATTCTATGATTTTTGTTTGATGATAACAAACATATATTTATTATTGTAAATGTGTTTATAATTGTATTGTTATACTACATCACTGACATGAATATAATATTTATATTTAAATAGAATACAACTGCACAAGAATTTAAATATTCAAACTGTATTTTATTTCACAATTTCAACATTACAAATTTATAACTCCACTATATGTACATCTCACTGTAATACAATACATTTCATTTCATAGTCAATTTCATTACACCGTTTCCTTACTACAATACTTGGTTATACAGTACACTCAGTCTCATTTCACTCAAATTGTACAAATTCATACTCACACATACAGTGACACAGTTTTCTCTTCTGTCTTCACTATTAGTCCGGTCCTCGGTTTACCTGTCACAAACAGAAACACACACACAGTAATCTGAAATAGAAATAATTTTATATTCTAGCAGATAGATTTTTTATTTTTAAAAATTTATTTGCCTCAGAATTTTGGAGTGTTTCTCATCATTTTTCATGACTTGATCTGATTTATATGTATATCCATCTGTGCCTAGGCAACTTGTGATATTCATAGTGATTCACCGTAAATACCACAAGGCAGACATCGTCTGTAGTGCTCACACGAGCACAAACACACACACATATATATATTCCCTGGATGTGCACTATACATGTATACACATGCATTATGTGTATATACACATATTTCTGTGCAGGGACAAATATATCAGGCTGTGTTCTGGTGAAGCCCGACACACATGCACAGTGCATGAGTCAGGTATCCATGAACACACATGCACTGAGGAGCAGCCATGAAGACCAAGCTCGACCTAGTGCAAGTGAAAATGAACAGTTCGGACACAAAAGGTCGAGCTCATGTGAATTGCGCAAGAACACAAGCCAAAAATCATATACAATGCAAGCACGAATATTCAAGTGCAACTCAACATATATGTGTACACTAATACTGTGTACATGTATATACTACAAATCAAAGCATATGTAGCTGTACATGGTCAAAGAACACAAAGTGGAATAAGATGGAATTCATATACATAGTGTCGAGAAAATGCCAAATGAACACAGCAAGGCCACAAGCTAGGTACACAAATATGTACAATCAAACCAAGTCAGAGCCTAAAGTGACAACATGTCAAAGAAGTGCAATGTGTACATGACATGGAGCCAAACAGTAAGAAAGACATGGCTGTTTATATTTGAAAGTTCAAGCATGTACAACAAGGCCTAAACAAGTTTCCATCAAGACAGAAATATGTACAACATGGAGACGAGCCAATGCAGCATACGTACAAAAAGGAATGTGATTCATAAAGTGTCCAGGTTCACATGAATATTGGAGACAAAAAATTTCAAAACAGTTTTGACAAAAATCATCTCATACATTCCTGAAATCTATATAGACTCATGGCAATTAACATATTTTATGTCCAAAATACAAGTATTGCAAGTGCTTACCAATTTCCAGAAATCTCAGTGTTTGATTTTTGGCAAGAGTGAATTACACAATTACAAAATGGATTCTATCTCGTATTCAATGTACTAAGGAAGACAATTTTCAATTTCCAGAATTGAATACTATTTTGGGACAAGAAGAACAAATTAAATTGTTTTCCAGAATTGTATGACATGGTAACAATTCACGCATGTATTGCTAACCAATTTCAGATAGTATTAAATTTGGCAAAGGATTTTTTTTGCAACCATCACTCAATGATTCCAAAAAAAAACTTGGTTTTTCCAAAAATACTGGCATGTAACAAAAGTTCTTTGCAAAGATTTGAGTCATTCCAAGAAATCATATGAATCATCAATAAACCACGCGTGTTTTTAATTCCTCAAATTCGAACGCTTTGGATATGGAAACAAATTTCTCTGCATTCAGATATATCCAGAAATGGTCTAGTAAATTTTTGAAAATCAGATTTCAGGAAAGTTATTCACCAGCAAATCAATTACGCAAGGGACCAGAGGAGCATTTTTTTAATCATCAATTTATTCACTTGTTTGAAGTATATATAGCATGGTTAAATAGCGTGAATCAAACTGGGTAACTATGATTTTAAAGAAAACATATAATGGACAAAATTGTTTTGACCAAAAATTCATTGGATATAATCAATCACGTAACAATTATGATATACAAGCCAACTCAAATTCAAACAGAGCAACAACCGAAGAAAAATCAGATGCAAAATCAGTCAAGCCATTTTATACGAAATCAGAGTAATTATAAGATTCTATAATCCTATTAAAACGATTCATCATCGGCAATTTTTAATTATCGAAAAATAACAACAACTCGAGAGCAAGGAGAGTAAAATCAAACCAAGAATACTCTTGTTTTTTCGATCAAGCAGAAATCGCTAGACAACAAACATCAGAGAATCGAAGATTAGATCTAGAAACTAATCACCTGAAGTCGAGATTTTAAACATGAAGAAAACACCCAAATTTTAATTATCTTTTAGTTGGCCAACATTGTTTTGGGAAAAACAATTGGAAGTAAAATTCAAAAGGGGCCGGTTTTTTTTTTTGGCTTAGGGTTTTGAAGTTTATTTCTATTGTATTGTTTTTATCTCTTTCGTGATACCGTCTGTTTTTTTTTTGTAAAACTAGGTCGTCTAGTTATAGGGTTTTTAACTAGCAGTTTTCTAGTGTCTGTAATAACTAGGGTTTACTGGCTATGGGTTTGTAGTTAGGGGAAAATATGATCTAGGGGATATAGTTCAATCTATGGTTTTGAGCGTAGGATTAAACAGGAGCATGGTTTGCGAGTTTACAGGTTTTGTAAGCGGGATGTATTTTAATACTTAGTAAAAATCTTAAAAATGCAGTAGTAGGCAGGGTTTACCGAAGCAAGGTAAAAACTTTTGTAAATTCAATAAACCCTATTTACCCTCCTCTAGGGTTAATCTAGATCCAACATATATCCGGCAAGATATATCCGATATGGTATGTCCGACGGGAGGCCCCGTAACGAAAGGTCACCTAAGACAGAAGTCAAGCAGGAAAAAGCCAAAGAACTCCGCTAATCAAAACCCAAAAAGACGAAAGGACTGCCGGTATTAACTTGCTTAACACTGATACATCAAGAGATAAAGGCATTAAAGATAACAAGCCTAAAGCACCTAAGGGTTATCTGGAACTAGCCCCCGAAATATCCAAGCACCGGGAGGTCATTCTATTAAACAATAGGTAAAACACCGGGTGCTACCCTCCGAAAGGCTAGACTTCATCTGAAAGCTCCACCGGAAGGAAAACCGTAATCCTAGAGGGGTACAGGCTATCCATACTAATCTGCCTAGTGCCTACATCGACAGGGGTTCCTTACCGGTAGCTATCTTCATACATTAGAAGGGCAAGCTCCTCTAAGTATTCATGAGAAAACCAGACACCTTGCACTCGGAAGCCACAACCGGGAGCACAGATGTCTTCCGAAAGTCATTTACATCGACAAAGCTCATATCAATCTCGAAGAAGCTTCAATTGATCAGGACAAAGGCGGCGGGAAGCTATAATCAGCACCACAAAGGTGACTGGAAGCTAAACATTGGAGACCAAGGTGAAAAGCGGTTGACAAAGGCTTTTGCAAGCCCAATAGCCCAACAGCAGAAGGGACCCCGAATTCCCTATAAATAAGACCCTAGGGGTCACATTTTGGGGATGAATTCTTCATTTTCTCAATCTTGTTTCTTCTTCTCTGAGGAGCGAACCCTAATTTCCAAATCGGATTGGGGATTTCTTCAACTCTTGTAATACATCTACACTATATAAATGGAGAAGTCTGAGACTTAAACATCTTGTGATTTAATAATCATGTTGTGCCATTTATGATGAAACATGGAGTTAACATATGAAAGGGTTGTTAGCGACACCTTCATAAAGAGCAAGTGCTTCATGTAAACCCGAAGCCTTCCACCTTTATCTTGAGGGTTGGCAATGTGAATCAGCCCTCTCATAATGAGCCTAATGCTACTCAACTCCGGAAAAAAGGTTGACTACAGGCTTATGACTTGATCACTGATGCAACTAAAGCCCTTCGGGCTAGCTCGACGCGGAAGGATCATTTGAGTTAATAAGTATTGCAGTACCCCTACCATCCAAATATTGGGAAACATTAGCATATTTTCCTCCTATCACAATGTATATCATTTTACTCGTGATCTAAAAGGTAACTGATTGCACAAGGCTTCAGTTGGGCGAAACTAAATAAACCTTTCTTCAAGGTACTTATAAACTCCATAGTCCTGTAAGTGTGAAATTCACCCCCTGAGGGAAGAATAATTAATTCAGAACGAAGATCTTGATACTTAAGAAACGGTAGATTTAGCTAAGGGACACTGATTCCAAATTTTTTTTCAGTAACCTTAGATTGATGTTGCACCAATTTTCCTAAATATATGCTCTATATAACTTATTTCGGGTGTTAACAAAAAATATCGTTAACATTTTAGCGCTAGATGGAGGGGCCTGAACCTCCGACCTTGCAGTTAATACATTAAAAATTAACTTGGTAAACTTATTACTCCATGGCAGGAAAGGATGAAACCAAAGAAATTGGGAAAAGAACCAACTCCTAAAGCCACTCCCGAAGAAAACGTGGAGCCGACAATCAATCTGAACAATAATGAAGAAGGAGAAACTTTCAACCCGATACAACCACCAAATCCAAACGTCGTGGGGGACAATGTCGCAAGAATTATGTAACTGGTGAAGCAAATCCAAGAGGTGCAAGCTCAAATGAATGCTGCTCAAGCGCAGTAGTCTTCAAGACTCACCAAGTCCACTCAAAGAGAGACGAATGAATCTCCGAAAAGAAAGGCTCCCATTCAACACTCTGAAGTAAAGGAGAAGCTCAAAGCGACTTCCTCTAAGAAGAAAAAGTCCCTTTTGACAGGAGTAGACCATCAAGGAAATCAATGCAAACAAGAACAATCCGGGAGTTCCACTTCCAGAGGTTAAAATCCTAAAAGGGCAAATTACGACAACACAAAAGCTTATCTTAAAGACATTTCTCAGAAGACTGTCAAAGACTTGTTGGGAAGCAAGGGGAAGAGGACCAAGGATGATAGGGTTAATGATAATGAAAGAGTCATCGTATGAACACCATAATACCATCTAGGGTCAAGGTTCCAACCATAAAATACCGTGGAACAACTGACCCTGATGATCATCTAATGGCTTTCGATAGGCAGATGGATCTCTACAATGCTTCAGGAGCCGTCAGATATCGTCTTTTACTAGTGACCTTTCAGGGAGCGGCAACAAAGTGGTATCGTCAGTACAGATAAAACACCATTCACTCATGGAAAAAGTTCTCCTATGAATTTTTCGCGCAATTCTACATTTGAAAAGATCCGACAGTTGACTACACAGCCATTGCTAACATCAAGCAGAGGCAAGGGGAGTCTCTAGGAGATTACCTGAAAAGGTTCAACATCGAGGCATTAAAGGCCAAGGATATGAATCATCCTGATAAGTTGATAGCCGTGCACTCAGGGTTAATTGAAAATACACCCTTCTGGAAAGAATTATACATTCATGGCTGCAAATACTTTCAAGATTTTCACTTCAAAGCTGACAAGTTTATTCCCATGGACAAATTGTACTTCACAAAGAGAAAGTTCGGACCTCGAGGAGAAGGAGGAAGGCTGAACTTCGGATGAAAGCCCTAGGAGGGAAATTAAAAGAGATCAAGGTAGGAAGATTCTAATACCAACTCGGTTGCTCTATGTAATCCCATCTCCTTTGTGTATGATGTTGTGAAAGAAAGGGTTAACAACTTCCCCATCTTGTTCAAAGCCAAGAATTGCCCTGAACCTTATTCCGGTGGTAAGTTTGCGAATGTCACAACGGGCATAAGACCGACAAGTGCAAGGTATTGGACGAGATTACTCAGAAGCTAATTCGAGAGGGACATCTAAAAGAGTTTGTTTTGAACAAGACAATATCTGCTCAACATACAAATGAAAAAAAAGGTTCAGAAAATGCAATGGAAACTACTATGGAAGAGGGCAATCTAGATTTGGGTCCGCCCATAAATCGAATCAGTGTGATCTATGGTGGACCACACCTGTTAAGCCATAAAATATGGATCAAGAACAATAAACATGATTAGGTCGTTTTTTGAGAACACAGAGATAGGTCACAAGTTTTTATATCGTGAATGTGACAAAACATTTAGATCCATCTGCACATTAGTTTGGTTTGATACTTCATAACATTTGGGTCATTTTGGTTCTTTAGGTCGTTCATAGGTTTTGGGTTGTTCAGCTCAATGGTACATTGCAAATTTTTGGCTTCCCTAAGCATATTAAACCATCGGGTAACCTAGGGTCGTTCCGCTTTTTAACTTGCAAAGATCTTTGGTTTGCCAAGCTCCTTAGCTCATCAGAACCTTAGTCCCTCACATTTGTTACCCGCCAGGTGATTTAGATCGTGCTACAGGGATTCTTAGGTCACCCTACGACCTAAGAAAGCAAGAATGGAAAATCCAAGCTAGCCCTGGCACCGTCTCGTTCTCTGGGTCGTTCCGCCACCTCGCCAAGCTGCAAAAGATCCATAGCTCGTTGGAATGCTTAGCCCGTTCCTCCAAGCTCTTTAACCTGCACTACTTCATATCAAGGCTTTTGGGTCGCTCCGCCTTTTTTGGTCCGTTCCTCCATAGGCTTTAAGGCTTTGGACCGCAAAAACTCTCCTGTAATACCTTCTAGCTCGCTCCGACGGCTTAAGGAAGGAATAAGATAATTACAACGCTGCCACCTGGTCCAAATCTCACCTATAAATAACCCACTCATTCCTTCATTAGGTGGAACCAAATTTTATGACCCCGAAGGGCTGCCCAATTATTTCCTAAGCATTTCCAAGTGATTTCCATCTCTCCTAACACCATCAATTGAAGATCAAGCATGAACTTAATCATGAAATCAACCAAAAGTGATCAAGCTTCTTAGAGATCAAAGATTCTCCACCATACTCCTTGCATATTGTGGAATTCACTTGTTTCTCCGCTGATTTGTGTTGATCAAAGTGATGTTATTGTGCAATGAATAATATGAATGTACTTTTGAGTGATCTTAGACTTGTAATTCTTGAATTGATAACGGAAATTGCTAATAAAGTGGATGTAGATCTTCCTTAAGATCGAACCACTATAAAATTTGTGTCTCTTTAATTTAGTTGTGAATTGTGGCCTCTTTTCCTACCGATTGGTGAAGTGCAATTTTTGCACCTTTGGTGTTCATTCTAATTTCGGAATTAACATTTAGCGCCCGCCATAGGGCCGCATTCGTCTTCCTTTTCTCTCACATCCTCTCACAAAGTTAAAGGCCTTGCATGGAGGATCTAAGTCTACTTTTGTCATAGATCCTACAAGACTACAATCTAAGCCAATCGATGAATTTTCTTCCAAATTCAAGTCCTTGTCTGAAATCATGGGTAGACCATCGAAGAAGACTGCTAGCGAAACAGTCGAGGAGATTGACAACACCGCCAACAACGAAAATACTCCACCCGCCAACCAGTTCGAAGTTGGAGAAACTTCTAAGGCTGGAACGGCCGTCACGAGAAGAGAATTGGATGAAGTTGTTGCGGGTTTAACAAGCCAAATGGGCATTGCAAACACTGCCATGATAAAGATGCTTGAGTCCATGTTTGCTATGCAGGCCGCCACAACAAAAGTTACCATGGATGCTGCTCGTGCTAAATCCGCTCAAACAAACTATACGGAAAATGCAAGTTCTCCCTCCTCAAATTCAATTCAAGGAAATTTGGTCCAAGAGTTTGCAAATCCCAATGATCCTCAACATAAAGAAGCCAAACAACATATGCGCAACCGCTCCGATAAAGTGACCTCTTAACAAGCGCTTGAAATCACCAAAGGGGCACCACCCTAAGCGGGAGGCCTAGGGCCTCGGAATCCGAACCGAGAGCGTTTGCTTAGGCAAACATCCAGCAAGGATAACGGCGTCCGCCCCATGGACCAGCCCAATGAAGAGGAGCACATATCGGAAATGGTCCGCAAAATCATGGAAAAAAGCTTGAGAAAACAGGACGATGAGAAGGAGTGGGGCTTTGCTCCTGCCAAAACCCCACTCACAGAGATAATCAAGGTGGATCCGTTTCCAAATAAGTTCAAACCACCGACGGTGCAAGCTTACAATGGGACTAGTGACCCCAACGTGTTCCTGTTCAAATATGATCAACATATGGATGACGCACGTGCCACAGATGAGTTGAAGTGCTTGTACTTTCCAACCTACCTTGAAGGTGTGACTTCTCTTTGGTTCACAAAGTTACCACCCAAATCTATAGATGATTTTGCTATCTCGGCCAAGCTATTCAGAGAGCAATTCAGGCTCCTAGCTACAAAAGTGCGAGAGTCATAGAATTGAATGAACTCGAGCAAAGGCTGGGAGAGCCCATCAGAGCTTTTCTAACACGCTTCAACACCGTTGTAGCGGAGGTTGGGAATTACGAGCCTCGTTTGGCATTAATGGCTTTGAAGAGAGCCATAAATAAGAAAACTAAACTTGGACGATGGATTAAGAAGAAGAAACCAAGCATGTTTGAGGAACTATTTGATAAAGCTAAAGAATATATAGGGGTAGATGAAGATCCAGCCTACGCCATGGATATTCCTGAAAGCAGCATACAACTTGAGAAGAAAAAAAATGATGTAGAGGGTGGCCAGAAAAATCCCGATAGTCAGATGAGGGGGGATGATGGAAAAGATAATCATGCCAACAAGAAATTTTGCTTTTTTTTTAAATTTTGAACCGACTCCTCTAAACGACACTGTGGAGAACATATTCATGGCAACTAAAGATACTGAAGAATACCCAACACCGAAGCAAGTGAAGGCCACTGACACCGCCATTAAATCAGGGGGTTTTGCGGATTTCATAACTAGCCAGGTCACAATACAAATGAATGCCGACACCTAAAAAACTTAATTGAGGAATGATAAGGAAGAATAGACTTCAGCGGTATGCAAAGAATCCGCAGGGTACTCAAGTTGCTCAGGGTCAAGGAACATCGGCGTGGCAACCTAAACAGAATGAGAATGCTTCAGTCATTGTCATTCCAAGGATGATCATTAATACCATATCGGGTGGTCCTCACCCAGCCGGAAGAAGCTGGGGAGACATTGTGAAGTACACTAATGAAATGAAGAGTCTTTCGAGAGGAGAAGAACTCTTGATCACGAATGAAGCCTATTCGGCAAAAATGCCAAGGACTCCATGGGATGATATTGTATTCAAAGAGCGAGACTCAGACGTACTGCTGACGCCAACGGTAGATCCAATGGTAATAACCATCGACTTAGGTCCGTCCATTGTCAAAAGAGTCTAGGTTGACAATGGCGCATCCGTCAACGTCATTTTCATCAATGCATTTAATAGGATGAACCTTTCCATGGATGATGTGAAAGCTTGCCAGAACAAAATCCATGGGTTTATGGGGCAAGCCATTAAACCAATTGGCGTCATCAATTTGCTTGTTGTGCTTGGAGAAGGGGATTAGAAGGCTACATTAAGGCAAAATTTTATCATAATCGATGAGCTGTCTGCTTATAACGCTTTCCTTGGAAGACCAACCCTCGCGGCATTTAGAATAACAATGGCTCCGTGGTGCCTAATGATGAAATTACCTATCAAAAACGGAGTTGGCGTAGTAAAAGGCGACCAAGAGGCAGTAAGAGAATGTTATTTGGCTGAGCTTGCGAAGGCAAGAAAGAAGGAAGTGAAGAAGGATATAGAGCCTCCGTATCTGCATTCATGACTCCCCCTTATAGCAGTTAGGGTGGGGTCCTCCTACTGGCGAGCATAGCCGATCACAGAAGGAACTCGATCTAAGAAAAGCCGGTATAGGGGAAAACAGAGCGGCACCAGCTGAAGACACCATCTCTATTCCAGTGCACGATAAAGATCCCAACCGAGTCTTGAAAATAGGTTCTCAGCTGGGCCTAAAGTTGCAGACGGATTTGATATTGTTTTTGAAAGAAAATTTAAATGTTTTCTCTTGGACGCATTTCGACATGTGCGGAATATCACCTGATGTAATTTTTCATAAATTGAATATTAATCCTACTTTGGCTCCTATAAAACAAAAAGACGAATTCATGGGCCTGAAAGATCTGTGGCATTAAAAGAAGAAGTAGATAGGTTATTCAAAAATAACTTCATACGAGAATCTACATATACCTATTGGGTTTCCAATCCGGTCCTTGTTAAAAAAATCCAACAGCAAGTGGAGAGTGTGCATAGACTATTTGGATCTCAACAAAGCATGTCCCAAAGACAGCTTCGCATTACCTAGAATTGACCAAGTTGTCAACGCTATGGCGGGGCATGAGTTGTTATCTTTCATGGATGCATACTCTAGCTACAATCAGATTATGATGCATAAACCAGATAAAGAAAATACAAGTTTCATAATAGATAGAGGCTTGTATTGCTATAAAGTTATGCCATTTGGGCTAAAAAATGCAGGGGCAATGTACCAGCGCCTTTTGAATTCCATGTTCAAATCCCAAATCGGGAACACTATGGAGGTCTATGTAGATGATATGCTGGTAAAATCCAAGAAAGCCGGCGACCATCTGGAGAATCTAGCTGAGATGTTTCATATTCTCAGAAAATATGGCATGGAGCTAAATCTCTTAAATGCTCATTTCGAGTCTCGTGCGGAAATTTTCTCGGATTCTTGGTCAATGCTAGGGGCACTGAGGCGAATCCCTCTCAAGTCATCGCCTTACGAGAAATGCACGCTTGAAAGAGCTTCAAAGCCTGAATGGGAAAGTAGCGGCACTTAACCGATTCATCTCTAAGGCGACAGATCGGTGTATTCCACTCTATGATGCCTTGAAGAAGGGTGGAAAGGAGTTCCAGTGAACTCCAGAATGCCAAACAACCTTTGAAGAGTTGATTAAATATATGGAGTCATCGCCGATGCTCTCTAAGCCCAAAGATGGAGAGGGGTTGTTCCTATATTTGGCCATCTCATCACATGCCTTAAGCGCCGCGCTTGTTCGAGAGGATGCCAGGGCCAATGGCCGGTTTATTACATCAGTAAGAGGCTCGCTGGAGCAGAGTTAAACTAACCAAAATTAGAGAAACTTGCGTATTGTCTGCTCATCGCCTCAAAGAAGCTAAGGCCGTATTTCCAATCCCATCCTATAAAAGTTCTCACTGACCAGCCGCTAAGACAGGTTCTCTTTCACCCAGAAACTTTGGGAAGGTTATTCAAGTGGAATATAGAGCTCAGTCAATATGATATCATTTACCACCCTCGAAGGGCTATTGATGGGAAAACCTTAGCGGATTTCATCGCCGAGTTCATGGATAGGGGAGAGGAAACAGAGGAACTAGTAGCTCCCATGAACAGTTGGAAGTTATACATTGATGGATCACAAAATGATTATTGTTCAGGGGCAGGAATCGTCCTAGAAACCCCGGATGACCATTCTCTATGCTACGCCCTAAGATTGGAATTTCCATCAACCAATAATGAGGCCGAATATGAAGCCTTAACTACAGGTCTAAAGTTGGCGAAAGAATTGATACAAATTTTCAGTGACTCATAGTTAGTGGTATGTCAAGTCCTGAAGGAATTCCAGACCAAATTTGGAAACTTCCCTTCCTATCTTATCAAAGCCATGGAATTTCTCAACGACCTCGATCGCTATACCATATCCCATATTCCAAGGGAGGAAAACTCGAGGCAGACTCTCTCGCCAAGTACGCTAGTTCCTCAGCTGCAGAGTTACTAGGCTTAGTTCCCATCGAAGTCCTCTCAACCCCCGCCATTGCGGAAGAAGATGTTGACTGGATTATGGAAAATGTAGAAGAACCCATGTCCTGGATGACCCCAATCAAGGAATACATTCTCAATAGAACACTCCCTGAAGAGCCAAAAAAGCAAAGGAAGGTGCTACGCAAATCTCCATTGTACCTTATCCAGGATGGAATGTTTTATAGGCGAGGATTCTCCATGCCATTACTGCAATGTGTAACGAAAGAGGAGTCCAAAGAAATCTTAGCTGAATTGCATGAAGGAGAATGTGGAGATCACACAGGCGGTCAAACATTAGCCAAGAAGATTCTGCAATATGGCTACTTTTGGCTCGACGTGAGCCTGGATGCAATGACCTATGTTAATAAGTGTGATATATGCAAAAGGTTCGCAAAAGTTCCGAGAGCACCTCCCACTGAGTTGACTCAGATGGTTAGTCCATGGCCGTTTGCCATCTGGGGCATAGATTTAATTGGGGCATTGCCAACAACCAAGTCAAATATGAATAATGCAATCGTAGCAGTGGACTATTTCACTAAATGGGCTGAAGCTGAACCATTAGCAACCGTTACTTCAAAGAAGGTGATCAATTTTGTTCTGAAGAACATTATTTGCCGATTTGGGGTACCTCAGAAAATAATTACCAACAACGGAACTCAATTTGAGAGCAGTGAATTTCTAGATTTCTGCGCTAAGTACAAGATTAAGAAGAGTTTTGCAGCTATTGTTCATCCGCAGGCCAACAGGCAGGTCGAAGCAAACAACAAAATTTTGAAGTCAGCCATCAATAAGTGCGTAGAAAAAGCAAAATGTGGTTGGGTAGACGATCTTCCTCTTGCACTATAGGCATACCGTACCACTCATAAAACTGTGATAGGGCACACTCCATTCTCACTTGCATTTGGATCCGAAGCTATGATTCCAGTGGAACTAGAAGTTCCCACTCACCGAAGAATCCACTTCAATCAAAGGGAGAATGAGAAGCTGCAACTCGAGGCTCTTGACTTACTTGAGGAAAGAAGAAGAGAAGCAGAACTCAGAGCTATTGCACATTAGAGAAGAATAGCTTGTCATTTCAATGCTAAAGTAAAATGGAGAACTTTCCAAGTTGGGGACCTTGTTCTGAAAAGAATCATGAAAGGAATGGGAGTGTTTGACCCAATTGGGAAGGCCCGTATATGATAAGCCAAAAATTCTCAGACGGCACATTCGAGTTGAAAACGACAGATGGGATCCAAAAGCTTGGAACAACATCCGTCTTCGATGCTACTTCATTTAATAATTCTTTCATTTTACAAATTGTAAACATTGTTGCAAGTTCTGTACATACCATGCGCTGTAAATACCACGCAACATTGTTACAAGCTCTGTATATATTAATGAAAGAAATTACCTTTCTTGCCTAAATCGTACATTTGCAAACTCTTGTTTACAAGTTGCTTAAATTCAATTTTGATTGCAGGTACCCTAAAAGAACGTTAATGCATCCAAGACCTAATAAAACCTGGTGACATTTACAACACATACCGATTGGGATAGGTCAAATGCTCATTGCTCAATGCTTAAAGTTTCACTCGCAATAAATGTTAAGGTGTGAAACACAACATAACAAAAAAAAGACATCAGGAATTGGATGGTCAAATAATGTGATGTTCGAGTTACAAATAAGGTTGTCAGTTTTACCAAAGGGGCACCTTCTTAATTGCGAGGTTCATGGCCCTGGTTCCAACAAATCAGGGTAAGACCCGATGAATGAACTAGCGTCCGCCCCGTGAAAAAATGCAACTTTAAACCAAAGACCTCCCAAAGCGAAACCTAATCGATCACCGTAACCATTGATACATGGTTCGACTGCGACAAACACTAGGTTTTTAAACCAAAGATCTCCCCGAGGGGCACCCAGTTAATCGTCGACGCCATTGATACATGGGTGGATTTCGATACAAACACTGGGCTATTAAACCAAACACCTTCCCGAGGGGCACCAGGTTGATCGTCAGTGCCATTTATACATGGCACGATTACGAATAACTTCGGGATTTAAAAGACCCCCTCGGGGGCATCCGACCATAGGCCGAATCCACCAAGATTTGGTAAATGATAGACCCAAAGACCTTTTCGAAGGCGTCCTACAAATTCTACAAGTGGCTAAATCATTCATCCATAACGAATAACATGTTTACATATCACCTCTTTGGAGGTACGAAAACCAAGACATCTCCGGGGGCATATGTTCAAATCAAATCTTCGAAGGACCTAGACTGCCAGGCTAGCGAGAAATGTAATTGAATGTATTACAAATATAAAATCCTCTCAGGTAAGGGCATAGTGACAAAAATTCCTCCTTACTAAAAGCATGAGTTTGCTCGATTAAACCAGAAACCCTTTGGCTTATAAGCCAGTCAAAAGATTCCAAACAAAATCGATTACAAGTATCATGCCTAACCTATAATAGTTTGTGACAAATTTTGGTATGGGGGCATTACCACCGCATTAAAGGAAAGTCAATATTGAACATACCACAAACTCGTCATAACTTTACATTATAAATTTGGTACCTACAAGGTTTATTTTGACCAGTGAAGTTGTATCTCGAAATGGCTAAGGCAAACTCAGAAACTTCGATGATGTGATAAGAACAAAAGTGGTTAGTTGCGGGTATTGCCTCAGTCAAAATTAAAGAAATTTAACAAAGTCAGTCAAAATAACCTAGCCAGTAATGATTCAAGGCTACAACTAAAAGACCAAGTTACAACAATGAAAAAGAAGCAAGTGTGAAATGTAGAACAGTAGAGTACGATGAAGCTAAAATAAAAGCTTAAAGTACAGCAAGTAGAACACACTTCCATCACAGTAACACAATACCATGTTGCAGAATCGCAAGTCAAGTCACAGAATCATGAACCTACGGGAGTCTCAGACATATAGTAGCATAAAGCAGTAAGCGGGAACCAGCACCTGCATATACAACCGATCAAGACACAACATGCAAAAGAAAATAATCGTGAAGCAAAATAAATTGGTATTGAGCATCCCTACTTCTTCCTGCCGCCTGACGTGAGAACTGGTTTGTTGAGAGAAGGAGGAGGGATCTCTGCCACATCACTAGGATTCTCTTAAGAAGAAAAAGTGATAGCTTCCATATTCTTCTTCTTTTTCTTGTGCTTCTTAGATGATGAGGACTTGGCAGCTTTCTTTCCTTTACCCTTTGCAACATCTTCCAGGCTTTCGTCTGTTCCCATGGCCTCATGATCATCACTAAGAATGTAATCGACATCTTTTAGGTCAGAGAGCGCACCGATTTTAGCATCTTGTGATCCGAGAACTTTAACGATAAGTAAGGATGTATCACTAGGGGGAGGGGGAGTGATAACGGAAGCAAGTGAAATAGTCATCAGGGGTGAGTCAGTTATAGCGGCTTCAAATTCCATTTCTTTGCCTGTAGCGGGAGAGAACATGGGTGAAATTAAACCTAGATTATGGAGGCAATAAGCATAAGAGGCAAGAGACCCAGGCGAATCAAAAATGGATTCTAAGTATGACACAGTGTAGTCAATTTCGATTTTACCTGCATCTAAAAGGTTTTCCTGGACATCTCTCTGCTCAATTCTCCAGTTGTCTACGTTTTCGTCGTCACCTTCGTCGTCCCCACCATGTTCTTACGTATTGTTTTATGTAACAATCTGCTCTTTAGTACCTACATCTTTTTCTATTGAGATAACGGGAGCAATCACATGAATTTGTGAGCTAGAAGCCTCAATATTCGCGGAATTGATGAGAGGTGCAATGTTAGTTGGACTCTGAACCTTCTCCCTAGAGATACCAGCCTTGTCATTCGCCTACTGGACCTTTCCCTTGGCTAGATCCTTCTTGGATTTATCATCCAAAAGTTCATTGATAAGATCTTCCTTGCTTCTCTCTGCGGCCCTCATCATCAGGAGTATCTTCCCTAAGCCAAGCATGCCTTCTTCTTTCCTCATCCTCTTCCTCTCGTATCTTCCGTCTTTGCTCTTCAGTCAAATCTGGTTCTGATACATGCGAAGGCTTGTGGGAAGACTTCGGGGGAGGAGGAGGGCGATGTTGTTTATAATGATGCGACGATTGTGAGGGACCAGATTGTAACAAATACTTTGGATTAAGTGCTTTACTCTTCCTTTTGAAATCTGACCTAAAATCTGATGAATGCTTCCCATGCATATCTAAAACTGGAAAAAGATAGAAGCAAAATTCCAGTACTTGAATTATGAAGTACTAGGGCAAATTGTAAAAGCTTTAAGGGAGTTTTAAAAGCATATGGGTATTAGACATATTTTCTAAAGCATTATTACTCGACGAACAAGTTCTTTTAGTTTTGGATCTAGGGAAATTCCTAGAGATATGAGATGTTTTCCTTGCCGTGTATTGGCAGCATCCCTTATTTCGATTTCTATGGTTTGAGGATCAAGAGGCTGGGTAATGATATCACTTTAGCTAAGTTACTTTGATGAGTTGAGATCACATAAATTATCAAATGTACTTGTGGAACCTTCCTCTATTTTATTTTGAACAAGAGGGTCATTGGCCATCGTCTCAATGTTTGGGTTAACCTCTAGTTCGGTTCACCTCCGCCTACATGTTCAGTTTCAGGTGCAAAATCTAAAGTGTTGTCCACTCTGTTGTCTCCTTCAATCTTCTCAGACTCCGTCTCAGAATCAGAATTCGAAGAAACATTTTCTTCATCAAGAAGTTTAGTTGATGTCATAAGACCCTTGCCCTCACGTTGGTTAAAAGTTTCATCCTTATTCGAAATCATTGACGATGGCAATATTCTACCAACGATAGGCTCCGAACACTTTTTTAAAGAAGGATCCATAGTTAGATCTTGATCAATAATTTGGTCCTGAGCCTTATTACCATCACCTGAAGCCCCTGTGTCCGTGCCGACGGGATTGGCTTTAGGAGTGGGAAGTCGTCCTTTAGAGGGAAATTTTCTCAAGGGATAAATTCTTTTGTATTTGCGGAGAGTTGCTTCGGTAACTAAAACTTTCCTACTTTTCCTAGCCTCGTTAATTGCTTCAAGGTTTCAAAAATGGCCTTGACTGGGGCAAATGCTTTCTTATCCTTAATTGGAGCAGGGACAACTGAAGTTAAAGAGAAAAGTTAAGAGAGATTGTTACTTAAATAAAGAAAATTAAAACTGCCCATAGAATGTGTTTACCTCCTTCTGTCCAATTCCTGCGAAAGGTTTCGGGACAACGGACGAAGAAAATTTGAGTTAAATACCCGGAACCAGTTTTTGGTAGAAATGTTATAAGTTTGTGATTCCTTACACCATCAACATGCATAATATATGAGGTATCTTTCCTTTTCCTAAATGAGCAAAGATAGAAAATCTCTAGAAAAGTCGGTTCATGCTCCTTAACTTGCATAAAAAGGATGTAAAGTCGTAATAAGATGGTATAGCCGTTCGGGTGAAGTTGAAAAGGCACTACGCCATAGATGGCCTATCACAACGAAAATCCATGGTGTTGCTAGCTGCAATGTTGCCATTGCTATGTTTTTTTGTCTATTGCAACACACGCTTAAATGTGTTAGCATATATATCAACATGTGTTGCAGTAGCCTGGTGAATAAAATTATCTATCCACGTCAACACGATCCAACGGTCGAGGTTA
The DNA here is from genome assembly GCA_030737875.1 of Allium sativum. NCBI lineage: Eukaryota > Viridiplantae > Streptophyta > Magnoliopsida > Asparagales > Amaryllidaceae > Allium > Allium sativum. The sequence continues at coordinate 723,188,668 of CM060920.1, forward strand.
GCGATCCGCGTGAAATAATGTTTTGTCCAGGTTAGCAATCCACATTAGAAATAATGTTTACGGCAGGAAACAAAAACAAAAAAGGGGAAACTAACAAAATATTGAAAGTTTTAATCAAAATTTAACAATATACTCCGTCGCTCAACCTCTCAAACAATCATTTTCAGGTTCAATTAGGGTTAAAAGTTCAAGTTTACAAGCTTAATTAGGGTTCGAGTAGGGCAGGTTCGAGTTCGAGTTCAAGTTCAACTAGGGCTTCGGTGTTTCAATTAGGTCTTCAATTGGGGTTCGTTTGGATTTTAGATTTCAGTTAGGGCTTTGATTTAATCTGCTGCTTCTTGTATCACTCAATGTATATTTCAATTTTTTCTGATTTGGTTGTTGTGTTGTGTAATGTACTGCTTTACTTGTGCCTAATTTACTTCTTTAAGGTATCACTCAATGAACGACGAGGAAAAACTATGGGCAGAACTTTCTAAGTCCAGTGAAGGGTACATCAGTGGAGTGAAACTTTTTATTCGAAATACTTTTTCTAGATTTGCTGTAGGTGATGAAATTACATGCCCTTGCAAAAAGTGTCATAATCGCATATGGCATTGTCAAGAAGTAGTCTACAACCATCTGACTTGGAACGGTCCATCTGAATTGTACATGAAATGGATTTGTGGAGTTTCCTGTTTAGATCCTGAAAGGAGCGATAATGATATGGATTTGAAGCAGGAATAAATTTTGGAGATAATCTCAGTGAGATGTTGCAACGTACTTGTGGAAATATGCAGAATAATGAAGTTGGATCTTCTGATGGGTCAAATGGAACAGATGTCGATGCTAGAAAATTTCATCAATGTGTTGAAGAGGGAAAACAGCCATTACATCCCGGGTGCACTAAATTTTCACGATTAAGTTTAATTGTCAGGTTTTATTCTTTAAAATTCCTACATAAAATCACTGAGTCTGCATTCAGCGATTTATTAGAGTTGATGAAAGAAGCTTTTCCACAAGCGCACATCCCTTTATCTTTCAATGCTACTAAAAATATCATTAAAGATTTAGGCCTTGATTACCAAAGAATACATGCATATCCAAATGAAAGCAACTATATTGAGCAGAAAATGAAAAGGAAAATAACTAGAAAAGTTATGGTTTTTTCAAGGCAGGTTATACCGGAAGAGAAAGTGGTTATTGACAAAGATTCGGAGAAACGGATTCATAGAGTACCAACAAAAGTGATGCATTATTTTCCATTAAAACTAGGGTCGCAAAGGATGTTTAAGTCGAAGGAGTACGCAGAACTTATGTTATGGCATGCAGTGGGACGAAAAAATGATGGCAGACTTCGACATCCAGCTAATGGCGAGCTATGGAAGATGATGGATGCCAATTATCCTCATTTTTTATCAGAAAACAGAAATATCAGGTTAGGAATAGCATCTGATGGATTCAGTCCTTTTCGTACAATGACTACACATCACAACACATGGCCGATCGTATTGGTAAATTATAACCTCCCATCTTAGTTATGCATGAAGATAGAAAATTTGATACTTTCAGCCCTTATCCCTGGTCCAGATTCTCCTAACAATTACATTGATGTCTACATGCAGCCTCTTTTCGCAGAATTGAAAGAATTATGGGATCTTGGCATACAAACTTATGATGCTTTCACTGGTGATAATTTCACATCACGTGCAAGCGTATTATGGACGATCAGCGACTTTCCGGGCTATGCAATGTTATCCGACTGGAGCACAAAGGGTTATTTAGCTTGTCCCGTATGCCATTTCGAGACTTCTTCAACTTACTTGAAACATAGTAGAAAAATGTGCTACATGAATCATAGGAAATTTTTAGACCCGAGACACAAGTGGAGGTTTGATAAGAAAAGGTTCAATGGTGAAATTGAAATGGGAACACCTCCCAGAATTTTATCTAGGACTGACATTAAAGAATTTTTGGCTAGTTATGAATTTTTGGGAAGAAAGAGGTCAAGAAGCATAAAAATCAATCTCCTTTTAAAAAAAAGTCAATATTTTTTAATTTACCATATTGGAGTCAAAATGTATGTCGACATAACCTTGATGTTATGCTCATAGAGAAAAACATTTGTGATAACATACTTGGTACTTTATTAAATATTGATGGGAAGTCGAAAGACTATTTAAATGCTTGGTATGATTTACAAGAGATAGGCATCAGGGAGATCCTTCATCCGGCTGTATCAATTGATAGGAATTACCTTGAGATGAGGGCTGCCATATTTGAAATGACGAACAAGGAGAAAGAACTATTTTGCTTGGTGTTGTAGAATGCTAAACCGCCTTATGGTTGTGCAGCTAATATTAGCCGGTATGTAAACAAGAAAGAGAGGAAAATTGCAGGGTATAAGAGCACGATGCTCATTTTCTTCTCACCTACTTGCTGCAGTTTGCCGTGAAGAAATCTGTAAAACCTGAAGTTGCAATACTTATGATAAGATTAGGTGCATTTCTAAGAAGCCTTTGGAGTAAAAGTATCGATTTGGCTAATCTCAAAAGGCTACAAAAGGAAATTGTGGAAATTCTTTGTCAATTTGAGATGATATTCTCAAATGCTTTCTTCGATATAATGGTGCACTTGCTAATTCATTTATGCAAGGAACTTGAATATGGTGGACCTGCACATGTTCATTGTATGTTTCCTATTTAGCGTTATCTTTGTAAACTGAAATCATATGTTTGCAACAAAAGTAAACCTGAGGCGTCCATTGCTGAAGGTTATCTTGTAGACGAATGTTTGATATTCTGTTCAAGGTTCTTAGGTAGCGATGGAGTAGAAAAAATGCAATTTGAAACATGTCCATAAAATCTGGAATATCCTATTGGCACAAGAAGAAACAAAGATGGAAAAACTATTCATCTTAAAAATTCTCAATGGAAGGAATGTCACCATTATATTCTATTCAATTGTGGTAACAAGGAAATAGAGAGTTTACTTGGATAAGTATTTTTATTTTATTAAGTATTGAAGTATTATCTCTATTTTTATGAATCCTTTATTAGTTATTTTGTTCCTTTTTTCATAATAAATAATGTTTTCCTTTTTGAACCTGGCAGATGGAATTTTATGCAATTAAAGTTTACAATGGTTTATTTAGTTAGAAAAGTGGACAAGTTCGGTTAACATCAGTAATAATATTCTTCGCATAGCTTATGATATGATGTAAACTAGATTAAAAAAACTATTTTTGATGTCATCCTTTTGCCAGCAAAATTAGCTCTTTTAAATAATCTACAAACATGTTATTGATTCTAGCCTCACGTAGTGTTAGTTGTAAATTCTAAGTTTCAGCACTTTCAGGGATTTCAGGCATGATTTGTACTTAAGCTATGTTCTCATTCATACATAACTGTTTTTGGTATGGCTAGTTTCAGCTTTAGTAATAGATCCATCCAAATTTGTTTCTATCTTTTATTAACTTGGTCTTTATTCTAGGGAACATCGAGCTTTAATTGATGTTCATGCATCATCAAAAAAATATAAAAGAGAGAGAGAGGACACAGTGAAGAATTTTGGAAGTGGTTAAAGGAAGAGGTTGGGAAAAAGGAGGACATTTCAAAAGAAGTACAACTGCTTGCAATAGGGCCTCTTCCAACTGCTAAGCGGTTTACTGGATATGTTATCAGTGGATACAGATTTTATACAAGGTTCAGAGATGCCAAATGTACAACACAAAACAGTGGTGCATTTTTTACAGCCTTGACTACTAGTTTTGCAAGTTCGAAAGATCAAAATCCATTGGTTGGTGAAGTTAATTACTATGGATCAATTGAAGAAATATTAGAACTAGATTATTGGAGAGAATTTAGTGTGGTTTTATTTAAGTTTGTTGGTACCAAGAAGAGAAAGATTTATATGGGCTGACTCATGCCAATTTTAACCGATTGTGCCAAAAATCTGATCCTTATGTTATGGCTTCACAAGTAAAACAGGTGATTCATATAGAAGATCCAATTGATAAGATGTGCCACAATGTTATCAAGAAATTGCCGAAAGATTGGTCTGAACTCGAAAGAGAATATGAAAATGAAGATTTGAATGATATCCAGCCTGCTTATGGAACATGAAATCAAGATTTTGATGTTCGTTGGTGTAGAGATGATGTCACAATAAGACGAATCCGCCTTCCACCTAGCAAAGTGAAAAACGTGGCTTCTTAATTTCATGCTTTTGTAGTCCAATGCCCTTACAAATTATGCAAATCAGAGATCATATATAGACACACACTGCCGATATGTATTTCTGCTTATTTTTATGGTTGGATGGAGGTATGCTTCAGAATTCTTACAATTTCCGCTTGCTGAAGCATCAGTCTAGTTCTTAAAATTCTGTAGTTCAATGCTGGTATGTAACTGATCATGTACAAGACTGATGCTTCAGTAATGAACTACAAAATTTTAAGAATTTTATTTTCTCTTTAATCAGTAATGATCGTGTCAGCTCGTAATTGATGCAATGGTTGAGTTTGTATTTAAATGAGTCGTGCATGGCTAAATTTTTAGTGCCTCAGGCATACTATTGCATTCCTTGATATCGTTCGTTCTTTGAACATGCTGAGTCATTGCATCAGTTTGCAACTAAGCCATAGATTGTGAAATACAACTCTATGCTGAAAAACAACTCTGGCCATAGTTTGTGCTGAAATGTCTTTGTGCTGAAGTGCAAGTCAGTTATACTATGGCCATAGTTTGTGCTGAAATGCAACTGAGGCATGCATGTCTTCCATTTTGTGTTGCAATGTAAACGAGGTATTGCATCAGTTTGTAGCCGAGGCATGCATGACTTTGGTTGTGCTGAAATGCATTAGTTGTACTAAAGGCTTTTGCTGAAATGCATGACTTTTGAAATTGCTTTATTTTGTAGGTGAAGGAGTCGGTAGAGGTACTGAATGCACTGGAGGCTCGCGCTTTATTTATTTGGAACTGTTTTAGTTTGATGTAAACTTGAATTTAGTACTGGTTATGTTTGTATGTGCTCTGTAAAACTGAATTTATTCACTATTTTTTGTTATTCTGTAGTTGACTAAATAGTAATTGTGTTATTGGTTAATTTGAAATGAAAAGTTGTTTATTAATTTCAGTGTGTGATGTTAATTGCTATTATGTTGTAGTATGTTATATAATGATGCAATAGATATGATATAATGTTGCGGTATGTAATGTTAAATGTTGTCGTTGCTATGATATAGTGTTTCCATAAATTATTGCATGTGGCCCCACAATAGGATTCCGTGAACCCTGCTATAGATTTTAGTGGCACAACAGGATTCCATGAACCTTCGATTCAAAATTTAGTGGGCCCCACATTTATGTAAATTTAGTACCGGTAGCAACACCTGTAGCGAAGTTGCCTTAGGATAGCAAAGTCGTTGCCTTTGACTCTAAGGCAACGCGGTAAAAGGCAACCCTAAAAAAGTGTTGCCACAGATCATTTTTGGCCTATGGCAACATTTTTTTGCACTTCCCGCATCACTTCTATGGGGTTGTCGTATGCAATCTATGGCGTAGTAAGGAGCAATGGCTAATTGGTTTGGATTGTTTCTATGAAAGGATTAAAGGGAGGAACACCACCACCTACTAGCATATAGCGATTCACAGTTACATACCCTGCTGGGGGTTGATCTGCGAATACACCTTTATTTGGCAAAAGTGCATCTGTGATAGGGATTCCAAATTAACTACATAAATGTTCAAAATGTTCCTTGTCAAGAGTGGTAGAATGCCTTTCTGTCGGCAGCCTACTAAGTGGAACAGGATTTGGAAAAGGTTGAGCGGCTACAATTGTCGTAGAAGTATCAACTGAAGCAGACGATGTACGTTCGGCATGAACACGCATTTTCTGCCTAGTGGTCATTCTTCAAGAATAGCCTCATTCATAAATAAATTACTGGGTATTTAAAGCAACTAGTTCAAGAATTCAAGCAAGTTAAAGATTTGGGACGTTCTGTGCAAACTAAAGTTTTAGGTCGTTCCGATCATTAAAGTTTTAGGTCGTCTTTAGGTCGTTATTGGGATTAGGGCTTTAGGTCGTTTTGGGATGCATAAATTAAAGTCGCCACGCGGTCTAAAAACCTTGAACTACCTGAACAATCTAAAGGCCTGGAGTATTCAAATGACCAAGAACCATGATCCTCAACCTTAGGTCGCAATAACAAGCCAATGCCTTAGGTCGTTTACAACTAAAAGTTTTGAGTCGTGTTTGCCACCTAAAGACTTTGGAGTAGAAGAACGACCTAAGACTCTGGATGGGGATAATGATCCAAAGTTAATAGCTAAAGCCACAACCTAAAGCTTCTAAATGTGAAAAGTGACTTAAAATTTGGACTTTGATAACATGGATTGTCCGAAAGGAGAAAAGAGCTTATATCAACAATAGGTTACGATATTAAGACAGTTTGACCAGCGTGTGTGAGGAATCATCAACAAACTCGAAATCCTTAGATCGTTCAGTGATCCGGAAGCTAGGGTTGTTCTAGAGTTCAAAGGGATTAAGACCATGTTAGCAGGCTTAAAACTTCAAACTCAAAACAAGGCCCAAGCTCTTCGAATGTTCAACGACCTAAGGCCCAAGTTTGCAGCAACAACCTGGAACCTACCAGGGTTTCTATGATCTAACACTTAGGCCATTCTAGCAACTTAAGTGTCAGTCTGTAACAACGATCCAAAGATTGGAGCATTCATCCGAACATTTAGCACAATAGAATTAAATTTATGGAATTTCAAGCTATGGCCTAAGTTTGCAAAGAAAATTCATATGCAAGCCACACAAGAATTACAAGCAATCAAGATTACAAAACACAATTTGGCAATCTCTTTCAACAATACCATGAAAAATTAAGAATCATATGAGATTTATGAACAACAGAGCACTGAATTCAACTCAAATTATCTCATACAATTGAAAGTCCTCAAATCAGATTCGAACAAGCCTAGAAATCAAGAAAAACAAGATGAAGTCAAACCTGATTTTGATTGGGAGTTATCCACGAGGGCTCTTCAAGAAGTTTCATATTCACAAAAATGGGCCTCAAGAGAAATCAAATTGCCTTCAATTAAGCAGTTGATCGAATTTGTTGAACTCAAAATCACGAGAAGAATGCAAGACTTGGTCGATGCTTTTTGAATTCAAGGCGTCGGCTGGAAGTCGGATTAATTCTTAGGAGTGAGCTGCCATTAACAAGCTTTAAGTTGGAAGAAGAAGCTATAGAAGGTGGCGACATAATGAAAGTATAAAAGGACATAACTCAGGCGGGCCAAGTTCAAGTCCAAAGCCCACCAATCATTCAAGACCATGTGACGGCTTAAACCCTACGATCTACAGTTTGACAAGACCGAACGCGACCTTATGTTGTTGTTGAAAAATCCTGACCTAACATGTATCAAAGTTGTCTAAGTCGAAGCTTGTATTATTTTCAATAAATACAGACTTCGAGGGGAAATTGTTAATCCATAAAATATGGATCAAGAACAATAAACATGATTAGGTCGTTTTTTGAGAACACAAAGATAGGTCGCAAGTTTTTAGATCGTGAATGTGACAAAACATTTAGATCCATCTGCACTTTGGTTCAGCTTGGTGCTTCATAGATTTGTATCGTTTTGGTTCTTTAGGTCGTTCATAGGTTTTGGGTCGTTCAACTCAATGGTACGATGCAGATTTTTGGCTTTCCCAAGCATATTAAACCATTGGGTAGCCTAGGGTCGTTCCTCTTTCTAATCCGCAAAGCTCTTTGGTTCGGCAAGCTCCTAGTTCGTCAGAACCTTAGTCCCTCACGTTTGTAGCCCGCCAGGTGATTTCAGGGATTCTTAGGTTACCCTACGACCTAAGAAAGCAAGAATGGAAAAGCCAAGCTAGCCCGTGGCACCGGCTCGTTCTCTAGGTCGTTCTGCCACCTTTCCAAGCTGCAAAAGATCCGTAGCTCATTGGAATGCTTTGCCCATTCCGCCAAGCTCTTTAACCTATGCCGCTTCATATCAAGGCTTTTAGGTCGCTTTGCCTTTTTTGGTCCGTTCCTCCACAGGCTTTAAGGCTTTGGACCGCAAAAACTCTCCTCTGACACCTTTTATCTCACTCCGACGGCTTAAGGAAGGAAGAAGATAATTACAACTCTGCCACCTGGTCTGAATCTCACCTATAAATACCCCCCTCATTCCTTCATTAGGGGGACCAAATTTTATGACCCCGAAGGGCTGCCCAATTATTTCCTAAGCATTTCCAAGTGACTTCCATCTCTCCTAACACCATCAATTGAAGATCAAGCATGAAGTTAATCATGAAATCAACCAAAAGTGATCAAGCTTTTTAGAGACCAAAGATTCTCCACCATACTCTTTGCATATTGTGAAATTCGCTTGTTTCTCCACTGATTTGTGTTGATCAAAGTAATGCTATTGTGTAATGAACAATATAAATGTAATTTTGAGTGATCCTAGACTGGTAAATCTTGAATTGATAATCGAAATTTCTATTAAAGTGGATGTAGATCTTCCTTAGGATCGAATAACTATAAAATTTTTGTCTCTTTACTTTAGTTGTGAATTGTGGCCACTTTTCCTACCGATTAGTGAAGTGCAATTTTCGCATCTTTAGCGTTCATTCTAATTTCGGAATTAACAACACCTTGCTGGAAATTGTCCAAGAACCAGGAGTCAATATCTGAAGGAAGCTATGGAAGAAATATTCTCCATTCGAGAGGAACCATCGTTGAAGAATGCACATTATGTTCTCAAAATGCACAACCTGGTAGTTTTTCCATATAATATGAAGAAAGGGGTCCACCACCCACGTAACGATCCCCTTATAAGGACAGCTCAAATCTGGCTCTCTGTCATTTCCAAGATCCTTGTGGACATTGGGAGTGACGTCAATGTCATCTTCAAGCATGCTTTCGATCAAATGGGAATTTATGAGAAGAAGTTGGAGCCAAGCAATGAATCGATCTTCAGTTTCAATAAAAAAGGATCAATTCTGGTAGGACAAATCAACCTCCTAGTTCAAGTTAGGTTGTCTCTACTCCACAATACCTTCAAAACTCTCTTTGTTGTGACCGATCAACCATCCTATTACAATGCCTTTTTTGGACAACCTGCTTTGGAGGAGATGCATTCTTTTGTTTCTTCCAAGTATCTTATGCTAAAGTTCTTGACCAAGCAAGCATGGGGTACCATCAGAGGAGAACAATTTAGTTCTCGCGAGTTGTATTTCACAACGGTTGACAAATACAAAAGGGGGTGTTCTTCGTACTTTGATTCTTCTACTGTATTTATACCTTCGGATAGGGGATCCTTACACCCCATATTCGAAGCTAAAGTAAAAATTAATAAAGATAACAAACGTACAAATGGTAGGTACACTTTTTTGAAAAGAAAAGGAAAGAGAGTCGATGATGTAAACTTGATTGAGGAAGGAGAAATTATCACAGATTTAAATTTCAGAGGGGATATTGAAATAATGAAACCAATAGAATATTTGGAGAGGTAAATATTGATTCAAAGAATGAGGCAAAAGTTGTCAACATAGGCAAAAGGATGATAGAGCCCATGAATTGCGACCTAATTCGGTTCCTACAACTTAACAAAGATGTTTTCACTTGGACTCATTCGGACATGGTCGGGATCAATCCTTCTATTATGAGTCATGCCTTAAACATTGATCCTTCTGTAATCCCGGTTCGACAAATGAGGAGACAATACAATAGAGATTAATTAGAAGCCTTAAAGGAGGAAGTCAAAAGTTTAAAAACAAATGGGTTTATCTGCGAAGTTCTTTACCAAAAATGGTTAGCCAATCCTGTGCTAGTAAAGAAGTCCAACGGAAAGTGGAGAACATGTGTTGATTACAAAGATTTAAACAAGGCTTTCCCAAAAGATTGCTATCCCCTTTCACGGATAGACCAATTGGTCGATGCAATAAGTGGTCACAAGATACTATCCCTTATGGATGCTTACTTGGGGTATAACCAAATTCCAATGCATAAACCCGACAAAGAGCATGTGAGCTTTATCACTGATTGGGGAACATTTTGCTATAAAGTGGTGCCCTTTGGATTGAAAAACGCGGAAGCAACATACCAAAGAATAGTAAATAGAATATTTCGAGAACAAATAGGGTGCAACATGGAAGTATATGTGGAAAAGCAGAAAGCCATTTAAAGGACTTGGAAGAAATGTTCAATGTCTTAAGAAATCACCAAATGAAGTTAAACCCACCAAAGTGTTCTTTTGGGGTCCAATCTGGAAAATTACCAGGATAAGTGGTAAGTGAGAAAGGTATTGATGCTGGCCCTGACAAAATACAAGCCACAAAAGATATGAAAGAACCTAGAACGAGCAAAGAAGTCATGAGCCTGAACAGAAAAGTAGTAGCCCTCAGTAGGTTCATTTCCAAAGCCCCAAACAAATGCGTTCATTTCTTCGATGTTATAAAGAAAAAGAACTTCGAATGGAACGAAGAATGTAGAAAGGCCTTCCAAGAATTGAAAGTTTATATGGGAACTCCCCCGGTTCTATCCAGTCCCGAGAAAGGTGAAAACCTATATCTATATATGGCCGTTTAAGAATATGTGGTAAGCTCAGTCCTTATAAGAGGGAGTAATGGAACTCAGCACCCAACTTTGTAATGACCCGCATTGTCAAAGGTATTATAATTAATTTATTTAATTATTTAAATAGTGATATAGTGAATTAAATAGTGGTTTAATTAAATATAGTGAATATTTAACTAAATTAAATAATAGAATAATATATTTAATTCATAAATAATCAAAAATATTGGGAATCACAATATTCTGTGAACTGGGTCATCCCTAAGATTTAATTCAGCTTAGAGTTGAATTATATTGACGAATATATTCATTCGACGTCAGTTTAAACGTAGAATTTTAATATAATTAAAATAGAGCTCGAAATGGCGCGGCAGTTCGCTATTTGGCGATTTGAACTTCAACTGAATATACATGGTTCGTTTTAAATCAGATTTCTGTGAAACAAGAAACGTTAGGAGCTGGTGAAGTATATTTTCCTAGTGGAAGAGAAAAATCGGGATTTCGTCGTGTAGATTTTGATTAATGTCCAAATCAAATTTTAGAAAAGTCGCTGTGGAATTCCTTTATAATTTATTTATATTTATAAAAGGAATTTCATTATAAATCGAATATCGATTTAATCGGGATTTGAAATATCGAGCTAGAAATGGACATAGGAATATTCTAGAGCTGTACGGTATTCCATGTGAATATAGACGATAATATTTAATTTTAAATATTTAATTTAATTATATTTAAATATATTTATATATTTAAATAGGCTATTTAGAGCTTTAATAATAGCCACTTTTGCAAACGAAGTCGGAATTCGACGAAACTAATTTTGTTGGATCCGCAATGTCAAATAGTTGTTAGATTTCTAGTTTCGTGATTTTTAGAGTCACTGTGTAGCCGTATGGATTTTTAGAGTGAAAAACAGTCAGTATTTAGACAGTTAAAAATACACTGCGTGAGCAAACGGAGTCGGAATTCGACGAAACTAGTTTCGTTGGGTTCGTAATGGCGAACTGAAGGTGCATGTCCAGTTTCGTGATTTTTGGATATTGTAGGTAATCGCAGGAATTTTTAAAGGGGTAAAATTTAAGCTAAAAGCAAATATAAAGATAATTTATCTTCTTATAAATACCCCCTATCTCTTCTCTAAACCCTAACCTTTATTCCACGCGTCAAACAAAGTTCCATGCTTCATCTTTCTAGCCGCCATCAGTTTTTCCCAACGCAAGAAAAAATCAAAGGAGAAAATCGAAGTAAAAATCAAAACAAAATCCTAAAACCCTTATATACATGTATTCGAATCCCTGGAAGAGTTATCTTCAACCTAATCTGAGTTTTGAACGGTGCGGTTTCCTTCGCAGACATCTGCGGTTTCAATAGCAGCAGTTAGGGTTCGTCGAACCTTGAAACTCGAGCAGCTATTCGATATTTGGGGAGGTTGCGAGAGTTTTAGAGGGATTTTTGGGGATGTTCGAACCCATTTTTGTTCGATGATGTGCTCACCGTGGTCGTTTTGCATCTGAGATGACCCTGTTGAGTTCGACGTTCATGCAATGGGGAAAGACTGGAGCTTCATGTTTGTTCCGGAGCACAGATCGACTTCTGTATGGTGGGTTTAAAACAGAAATGCGAAGCAGTTCTGGGGTAGTTGCGGTTATGATGAAGACAGGCTTCTGAAGCCTGGGCACTTTTCAGCAAAGGGAAATGGAACGGTTTCTGTTTCGTGAGTACAAGAAGGGGGAGTAGATCCTTTGTATTGTGGAAGAGAACAGGGAGCGGGAGTCTGAAGGCCCCTGTGGCGAAGTAAAGGAAGAGTATATGGTTGGTGAAGGAGCAGACTGAATTGAACGGTAATGATGGTGTGTACGGTAGAGTATGGTGGTCTGTCGCACGATGTGTGATCACCTGGAGCTCGCATACATATTGGCGATGGGTATAAGGTTGATGGAAGGAGCAGTGGACATTCAAAGATGCGGTAGTGGAGATATTGTGGTTTTCGGTGGCAAAAACAGGAACAGGAAAAGAACTGAAGTAAGGGGAATGGTGTCATGAAGTGTTTCAATTTGGATGGGGTATGTTGGGAGAAGAAAAGGGGTGAGATTCATATTTAAAGAAATATAAAGTTTAAGTTAATCCAATTAACATATGTACACAAATTGGTTAATATTATATCTCGCTCATACAAGGTCAGTTCGACGAACCGTCGGTCGCGCTAGAATCATATGAATGAGGATTATAGAATGGAACTAGGTTGGAGTGAATTGGGGCTCGTCACAAATTATGGCAAAATAAATTTTCTGTCTGAATCAAAAACAGTTTATCATTCTTTAACGATGAACTGCCAATGTGAGTAAAACTCACCAACTCTGAACAGTTCTATTTTTATAACGTATATTTAGAACTGATAAATGATGACTGATTGCTGTGTGTTAACTATTGGTTGAGTTGTTTGTGTATTGATTGAAATCATAGATAACGATATATATATAAATCGTTAATCGAATATTGATTCCGTTTATCAGAATATTTTATATATGCGTTGTTTAACATCTGTGATGCAGGGGAACAGGTTGGAGGGGTCCAACTGGACTCCTCAATATTTATAATACTGTTCTGTTCATATATTGTAATATATGATGTGATGTATAATCTGTTTGATTATGTGTGTTTAAACGATATTGATCATTGGGGTTTGCTATTTTAAATATCACAAAAGACCCTGGGATTTAAAAAGAATTATTTCAATGTATATTGAAATAAATGGATTTTATTAAATCAACAGATTTTATAAAAGGAAATATTTCGAAAGTAAATAAAAGGAAAATATTTATAAAACGAATAGAGTTTTACAAAAGGGAAAATGTTGATAAAAAAATAGGATAAAGGAATACTTTTAGTAAATAAATAGCAACATAAAAGGAATATTTAGTTGGAAACTAAATAGGATTATAAAAGGAAGTTGACGAGATAAAAAGGAGTTAATCAAACGTAGTTTATCAAAAGGAGTTAATCAAACGTAGTTTATCAAAAGGAGTTACTCAAACATATTTATCTAGGATAAGTTACCATTTAGCACGACTGCTAGCGTAATTCGCAGGGCTGCAGAGAGCCTACGGCGATCGGATGTTTCCTGAGAGAATCAGGCGTAACCATTGTGATCGCTGCGATCTAGAGTCAAGCGAATGGAGTTAAATACAATAATAGTTATTCAAATAAGAGTTATTCAATTAGAGTAAATCAAAATGGAGTTAAATAGAAATTAGAAACTGACTAAAGATTAGTTAAGTTGAATAGTTTTCTGAGTATCGATCTGATGTTGGTTTCGGCCTTCGGGGTTTATACTTAGAGAATTGTTCTCCTACTAGTTTACAGTCAGGGACTAATAGTTGTGAAATGATAGTGATATGTAAATAAGCTATGGAAATGTTTTCCAGTGTTAATAACATATATTTTCTAAACATAGAAAATAAGGAAATGTGAATATATATATATGTTAAACGATGATTGATCGATATAATTTCCATCTGGAAATAATATCGTTGTTTGCACACGTGATTTTCTTTGATAGTTAAATCATGGACTATCGAAGTTTTTGACCATTTTAACGTTGTTAATATGGAGAGACTGGTTGGATTATTATCCGAAGAACCACTCTGTATTGGCATATGCGTTGCAAATCATATATGCCAAAGATAATTGAAGACGGAGTTATGCAAGGGCTATCCTGTTTACAGAATAGTGCCTTCGGTTTGTCCAGTCCCAGGACGACCTGTATGGAAGAATGTCTGACAGAGTATATTTAATATATCGCGCAAGTTGATCTCTTCAAACGTATCCATGTTTGGTGGCGGAGGAATTCGTTTCTCTTAGCTGTATACCCGTGGTACTTTTAGGGAAATCAATTTGTGATTTGGCGGGTATGACGATGTGACATTCCAAGTTAATGAAGATGTGGTATGTAAAAGATAAGCGTAGCTTCTAGCCTCACATCCGGTAATGACAGAAATCGGGCAGGCACCATGGCTAAGTCGGTCGCACCGAAGTAGGGTGTATAATCACCTATCTAGAGAATATTCATTTGCTTCTTTAATCTATCAATGATGTCCCATATATATATATATATATATATATATATATATATATATATATATATATATATATATATGGGAACGGTTGCTGATCCCAACCGTTGGTGATATACATTCGATACACTCAAGCGAAATGAGTGGTCGGTCATGTGTGGCTGAGTTGCAAGATGTTCTTGTTGAACTCCAGTGTATCGTTCCTAGAGTACACTAGCAGAAGGTGGTTCCATACCTTGTCATAGTTGGAAACCCATTATCCAATACGTGCTTGCGATTATGATTATATACTATTTATGTAGAACGTGAGATGAAAGCGTTTCTGCTAGATTGATATCTATTTGTACTTAGACATTATTATAATATCAGAATGATATTGTTTGTCAAAGATGTTGGATTCTCATAAGGGAAAAACCCGTTCCGTATTCACGGCGTGGTCTTATGAGATATCATATACCTATTTAAACTATTTTACTTACACCAGTCCCATGACTGACCCAGAGTTTATTTTGTTTTGTTTTCCTAAACTCTTGGGTGCCTAAATTTGTACGGGCAGTCAAGTAGTCAGGATTTTACAGATACACTTGGGAAGCATGGAGCAGAAGGCTTCAAGATCATATAGTTATAGTTTATCTCCGCTGTGTTGTAAGTGTTGTACTCTGATAAGTGTTATTGTATACATACTGTTTGTATTTCAAAAGTTATGTTATATTTTATTCGTTCCGCTGTGAGATTCGTGTTCACTCTGATGATGATGTTCTTCTTCTTCTTCTTTTATTCTATTAGTTCTATCTCATCTATCCTCACCCTCTATCTTCTTTCTATTAATTTCTTGAATTTCCAGTACAATTTGGGGTTGGACTTGTGTTATTTGGTCAGCTCAAATTGGTCCGGATTTTCGGGTCATTACAACTACGTTAGCAGAAGGATAAAAGACGTAGAAATACGATACCTTGTAGTGGAGAAACTAGCATATTGCCTAGTACTTACCACACGAAAGCTCAGAGGATACTTTAAGTACACCCCGATAAGGTCTTAACTAGATTCTGCTTAAGCAGGTGTTTAGTAAGCCAGAAACCTCAGGAAGGTTAGTCAAATGGAGAATTGAACTTAGCCAATACGAGATTGAGTTTCGTCCTCGAGAATCGATTAAGGGATAAGCTCTCATAGACTTTGTGAACGAGTGACAAGCTTCATTACAGAACAATCGACTAAAGAAAACGACTTGAAGTCTAAGTGGAAACTTTTTGTAGATGGAGCCTCAAACGAACAGGGAGCAGGGGAAGGTTTTATGATAATTACCCCTGATGGACATCTCTTGCACTATGCCATGAAGTTAGGATTTCCAGCAACTAATAATGTAGCCGAATATGAGTCGATGATGGACGGGTTGAATTTAGCACCACATTTGAAAATACGTCGAATATAAATCTTTAGTGATTCGCAAATAATGGTAAACCAAATAAAGTAAGCCTATCGAACTAAGGATGCACGACTAACCCTATATGTGAAAAGGATATTGAAGATGCTTTCCCAGTTTGAGGATTTTTCAATTCATCAAATACCTCGAGGAGAGAATACCAGGGCGGATTCACTAGCCAAATTAGCCAGTTCCCAAGGGGCACCCGAAACTCGAGTAATTCCCGTAGGTTATCAAGAAAGGCCTAGTATCGAGCATGAAGAATCGGAAGCAGGAAAAGAATTATTAGTCCTAACTAGATCCCAAGCCTTGAAAACGGAGATGAAATGGACAAAGAGGAAAACTCTGATGTGGAAACTCCTTTAACGGAGATGAATTGCCATCATAAAAATACCTGGACGACTCCCATGGTAGATTACCTCCTAAGCGGAACTTTACCCCTAGTAATCAAGACACAAGAAAGATAAAACACCAAGCTCCTACATTTGTGATTATGGATAATGCACTCTATAAAAAAGGGCATTCACTTCCTTACTTAAGATGTGTAAGCTTCAAAAATGGACTTAACCTGTTAAAAGAGGCTCATGAAGGGTTGTGTGGAGACCATTACAATGGAATTAACCTAGCGAAAAGGGTCATGAGACAAGGCTATTATTGTCCACAGATGGTTAATCAAGCGATTGAATACGTCAAAAAGTGTGAAAAGTGTCAAAGGTTCTTTAAGGTACCCCGGCTTCCTCCTAGTGAGCTAACCACTATCTCAAGCCCCTGGCCATTTGATATGTGGGGGATAGAGCTAATCAGAACCTTACCAATCTCCAAAGGTGGAGCCAAGTATGTTGTAGTAGCCATTGATTACTTCAGCAAATGGGTGGAAGCAGAACCTTTCCTATAATCACATCTAACAAAGTGTTAGGATTCGTAATAAAGAATATTGTTGCCCGCTTTGGGATCCCTTACAAGATCAAATCAGATAATGGAACACAATTCGAAAGCAAAGAATTCACTCGGTTTTATGAGAAAAATGGAATGATCAAAAGCTTTTCCTTGGTGGCCTATCTAAGGTCTAATGGAGCTGTCGAAGCTGCCAATAAAACCGTAAAAACAATTCTTAAAAAGCGCCTAAAACAAGCCAAAGGAAATTGGGACGAAGAGTTACCCTTAATGCTTTGGGCATATAGAACTTTTGCCACAACAGCAACGAGACACACCCCTTTTCCTTGACATATGGATGTGAAGCCATGCTTCCAGTTGAGGTTGAAATCCCATCGCATAGAAGGATGGCTTATGCGTTTAATCTCAATCAGGAGTTAAGAAAGGAATCCCTAGACCTATTACAAGGACTGAGAGATGAGGCTATAATCAGAACAACTGAATATCAAAGGAGAATCATGAAATACTACGACAAAAAGGTCAAGACTAGAATCTTTGCAAAAGGAGAATTAGTTTTACGAAGAGTAATGGCTAACACAAAGAACCCAGCGGATGGCCCGCTTGGCCCAAATTGAGAAGGACCCTTGGTCGTCCATCAAGAAGTTATGCCCGAAGCATATCAATTATGCAGACGCAATGGTGATCTCATTCCAAGAACATGGAACTCGGAACATTTAAGACCATACTTTTCAATGATAAAAGAGTGAAAAAAGCTTTCCTCCAAGGATGATCACTTAACTAAGGGCACGGAAACCCTTTCAAAGCTTAAAGAAACCCAAAATGGGTCAAACCACAAACGGATCAAATCCTATGTCATGACCAAAATTGGTCAGGACAAGGCATCCCTCGAAGGGGGACAGTGTGTTAGTTTTTCTCCATGCCCAAATCAGAGGGGACTAGGTTAAAGCGTAAGCCTTTGTGTCACACCAGAAATGGTTGTGGTGGAGCATCTAAAATTAGCACTTCCTGCCTCTGCTTGTAGAAGAGTACGCTCTGCCTTTGCTATGAACTAAGTACATCCTACCTTTGCTCGCAGAAGAGCACGTCCTACCTCTGCTTATGTTTCGTGTTACCCGCAGATGGGTATGCAAACCCCTATCATCGCCTACAATGGTTAGAATAGGGCACTCTTGGGTGGTGTATAAGCTTCTATCAGTACTTACGATGGTCAGTATAGAGAATCAAAAGAGTAAACCTTAATTCCATGTCTACGATGTCCCAGTTTAAGTTTATAAGACCTTATCATCGCCTACAATGGTCAAGATAAGGCACCACCTGGAGAGAGGTTGAGTAAGTCCATGGGTCCTACTTGTTGATAGGCTAGTCAAGCACACCAGACACAAGGCCTAGAGAGTGGCCAACAAAGCACGTACATCCTCTGCTGTGACATCAAAAGCCCAGAGAGTGGCTCAAGAAGCACGCACAACCTCTGCTTCACAAGTCAAATCCAACGGGGATACCAAAACATTAATTCTAGAAGATAATTTCTAGTCTTCAATCTGTAATTACCCGAACAATGGTTAGTTCGGGACTTTTATTAGTACCAGAAGATGATTTCTGGTCTTCAACCTTTAATTACGCGAATAAGGGTTGGCTCGGGGATTTTATTAATAACATAAGAGGATTTTTGGTCTTCAATATTTAAATACCCGAACAAGGGTTGGTTCGGGACTTCTGTTAACACCAGACGTGGATTTTTAGTCTTCAATCTTTAATTACCCGAACAAGGGTTGGTTCGGGACTTTTATTAATACCAGAAGTGGATTTCTGGTCTTCAATCTCTAAATTACCCGAGTAAGGGTTGGTTTAAAACTATTATCAAGATAAGAAATTGATTGTCATCATTCAATCTTTGATGGTCGAGTAGAGACTGACACGGAAACAGTACCCTGGAGGTTTCGTTATGCAATCCAATGTTAAAGATAACTAAAAAAATAGAATGAGGAAGAATCTAGAAAGAGAAGTTTTACTTGGAAAGTTGAAAACGCCCCTTTACTAGGGGGAAATGTTACTACCAAAATTAACTTCGGAACAGACTAATGGTGAAGGGGCAGTGGATTTCATCAACACAAGAAATGTCTTCAAAAACAAAAGCCAAATACTAGAAAGAACAAAAAGCATGAAGGAATAATCCGAGAGCTGCATAAACCGACACCTTCTTCGAAGAAAGGAGCTCAAAATCTATAAAATATAGGCGGAGTATATCCGGCAAGATATATCCGGCACGGTATGTCCGGCAGGGGCTCCGTAACGAAATGTCACCCAAAAACAGAAGTCAAGCAAGAAAAAGCCTAGGAGCTCCTCTAGTCAAAACCCAGAAAGAAAGAAGGGCTATAGGTATTAACCTGCTTAACATCGGTACATCAGGAGATAAGGGCTTTGAAGATACCAAGCCTAAAGCACCCAAGGGTTATCCGGAACTAGCCCCGGAAATATCCAAGCACTGGATGGTCATTCCATTAAACAATAGATAAAACACCGAGAGCTACCTTCCGGAAGGCTTGACTTCATTTGAAAGCTCCATCGGAAGGCAAACTGAAACCTTAGAGAAGATGCAGACTATTCATACTAGTCTGGCTAATGCCGACACCGACAGGGGTTCTGAACCAGCAGCTATCTACATACATCAAGAGGGTAAGCTTGTCCAAGTATTCATGAGAAAACCGGAAGCCTACACTCGGAAGCCACAGCCGGAAGCATAAATGTCTTTCGAAAGTCATTTACATTGACAAGCTCATATCAATCTCGAAGAATCTTCAGTTGGCCAGGACCCTCACTTCTGAAGCTATAACCAGCACCACAAAGGCGGCCGGAAGCTAAACATCCGAGACCAAGGAGAAATGCGTCCGACAGAGGCTTCTGCAAGCCTAATAGCCCAACAGCAGAAGGGGCCTCGAATTCTCTATATATAAGACCCCAACATTTTGGGGGATGAATTTTTCATTTTCAATCTTGTTTCTTCTTCTCTGAGGAGCAAACCCTAGTTTCCAAATCGGGTTAGGGATTTCTTCAACTCTTGTAATACATATGTAATTTATAAATGGAAAAGTCTGAGACTTAAACTTCTTGTGATTTAATAATCATGTTGTGCCATTTATGATGAAAGAAGGAGTTAACACTAACCTTTTGTAAGAAAGAGTTGTTCGCAACACCTTCGTAAAGAGGAAGGGCTTTGTGTAAACCCAAAGCCTTCCCCCTTTGTCTCGAGGGTTGGCAACGTGTATCAACCCTCTCATAATGAGCCTAATGCTACTCAACTCCGGAAAAGAGGCTGACTATAGGGTTATGACTTGATCACTGATGCAACCAAAGCCCTTTGGGCTGGCTCGATGCGGAAGGATTATTTGAGTTAATAAGTGTAACAACTCGTATTTTAATAACGTGTTAAAACCTTAAATGAAGGCAGAATTAAATTTTAAAGTAAGAATCAAGGGAAATGGGTTGCGCCATTGCGTTCGTCTCGAAATTCTGCTTGGAAACGAGTCCGAGTTTGCGAGAATCGGAGTCCGTATGAGGGAGATATGACCTCTAGAAGTTTCATGAATTTTCAAAATCAAAAACAGCTCGAAAGTTCGAATTCAAATTCGAATTCAAAACCCAAAACAGACTGGGCAGGAAATTTCCTGCCCAGGGACTAGGTCGACCTGGGGGTCGACCATAGTGTCGACCTCCCAGGGGCCAGGTCGACCATAGTGTCGACCTGGGGGTCGACCTGCCTCCCGAACCCACTTTCTGAACCTGATGCATTCTGATGTATTTAGACTCGTTTTCTGTCCAGATTCGTCTGCCTAATCCTATTTAAACAGCCTCCTAGTTCATTCTCTTTACACCATTCTTCTCTAACCTTATGCTGCATAAATTCTTGATGGACATGGCTTCTTCTTCTTCCTCTAAATTAAATTAAATTAAATTAAAACGCGAAGATTATTTCTTGAAGACTACGGCTGGGAATTTCACATTAGAGATTTGCTTCTACAATCAAATCAAGATTCAAAAATTCATCAACTAGTTTCTAGACTTGACTTCTACATCTCAATTTCTTAGACCACGATCTGTAAGTTCCAGTTACTTTTAGATAAAAACTGTAAATCTAATATGGGCATGTTAAATTGGAATTGATTTATGTATGATTCATATCTATTCTTGTTTTCTTCTTGGATCTTGACTATTGGGAACATTGTCTACGACGTTGAAACTATTGTTAATGGCATAAGACTATGACTATGCCTATGACTGTGAACATAAGACTATGACTACGCCTATGACTGTGAACATAAGAACATGACTATGCCTATGACTGTGAACATAAGACTATGCATGTGCCTATGACTATGACGGTGAACATAAGACTATGCCTATGACTATGACGGTGAACATAAGACTATGCCTATGCCTATGATTGTCAATATAAGACTATTGCCTTTAACTATGACAGCGACAATTATGGCTAATCAACTATGAGGTTATTGCCTAGGATTATGACTATGAAATTGGATCTAAGATTGATTTTCTATTCAGACCTATTTTCTTTATTTGTCTTGATTTTAGGGATTTTTCTATTTAAGTTAGATCTATCCGTGTTCTTGAATCTAGATTATTATTCAAACCTTTTTCATGTTCATAATGTTATGCCTGTGATGTTTTAATCAATTTATTCAGCTAGGTCATGCCTTGGAAATAAATTGATAATAGAGCAATGTTTATTATGTTGATCTATGCCTGTGGTTCTATTTTAACATCATGTTGAATTGGGAATTGATGAATAAGTCCATTCATATGTATATGAACTTGGAGTGTAACTCGTGATGGCAAGTTGTGTAGTTTATCATGTTATGCAAGTTTTAGGTTGTGAAATCAAATCACATATGTGACCAAATGTTAGGTCTACATGTTTATGTGTATATGTTAAACCTATGTCATATTTCAAGTTCACGCTTATTCATTTGTTCGTGATTGATTTGCAAGTTCACATATATGTAAGTTGATTTAGTCTATGTTGCAAATTCACATATATGTATGTTGATGTAGTCTACGTTGCAAGATCACACCTATGATATTCTTGTTGATTGTTTTGCAAGTACACATCTATGGTGTTCATATTAACTATGCCAAGTTTACACCTATGTCATGTTAATGAATTTCTTTATGCCAATTTTGTGTACGTTAAATTAGTCTAAGTTTTTAGCCTAATATTATGCCAAAAATCATGCGGACGGAAAATTAGGCTAAGATTGTTAGCCTAATATTTAGACAGGGTAACGTTGGGAAAAATTGGTAATTATAGGAAACTTGGTATGAAACTCGCCATGAAACTTGACATGAATATTGAAACATGAACATTGTTATAACATGAATCTGGATGTGGGCATGAAACTTGCCTTGAAAACTTGACATGGACTTGACATGAAAATTTGGACATGGACATGACACTAGAATGAACTTGAAAATGGCCAACTCGAGGTTAGGTTGAGTTTGCAGTGTAATTCTGCCCGGAACCACCCGGCAAATCCAGTTACTGCAAACAATAGGATCCAATGTGGGTAGTTGGTTATATCGCACTTGAAAACCCGAGGCCAGACTGAGTTGTGGTGTAATCCTGCCCGGAACCGCCCGGCATATCCAGTGACCACAACAACAGGTCTAATGTGAGAGGTTGGGGTGCATTAATGAATTAATGCCACATGATAGGGTTAAGTCATGAACATGAAAGACAACACTTAACCAACTTGATACAAGATTCGTAAGCGGGTTAAGTCACAAACTTGAATGACAACACTTAACCAACTTGACATGTTAGACTGATAAGAGTTAAGTCGCGAATTTAAATGACAACACTTAACCTATTGGACGAAAACCCTAGTTACGCGGTCCATTTCAGCAGTAACCCACTAGATGTATCATGGTACCCTGAAACTAGGCAGGGTGGGGCACGATTACTAGGCTGATTGTAAGCGACCAGAACGACGGCTGTGTTGGTGCGCCAGTATAGGTTCAGGCGGGCTATGGTCGTGCACGTGGTCCGGAGTTGAAAAAGCAGGCATTGGGCATCAGTACGTTTATCTGTGCATGCTTGATTTGTGTTGGTGGTTGGCACCATAGGGCTTGATACACCCTATGGTGGACCTAGTACAGGTGACTACATTCGTGATAGGGCCATATGACATAGACACATGATGAGCTAGAACTTGTAGGGAGCCGATCGACTAGTGGATCGTTTCGTTGGACCTAGAAATGGGTCATTTCATGATATTGGGCCAAGGGATTATTTCATGATTTATATAAGACATGGGTTTGGGATTCTAGTACAGTTGATGTAGAGAACCTTCAATATGTGATGATATACTTGATTTATCATGTTATCTTAGTCTATCTTGCCCATCTTGTCATCATCCTTATGTTTACTTTCAGTTTATACATGTCATGTTACCTTTATCTGTTTTTATGCTGGAAGTCACTTGGACTTACCAGTCTTTATGACTTACCCTTTTCTTTTGCCTCTTTTTCTTTCGTCCCCCCCCCCCCCAAGGTTCTCAGGGAGGAAACTCTAACACTTAGCTTGGATTTCACTTGCTTTCGGTTCAGCTCATGTACGGTTTGATCTTGAGCTATGATATGGCTGCATTTCTGCTACCTTTTGGGAATTAAGCTCCTTTTGTTGTTTCAAGTTTATGCTTCTTTATTTATGCAAGACAGAATTTATTGTAATGGAAAATAATGACCTTGGCTATTTGATGTAAAAAGTTTTGACTCTTTTTTAAAGTAATGAAATTTAGCTTTTGAATCTTCCGCTGTTATATTTATGTTCTGCCTTGTAATAATTCTTTGATTGTTTACCTCGATAACGCTCCTCCAAAACTAGTGCATTCCCTTTGAGAGTGACCTTAGAGGAGGTGGGGTGTTACATTTGGTATCAGAGCAGAAGGTTACCAGACTGGGCAAAAGTTTTTAAAACCTTCTAAAACTATTTTCAAAACCGTTTACAAAGAAGCATTTTTCAAGAAAAGTCTTGTTTTATTTAAAGGCTATTCCCCAAAAGCCATTAGCACTATCCTTTGTTTCCTCGTTTGAATCTGTTCTTTTCCATTTCAGCATGTCTGGGAATCTTAACTTTCAGAGGGTGTGCCAATACCTGGCTGGTTCAGGAGGTACTTAGAGGCTAGGGCCAACGATGCAGGCCCAGCAGATATTCCTCCTCCAGCTGCAGTGATTCCTCCTCCTCCCTCCCTCCTCATGCAATTGCTTTCTCAAAGATCTGTAAAGATTTTAGGGCCATGGGTGGAAAGGATTTCAAGGGAACTGAATCATTTGTAGAAGCGAGGAACTGGCTCAAAGAAACTAAGGATTTGTTCGTTATCTTCGAGGTGGACGATAGGCAGAAGGTATAGTTGGCGGTATGGTTGCTCAAAGACGAAGCTTCCTATTGGTTGGAAGTCACTAACGCCGAAAGGCCGGTCGAAACATGGATGGATTTCAGAATAAGGTTTGAGACGAAATTCCTCTCGCAAGCTAAACGAAGTTTACAGCTAGAAAAATTCTTATCTCTTAAGCAAGGAAGTATGATGGCCAAGGAGTATGTCAATCAATTCAATCAGCTAGCTCAGTTTGGACTGGACTTAGTGAATACCCCTCATAAGAAGGCTCTCCGTTTTGTCAAAGGATTGAATGAGCCACTTCACAGCTTGGCTATGACCTACGTACCTATGGGGGTTACTTAAGAAAAGCTAGTAGACATGGCGCTCTTAAACAGAGAAGACAAGAATGGTAAGAAGGAGGTCAAGGCGAATGAGTCTCCAAACAAGAAGGTAGACTCCAAGAAAGGAGGCAAGAACAACAACAACAATAATGATAACAAGACACGTGAGAAAAGAAAATGCCACTTCTGTGGTATTGAGGGGCATATAGTCCAGGATTGTAGAAAGAAGAAGATGAAGATGGGAGCATGTTTTCAGTGTGGTGATATTGGACATATCAGCAAGAACTTCCCTAAGAAGCAAGGGCAAGCCCGCAAGCAGGACCTTCTGGGGGTACATCTTTAACTTCTTCTCCTAGATGCTTTGTTTTATCTTGCTTATCTTCTCAATCCTATCTTGAGAACCTTAGGTAGAACCCTTTTGGATGTAAACATGTGATTGAAACATGTTATGGTTGATGTTTGCAAATGGTTGCAAGTGGTTGCTCGTGGTTGCATAACACACATTAGGCACTAGATCGGCTCAGACACATGAAACACCCCACCTCCGTTAGGGTCACTCTCAAAGGGAATGCCCTAATTTTGGTGGAGGTTTATAAGTATAAGTCACAGATATACAAGACAGATATAAGAACACATATTTTTGAACAGCGGAAAACATCAACAACTTTTATTTCAACAAAATACGTGTTACACAAACCATGTCATAATTTGTTTTACAATACTTCCCAAAACATAACATCTCCATAACTGTCTTGATTACATTATTTAAAGAAGCATAAAGAAAACATAAATAAACAGCAAAAGTCCCATAATTGCTGTCCAAAGCCATAGTCCAAAACGAAAAAGATCCAAGCAATACATTCTTTCTCTTCAAGCTGGATGTGAAAGCTGGTCACGCTGCGGTATTCCCTCCCTGTGGACCTGGGGGGGGAGGGGGGGACGGAAGAAAAGAAGACGAAAGAAAAGTAGAGTCAGACATAAAGCCTGAGTAAGTCTAGGACTATTCAGTCTATGAATAAAGAACCGGGTATGATAAGTATAAACTAGAAATGGGAAAGCACCATAAACTAAGTTACGTTGTCTAGGGTCGAATATACTATCGTACCCCATATTAATCTCTGTACCCATATAAACTAGTTCCCAATAGGCACCCCATAATCAGGGTGAAGTGATCCATTTTCTGATGATTGGCTCCTACTCGTATAGTTACATATGTCTTACGGCCCCGTTGTTGTAGTTACCTATGCTGGTCCCACCATGGGGTGTATCAAGTCCCATGGTGGCGGCCCGACACAATCCTAGAATGCACAGGTATGCTACTGGTGCCCAGTGCCTTATTTTTCTGCGCCGGAGTGTGTGCACGCCCGCTCCCCGTTAGAACCTACACTGCTGCACCACCGCCGTCAATTTGACCTCTTACAGTCAGCCCAGTAATCGTGCCCCACCCTGCCTAGTTCAGGGTATCCTGATACACCTTGTAGGGTTACTGCTGAAAAGGGTCCCCCGCTACTAGGTTTTTCTATTTCTAGCCAACATGCTAGGTTGGTTAAGTGTTTAATAAACCTAACCCCCAATCAGTCTGTTTAGTTTAGCATGTTCCATTTTGATTAAGTATTAATATAATTTACTTAATCCTATCAATCCTGACTCAGCCTTAATTGTTTTATTAAAGCCTCGACCTCTCACATTAGACTGGTATTTTTGTGGCTGCCTGTTGCCGGTTGGGTCCGGGCAGTCTTACGCCACAACTCAGTCTAACCTCGGGTCTTTACTGGGCTCCATGTTTAACCACCCACATTGGATAGGTATTGTTGTGACTACTGGACAGCCGGGCGGTTCCGGGCAGGTTTACATCACAACTCAATCCAACCTCGGGTTAAACACATCGTATTTTCTACATTTACATATTTTGTCTCTCTTCTTTTTATATGTAAATATTTGCGGCCCATTATTCAAATTCATCTTTATTCGTTAAATTTTATTTATGCCACTTAATTGTTTTTCAAGGTTATTGGCATGCGTCAAACATGCCAACACATATGTTCTATATTTTAACCCAAACGTCATTACCCCCGTTTTACACGTTCGCTGAAATATAAGATATGTTGGGTTTAACATTTAAACCCAACTTAGCCATATGAAAAGGGGAGGCTTATAACATGGTGTTCATGAGGTAACATAAAAAGGGGAGTGTGAACGCATGAACTTGCAACACATCGATTCAATTAACATAAATTAGGCACATGTGAACTTGCAATTGTAACAGCATATAATCATGGCATAAACAATACTTAAACATGAATCATTCTATTCATATAATCATGGCATAAACAATACTTAAACATGAATCATTCTATTCATATGATTATGGCATAAACAACACTTAAACATGAATCATTCTATTCATATAATCATGGCATAAATAATACTTAAACATGAATCATTCTATTCATATGATCATGGCATAAATAATACTTAAACATGAATCATTCTATTCATGTAAACTTGCAATTGGAATGTAAATCTAACTTAATTGTGTCACATATATCACCATATGGTTTTGATAACAACTTAGGCCTAAAACATGTTTCAACTAGGCATAATACCAAACATAGTTTAGTCATGTTCATAAAGGTGCTTACTTTTGTTTCTAATACAAAAGTATGATTTGCTAATTCCAACATAGATTCATATAAACTATAGTACTTAGTCGTATCCAATTACACACTAAAAGTGATCATAAAAGTATGTACATCATATTGGCATAATAGTGAATCCCAAATAAAATACCATAACATGGTTGTCAACATAAATCATATACTTGTATGAATCCAATCGTATACCATAACATTTCCAAATCGTTTAGAATCAAAATAGCATACAAGTATAGATTATTATCGCCACAATTCCATTTCGTCGTTAACTTCCAATGCAAACTACATACTTGCAAATATCCAATCGTATACCATAACATTCCCAAATCGTTTAGAATCAAAATAACATACAAATATAGATTATTATCGCCACAATTCCATTTCGCATTTTACACAAATCAAACGCAATTAATTATTCACATCGGAATAGCACTCTACTTACAACGTATGACGAATCTTCAATTCAGGAATCTGAATTCTGAATTTGGAGATGCTATCCTTTGTTGTAGGCGTTGCTTTGATTCAATTAACGTTGCTTTAAGCTTTTGATTTATCTCCTAATTGTCTCTCAATTTCTGACGGTTATCTCTAGTCTCTCCTCAGCAGCACGACGGTCTCATCTCCATTTTTGTTTGTGTGTATTAGGGTGAGTCTTAGGTCCTTTTTATAGAGTTTTTGAGTTGATTTAGACCGTCGATGGAGCTTGGTTTAATAATAGCCGATCGTTCAAAAGAGAGACCAACCAGGAGCTGACACCTAGCCCTAGTGACAAGGCAAGGCTCAGAAAATCGACCAAACACAGACCAGGCCAGCCAGGGTGGGCTGGGTTCGACCTGACTCAGGGGCCAGGTCGACACCCCAGTCGACACGGGTTACCCAGGTCGACTGCTCAGTCGACCTGGCTAGCCCCAGGTCGACTGCCAAGTCGACCTGGGTGCCTTGGGCGGGAATTTTCCCGCCCTGGCCAATTGGGCCCGATTTTGAATTTTAAATTTGTTTTTCTGAGCTGTTTTGGTCTGCTTGAATTTTAAACTGAATTCTGAAACTTCCGGAGGTCATATCTTCTTCATACTGAGTCCGTTTTACGCAAACTCAGACTCTATCTCAAGCAGAATTCCGAGACGAACGCAATGGCGTATCCCGTTTCCCTTAATTCTTAGATTTGAAATTAATTATACTTTAATTTGTGAATTTCACTATAATAGAATACACAGGGTGTTACATTCTCCCCCACTTAAAAGGATTTCGTCCCCGAAATCTTCAAGTTTAGGAAGAATGTATACCCTAACATCCAAACATCCATCTACTCATCCATCAAACACGAGCATCCATTGTCCTTAAAAGACTTCTAATGCTTCATGATCATATGCGAAGTGTGTGTGTACATGTACTTATCTAATGCAAAATCAGGCGGTCTACTGATTCAGTTGACCTCCTTAATACGAATTATGTAAGTGCCATGAATCCATTATGTATGCAAATTCTCCTATTCATGACTCTACATGAGTGCACAATCATTCATACAAATGCAACATCCATATGACAACACATTAAAGTTCAACCATATACGAATGCAAACATATATGCATATGCAATATGAAGTGACTGAGCCGATCTATAACCTAGATTGTGTGTATATGCAACCACGAGCAACCACTAGCAATCATTTGCAACCACTTGCAACCATCATCCATAACATGTTTCAATTACATGTTTCCATCCAAAGGGTTTCTTCCTAAAAGATAAGGTCGAGGAGATATACCTAAAAAGATAGATAAAAGCGCAACTTAAGGAAAAAGGAAAGATCAAAGATGTACCCTCGAAAAGAAAAGGGTAGGCTGCGCGTATTCTAGCTTCGGTTTCCCAAGTTGCATCTTCTTCGGCGTCGCTCCACTGAACTTTGACGAGCTTGACTTCGCGGTTGCGTAGCTTCTTCACTTTCGTTCCTAATATGCGGGTTGGAACTTTCCTTACGGTTGCTTCGCTTTCCACTTCAGCGTCTTCTAGGATATTTGGCTCTACCACTTCAGCAGACTCATGTAGACATTTTCGGAGATGTGAAACGTGAAAGACGTTGTGAACTCCGGCCAGCTTTTCGGGTAACTCTAATCTATAGGCCATTTTCCCAATTTTCTCGATGATAGGGAATGGCCCTACGAACCTTGGTGCTAGCTTTCCTGTGGTTCCAAAACGAACAACGTTCCTTAGCGGAGATACCTTAACAAAAACTCTGTCTCCAACCTCAAATTCAAGGTCGGTCCTCCTCTTGTCGGCGTAGGACTTTTGTCTGTCTTGGGCCGTCTTCATCCTTCTTCGTATTAAGTCTACTTTCTCTGAAGTCTCTCGGATCATATCTGGTCCAAGTATGATCTTATCAGTAAACTCCCACCAACAAGTGGGCGATCGGCACTGTCTTCCATATAAAGCTTCGAAGGGCGCCATTCCGATGGTTGCTTGATAACTGTTGTTGTAGGCAAATTCTACCAAAGGAAGATGGTCTTCCCATGTCCCTCCGAAGTCAAGGACGCACAGTCTCAAAAGGTCCTCCAAAACTCTGTTCACTCTTTCTGTTTGGCCGTCGGTTTGGGGATGATAGGCTGTGCTCAAGCATAACTGTGTGCCTACCGCTTCTTGCAGACTCCGCCAAAACTCACTTGTGAAAATAGGGTCTCGGTCACTAACGATGCTAGATGGTATTCCATGGAGTCGAACGATTTCCTTGAGGTAAAGAGATGTTAGGGATGAGGCAGTTCTTTTACTTTTGACAGGTAAAAAGTGGGCGCTTTTAGTAAGCCTATCCACTATTACCCAAATGCTAGTGTTGCCTCTCCTAGACCTAGGCATCCCATCAATGAAGTCCATTGAGATGCTATCCCACTTACACTACGGGACCTCTAGAGGATGGAGCAGACCGCCAGGCTTTTTCTGTTCCGCTTTAACCTGTTGGCATACCATACACTTAGAAACAAAATCTGCCACGTCCTTCTTTATGCCGTTCCAAAAGAAAGTTCTTTTTATGTCCTTGTACATTTTATCTCCGCCTGGGTGTATCGTCATCTTGGAGTGATGTGCTTCCTCGATAACCTTCTTTACTAAATCCCTTGTCTGTGGGACGCATAGTCTTCCGTCTCGCCTTAGCCAACCCTTATCGTCGATGGAGTATCTATTGAGGTGACTTGAAGTCTCACCCCTAATTAGCCTATCAATCGTCTCCACAAGCTGAGGGTCCTCGCGTTGTGCTGTCCCTATCGAGTCCACTAAAGTCGGGCGTACTTCGAGAGATGCTAGCAAGCCTGGTACAAAATCGGAGGAGGGCCTAAAGTCAAAGCTGGCTATAAACTCTAGGCTTTGTCTTTCAACAAACAGCGGGCTTATGGTCAGTTTCTTTCGGCTCAATGCGTCTGCCACTACGTTGCCTTTGCCCGGAGTGTAGGAGATCTCGAAATCATACAAGGAAAGAAACTCCATCCATCTCTATTGCCTCAAGTTAAGGTCCTTCTGCGAGAAAAGGTATTTCAACGATTTATGGTCAGTGTAAAGTTCGAACTTCTCACCTAGGAGATAGTGTCGCCAAGACTTGAGTGCAAAGACGATGGCAACTAACTCAAGATCGTGGGTCGGGTAGTTCTTTTCGTGCACTTTCAATTGTCTCCCGCCATAAGCTACTACCCTTCCTTCTTGCATTAAGACAGCGCCTAGCCCTGTCCCACATGCATCTGTATAAACTGTGAACATCTTGCTTCCATCTGGCAGTGTTAAAACTGGGGCTGTTGTAAGAGCCCTTTTCAGCCGTTGGAAAGCAAACTCGCAATCCAAGTCCCAATTGAACACTAGATTCTTCTTGGTCAACTTTGTGAGCGGAGCTGATATGTTTGCAAAGTCTCTGATGAATTTTCGATAGAAGCCTGCTAGCCCGAGAAAGCTTCGGACCTCTGTTGCGTTCTTTGGTGTCTTCCAATCCTGCACCGCTACTACCTTAGCTGGGTCTACAGCTAACCCTTCCTTGGATACTATGTGCCCAAGAAATCTTACTTCCTCTCTCCAAAAGTGGCATTTGGAGAATTTGGCTTTTAGCTGATGGACTCGCAGAGTTTCCATGATTGCCCTTAAGTGCTGAGCTTGTTCCTCTTCACTCTTTGAGAAGATAAGGATATCGTCTACGAAGACCACTACGAACTTATTTAGGAAATCTCTGAACACCCTACTCATTAGGTCCACGAAGTAAGCAGGTGCGTTTGTCAAGCCGAAAGGCATGACAAGCCATTCAAAGAAGCCGTCTGGGGTTCTGAATGACGTTTTATCGATGCTATCTTCAGCCACACTTAGCTGATGAAAACCGGTCGCTAAATCGAGTTGGGAGAAAACAGACGCTCCTACAAGCTGATCAAATAGATCGTCAATTCTGGGGAGAGGGTGCCTATTCTTTTTCGTTAGCTTGTTGAGCTCCCTATAGTCAACACATAGACGAAGTGAACCATCCGCCTTTGTAGCGAACACCACTGGAGCGCCCCATTCTGAAATGCTCATCCTAATGAACCCCTTCTCTAGAAGCTCTTTAATATGTTTATTGAGCTCTTTCCTTTCCCGTGGAGCCATGTGTCTAACGGGCAACGCAACGGGCTTTGCATTATCTACAAGATATATGCGGAAGTATATCTCCCGCTTCGGAGGCAAGCCCTTCACCTCTTCGAAGACATCCGGATATTCCCGAACCACTCTAACTGATTGCAAATTTTCAATAGAGGCATCTAGTGATTCAATATAACTAAGCATAACCGCATACGAGGGATTACAAGAAATTTCCAAAGCGTTACCGAGCTGGGTCAGGAGCCTAACAACCCTTTTCTCACAATCAAGGATGGCCCCATTACTGGATAGCCAATCCATGCCCAAAATCAAACCATATCCCGAAAAGCCCAAAACAAAGGCACTACACTTAAATTCTACGCTTAGAATAGAAATTTTCAATCCCAAACAGATCATAGACAAATGGGCTGGGCCCCCAATTTGGTTTGAAACAATTAAGGGGTCCTCTACCATACTAGTTTTTAGGTGCAGAGATTCTACTAAAGCAGACGAGATAAAGGAGTGAGATGCGCCTGAATCAAATAAAGTGCGAACGAGGTGATCATAAAGATAAACTACACTTTCTACAGAAGTATTTATACCTCGCTGTTGCAGAGGTGGCGCCTCTAGCACATGAACCTGCGCCCCCGAGGTGGATCCAGCCCTCTGCTCCTGTCCTCGTTTCTTTGGGCAGTCCTTAGCCATGTGGCCTGTCTCACCGCAAGAAATGCACCCACCATTCATCTTGGCCTTCTTTTTCCGGCAATCTTTCACTAAGTGCCCCACTTTGCCACAGAAATTACACTTCCTCTTCTCTTTGTTGTCTTTCCCGCCCTTCTTAAAGTCTGTCTTCTTAGGCTGTAAACCCTCTTTCTTCCTTTGAGAGCTTTCTGCCTTTGTCTCCTTCTTGCCCTTATCTTCTTCGTTCAGCAATGCCATCTGTACCAACCTTTCATATGTAGCTCCCATGGGTATATGGGTCATGGCCAAACTGTGTAATAGCTCATTCAACCCTTTGACAAAACGGAGAGCCTTCTTGTGCAGGGTGTTGACTAGGTCCAGTCCGAACCTAGCCAACTCATCGAACTGATTAACATACTCTTTGACTGTCTTGTTCCCTTGCTTAAGAAATAAGAATTTTTCCAACTGCAAACTCCTTTCCGCGTCTGAGAGAAATTTAGCCTCAAACCTTGCCCTAAAGTCCTCCCATGTTTCCACTGGTCTTTCTGCATTAGTGAATTCCCACCAGTAGGAAGCCTCACCTTTTAGTAGCCACACTGCCAGTTGTACCTTCTGCCTATCTTCTACCTCAAAAATGACGAATAAGTCCTCGGTTTCCTTTAGCCAATTCCTAGCTGCCATGAAGGATTTGGTTCCATGAAAGTCCTTTCCTCCCATAGCTTTAAAATCTTTACATATCTTAGCAAAAGTGTTTCCCCGCGGAGGGGGTGGAGGAAGAGGTGTTGCTGCAGCCGGATGATTCCCTACAGCTGGGGGAGGAGGAACGGTAGGGCCTGGCTGAGTGGCCCTTGCTTCTAAGAATCGTCTAAACCAACTAGGTATTGGTACACCCTCTGGCAAATTAAGTTCTTCGGACATGCTGAAACAAAAAGGACAGATTCAAAACGAAAGATAAAAGATAGTACCTATGGCTTTGGGGGGACTTTGCCTTTTTAAAATAAAATAATGTTTTATCTTTTAAAAATGCTTCTTTAAATTTTCCTTTGAAAAATAAATTCTCAAAACTTTTTATCTTATCTGGTAAACCTATGCTCTGATACCAAGTGAAACACCCCACCTCCGTTAGGGTCACTCTCAAAGGGAATGCCCTAATTTTGGTGGAGGTTTATAAGTATAAGTCACAGATATACAAGACAGATATAAGAACACATATTTTTGAACAGCGGAAAACATCAACAACTTTTATTTCAACAAAATACGTGTTACACAAACCATGTCATAATTTGTTTTACAATACTTCCCAAAACATAACATCTCCATAACTGTCTTGATTACATTATTTAAAGAAGCATAAAGAAAACATAAATAAACAGCAAAAGTCCCATAATTGCTGTCCAAAGCCATAGTCCAAAACGAAAAAGATCCAAGCAATACATTCTTTCTCTTCAAGCTGGATGTGAAAGCTGGTCACGCTGCGGTATTCCCTCCCTGTGGACCTGGGGGGGGAGGGGGGGACGGAAGAAAAGAAGACGAAAGAAAAGTAGAGTCAGACATAAAGCCTGAGTAAGTCTAGGACTATTCAGTCTATGAATAAAGAACCGGGTATGATAAGTATAAACTAGAAATGGGAAAGCACCATAAACTAAGTTAAGTTGTCTAGGGTCGAATATACTATCATACCCCATATTAATCTCTGTACCCATATAAACTAGTTCCCAACAGGCACCCCATAATCAGGGTGAAGTGATCCATTTTTTGATGATCGGCTCCTACTCGTATAGTTACATATGTCTTACGGCCCCCATTGTTGTAGTTACCTATGCTGGTCCCACCATGGGGTGTATCAAGTCCCATGGTGGCGGCCCGACACAATCCTAGAATGCATAGGTATGCTACTGGTGCCCAGTGCCTTATTTTTCTACGCCGGAGTGTGTGCACGCCCGCACCCCGTTAGAACCTACACTGCTGCACCACTGCCGTCAATTTGACCTCTTACAGTCAGCCCAGTAATCGTGCCCCACCCTGCCTAGTTCAGGGTATCCTGATACACCTTGTAGGGTTACTGCTGAAAAGGGTCCCCCGCTACTAGGTTTTTCTATTTCTAGCCAACATGCTAGGTTGGTTAAGTGTTTAATAAACCTAACCCCCAATCAGTCTGTTTAGTTTAGCATGTTCCATTTTGATTAAGTATTAATATAATTTACTTAATCCTATCAATCCTGACTCAGCCTTAATTGTCTTATTAAAGCCTCGACCTCTCACATTAGACAGGTATTGTTGTGGCTGCCTGTTGCCGGTTGGGTCTGGGCAGTCTTACGCCACAACTCAGTCTAACCTCAGGTATTTATTGGGATCCATGTTTAACCACCCACATTGGATAGGTATTGTTGTGACTACTGGACAGCAGGGCGGTTCCGGGCAGGTTTACATCACAACTCAATCCAACCTCGGGTTAAACACATCGTATTTTCTACATTTACATATTTTGTCTCTCTTCTTTTTATATGTAAATATTTGCGGCCCATTATTCAAATTCATCTTTATTGGTTAAATTTTATTTATGCCACTTAATTGTTTTTCAAGGTTATTGGCATGCGTCAAACATGCCAACACATATGTTCTATATTTTAACCCAAACGTCATTACCCCCGTTTTACACGTTCGCTGAAATATAAGATATGTTGGGTTTAACATTTAAACTCAACTTAGCCATATGAAAAGGGGAGGCTTATAACATGGTGTTCATGAGGTAACATAAAAAAGGGAGTGTGAACGCATGAACTTGCAACATAACGATTCAATTAACATAAATTAGGCACATGTGAACTTGCAATTGTAACAGCATATAATCATGGCATAAACAATACTTAAACATGAATCATTCTATTCATATAATCATGGCATAAACAATACTTAAACATGAATCATTCTATTCATATGATTATGGCATTAACAACACTTAAACATGAATCATTCTATTCATATAATCATGGCATAAATAA
Organism: Allium sativum; assembly: GCA_030737875.1. Classification (NCBI taxonomy): domain Eukaryota; kingdom Viridiplantae; phylum Streptophyta; class Magnoliopsida; order Asparagales; family Amaryllidaceae; genus Allium; species Allium sativum. The sequence goes on from CM060920.1 coordinate 723,224,272, forward strand.
TACTTAAACCTGAATCATTCTATTCATATGATCATGGCATAAATAATACTTAAACATGAATCATTCTATTCATGTAAACTTGCAATTGGAATGTAAATCTAACTTAATTGTGTCACATATATCTCCACATGGTTTTGATAACAACTTAGGCCTAAAACATGTTTCAACTAGGCATAATACCAAACATAGTTTAGTCATGTTCATAAAGGTGCTTACTTTTGTTTCTAATACAAAAGTATGATTTGCTAATTCCAACATAGATTCATATAAACTATAGTACTTAGTCGTATCCAATTACACACTAAAAGTGATCATAAAAGTATGTACATCATATTGGCATAATAGTGAATCCCAAATAAAATACCACAACATGGTTGTCAACATAAATCATATACTTGTATGAATCCAATCGTATACCATAACATTTCCAAATCGTTTAGAATCAAAATAACATACAAGTATAGATTATTATCGCCACAATTCCATTTCGTCGTTAACTTCCAACGCAAACCACATATTTGGAAATATCCAATCGTATACCATAACATTCCCAAATCGTTTAGAATCAAAATAACATACAAATATAGATTATTATCGCCACAATTCCATTTCGCATTTTACACAAATCAAATGCAATTAATTATTCACATCGGAATAGCACTCTACTTACAACGTATGACGAATCTTCAATTCAGGAATCTGAATTCTGAATTTGGAGATGCTATCCTTTGTTGTAGGCGTTGCTTTGATTCAATTAACGATGCTTTAAGCTTTTGATTTATCTCCTAATTGTCTCTCAATTTCTGACGGCTATCTCTAGTCTCTCCTCAGCAGCATGACGGTCTCATCTCCATTTTTGTTTGTGTGTATTAGGGTGAGTCTTAGGTCCTTTTTATAGAGTTTTTGAGTTGATTTAGACCATCGATGGAGCTTGGTTTAATAATAGCCGTTCGTTCAAAGGAGAGACCAACCAGGAGCTGACACCTAGCCCTAGTGACAAGGCAAGGCTCAGAAAATCAACCAAACACAGACCAGGCCAGCCAAGATGGGCTGGGTTCGACCTGGCTTAGGGGCCAAGTCGACACCCCAGTCGACACCGTGTCGACTTGGCAGTCGACACGGGTTATCCAGGTCAACTGCCCAGTCGACCTGGCTAGCCCCAGGTCGACTACCAAGTCGACCTGGGTGCCTTGGGCGGGAATTTTCCCGCCCTGGCCAATTGGGCCCGATTTTGAATTTTAAATTTGTTTTTCTGAGCTGTTTTGGTCTGTTTGAATTTTAAACTGAATTCTTAAACTTCCGGAGGTCATATCTTCTTCATACGGAGTCCGTTTTACGCAAACTCGGACTCTATCTCAAGCAGAATTCCGAGATGAACGCAATGGCATATCCCGTTTCCCTTAATTCTTAGATTTGAAATTAATTATACTTTAATTTGTGAATTTCACTGTTATAGAATACACGGGGTGTTACAACACATCTTCATATTGCATATACATGAGTGTTTAGACTTGTTTATGGATGAAATTGAATGTGCTATCATGTGGATGTTGCATATGGATGGATGTTTGTGCACACCTATAGTGCTTATGTGACTAGGACTATTTGCATATATGTTGGATTCATGGCACTGAACATATTTTGCATTAATAAGATCAATCAGGCCTGATCATTTCCACTAGATAAGGAACATACACACACACTTTCTGCATATGTTCATATAGCAATAGAAATCTTTTAAGGACAATGGTTGCTTGTGGATGATGGTTGAGTAGATGTTTGATTGGATGATAGGATGCATTCTTCCTAACTTGAAGATTTAGGGGACGAAATCCTTTAAGGAGGGGAGAATGTAACAACCCGTATTTTAATAACATGTTAAAACCTTAAATCAAGGTAGAATTAAATTTTCAAATAAGAATCAATGCAAATGGGTTGCGCCATTGCGTTCGTCTCGAAATTCTTCTTGGAAACGAGTCCGAGTTTGCGAGAATCGGAGTCCGTATGAGGGAGATATGACCTCTAGAAGTTTCACGAATTTTCAGAATCAAAAACAGTTCGAAAATTCGAATTCCAAACTCAAAACAGACTGGTCGGGAAATTTCCCGCCCAAGGGCCAGGTCGACCTGGGGTCGACCATAGTGTCGACCTCCCAGGGACCAGGTCGACCTGGGGGTCGATCATAGTGTCGACCTCCCAGGGACCAGGTCGACCATAGTGTCGACCTGGGTGTAACACCCCGAGAATTCTATAACTGTGAAATTCATGAATTAAAGTATAATCAAATTCAAATCAAAGAACTAAGGGAAACGGGATACGCCATTGCGTTCGTCTCGGAAAAATACGCGAAATAGAGTCCGAGTTTTCGAAAAACAGAGTCCGTATGAAGAAGATGTGGCCTTCGGAAGTTTTGAATTAAATTTAAAATTCAAACAGAATAAAATAATTAAAAGTGGGGCCCAATGGGCCAGGGCGGAAGAACACCCGCCTAGGCTACCCAGGTCGACTGGGCTGTCGACCTGGGCTACCCATGTCGACAGGGCTGTCGACAGCCCTGTCGACAGGGGTGTCGACCTGGTCGAGCCCAGTCAACCTGGCTGGCCAGGTCTGTGTTTGGTCGAATTTCTGTGGTCTGCTTTGTCATTAGGGCTAAGTGGCGGGTTCTAATTGGTCTCTCTATCTAATGAATGGCTACGATCTAACCTAGCAACATCAATGGTCCTAATCAATTCCTAACCTCTATATAAACAACCCTAGACTAAACCCTAATCTATTCATTCAAATTAAGAACATAGCCGCCATGTTGCTGAGGAACGACTAAGAGTAGCCGCCGACTAGAGAGAGAATTAGAAAGAAAGTTCTAAAGCCTAAAGCAATTCAAGCAACCTAAAGCCAATCAATTCAACAAAGGAATCATATCTCTTAATTAGAGAATTCGCCGCAACCATTGTAAGTAGAGTATTACTTTGGTATGAATAAACAACTGTATTGATTTGTATGCTTGAATTGGGATAATAAAGTAATTCATATTTGTGCAAAATTATGTTATTCATTATAAAGAACTACATGCGGTAGTTCTATGCAAGTATACGTTTGGAATATTGCGCAAATTACGTAATCTATGTTGAAGCTACATGTATGTAGTTGATTGAAATTCATGCGAGTTTGGGGGCTTTGTTATTATGCCATCATGATGTATATTTTTGTGCATAAATCATTTTGCAAGTAATTGAAACAAGTTTGGTTGTTATAGTTCATATGAAACTATGTTGGAATTTTGACACCATAATCCATGTATTAAGTCATGCTTTTGCAAAACTTATGAATATGGCTAGGCTATGAATGATATTTGGCATAATTGAAATCTATGATTAAGTCTATCTTGTTTAAAAGAATTATATGATGACATATGTGAGACATGGCTAGGTTAGACTCAAAAATCCCTTTTTGCAAGTTTAAAGCAAACACCATGATTAGGAATATTTATGCCATGCTTATGTTTGACATTATGCCATGTTTATGCTAGAAGTATTTATGCCATGCTTATGTTTGACATTATGCCATGTTTATGCTAGAAGTATTTATGCCATGCTTATGTTTGACATTATGCCTAAATAAAAATATAGGTTCATGTGTCAATAATGATATCTCAATTACAAGTTCACATGCTTTGATTCATGTCACCTATGTTTTATGACCAAAGTATATATATGCAAGTACACCAGTTTCTATTATGTAGTTCCAACGTCATATGCAAGTTCATGCGCTCACTTTCCCCTCTTTGTGTATGTAATCACGCTTTAAGCCTCCCCTCTCGCTTGGCTAAATTGGGCTTTAAAAGGCTAAGCCCAATATATATGAACGGACGTGTAAAACGGGGGAAAATAACGTTGGGTTAAAATTAATTAATGAATGAAAATATAAAATAGAAGGGCCCAAATTCAAGTATGGGTTGGGCCCGTGATTGGTGTAACCTTTACACCATTAAATTAATAATGGGCCGCAAATATTTACATATAAATAAAGAAGAAAGACAAAATATGTAAAAGTAGAAAATACGATGTGTTTAACCCGAGGTTGGATTGAGTTGTGATGTAAACCTGCCCGGAACCGCCCGGCTGTCCAGTAGTCACAACAATACCTATCCAATGTGAGAGGTTAAACATGGAGCCCAATAAGGACCCGAGGTTAGACTGAGTTGTGGCGTAAGACTGCCCGGAACCAACCGGCAACAGGCAGCCACAACAATACCTGTCTAATGTGAGAGGTCAGGGCCTTAATAAGACAATTAAGGCTGAGTCAGGATTGTTAGGATTAAGTGGACTAAAGACTTAATCAAAATGGAACATGCTAAACTAAACGGACTGGTGGGGGTTAGGTTAGAAACACTTAACCAACTTAGCATGTTGGCTAGAGATAGAAAACCTAGTAACGGGGGACCCTTTTCAGCAGTAACCCTAAAAGGTGTATCATGATACCCTGAAACTAGGCAGGGTGGGGCACGATTACTGGGCTGATTGTAAGAGGTCAAAGCGACGGCGGTGGTGTAGCAGTGTAGGTTCTAACGGAGTGCGGGCGTGCACACACTCCGGCGCAGAAAAATAAGGCACTGGGCACCAGTAGCATACCTGTGCACTCTAAGGTTGTGTCGGGTTGCCACTATGGGACTTGATACACCCCATGGTGGGACCAGCATAGGTAACTACAGACATCGGGGGCCGTAAGACACATGTAACTATGCGAGTAGGAGCCGATCATCATAGAATGGATCACATCACTCTGATTTTGGGGTGCAAATTGGAAACTAGTTTATATGGGTTCAGAGATTAACATGGGGTACGATAGTATATTCGACCCTAGACAACTTAACCAAGTTATAGTGTTTGCCCACTTCTTGTTATTACTTATCATACCCAGTTCTTTATTCATAGACAAAATAGTACTAGACTTACTCAGGCTTTATGTCTGACTCTACTTTTCTTTCGTCTTCTTTCTTCCGTTTCCCCCCCCCCCCCCCAGGTCCTCAGGGAGGGAACACAGCAGCTTGACCAACCTCAACATCCAGCTTGAAGAAGAGAAATGTATTGCTTGGACTTTCCTGTTTTGAACTATGGCTTTGGACAATCCACTATGGGGCTTTTGCAGTTTATCTATGTTTTATTTATGCTTCTTTAAATCATGTACTCAAGACAGATTATGAAAGTGTTATGCTATGTTTTTGGAAAGGATGTTGTTGTAACACGTATTTGACTTTATGAAATAAAAGTTTGTTGTTCTTCCGCTGTTTACAAATATGTGTTCTTATATCTGTCTTGTATATCTGTGACTTGTACTTATAAACCTCCACCAAAATTAGGGCATTCCCTTTGATAGTGACCCTAACGGAGGTGGGGTGTTTCACTTGGTATCAGAGCATAGGTTTACCAGATAAGATAAAAAGTTTTGAAAAATTATTTTCAAAAAGGAAATTTAAAGAAGCATTTTTAAAAGAAAAATATTATTTTATTTTAAAAAGGCAAAGTCCACTCCCCAAAGCCATAGGAACTATCTCTTATCCTTCGTTTTGAATCTATCCTTTTTGTTTCAGCATGTCCCAAGAACTTAACTTGCCTGAAGGGGTGCCAATACCTGGTTGGTTTAGACGGTTCTTAGAAGCAAGGGCCACTCAGCCAGGTCCTACCATTCCTCCTCCCCCAGCGGAAGGAAATCATCCAGCTGCAGCAGCACCTTTTCCTCCACCTCCTCCTCGGGGAAACACTTTTGCTAAGATATGTAAAGATTTTAAAGCTATGGGAGGAAGGGATTTCCATGGAACTAAGTCCTTCGTAGCAGCTAGGAATTGGCTGAAAGAAACGGAGGACCTATTCATCATCTTTGAGGTAGAGGATAGACAAAAAGTACAATTGGCGGTGTGGCTATTGAAGGGCGAGGCTTCCTACTGGTGGGAAGTCACTAATGCTGAAAGACCAGTGGAGACATGGGAGGACTTTAGGGCAAGGTTTGAGACTAAATTTCTCTCGGATGCGGAAAGAAGTTTGCAGTTGGAAAAATTCTTATTTCTTAAGCAAGGAGACAAGACTGTCAGAGAGTATGTGAATCAGTTCGATGAGCTGGCTAGGTTTGGGCTTGACCTAGTCAACACCCCGCACAAGAAGGCTCTCCGTTTCGTCAAAGGGTTAAATGAGCCATTACACAGTTTGGCCATGACCCATATACCCATGGGGGCCACGTATGAAAGATTGGTGCAAATGGCATTGCTGAATGAGGAGGATAAGGGCAAGAAGGAGACAAAGGCAGAAAGCTCTCAAGGGAAGAAAGAGGGTTTGCAGCCTAAGAAGGCGGACTTTAAGAAAGGCGGAAAAGGCAACAAAGAGAAGAGGAAGTGTAATTTCTGTGGCAAAGTGGGGCACTTAGTAAAGGACTGCCGGAAAAAGAAGGCCAAGGAAAATGGTGGGTGCTTTTCATGCGGTCAGACAGGCCACAGGGCTAAGGACTGCCCAAAGAAACGAGGACAGGGGCAGGGCGCTGGATCCACCCCAGGGGCACAGGTTCATGTGCTAGAAGCGCCACCATTGCAACAGCGAGGTATAAATACTTCTGTAGAAAGCGTAATTTATCTTTATGATCACCCCGTTCGCACTTTATTTGATTCCGGCGCATCACACTCCTTTATCTCGTCTGCTTTAGTAGAATCTCTGCACCTAAAAACTAGTATGGTAGAGGACCCCTTAATTGTTTCAAACCCAATTGGGGGCCCAGCTCATTTGTCTATGATCTGTGTGGGATTGAAAATTTCTATTCTAAGTGTAGAATTTCAATGTAGTGCCTTTGTTTTGGGCTTTTCGGGTTATGGTTTGATTTTGGGTATGGATTGGCTATCCAGTAATGGGGCCATCCTTGATTGTGAGAAAAGTGTTGTTAGGCTCCTAACCCAACTCGGTAATACTTTGGAAATTTCTTGTAATCCCTCGTATGCGGTTATGCTTAGTTATCTTGAATCGCTAGATGCCTCTGTTGAAAATTTGAAATCAGTTAGAGTGGTCCGGGAATATCCGGATGTCTTCGAAAAGGTGAAGGGCTTGCCTCCGAAGCGGGAAATAGACTTCCGCATATATCTTGTAGATAATGCAAAGCCCGTTGCGTTGCCCGTTAGACATATGGCTCCACGAGAAAGGAAAGAGCTCAGTAAACAGATTAAAGAGCTTCTAGAAAAGGGGTTCATTAGGATGAGCATTTCAGAATGGGGCGCTCCGGTGGTGTTCGCTACAAAGGCGGATGGTTCACTCCGTCTATGTGTTGACTATAGGGAGCTCAACAAGCTAACGAAAAAGAATAGGCATCCTCTCCCTAGAATTGACGATTTATTTGACCAGCTTGTAGGAGCGTCTGTTTTCTCCCAACTCGATTTAGCAACCGGTTTTCATCAGCTAAGGGTGGCTGAAGATAGCATCGATAAAACGGCGTTCAGAACCCAGACGGTTTCTTTGAATGGCTTGTCATGCCTTTCGGCTTGACAAATGCACCTGCTTACTTCGTGGACCTGATGAGTAGGGTATTCATAGATTTCCTCAACAAATTCGTAGTGGTCTTCGTAGATGATATCCTTATCTTCTCAAAGAGTGAAGAGGAACATGCTCAACACTTAAGGGCAATCATGGAAACTTTGCGAGTTCATCAACTAAAAGCCAAATTCTCCAAATGCCACTTTTGGAGAGAAGAGGTGAGGTTCCTTGGGAACATAGTATCCAAACAAGGGTTAGCAGTGGACCCTGCTAAGGTAGTGGCGGTACAGGATTGGAAGACACCAAGGAATGCAACTGAGGTCCGAAGCTTCCTAGGACTAGCAGGTTTCTATCGAAAATTTATAAGGGATTTTGCGAAAATCTCAGCTCCGCTCACGAAATTGACTAAGAAGAATCTAGTGTTTAATTGGGATTTGGATTGCGAATTTGCTTTCCAACGACTAAAAAGGGCTCTTACAACAGCCCCAGTTTTGACGCTGCCAGATGGAAGCAAGATGTTCACTGTTTATACGGATGCATGTGGGACAGGGCTAGGCGCCGTCTTAATGCAAGAAGGAAGGGTAGTAGCTTATGGCGGGAGGCAGTTGAAGGTGCACGAAAAGAACTACCCAACCCACGATCTCGAGTTAGCCGCCATCGTCTTTGCACTCAAGTCTTGGCGACACTATCTCCTAGGTGAGAAGTTCGAACTTTACACTGACCATAAATCGTTGAAATATCTTTTCTCGCAGAAGGATCTTAACTTGAGGCAACAAAGATGGATGGAGTTTCTTGCCTCGTACGATTTCGAAATCTCCTACACTCCGGGCAAAGGCAACGTAGTGGCAGACGCGTTGAGCCGAAAGAAATTGACCCTAAGCCCATTGTTTGTTGAAAGACAAAGCCTAGAGTTTATAGCCAGCTTCGACTTTAGGCCCTCCTCCGATTTCGTACCAGGCTTGCTAGCATCTCTCGAAGTACGACCAACTTTAGTGGATTCAGTAGGGACAGCACAACGCGAAGACCCTCAACTTGTGGAAATAATTGATAGGCTAATTAGGGGTGAGACTTCAAGTCACCTCAACAGATACTCCATCGACGATAAGGGTTTCCTAAGGCGAGACGAAAGACTATGCGTCCCACAGACAAAAGATTTAGTAAAGAAGGTTCTCGAGGAAGCACATCACTCCAAGATGACGATACACCCAGGCGGGGATAAAATGTACAAAGACATAAAAAGGACTTTCTTTTGGAATGGCATGAAAAAGGACGTGGCAGAATTCGTTTCTAAATGTATGGTGTGCCAACAGGTTAAGGCGGAACAGAAAAAGCCTGGCGGACTACTACATCCTCTGGAGGTCCCGCAGTGGAAGTGGGATAGCATCTCAATGGACTTCATCGATGGGCTGCCTAGGTCTAGGAGAGGCAACACTAGCATTTGGTTAATAGTGGATAGGCTTACTAAAAGCGCCCACTTTTTACCTGTCAAAAGTAAAAGAACTGCCTCATCCCTAGCATCACTTTACCTCAAGGAAATCGTTCGACTCCATGGAATACCATCTAGCATTGTTAGTGACCGAGACCCCATCTTCACCAGCGAATTTTGGCGGAGTCTGCAAGAAGCAGTAGGAACGCAGTTATGCTTGAGCACAGCCTATCATCCCCAAACCGACGGCCAAACAGAGAGAGTGAACAGAGTTTTGGAAGACCTTCTAAGGCTATGCGTCCTTGACTTCGGAGGGACATGGGAAGACCACCTTCCTTTGGTGGAATTTTCCTACAACAACAGCTATCAAGCAACCATCGGAATGGCGCCCTTCGAAGCTTTATATGGAAGACCGTGTCGATCGCCCACTTGTTGGTGGGAGTCTACTGATAAGCTTATACTTGGACCAGATATGATCCGAGAGACTTCAGAGAAAGTAGACTTAATACGAAGAAGGATGAAGACGGCCCAAGACAGACAAAAGTCCTATGCCGACAAGAGGAGGACCGACCTTGAATTTGAGGTTGGAGACAGAGTTTTTCTCAAGGTATCACCACTAAGAAACGTTGTTCGTTTTGGAACCACAGGAAAGCTAGCACCAAGGTTCGTAGGGCCATTCCCTATTATCGAGAAAATTGGGAAAATGGCCTATAGATTAGAGCTACCCGAGAAGTTGGCTGGAGTCCACAACGTTTTTCACGTTTCACATCTCCGTAAATGTCTACATGAGTCTGCTGAAGTGGTAGAGCCAAATATCCTCGAAGAGGCCGAAGTGGAACGCGAAGCAACCATAAGAAAAGTTCCAACCCGCATATTAGGAACAGAAGTAAGAAAGCTACGCAACCGTGAAGTCAAGCTCGTCAAAGTTCAGTGGAGCGACGCCGAGGGAGACGCGACTTGGGAAACTGAAGCTAGAATACGTACTGCCTACCCTTTTCTGTTCGAGGGTACATCCTTGATCTTTCTTTTTCCTTAAGTTTCGCTTTTATCTTTTTAGGCATATTTCCTCGACCGTATCTTTTAGGTAGAAACTCTTTGGATGGAAACATGTAATTGAAACATGTTATGTATGAATGGTTGCAAGTGGTTGCAAGTGATTGCTAGTGGTTGCTCGTGGTTGCATATACACACACAATCTAGGTTTTAGATCGGCTCAGTCACTTCATATTGCATATGCATATATGTTTGCATTCGTATATGGTTGAACTGTAATGTGTTGTCATATGGATGTTGCATTTGTATTGAATGTTTGTGCACTCATGTAGAATCATGAATAGGAAAACTTGCATACATAATGGATTCATGGCACTTACATAATTCGCATTAAGGAGGTCAACTGAATCAGTAGACCGCCTGATTTTGCATTAGATAAGTACATGTACACACACACTTTGCATATGATCATGAAGCATTAGAAGTCTTTTAAGGACAATGGATGCTCGTGTTTAATGGATGAGTAGATGGATGATTGGATGTTAGGATATACATTCCTCCTAACTTGAAGATTTCGGGGACGAAATCCTTTTAAGTGGGGGAGAATGTAACACCCCGAGAATTCTATAACTGTGAAATTCATGAATTAAAGTATAATCAAATTCAAATCAAAGAACTAAGGGAAACGGGATACGCCATTGCGTTCGTCTCGGAAAAATACGTGAAATAGAGTCCGAGTTTTCGAAAAACGGAGTCCGTATGAAGAAGATATGGCCTTCGGAAGTTTTGAATTAAATTTAAAATTCAAACAGAATAAAATAATTAAAAGTGGGGCCCAATGGGCCAGGGCGGAAGAACACCCGCCTAGGCTACCCAGGTCGACTGGGCTGTCGACCTGGGCTACCCATGTCGACAGGGCTGTCGACAGCCCTGTCGACAGGGGTGTCGACCTGGTCGAGCCCAGTCAACCTGGCTGGCCAGGTCTGTGTTTGGTCGAATTTCTGTGGTCTGCTTTGTCATTAGGGCTAGGTGGCGGGTTCTAATTGGTCTCTCTATCTAATGAATGGCTACGATCTAACCTAGCAACATCAATGGTCCTAATCAATTCATAACCTCTATATAAACAACCCTAGACTAAACCCTAATCTATTCATTCAAATTAAGAACATAGCCGCCATGTTTCTGAGGAACGACTAAGAGTAGCTGCCGACTAGAGAGAGAATTAGAAAGAAAGTTCTAAAGCCTAAAGCAATTCAAGCAACCTAAAGCCAATCAATTCAACAAAGGAATCATATCTCTTAATTAGAGAATTCGCCGCAACCATTGTAAGTAGAGTATTACTTTGGTATGAATAAACAACTGTATTGATTTGTATGCTTGAATTGGGATAATAAAGTAATTCATATTTGTGCAAAATTATGTTATTCATTATAAAGAACTACATGCGGTAGTTCTATGCAAGTATACGTTTGGAATATTGCGCAAATTACGTAATCTATGTTGAAGCTACATGTATGTAGTTGATTGAAATTCATGCGAGTTTGGGGGCTTTGTTATTATGCCATCATGATGTATATTTTTGTGCATAAATCATTTTGCAAGTAATTGAAACAAGTTTGGTTGTTATAGTTCATATGAAACTATGTTGGAATTTTGACACCATAATCCATGTATTAAGTCATGCTTTTGCAAAACTTATGAATATGGCTAGGCTATGAATGATATTTGGCATAATTGAAATCTATGATTAAGTCTATCTTGTTTAAAAGAATTATATGATGACATATGTGAGACATGGCTAGGTTAGACTCAAAAATCCCTTTTTGCAAGTTTAAAGCAAACACCATGATTAGGAATATTTATGCCATGCTTATGTTTGACATTATGCCATGTTTATGCTAGAAGTATTTATGCCATGCTTATGTTTGACATTATGCCATGTTTATGCTAGAAGTATTTATGCCATGCTTATGTTTGACATTATGCCTAAATAAAAATATAGGTTCATGTGTCAATAATGATATCTCAATTACAAGTTCACATGCTTTGATTCATGTCACCTATGTTTTATGACCAAAGTATATATATGCAAGTACACCAGTTTCTATTATGTATTTCCAACGTCATATGCAAGTTCATGCGCTCACTTTCCCCTCTTTGTGTATGTAATCACGCTTTAAGCCTCCCCTCTCGCATGGCTAAATTGGGCTTTAAAAGGCTAAGCCCAATATATATGAACGGACGTGTAAAACGGGGGAAAATAACGTTGGGTTAAAATTAATTAATGAATGAAAATATAAAATAGAAGGGCCCAAATTCAAGTATGGGTTGGGCCCGTGATTGGTGTAACCTTTACACCATTAAATTAATAATGGGCCGCAAATATTTACATATAAATAAAGAAGAAAGACAAAATATGTAAAAGTAGAAAATACGATGTGTTTAACCCGAGGTTGGATTGAGTTGTGATGTAAACCTGCCCGGAACCGCCCGGCTGTCCAGTAGTCACAACAATACCTATCCAATGTGAGAGGTTAAACATGGAGCCCAATAAGGACCCGAGGTTAGACTGAGTTGTGGCGTAAGACTGCCCGGAACCAACCGGCAACAGGCAGCCACAACAATACCTGTCTAATGTGAGAGGTCAGGGCCTTAATAAGACAATTAAGGCTGAGTCAGGATTGTTAGGATTAAGTGGACTAAAGACTTAATCAAAATGGAACATGCTAAACTAAACGGACTGGTGGGGGTTAGGTTAGAAACACTTAACCAACTTAGCATGTTGGCTAGAGATAGAAAACCTAGTAACGGGGGACCCTTTTCAGCAGTAACCCTAAAAGGTGTATCATGATACCCTGAAACTAGGCAGGGTGGGGCACGATTACTGGGCTGATTGTAAGAGGTCAAAGCGACGGCGGTGGTGTAGCAGTGTAGGTTCTAACGGAGTGCGGGCGTGCACACACTCCGGCGCAGAAAAATAAGGCACTGGGCACCAGTAGCATACCTGTGCACTCTAAGGTTGTGTCGGGTTGCCACTATGGGACTTGATACACCCCATGGTGGGACCAGCATAGGTAACTACAGACATCGGGGGCCGTAAGACACATGTAACTATGCGAGTAGGAGCCGATCATCATAGAATGGATCACATCACTCTGATTTTGGGGTGCAAATTGGAAACTAGTTTATATGGGTTCAGAGATTAACATGGGGTACGATAGTATATTCGACCCTAGACAACTTAACCAAGTTATAGTGTTTGCCCACTTCTTGTTATTACTTATCATACCCAGTTCTTTATTCATAGACAAAATAGTACTAGACTTACTCAGGCTTTATGTCTGACTCTACTTTTCTTTCGTCTTCTTTCTTCCGTCTCCCCCCCCCCCCCCCAGGTCCTCAGGGAGGGAACACAGCAGCTTGACCAACCTCAACATCCAGCTTGACGAAGAGAAATGTATTGCTTGGACTTTCCTGTTTTGAACTATGGCTTTGGACAATCCACTATGGGGCTTTTGCAGTTTATCTATGTTTTATTTATGCTTCTTTAAATCATGTACTCAAGACAGATTATGAAAGTGTTATGCTATGTTTTTGGAAAGGATGTTGTTGTAACACGTATTTGACTTTATGAAATAAAAGTTTGTTGTTCTTCCGCTGTTTACAAATATGTGTTCTTATATCTGTCTTGTATATCTGTGACTTGTACTTATAAACCTCCACCAAAATTAGGGCATTCCCTTTGAGAGTGACCCTAACGGAGGTGGGGTGTTTCACTGGGGGTCGACCTGCCTCCCGAACCCACTTTCTAAACCTGACGCATTCTGATGTATTTAGACTCGTTTTCTGTCCAGATTCGTCTGCCTAATCCTATTTAAATAGCCTCATTCTCTTTACACCATTCTTCTCTAACCTTATGCTGCATAAATTCTTGATGGACATGGCTTCTTCTTCTTCCTCTAAATTAAATTAAATTAAATTAAAACGCGAAGATTATTTCTTGAAGACTACGGCTAGGAATTTCACATTGGAGATTTGCTTCTACAATCAAATCAAGATTCAACAATTAATCGACTAGTTTCTAGACTTGACTTTTGCATCTCAGTTTCTTAGACCACGATGTGTAAGTTCCAGTTACTTTTAGATAAAAACTATAAATCTAATATGGGCATGTTAAATTGAATTGATTTATGTATGATTCATATATATTCTTGTTTTCTTCTTGGATCTTGACTATTGGGAATATTGTCTACGACGTTGAAACTATTGTTAATGGCATAAGACTATGACTATGCCTATGATTGTGAACATAAGACTATGACTACGCCTATGACTGTGAACATAAGACCATGACTATGCCTATGACTGTGAACATAAGACTATGCCTGTGCCTATGACTATGACGGTGAACATAAGACTATGCCTATGACTATGACGGTGAACATAAGACTATGCATATGCCTATGATTGTGAATATAAGGCTATTTCCTATAACTATGACAAGGACAATTGTGGCTAATCACCTATGAGGTTATTGCCTAGGATTATGACTATGAAATTGGATCTAAGATTGATTTTCTATTCAGACCTATTTTCTTTATTTGTCTTGATTTTGGGGATTTTTATATTTAAGTTAGATCTATCCATGTTCTTGAATCTTCATTAATATTCAAACCTTTTTCATGTTCATAATGTTATGCCTGCGATGTTTTAATCAATTTATCCAGTTAGGTCATGCCTTGGAAATAAATTAATAATAGAGCAATGTTTATTATGTTGATCTATGCCTATGGTTCTATTTTATCATCATATTGAATTGGGAATTAATGAATAAGTCCATTCATATGTATATGAACTTGGAGTATAACCTGTGATGCCAAGTTGTGTAGTTTATCATGTTATGCAAGTTTTAGGTTGTGAAATCATATCACATATGTGACCAAATGTTAGATCTACATGATTATGTGTATATGTTAAACCTATGTCATATTTCAAGTTCACACTTATTCATATGTTCGTGATTGATTTGCAAGTTCACATATATGTAAGTTGATTTAGTCTATGTTGCAAATTCACATATATGTATGTTGATGTAGTCTACGTAGCAAGATCACACCTATGATATTCTTGTTGATTGTTTTGCAAGTACACACCTATGGTGTTCATATTAACTATGCCAAGAATGCCAAGTTTACACCTATGTCATGTTAATGAATTTCTTTATGCCAATTTTGTGTACGTTAAATTAGGCTAAGTTTTTAGCCTAATATTATGCCAAAAATCATGCGGACGAAAAATTAGGCTAAGATTGTTAGCCTAATATTTAGACGGGGTAACGTTGGGAAAAATTGGTAATTATAGGAAACTTGGTATGAAACTCGCCATGAAACTTGACATGAATCTTAAAACATGAACATTGTTATAACTTGAATCTGGATGTGGGCATGAAGCTTGCCTTGAAAACTTGATATGAACTTGACATGAAAATTTGGACATGGACATGACACTAGAATGAACTTGAAAATGGCCAACTCGAGGTTGGGTTGAGTTTGCAGTGTAATTCTGCCGGAACCGCCCGACAAATCCAGTTACTTCAAATAATAGGATCCAATATGGGTAGTTGGTCATATCGCACTTGAAAACCCGAGGTCAGACCGAGTTGTGGTGTAATTCTGCCCGGAACCGCCCGGCATATCTAGTGACCACAACAATAGGTCTAATGTGAGAGGTTGGGGTGCATTAATGAATTAATGCCACATGATAGGGTTAAGTCATGAACATGAAAGACAACACTTAACCAACTTGATACATGATTCGTAAACGGGTTAAGTCACAAACTTGAATGACAACACTTAACCAACTTGACATGCTAGACTGATAAGAGTTAAGTCACGAATTTAAATGACAACACTTTACCTATTGGACGAAAACCCTAGTTACACGGTCCATTTCAGCAGTAACCCACTAGATGTATCATGATACCCTGGAACTAGGCAGGGTGGGGCACGATTATTGGGCTGATTGTAAGCGGCCAGAACGACGGTTGTGTTAGTGCGCCAGTGTAGGTTCAGGCGAGCTATGGTCATGCACGTGGTCCGGAGTTGAAAAAGCAGGCATTGGGCATCAGTAGGTTTATCTGTGAATGCTTGATTCGTGTCGGTGGTTGGCACCATAGGGCTTGATACACCCTATGGTAGACCTAGCACAGGTGACTACATTCATGATAGGGTCGTATGACACAGACACGTGACGAGCTAGAACTTGTAGGGAGCCGATCGACTAGTGGATCGTTTCATTGGACCTAGAAATGGGTCATTTCGTGATATTGGGCCAAGGGATTATTTCATGATTTATATAAGACATGGGTTTGGGATTCTAGTGCAGTTGATGCAGAGAACCTTCAATATGTGATGCTATACTTGATTTATACTTGATTTATCAAGTTATCTTAGTCTATCTTGTCATCATCCTTATGTTTACTTTCATTTTATACATATCATGTTACCTTCATCTGTTTTTATGCTGAAAGTCACTTGGACTTACCAGTCTTTATGACTGACCCGTTTTCTTTCGCCTCTTTTTCTTCCGTTCCCCCCAGGTTCTCAGGGTGGAAACTCTAGCACTTAGCTTGGATTTCACTTGCTTTCAGTTCAGCTCATGTACGGTTTGATCTTGAGCTATGCTATGGCTGCATTTCTTCTACCTTTGGGGAATTAAGCTCCTTTTGTTGTTTCAAGTTTATGCTTCTTTATTTATGAAAGACAGAATTTATTGTAATGGAAAATAATGACCTTGGCTATTTGATGTAAAAGGTTTTGACTCTTTTTGAAAGTAATGAAATTTAGCTTTTGAATCTTCCGCTGTTTTATTTATATTCTGTCTTGTAATAATTCTGTGATTGTTTACCTCGATAACGCTCCTCCAAAACTAATGCATTCCCTTTGTGAGTGACCCTAGCGGAGGTGGGGTGTTACAATAAGTTTTGCAGTACCCCTACCACCTAAACATTGGGGAACATTAACCTATTTTCCTCCTATCACAATGTGTATCATTTTACCCGTGATCTAAAAGGTAACTGATTGTGCAAGGCTTCGGTTGAGCCAAACTAAATAAACATTTCTTTAAGGTACTTCTGAACTCCGTAGTTCTGAAAGTGTGATATTCACCCCCTAAGGGAAGAATAACTATTCTTCAGAATGGAGATCTTGATACTTAAGATATGGTAGATTTAGCAAAGGAGAACTGATCCTAGATTGTTTTTCAGTAACCTTAGATCGTTGTTGCACCTATTTTCCTCAATATATGCTATATATAACTTGTTCCGGGTGTTGACAGAAAATATCTTTAACAAGTTATATATGTATATCATTCCTGCAACATGCCATACAATGTGTTATTAATCATTACTGTAAGAGGGTTTTAAGACGAGGTCACATGTTGATAATATGTGCATATTGCATAATTTGATTTCGGGTATTGAACTGCTTTAATAAATGTTGATTTATATATAGATTTCCCGGATTATACATGCATACTGAATTTACTAATAGCATATCTACGTTTGACGTAGATGATGCATATTGGTTGCATATACTTAACCTCTAGATACTGTCTTCCTTTTCGTTCTTGACAGGTCAGTATAAAATATACTGAAATGGTTTTTAAGAGATAAGGGATGGGTCAGTGTGACTGATTCTAATCTTTGCACTTGGGTAGATATTTTGGAGAAAAAGTGTTTTGCATCTTTTGGAGCAAGTGTCTTATACAAATTTGCACAAAATTAACCTGAACTGTATGTATAAATTTACACAAGCTGCGTTAGGAAATTTGCTCCTTTGCGGAAGCGTCCAAGATCTTATTCACCCAATTACTTAAAGATGATTTAATGGAAAAACAACACAGATATGAAATTACACAGACATACACAAGATATTCCACCCAACCTCCCTCTTTATTGATTCACAAAACCAAATTTTTGTTTACAATGAATGGACCAAAAACCAAAAGTAAACAAATTACAATTGAATCAATAACCTTATTGAGAAACGGAAAGAATACCTAGATGACTACAACTTTTGTTGGAGAAGGAGAACAATGAAGAATGACGGCAAGCCCTTGGATCAACTATTTTGATCCTAATCCCTAATATAATCCAAACCTAAGTGGTGCTTTTATAGGAGAACATAAGGCCCAGGCAAAATGTCCACTTTACTCCTTAGAATATATATTGGGAATATATTCCTAAAATAACAAGTCAAAAATGGTAAACCTACCACTTCCTCAATATTCCTAAAATAACAGGTCATTAACAGGAAACCTACCTCTTCCTTATTTAAAAAAAACAGTCAAAAAACAGGAAGCCTGCCTCTTCCCTCGAACTCCGATTCACACACCATCTTTTGCATTATAAAGAACTCATCAAAACACATCGTCTTCAAAATACATGTGATTGAATAACACAAATCACAACACCCTACCTTGATACGAAATCACATCATCAAGCAAACTTCAAACAAGTCACCTAGCTCTTTTAACGACACCTTCTCTAAATTAAACCATCACAAACACAACCCACCACTTGCAAAAGATGCATCTCCCCCTGAGACGCACCACGCAACACTAAAGGTCTAAAACTGTTTGTAATACCATAAGGATCTCCACCTTGTCGATTTGCCAAATCAACACCTACCTTCCACTTGATCAAAGCTCTTTCCCTAATCTCTGCCGATCCTTCGAGCGCCATCAACATGAAGAACCAAGTCTAAAATATCAGTAGTGACCAAATTAACCTCTCTACCTTGTTGTGGACTAGATTCTTCAACCGTCACTCACCTTCCACAGTCGACCACTTAACAAACCAATCTATAAAGGTTTCCTCCATATAATACACCTCTCATCGTAACACGACCACTCTTCTTCACTCTCAAAACTCCACCTTCAGTATCATAAGTGCAACAACGGCAATCCAACTGACTGAGAGAAATAGGATTATGCGAACTAGCGGGTACATGCCTAACTCAAGAGACTTCCCTTACCATACCTTCATGCATATGAAAATGGATAGATCCAATACCACAAATCAGTACCTTTACTCTATTGGATGTTCTAATCACGTCGACATTCTTCTCATAAGAAGAAAACAACTTCACATCCTTACAAATGTGAAAACTGGCTTACGAATCCATCTTCCAAGGATTGAGCTTCATTAAACAAGACATCACAAGGAGCATCACTAGTGGGACCTAAACCAAAACTTGTCTGTGCCTCATTACTACTATAATCATCCGTGACCTTCTTCTTATCCCTCTGATAATCATAACATTTTTTGTGTATGCAACCTTCCTTACCACAATTATGACAAGTGATAGCACCTTTACCATTAGCCCCTTCTTCTTCCATCTTGCATCTTTCCTCGAGTCCCTTGCTACCATAGCCTCACTTTAAATTGATTTCAAACCTTACCCTTTTCTCTTTAGTTCCTCATTCAAAAGGTTGCTTCATACCATTTCCTAAGAGATACTTCCAACAGCATTGGAATTACTCAATGAAACAACCAAAGTCTCTCAACTTTCTGAAAGCGAACTCATCAACAAAAGAGCCTGCAACTCATCATCAAAATTGACCTTTAAATTTTCCAAATGATTGATCACATCTTGAAATTCATTCAGGTGCTCTGCAACAGACTTCTCCTCATCTAATCGAAGTTGCACCAAATTTCGAACCAGAAAATCCTTACTTGTAGAACTTCTCGACTCATACAAAGATACCAACTTGTCCCAAAAATCCTTCAAGGACCACGTGATAGAATACATAATCATCAAGGTACTGCCAAATCAAGGAAATTGCCTTCTTATCCATCTTCTTCCACTTTCCCTCATTCACATCCTAGGGCTTCTTTCCATCTCCATCAATCGGATCATGAAGATCATTGTGGTAAAGAACATCCTCTATCTTAGGCTTCTAAATCCCCAATTTCTTCCTTCAAAAATATTCATCTTTGGAAACGCTATCATATCCGATATAACAAAAGTCTGTTTTTCCAATCCAAAATCACTTTAAGCTTTGAGATGATCCAGCTTTGATACCAACAGTTAGGAAGTTTGCGCCTTTGCGGAAGCGTCCAAAATCTTATTCACCTAATTATTTAAAGATGATTCAATCGAAAAGCAACACAGATATGAAATTACATGCATAAACACAAGATATTCTCACCAACCACCCTCTTTATTAATTCACAAAACCAAGTTTTGTTGGCATTGAATGGATTAAAAACTTGAAAGCAAACATACAACAATTAAAGCATTAACCTTATTGAGAAAGGGAAAGAATATCTGTATGACTACAACTTTTGTTGTAGAAGGAGAACAATGAAAAACGATGGAAAACCCTTGGATCGACTATTTTGGTCTCAATCCCCTAATGTAATCCAAACCTTTGATGCTGCTTTTATAGGAGAATAGAAGACATAGGAAAAATATTCAATTTGCCCTTTAGAATATATTTTAGGAGTAAATTCCTAAAATAACCAGTCAAAAATAGGAAACCTGCCTCTTCCTCAATATTCCTAAAATAGCCACTCAAAAACAGGAAACCTTACTCTTTCTCAATATTCCTAAAATAACTAGTCGAAAATAGGTTACTTGCCTCTTCCTCCAAAACTCTGATTCATGCGCCATCTTCTCTGTTATAAAGCACTAATTAGAAAACATCGGCTTTGAAACAACCCGCCCAAAGTGGGAACAAATTTCGACCTATAAAAGGCCCAATGAAACTTAGAGCCACTCTAAATGGATCGCTGGTTCCTATAAGGAATTTCACTAGTATAGAATAACAAATAAACATAGCGTTATGGAATCTCACACGGCGGTATGAGAAAGTATAATACCAAAAATAAGATGCACAATATTATTAAAAACCACATATTCGGCTAACAATTGTCAAATACAATTATTTAAAATGGTAAATCTTTAAAATTCATCATCTAGAGTTTCCATAAGCAATACAACAATGATAACTAATAATAGCATAGTAACTCCATCGTCTTCTTCAGTTTCCATCATTGCTTCGTCCATTGAATCTACCCCGCCTACTGACCTATTAGATATGTTATGGAGATGGGTCAGAACATAAAGTCCTGCATGACTGAAACTAATATTTGCTTAAAGACCATACCCTAGATTTATTAGATTATACATGTCAAGGTATGTCTACGAAACACACGAGCACACACATATACAAAGAAGTATTTAACCAATGAGGTAGATATTTGAATCAATCGCTTAAGACCTTCATTAGTGTATTTAGGGTGGAGACCCAATGAGGTGGACATTGTCGGTCAGTTAAGGCCCATTCTAACATATTCATTAAGGGTGGATTCTCATGATCTCTTATGATCCCAAGGCCCTAGATACTTAAGGCCCCATCCTAATACTTCAACGTTCTTAAGTATATATTCTCACAAGTAATATGAGAAGTAGTATATCTCCATTTAATACCGTTTAGGGTAGGCCTGCATGTAGCCATTAAAGACCCCTTCGTCGGACGCTTCATGCTACTACTTAACCGATATTACGGTAGAATACCTATGCTGCTTTAGACTTCCCTTAGATAGTTGGTGAATAAAACAGCATGATATGTCCAATGTATACCAATTATGTCCCTAGGTTGGACCTCACAAGCTCCTAGAGGAAGTGGACATTTCGGTAAACTATCCTACTCCGTTATCGACATGTCTAAATCACTTTCAGAGAAGGAGGACCCATAGACTTAGTTCGAATCTAATAAGGGAGGGCACCATGATTTGGTCCAAGGAATAAACCTTCAGAATGGTCCTAGTCCTAACCGCTTAAGACCCAAACTAGATAAGAAGAGAGTCAACCACTTAAGATGTAATGACCCGTATTTTCAGCGATAAAATAATTAATTAATTTAATTATTTGAATAGTAATTCAGAGAATTTAATGGTTGTTTAATTAAATAATATTGAATATTTGATTAATATGAATAATAGAATAATATATTTATTTCCAAAATAGTCAGAAATAGTTGAATCGATAATATGGTGTGAATTGGATAATTTAAAATATATAATTCGGTTTAAAATTGAATTACGATAATGAATATATTATATAAACGACAGTTGAACGTATAAATTATACTATAATTATAATCGAGCTCGAAATGGCGTGGCAGTTCATAATTTGGCGATTCGAACTTTAAACGAATATATAGAATCCATTTTTAATCGGATTACTATGAAATAAGAAATGTTCGTATCTGGTGAAGTATATTTTTCTAATGGAAGAGAAAAATCGGAATTTCGTCATGTAGATTTTGAGTTATATCCAAATCAAATTTTCAAAAAGTCGTTATGGAATTCCTTTATAATTTATAACGATTTATTTATATTTTAAATGGATTCTCCAATATAAATTGAATATCGATTCAACCGGTATTTGAATATCGAGTTACGAATTCAAATAGGAATATTTTGGAGCTGTATGATATTCTGTGTGAATATATATACGATAATATTTATTTATTAATATTTAATTTAATTATTTTTAAATATATTAATAATTAAATGGGTTATTTAGGGATTTAAAAATAGCCAGTTTTGCTAACAACCTCCGTTTTCGACGAAACTAATTTTGTTGGATCCGGAATATTGATTTATTTTTAGATTTCAAATTTTCTAATTTTTGGAGTCCGTATGTGGCTGTATGGGATTTTAATGTGAAAAAAAGACGATAATTTGACTTTAAAAATACGCTATGTGAGCAAACGGACTCGGAATTCGACGAAACAAGTTTTGTTGGGTCTGTAATGTCGAACTGTAACTGTATGTCCATTTTCGTCGAATTTGGATATTGTATGTGATCATAGGGATTTTTAACAACGAATATGTATAGCGATTGATTATAATGGAATAAAACAATCCATTAAAAATAAAATAAAATATTTAAATTTTCTATAAATAACGCTTAACATATTTCCTAAACCTAAATATTTCCTTCCAGCAGTCAATAGTTTTTCACGCCTCCACGAACAAAAACCAACGTGAAAACCTTGCCTTTCAAAATCCAAATGAAATCAAACAAAATTCCTATAAATCATTTTATGCATATATTTGGATTCCTATAAGGATCCTCTACATTCTCATATGCTTTTTGATGGCATCGATGAAGTTTTCCCGTCGCTCATTGTGACTACAACAGCTTAGGGTTCGAAATATTGGCTAAACGATGGCGTTATTCTCGAATTCAATACCAGTTTTGTGTTTGTGATGAATTTCCACGGGTTTGGCAAAGTTTCAATGAGTTTGGTGTATTTTCTTATCGCGCGGTTCCTGTACAGCTTCAGGAAGGGTTGACGTCGGATTTCAGGGGGATGGTGCGAATTGAATTTGATGAACGTGAGGTGGAAGAGCTCGGCAAGAGAAGGAAGATGGTATCTTTGGATTTTGAAATCATGTAATGGTGAGGATGCGGTGAAAGTAAGAAAGGGTGGAAATGGAATGAGTTGGGTATTCGGTTTTCTGCTAACGGAGGAGAAGAAGCTTAATGGATTTGGGTATTTAAATATTGGATGGGCCGTAACTTTGGGTAAAGCCCAAATGGAATTTATTTAAGTTTTATTTAAATTCAAATAGTGTATTAACTTGTAAATTGTATATATTCTCCATACGTAATCAGAATGTGACGAAACAAGATCCTTAGGATCGTATGGATGAGAGAAACACAATGGAACTGGCTGGGAGTGAATTGGAGCTCGTTACAATTTATAGCTAAATAAATTGTCTGCCTGAATCAACTGACAATTATCGTTATTTAACGATGATCATCCAATGTGAGTAAAAGTCACTAACCCTATTAGTTTATATTTTTATAAATATAATCTAATATTGATAAATGATGATCGATTGTTGAGTTTTGGTTGTTTGGTTGAATTGCTGATGTATTGCTTAAAATTATAGATAACGATATAGATATAAATCGTTAATCAAATATTGATTCTCTTTATCAGAATATTTCATATTGAAATTAAATCGATGTTATTTATATTGTTTAACATCTATGGATGCAGGGAGACAGGTTGGAGGGATCCAACTGGATTCCTCAATATTATAATACTGTTTGTTTTCATATATTGTGATATATGATGTGATATGTAATCTGTGATTGACTATGATGACAATGGTCATGCTTTTTGGTTTTTTAATACCATATGAAATACTGGAATGTAAAAAGGAATTTTTCAAAAGTGAACATTGAAAATAAAAGGATTTATATAAAATGAATATGATTATATAAAAGGATTTATATAAAAGGAACAGAATTATATAAAAGGATTTATATAAAATGAATATAATTATATAAAAGGAATCATATAAAATGGATAGAATTATATAAAGGGAATTATAAATGGGATTATAAGTGTTAGAAGAATACAATGAGATTTTATATAAATAATTCTATGATTAAGAGTAAATAAAAATTGGATTTGAGATATTGTTTTTAAATACAGAATCAAACTGTTTTGATTTTATGAAGAAATATTATTCACATTTTATGTGAAAATTAGATGAAGTTAAATATTTTGCAAATAATATATTATAAGGGAATTTTGGTTTGAATTGGGAATTTAAATGGAATTACTGAAATTAGAAACTGATTAGAAATTAGTTGAGTTGAATGACTTTCTGGGTATCGATCTAATGTTGGTTTCGGCCTTCGAGGTTAATATGTAGGGGGTTGTTCTCTTAATAGTTTATAGTCAGAGACTGATATATGTGAGAAGATAATGATGTGTGAATCAGAAATGGAAACACTTTCCAAATTTAAGAACGTATATTTTCTAAAATTGGAAAATAATGATTTGATGAATATATGGAAACGAGAAATGGGGAAATAAATAAATGTTGATTGATCGATAGAATTTCCATCTGGAAATAATATCGTTGTTTGCACACATGTTTTTCTTTGATAGTTAAATCACCGATATCGAAGTTTTTGACCATTTTTCCATTGTCAATACAGAAAGACCGGGATCAGATTCATTATCTGAAAACCACTCTATATGGTCGTTAGCGTTGTGATCAAATATGATGAAGATAATTGAAGAAGGAGTTATGCAAGGGCTGTCCTGTTTACAGAATAGTACATTCGGTTTGTCCAGTCCCAGGACGACCTGTATGGAAGAATGTCTGACGGAGTATATTTAATAGATCGCATAAGTTGATCTCTTCAAACGTATTTACGTTTGGTGGCGGAGGAATTCGTTTCTCTTAGCTGTATACCCATTGTATTTTTGAGGAAATCAATTTGTGACTTGGCGGGTGTGACGATGTGACATTCAAAGTGAATGAAGATGTGGTTTGTAAACGATACGTTATGGCCTTTAGCCTCACAACTGGAAATGGTATAAAATCGGGTAGGTCGCATGGCTAAGTGGTTAGCTGCCAATTAGGGCATACTGTCACCTGATCTAGAGTTTCATTTACTTCTATAATCTATTTCGATGCTTTCCTTTGGGGGAAATGGTTGGTGATCCCAGCCGTTGGTGATAATACATTTGGTACACTCAAGCGAAATGAGTGACCGGTCATGTTTAGCCTGGGTTACAAGATGTTCTTGTTTAACCCAGTGTATTCCTCTCTAGAGATACACAATCGGAAGGTGGTCCCATACCTTACCAGTTGGAATCCATTACCCAATAAGAGGCCATGGTTTTTGATTATATATTATATATGTGGAACGTGAGATGAAAGCGTTCAATTTGATGATTATTTAGTTGTAGTTGATAGACACTATTATAATATCAAATTATGTTTTGACATAAAGTTTATTGTTTCTTTCAAAAGGATTTTTAAAGTCAAATCAAGTGGTTTGGATTCTCATAAAGGAAAAACCCGTTCCGTTATACGGCGTGGTCTTATGAGATATCGTTTAATTGCTTAAACTGTTTTAAATTGTTTACTCATACCAGTCCCATGACTGACCCGGAGTTTATTTTGTTTTGTTTTCCCTAAACTCTTGGGTGCCCAATTTTGTACGGGCAGTCAAGTAGTCAGGATTTTACAGATATACTGAGAGTTTGGAGCAGGAGGCTTCAGGATTATATAGCTATTGTTATTTCCGCTATGTTGTAAGTGTTTTACTCTGATAATGTTACTGTATACATATACTAGTTTTATTTCAAAGTTATGTATTTATTATATATTTTTCGTTTCGCTGTGAGATTCGTGATTACTATGATATTGTATGTTTTTCTTCTTCTATTCTAAATTTCTATCTTATCTATTCTCACCCTCTATTTTCTTTCATGGACTATCCGGTATTTCCGATGCTTGATTAGTCGACATTGGGTTATATGTAGATTACTCAGGATCGCGAAAACCCGTGTCGTTACAGTGGTATCAGAGCTCAAGGTTAATTAATTACCTTGGCTCTGTGGTGTGACTCAGTAGAGATAGGGTTAGTAATACTCCAGATTGAGTTGAGTGTATATATACGAGTGAATGTGTTTGTGGATTTTATAAAAATTATTTTATATTATGGAGATTTGTTGGTTGAGTTTTTATGGGTTTTGATCGATCAGTTTGATCCACTGTATCAACAGGAGTTTCTAAACACTTGAATACGATGAACCGACATGGTATGTTTTGAAAAGGGTAAATAAAATAATTTTACCCAAATTATAGTTTGATATAAAAGGTTGATTGATATTGGAATCGTTATGTGTATTGGACATGTTGGTTATAGTAATCAAATAAGATTAAAAATTGAGTTGGTTATATATATATATATATATATATATGACCAAATAAAATTCATAAAATTATTACGAAGTGAACTAAATCTGAATTAAAATCAGAATTGAAATTAAAACTCCGGAAATTTGAATAAGTGTTTGTAAATGAAAATGGATTGGATATAAGAGAATTTTAAAATCCTGGGAGATTTTAATTTGTTTTAAAGCATTGTAAATGGTATTTTGAAATGGATTTCAAAATGAAAGTGTTTAGAAATGATTTTGAAAGTGATATATTATTGAACTCACTTCGATCGCTGGAAAATAGATTCCGATGTTGACAACGGCATCATCGGTGTTCATTTTCGAGTTGCTAAGTGACGGATTACTACCAAAGATTTTGTTTTTGAATTTTTTTGTGGAAAGCAAGTTGTTTTGAATCCTAAAAAGGAATATCTGGTTTTAGAAAAGCTAAAATGTTTAAAAATCCCTGGGAAAGACTGTTTGAATCAGAACAAATTAAATATGAATTTGTGAAAGCAAATTGAAATTGAATTAAAACCAGTTGAGTGGAAAATGAATTGAGATAGAAAATATCGAATTAGTTTGGATTAGAGATAATCCGGAATGGAATTGGACTGGTAAGTAAGAATTGAAATCGGAAATGGAATTTAGCTTGTATAAGCAAATGATTTGGTTTTGAGGATATAATGATTGGAGATTGATTAGGATGATATTGGTATATGCTGGGTTGGTAACAAATGAGAGAGACATAGTTGAATGCCCGACAAAGAGGTACAAGTTTATATTTCAAACGGGTATGAGATTTTTATGAGCCGATGTGGCGAGCCACTTAGCTATTAGATTTTCTTTTGGGTTGAAGAAGGCTTAGAGGGGAAAGTTGGAGTTTGAGCTATTGACCAGTATGAAGGAGTGATGCATGAGCAGATCTGAGGAGAAGAATGGAAAGAGTTAAATAAAGAAGGGAAGAGAGAAGCGGTCAAAAGGGTAGATAAACCGAAATGATGCAATTTCCTTTTATTCGTTTATTTAATATGGCCAAACATAGCCAGATTCACAAGAAGGAACGACACAAATTTTAAAGAAACGGTAGACTTTAAATAAGTATTTAAACGAGGTCCCACGTTTCCAAATCCAAATGTTTACTGTTTCACACCCTTGTTTATTTAATTAATTTTATCTTCCTCTTCCTAATGTATTCAAATTTATTATTAAGATTTAAATTATTTGACTTTTTCTTTATGCTGCAAATGAAACAAAATTTCGTATGTTACTACGAAAATTCTTTCATCTATATTAAATTGAAAATATCAAAATTTCTTAATTAATTAAAATGCAAAATTTTACGTTTTACTTGCAGTAACTGCACCATTTGATATCAATATCATTGAGATTTCCATTATATTTAATTTACTTAAATTAAATAAACAGATGTATTTTCATGTTCACATTTATAGTATGAGTTTAAATTCCAATGTCGACCATTTCTATGCAATTATTGTTATTATTTCACAATCGACAATATCATTTATTTATTGCTTTTAAATTTAAATCTTCTAACATAGCTCAAACAACTACATATACATGACGTTACATTGCGCTAAGCAATGAAGTTTGCTAACTGTTTATATAAATCTATTTAAACGCAACTAACAAATCCAAAATTTAATAAACAACATTGGTTTTTTTGTTTTATACATATTTTAAGATTCCTAAATCGTATTATAAGGTCATAATTTGAGAATAAATAAATAAATAGCTGCTATTATTAACTGAAATTTCAAACGTTTATGGAAACGTGTTTAGGGAAGAATAAAAAACATTTATGTTATATATGTAGTCATCAAAACATTTAATATTTTCAGTAGACATTTCACAAAAAGAAGGGAGGAAGGTAAAAAGGGAAGGTAACGAACGTGACTTATTGCATGTATTAAGGTTACAAAGAAAATAAATTAGCTGATTAGACATGGCATATTAATCTAATCAACATTTATTTCCAATTTAAAATTCAAAAGAAAATTTCATAAGGAAAGAGAATAAAGAAAAGAAATGAATGCATAATTTATTGTTTAATGCTAAATGCTAGAAAGTATGTGAATTTTAAAATTTCAAACACATAGTATTACATATCATGTGTTTAACGTTTTGCATAAATAAATGTTAAAAGTTTTATGGTATTTTCTTTTTCTTTTGAATATAAATAAAATGGTATAAAATATAAGGAAAACACATACATATATACAAAATAAGATACATGACAATATAATGTTGGGAAAGAAATTAATAAATTGGAGGAAAGAAACGAATGCATATTAATGAAGAAATAAGGTGGAGAGAAAGGAGGTAGTGAATTTGGGGAAAGTAGAAAAAGAAGGGGAAAGAAGATAAACATGCATGAAATGTAAATGTGTAGAGAAATTATGTATATTATTTATTTGATTATTAATGTCAACATTAATTTTCGTTAGCTGCTAGTTAAAACGTATTTTATTTATCATTGACACTCCATTTCATTACAGTCCGTCCTATCTATTTTAAACTTGCGATGTTAATTAATTTATTATCAATTAGGGTAAAACTCTTATATTCAAGTTTTTTAAACAAAACAATGATTTAACTACTTATCAATTGTTCAAAGTTAATTATCTCAAATATATATAAAATTTATTAATAATTTGGTTATTAGAAATCACCATTCATCTTATTATAATTTGTTGTTTACTAAAAATAAATTTGAAATTGTTCATTAATAACATCACAAAAGATATTTTTAATTCAATAACTTAAATGCTCAAAATATATGGGATGTTACCCCCAAACAACCAAATCCCAATACAATTATTTCACCACAATACAGTCAATTCAGAACAATACAATTCAAACAAACAACCATGGTTTGCACAATAAATAGTGTCGCGGGCTTCTAAGCCCCGTCTGCATCCTAGTATATATTTAACTGTAAAATGAATTGAGTGAGGAGTTCTCACTTTGGGATCCACTCCGCCGTGCTTTTCTAACGTTCTGATTTTCTGTTTTGATCCTAGACTTTGCAAACGAGCTGCAATCTTCACACCGTCTTATTTTCCAGCCTAAGCGCGCCATTCCGGACAACTTTCGCCTAGTGGCCTTTCTTCCGAAATTGGTCCATTTCGCCAGAAATCGCGAAAAGACAGTATTTGGACAGCAGACTTTGGATGCATTTTCTGAACAACTACGCAATCCAAACATGACTTTCATATACTCAAATCAAAGACAAAATCATGCTCTTTAATTTTGGTAATGTGGAGTTTTGGCCAGAAGCGCACGGATTGGAAGTTATGGGCTGAAGAGCGTCAGGGTGTTATTTGCAAACTTTGAAAATTATAAAAATTATGTTTTTACGGTTTGTGGGGTCCATGGCTGGAGATGGGGGATCTGAGGGGTAGCGCAGGTCAGTGGGAGGCGGCAAGGGGCGGCAGCGGGCCACTGGTGCGGGCGGCTAGGGTTTGGATCGATTTAGAGGTTTAAAGGAGAAAGAAGAGAGAGGAGGCGCAGCAGAGAGGGGGGGAGATCGCCAGCGGCGACGGAGCTAGTGGGCGCGATGGTGCGACGGTGATCTGAGGAGGGGGGCGGCGGATCGTGCGTGGTTTTTTTTTTGGTTTTTTTTTTGTAAAACGAGAGAGAGGGAGAGAATAAAGGGGAGGTTTGACTTTTATAATTTATTTATTTAATTTATTTCAAAAAAGTTGCTCTTTCTTTCAAACCCCAAATCGAACACAAAGACTGTTGCCCCTAGCTAAATACCTCCATTCCGGACACAATGAGATATGTCCCGCAAGCCAACTTGATCGTTTTTAATCAGTTTTTATTCAAATTAAAATATAAACTAATATAACGTTCAAAATTGATTTCAACGTACATTTTAATTTACCAGGGCCACATACTGACTCCAAAAATTCCAAAAAAATTAATCCAGCTATGCTTTGATGATACGGTCCTAACAAAACTAATTTTGTCGAATTTGGAGACCGTTTGAAAAATGGTCATTATCCAGTCGATTAAATTCAAACTGAAATTACCAAACACGTTTAAATTCACCACGCTCACATATTAATTCCAAAAATTATGAAAATTGGAATCTAGCAATAATTTGATTTTCCGAATCCAACAAAAGTGGTTTCGTTGAAAATGGAGGTCGTTTGCAAAATGGCTATTTTTAAGGGCTGTATATTATTAAAGTATATATAAATTCCACAACGACTATTTTAAATTTTAAACTGGACATAACTTTCAATTCCCGTTATGAAATCTTAATTTTTCACATTCGTTAGAAAGATTTTATTAAACAGATTCAAATATTTCTAGTTTTACTGAAATCCAATTTATTTTGGATTCTGTACATTCAATTGAATTTTAAAATTGAATTTTCAAACTACCATGCCATTTCAAGCTCGTTTTATAATTAAAATAAATTTATATGTTCTAACTTCGATTAAAATAATTTTTTAGTTGTTATTATTTAAAATAAATCATTTTAAATATTCAAAATCCATTAAAATAGCTAAAATAAAAAATTAAAATTATTTCTGAAAATCTGGGTTGTTACAATCTCCCCCACTTAAAATCTTTTCGTCCTCGAAAAGGAACGGAGCTGAAAGCTGTTTAACTAACCAACTCAACTTTCATTCTGGCTTTCATTCTTCAACTTTTCATTTTCTAAGAATTTTCAAATTCTTCAAAAATTTGGCTAACACCCTAAATTTTCGAAAAAGAAATACAATAAACATGTACCTATTTGTCTGGCATACAATTTTATTCCTCTTCTTAGCTTCAATGCTATGACCTGTTCACACATATATGTACGTGTATGCAAGTTCAACCAATTTTCAATTCAGTTCAATATTTGATTTGATTTGGGTAAATTTACCATTCATTCTCTTATTGGTTTTATTGTTCTAACATTTTATTTAGTCAAACTAATTATCATACAACACAACCTGCAATCAATTTGTTCATTAAATTTGAAACATATAATATTTATGTCGTCAAAAATCATATTTTTGATGCCAAGTCACAAACAATAAATTCTAAGTAAGTTTTGGTTCTCATACCAGTCAACTGGAAATATATAGATATCCCACCTTCAAAACTCGAACATACATACTGATGATGCGGCCGCATCACCAGAATTATCCCCAGGCGACTAGAGTGTGATTCTATATCTATCCAGTATATTTCAGACTTCGAACACAAGTTAATTACGCGTATATTCAAAATCTTTATATACTCAATTGTCTAAGTCAATTTAAAATAAAATACTCAAATACGTATAATAAGGTTTAAATTTTCAAAACAAAATTTGCTTTTATTTTAAAGTAACACTCTTCTAACTCATTCTAGGATACTTCTGATCCCATCTCTAACGAGTCATTCCTATTGGATATTACTAATCCAATGTCTGATGAATTCTTTCGTTTGGTTCTAATGTGTCTTGTTCTTGAGCTCTGAAACCAAAGCTCTGATATCACGTCTAAAACGACCCAAACTCGCCCTTACGGGAAAGCACGGATTGAGTTGAGGATAAAGACAAATCAGAACATAAACGACAGAACATTTCCTTGCTATTACAACAATTAAATCAGAGTACATGAATAAATAATATACATTTGATAAATATCAGAGATTTAAATTATAATGCAGTGCAAAAATAATACATAACACAACTGGAAGAAATACAAGGATACAAAGCTTTCTGAATATAGCTTCAGCTGCAAATCCAGGATCATGTGGAAATAATATCTGCAAAACCAAAACTACTAGTTGCCCGTGTGGAAAATAGGGGCACCCAGAGTATAGATTAAAATAATAAACTCCAGGTCAGTCACGGGACTGGTGTGAGAACTAAAACAGTTATTTGAAACTTTACTTTAAAATTTGATAAATCAAGGGACCACGCCGTATAACACGGAACGGGTTTTCTCCCAAGAATACCAATGCATAAAACAAAAATGCAACGGTTTTTGGAAAAATGAAGCTATTATAAGACTCAAGTCCCATCACACAATGCAACGCAAGCCGAAGGATAGAGTTTTCCCTTATAATAGTCAAACATGCTTGGTACGTGAAATTTCATATTTTATTATTACTATAAACAGAGAAATCAACTTCAAATATAAATGTATCAATCGTAGATGGCATAGTATCCCATGCTACTATGTCGCCATACTAGTTATACAGCTAAAACCAAAATGCCGTATTGGAAATGGGTTTTCCATCATGAACCAAGGCAAGGGATTGTCCTTACCGAATTCGAGACACTTTAGCCTGTGCCTCAGGATCAGTCGCAATTGCACCTTGGATCTTCAAGATCGGTCCTCTCTTACATTTGAGGATTAGTAATTCCTGAACAACACGTTTCCCTGCCCTATAGGGTATAAGTCTGGTCAGTACGTTGACCATATCCATCCATCATCCCCGTAGTGAATGATATATTTGAGGTACCTCGCTTTCCATCATCCACATAAGTAAAAATGTCTCAGCTCCATAACATGATACCACTCTTAACTAGAAAGAAACAATTGTTCTCCCAGCAGTCCTCTCCCGTTTCTTGTTCATACCGGGGTGTGAGGCTCGCGAATTAATGCTATACACAAAGTTATGCTATTTAAAGCAGTGCTTTGATCATCAACCACAAAGACTCTGCTTTTCAACAGAAGCCTTAACCATTTGCATCTCAGCATGCCACACTGACAATTCACGCCGTGCGACTGATGTCTATCGATATATAACCTCTAAGCTCGTACGTCTCAGAGAAGGGTGTTAAGCAAGAGAATAAATTCTTCGCCACCAAACAGATATACATTTAATATAAATCAATCAACACAGAATAAAATCCAATGTCAGACACACATCCATTTACTAGTTCATTATAGGTCTGAACGAAACCGGAGGCACCTTATTTCTCGTTCCATATGTCCAATACAGGAGAGAGGTTCTCGCATATCCGGTCGATCTCCAAGTACGTCTGGACTATCACCACTTATTACCTTGCCTTGGGTGTATAGCCCAATCAAGACATCACTAATCATCCAAACAATGTGAAGAACTCCGGTCTTCAACCACCGTCTTCATTGTCGACTTATCGTCATATCAATTATTCAGAATGGGATAAACTCGGTCTTTCCGAATAATTCACATATCTTATAATCAACTGCTATAAAAACACAACATACGCCTCATTCCAGTTCTGAATATTCTTTTATTCAAATATTCATATTGTAACACCCCACATTTTTAATATAATTAAAAATGTACAAATATGTATATATGCATGGATAGGTAAATAATGGTGATTTATAATGAAAAATTAATTCATACATTGAAGAGTAAGAAAATTAATGCGATAACAATGTGTGTAATCAAAGAGATGAGAAAATAAAAATACTTAATTTAAATATCAGGAATTAAGTAAAACGGACATCACCATTGCGTCCATCTCGGAATTCAATGCTTGGTTTGTGTAAAACGGACATCATATGAAGAAGTTATTAAGCCTAGAAGTTTGTATACGCACAAGAGATATATATATATATATATACAAACAAATTAAAATATAAAATAAAGAATAAAATAAGGATTGCATGTAATAAATACATGCACTGAAAAAAATGTAATGCATGCATTAAAAGAAAGAAAGGATTGGTTGCATGCAATGTAAATATGTTGCATGCACTAATTTGCAAACATAATGCATTAATATTAAAAGAAAAAGATTCATGCAATGGTTTAATTTAAGTATTGTAACTAACATGAAAAAGAGAAGTAAGGAGATAACAATAATTATCATTGTTCTAAGACTTATTAACAAAAGACTTCATAGCTAAGTTGGTTAAGACATTGGATTTGTAACATGGAGATTAGGGGTTTGAACCCCGGCGGTGGCATAATTTTTATCTTTGTTTTAGAGAGGGCCAACTGAACATGCAAATATACGTACGTATACAAATTCAAAATTTGAAAGGATAAGAACGTACATATAAGGAAATAAAGAAAATATATGTATATATATATGAGAATATATATATATTTATGCATAAATATATGCATACAAAAGATAAAATTCAAGATAAGGCTACAGTCAATGAAATATGGCAAGAATCAAATAACGGTGCAACATCGTTTGAATTTTGAAAATAAAACGAAAATTATGCGTATATATATACGCGTAAAATGGTCGGTAGAGTAATTGTATACATATAAGAATATTTCATGTGAATAAAACAGTTAAATAAATTCCAGAAATTCGAAAGTTCAAAAATAAAATTTCCACGCCAAAACAATTCAAACATTCGAAATTCGAATTTCTACGCCAAAACATCTTGCGGGACCCAATGCTGACTCAGTGCTGCGTGTACGATAAGATTTGGCTAGATTCATCTGCGAACCTGGACTATTTTCTTAACTGAGTTCAATGTTGACTCAGCGCTACATGTACGATAAGGTCTTGAGCACCTATATAAACACCCCTAAGGCTATAGTTTTCTCTACACATCTTCATTATGTCTATACTCTTCCCTAATTCATATCAAAATAAATTAAAGACGGGGTTACGCTGCTTTAGTTCTTCATTAGAATTCAAATAGAGAATCAAATCTAAATTTGAGGACTGATAATCTACGTCAAGGGATAGGTTTTCAGTTTCAGAAATCAGATCCTAGAATTCAAGATCCGTTCTTAAACCAGTGAGTGGGAGTACAATACACTTCATGCATAATAGTATTATTATCGTTCGTCATTCCTTAGTTAAAATTCATGTTGCAATTTAAAACAATCTTTGTATGCTTAATCTATTCCTCTTCCCTATTCTTCCTTCTTATTTTTGAAACTTTGGCTACCTTCCAGCCAAGGTCAACATCGCGTAAATTATAGTTATTTGGGAAGAGCTTGAGATTTAATCGATGAGTTAGGCAATTTAGGTAAAAAAGATTATTACACGAATGGTTGTGTAAGCAAAGTATAAATGGGTTAAGTAGCACTTGATATATGAATAAGCTTAACCAACATATGAGGAATGATAGCAATCTGTTAGGAACACATGTATGGGAAACTGGAATAATAGGCAAAGCCTATTAACGAGATTATAAGCATGAATACAAATTGGGGGGTTTTGGGTAAAGCTGGAATTTGAGACTTGAAAATTGGATATGCCATTAAGATCCTAGAAACATAATTAAAAATGGAATATGTTGGACAAACCATGTTTTTATGTAATTATGGAACTCGACACGTGACATGAAATTGACAATAGTGGCATAACTTGAACATGAACATGCTTGTGAATTGGTAATTGACATTTGATATCTAGAATGAACATGAACATGCTTGTAAATTTATAATTGGCCTATGACACCTAGAAAAGACATGAATTGTTAATTGGCTAAACATGAAACATGGCTAACTCGAGGTTAGAATGAGTTTGTAGTGTAATCCTGCCTGGAACCGCCCGGCACATCTAGTGACCGCAAACAATAGGTTCTAATGTGAGAAGTTAGTCATAACGTGCTTGAAAACCGAGGTTAGATTGAGTTGTGGTGTAATCCTTCCCGGAACCAACCGGCACATCCAGTGACCGCAAAAATAGGTCTAATGTGAGAGGTTGGGCATTAAAAATTAATTAATGCAATGATACATGCTAGTACGGTAAGGTTAAGTCAACATGAAACACTAGACAACACTTAACCAATTTGACATGATATATGGGTGGGTTAATTCAACATGAACCTCTAGATAACACTTAACCAATTTGACATGATATATAGGTGGGTTAAGTTAACATGAACTGATAGAGAACACTTAACCAATTTAGCATGGTACGTGGGTTGAATTAAATACGTGATTGGGGGTTAAGTCAACTTGGAAACATGGGCAAACTTAACCAATATAATAGTATCAAAGCAAGGAAAAGTGGGGAATGATAAGATTAAATAATTGATAAACTTATCTAGGGATAAGAAATGAATATGACTTAAGATGTAATACAAGACTCGAAGGGTGGGATGACTTATACCATGAAATAAGTTAATCTAAGCTGAAAATGGGGGAAAACACCCATACGCTATCATTTGATAAAGAGAACTTAAGTCATGCTTGAATTCAATGGTAAACCTTAGTTAAAAGGAACTAAGTAACAAACCTTAGTTAAAAGGAACTAAGTAACAAACCTTAGTTAAAGAGAACGAAGTAACAAAAACTAAGTATCAAACCTTGGTTAAGAGAACTAAATAATAAACCTTAGTTAAGAGGACTAAGTTGTAAACCTTAGTTAAGAAAGCTAACGATTCAGGAAACTAAGTAGTGAACCTTAGTTAAGAAAGCTAACGATTCAGGAAATTAAGTAGTAAATCTTAGTTAAAAGAACTACGTAGTAAATCTTAGTCAAAAAAGCCAAGTAGAACACGACGAAGAGCGAACGTCCATCTGATCATGAAGAAGGCTCCAACGAACTGGGTTACGAAGCACGCGGCTTCGAGGGGATGTGCGGGTACTCTTACTATCCCTCTGTGAGGTTGCAGATGATCCTCCTGGGCTCACAGAGGTTAAGGTCTGCATTAAAAGATCCAAGGGTATGCCTTGTTTGCAATATAAGCAACCTAAACACTAGGATGGGTCAGCGTGATGCGGCGATATCTTGTTTAGCCCTGTGATAGCACGTCGTCATCTACCTACCATCTTGAGTCAATCGTGATACGCAAGCGGAAAGGCGGAGAACTCCAAAAGACTATATACTTTGCTATCTAGTTATGGGTGAGGGTGACCAATAGGTTTGTGGGGGCATAGAGGGCCTGCGTACAGTTCTCATTCTTGATTTTCTTGGGTGCCTTTCATTAGTAGAGGGAGGGGTCAAGTGGGACCATAGCCACATACAGATAAAACAGACCTTAGCGTCTGCATCGGCAGATAACTTAAAGCTCCCGACCGAGTTCCGTGTTTCTTGATTAGCCCTGCCACGGGACTCGGGCCGCACATATAAAGGACATATGCAACTAGATATCTAGCGCGTTTAACGACATGATTGGGATGTAAAGTTTAGGAACATATATTGCTCTGGGTAGTGTGTCCTAGACTAGAGGGCATTGATCGATAAGAAGCATAAACCTTAGTGGCCCTAAGTAGCATAAACCCTGGTCAGATCTAGAAAGCGTTCAATAGGTAGCATAAACCCCAGTGGCCCTGGGTAGCGTAAACCCTGGTTGAATCTAGGAAGCGCCGGATAGAAAACCCTAGATTACATCTAGGTAATAAACGGAATCTAGCAAGATCAAGAGTGGTAGTCCAAACGATTTCGAGAATGGTGGCACTACACTAAAGTAGTATAGATTTACATGATGAAGCCCGAACGACATACGACAAGGGACTGTATATATAAATGGAAAGGATTATACGAGTTGGGGGTATCTACATATACGTTGTATTAGGTTAATCTACTAGTGGGACATGAGTATAGCTAAGCAAGAAAATATAACTGAACGGTATATGTAGGATTATACAGAAGTTTATTCTTAGTCCACTCACACAGAACTTATGTTCTGACCCCCTCCTCATTACATACTTCCAGGCTAGGTTCGTGACAAAGATGGTATAAGCTTTGGATACTGGGTAGGCAGTATGTTTTATAAGGTAAAGCTATATTTAAAGTATATTATACTTTGAATTCCTTCCGCTATAAGATGCTTACGAATTCTGACATGTTTTCTTTATCTCTTTTTTTTGTGTAGGATACCAGAGCGCCCAACTCGGGTTTCGATAGATTGGATTTTTTGAAAAAAAAAATCGGTCTGTCGGAATCCGGGTTGTTACATCTGGTATCAGAGCTTCGGTTTAGTGATCTTAGGGGGATAATGAGTGAATGTATTTGTATTTTCTAGAATATAAATATATTATATATATAAACCTAAATCCATATGTTGCCCACTAGGAATGGAAAGAGTTGGGATAGCTATTTTGTACACTAAAGGAATGAACCTATAAATTTTAAGACCCTTAGGTGGTTTGGTTGGAAAGTATACTATATGATTTGTTATTGGAGAAGGAAAGTATCCCATAAGAATTAAAACTGAAATGTTGTTATTTCAGAGTAGTGGGTTTAGAAGTGAAACCTTATAAGTTAGGAAAAGGTTAAAATGAGGAAAATGGATTAGGAATATATATAGTTGAGAGAATTGGTTTGGAAAGTGCCTAGGAAAGTCTAGTTGAGTTGAAAGACCCACTTTGAGTCTAACCCAATAATAAACTTTTAAGAACTTGAATTTGTAAAAGAGTTTGTGGTGTTTTTCAAGTTTTAATCATAAAATTATTTTTGATGTTTAAGAAAAATACGTAAAGGACATATTCAGTGCATGTTGGGTTTTTAAAGTAAAGTGGTGTATACTTTGATAAAACAATGATTTCTTGTTTTAAAAGAACTCTCTCATTAAAAAGTACATAATACAGAGCATATATAGCTCGCTAGTTTTCATATTATAATATATGAAAGGATTGGAAAGAAATTTTTGCATTTTGTAAAAGAAAATTCTATTCTGTTAGCAATAAATTTTGGTTCTTGATTTACGAAGAAATTTTGTTAGGTGGACAAAATAAGTTGTAGGAATAAAATAGATGTCTGCACCTTATAGCGAGTAGTTAAATTAACATTGTAATTAGAAACAATGTAAGCCCGATAGTTGTCTTTGTCTACTCCAGTTTTGTGATTTGAAAAAAAAAATGTTTTGCATTTTATTCTATAACATGTTTTTATGGTTTGGCAAAAACAAGTTTTGGAGAAGAAAACAAAGTTTTAACACTTTTAATTTTTGAAAGAAAAATGTAATGAAAAGAAAGGAGGCCAAACCATGTTTTAAAAAGAATGGAGTAGGTAAGGATTAGTGCCTAGAAAAGGACGAGAGAAAGTTAAAGCTATGAATTAAACAATTGGAACCAACTAGAGATTGTTTGAGTTGAGTGATTCTCTGAGTGTCAATCTGATGTTGATTTCGGTCTTCAGGGTTGATATTTAGGGAGTTATTCTCTTGCCAATTTACAATCAGGGATTAGCTAATATTAAACTAATGGAAAATTCCTATAGAATGCATAAGCATTGAGAAACCTAGGTTTGTTGCTTGAGAAAGAGAGAAAAAGTATAGGCTAGGAATGCACAACAAGGACTAGTAGTGACTACTAAGTAGTAAAGGGCAAGTAAGTGGGTAGATCCTATTGTGTGGACTCACAATTGTCTAAGATGACAAAGTCCTAAGATTCTTGGCCCATAGTAGTAGCTATGTAGGATGTTGTTTGAGTTGAAAACAGAAAAAGCTTATTTGAAATAATAAACTTAAGTAATTGGATTAAGTCAAATAAACTACGAAAGAGAAAAGCCTAAGCTAACAAGAGACAATAAATTCAGTAAGGCAACAAATGTGATGGGAAAAGACAATGGAAATCTTAAGAAAGAGATGAATAAATATGAAACTATTCCAAGATAAGATGAAAGAGAAAGGAAAGTTTTCTTATGTAGTTGTGCTTGGATAGGAAAGTAAGAAGTTTTTATAGAATAGTTATATAAAAATCCGAGTGCAATTATAAAAGGTACAGCGGAAAATGTAAATTCTTCTATTTTATATCTTTTTGTAACATAAGAATTCGAATTTATAAAATTAGATTTTTCTAAATTTCGAATTCAATGATGGTTGGTAGGGTTTTGGATGCGACAATTGGGTGAACCATGCTCTTATTCTATAAGAGTATGGGAAATTTTGGATGAAAAATATTTTGATTTTTCAAGAATATTGCATTCATATAGAACTGCAAGTATATTTAGGATGTGAGCATCATGTTTTGAAAGGTTTTTTAAAATTTGCATACATATAGGTGGATCCAAATTAGGCATACATACTTTACTATGATGTATCTCACTTTGCACATGTGCACAATGTTTGCAACAATTGGATGCACACTGGATGGATGGATACTGCAAGGGATTATCTATTTTACTCTTATCGAATTTCGGGGATGAAATTCTTTAAGGGTGCGAGAATGTAACACCCCACATTTTTAATATAATTAAAAATGTACAAATATGTATATATGCATAGATAGGTAAATAATGGTGATGTATAATGAAAAATTAATTCATACATTGAAGAGTAAGGAAATTAATGCGATAAAAATGTGTGTAATCAAAGAGATGAGAAAATAAAATTATTTAATCTAAATATCAGGAATTAAGTAAAACGGACATCGCCATTGCGTCCGTCTTGGAATTCTGGTCAAGATAGACACTTGGTTTGCGTAAAACGGACATCATATGAAGAAGTTATTAAGCCTAGAAGTTTGTATACGCACAAGAGAAATATATATACGTATATATATAAACAAAATAAAATATAAAATAAAGAATAAAATAAGGATTGCATGTAATAAATACATGCACTGAAAAAAAAATGTAGTGCATGCATTAAAAGAAAGAAAGGATTGGTTGCATGCAATGTAAATATGTTGCATGAACTGATTTGCAAACATAATGCATTAACATTAAAAGAAAAAGATTCATGCAATGGTTTAATTTAAGTATTGTAACTAACATGAAAAAGAGAAGTAAGGAGAGAACAATAATTATTATTGTTCTAAGACTTATTAACAAAAGACTTCATAGCTCAGTTAGTTAAGGCATTGGATTTGTAACATGGAGATCGGGGGTTCTAACCCCAGCGATGGCATAATTTTTATCTTTGTTTTAGAGAGGACCAACTGAACATGCAAATATATGTACGCATACAAATTCAAAATTTGAAAGAATAAGAACGTACATATAACGAAATAAAGAAAATATATGTATATATATATATATGAGAATATATATATATATGCATAAATATATGTATACAAAAGATAAAATTCAAGATAAGGCTACAGTCAATGAAATATGGCAAGAATCAAATAACGGTGCAACATCGTTTGAATTTTGAAAATAAAACGAAAATTGTGCGTATATATACACGTAAAATGGTCGGTGGAGTGATTGTATACATATAAGAATATTTCATGTGAATAAAACAGTTAAATAAATTCCATAAATTCAAAAGTTCAAAAATCAAATTTTTACGCCAAAACAATTCAAACATTCGAGATGGCATAATTTTTATCTTTGTTTTAAAGAGGGCCAACTGAACATGCAAATATATGTACGTATACAAATTCAAAATTTGAAAGGATAAGAACGTACATATAAGGAAATAAAGAAAATATATGTTTATATATATATATGAGAATATATATATGCATAAATATATGTATACAAAAGATAAAATTCAAGATAAGGCTACAGTCAATGAAATATGGCAAGAATCAAATAACGGTGCAACATCGTTTGAATTTTGAAAATAAAACGAAAATTGTGCGTATATATACGCGTAAAATGGTCGGTAGAGTAATTGTATACATATAAGAATATTTCATGTGAATAAAACAGTCAAATAAATTCCATAAATTCAAAAGTTCAAAAATCAAATTTCTATGCCAAAACAATTCAAACATTCGAAATTCGAATTTCTACGCCAAAACAGCTTGTGGGACCCAATGCTGACTCAGCGCTGCGTGTACGATAAGATTTGGCTAGATTCATCTTCGAACCTGGACTATTTTCTTAACTGGGTTCAATGCTGACTCAGCGCTGCGTGTACGATAAGGTCTTGAGTACCTATATAAACACCCCTAAGGCTACAGTTTTCTCTACACATCTTCATTATGCCTATACTCTTACCCAATTCATATCAAAATAAATCAAAGACGGGGTTATGCTGCTTAAGTTTTTCGTTAGAATTCAAGTAGAGAATCAAATCCAAATTAGAGGATCGATAATCTAGGTCAAGGGATAGCTTTTCAGTTTCAGAAATCAGATCCAAGAATTCAAGATCCGTTCTTAAATCAGTGAGTGGGATTACAATACACTTCATGCATAATAGTATTATTATCGTTCGCCATTCCTCAGTAAAAATTCATGTTGCAATTTAAAATAATCTTTGTATGCTTAATCTATTCCTCTTCCATATTCTTCCTTCTTATTTTTGAAACTTTGGCTACCTTCGAGCCAATGTTAATAGCGCGTAAATTATAGTTATTTGGGAAGAGCTTGAGATTTAATCGATGAATTAGGCAATTTGGGTAATAAGATTATTACACGAATGGTTGTGTAAGCAAAGTAGAAGTGGGTTAAGTAACACTTGATATATGAATAAGCTTAACAAACATATGAGGAATGATAACAACCTGTTATGAACACATGTATGGGAAACTGGAATAATAGGTATAGCCTATTAACGAGATTATAATAGGTATTAGCTGTTGCAAGGGGGCACCTCCGAACCGAACCGGATGACCTGCCAAGCTCCTTATACTCTTCCACACTCTTCTGAACTCAACGCTGGGGGCTTTAGCAGCTTGCAACAGCTCTTTGAAGGCGATCGGCTCGCCAACCTCATTGAACGCCTCTCGAGAGGCCGCACTTATCAGAATGACATGGATGATGTCAATCACAATCCATTCACACAGGAAATCAGGAATTCACGCAATCCTCCAGATTTCAAACTTCCACAACTGGAACCCTACAACGGCAGGGCAGATCCTACCGTGCACCTAATGCGCTATAAACGACATATGGAAGTTCAATCGGCGTCGGAAAACGTCATGGCTAAATGCTTTCCCCTCTTTTTGACTGATATTGCTGCTATGTGGTTTCGGCAGCTGGAATCTGAATCGATCAACAGCTGGAACATGTTGGTCGCTCGCTTTATTGAACAATTTCGGGTCCATATCGCTCGACCCAAGAATGTAATGTCACTAACTACAATCAAGCAGAGGCCCAAAGAAACTCTACGGTCATTTTTGGAAAGGTTCGACGTTGCAGCAGCATCAGTTGATCGACCTGAGCCATCTATGGTATTGATGGCGGTAGTATCCGGTGTTCTGGACAACTCGGAGTTCAAAAAATCCTTGTACCGGGACCCACCATGGAATCTCTTCTCAACAATACACTCAAGCGTTGGGAATATCGTCAGAAGACATGAAGTGATTTGGTTGAAATTGCATCACAAACAAAGAATGGCCCGAAACTCCTACCAGATGACCTTTTTTGGGCCCGAAAACAGCGAATATAGAGCTAAGCTCTGTAACTCTTGTAGATCTCTGAATTAGCTTCAGTTTGAGCTTTGGTTTGGCTCAATCAGACTTACGGTTTGAAAGTTATGCCCGTTTCCGTGAACGCATGCAGAACCGGAAACTTGGAATTTGGAAATTGGCTTGACCTCCCGGATCGGATCGAACCCGCTCCAACTCCACACTTCGAAGATGCTCATACTTGGATTCCAGCTCACCTCGGTTCGGATCGGATCATCCGAACCCGACCCGCCTTACACACTGCACTGAAGTGCCTCCACTCTTCGGATCGAAGACACCAACTCGGTTCGGATCGGAAGTCCAAACCTACCCGCCTTGCACCAGATGTATAGCAACACGTCTCGCCTTCGGTTGGAATGCTCCGGATCGGTTCGGAAGAAAGAGGACCCGAACCGAACCATTTCTCCACTGCTGCTTTGACCTCTTCTCT
The DNA here is from genome assembly GCA_030737875.1 of Allium sativum. Lineage (NCBI taxonomy): Eukaryota > Viridiplantae > Streptophyta > Magnoliopsida > Asparagales > Amaryllidaceae > Allium > Allium sativum. The sequence continues at coordinate 723,268,583 of CM060920.1, forward strand.
TGGCATAACCGACTCCTACAATTGCGGATCGGACTCCACCTGTCCTAGAACGATCTGAAGACCACCTCTCCACTACTTCCGAGATCACCTCAGTACCCGCCACGTGGCACCTCTGAACCGATCCTCTCCTGAGCTCCCTAGCAGCTTTTCTCCGCCTATAAATACACAACAAAGTGGCCATTTGAAGGGATCTTTTTGGAGACTTTTGGAACTCTAACTCTCCATGGCTTCAACTATGGTTCTTTGTAAGGCTATTGCATAACCTAGAAGTCGAGTTCCACATTACAACACAAGGATTTCGTGTATAAACTGCAAACAAACAACATTGTAATAGCTTCTTAGGATTTATGAAACTATAAAGTGGACGTAGGCTTGGATTGAGCCGAAACATAATTAAAAATGGAATATGTTGGACAAATCATGTTTTTAGGTAATTATGGAACTCGACACATAACATGAAATTGACAATAGTGGCATAACTTGAATATGAACATGCTTGTGAATTGGTAATTGACATTTGATATCTAGAATGAACATGAACATGCTTGTAAATTTATAATTGGCCTATGACACCTAGAATAGACATGAATTGTTAATTGGCTAAACATGAAACAAGGCTAACTCGAGGTTAGAATGAGTTTGCGGTGTAATCCTGCCGGGAACCGCCCGGCACATCCAGTAACCGCAAACAATAGGTTCTAATGTGAGAAGTAAGTCATAACGTGCTTGAAACCCGAGGTTAGATTGAGTTGTGGTGTAATCCTGCCCGGAACCAACTGACACATCCAGTGACCGCAACAATAGGTCTAATGTGAGAGGTTGGGCATTAATAATTAATTAATGCAATGACACATGCTAGTGTGGTAAGGTTAACTCAACATGAAACACTAGACAATACTTAACCAATTTGACATGATATATGGGTGGGTTAAGTCAATGTGAACTGCTAGATAACACTTAACCAATTTGACATGATACATAGGCGGGTTAAGTCAACATGAACTGATAAAGAACACTTAACCAATTTAGCATGGTACGTGGGTTGAATTAAATACGTGATTGGGGGTTAAGTCAACTTGGACACATTGGCGAACTTAACCAATATAACAGTATCAAAGCAAGGAAAAGTGGGGAATGATAAGATTAAATAATAGACAAACTTATCCTAGTGATAAGAAATGAATATGACTTAAGATGTAATATAAGACTCGAAGGGTGGGATGACTTATATCATGAAATAAGTTAATTTATGATAAAAATGTGGGAAAACACGCATACGCTATCATTTGATAAAGAGAACTTAAGTCATGCTTGAATTCATTGGTAAACCTTAGTTAAAAGGAACTAAGTAATAAACCTTAGTTAAAGAGAACTAAGTAACAGAAACTAAGTATCAAACCTTAGTTAAGAGAACCAAGTAATAAACCTTAGTTAAGAGGACTAAGTTGTAAACCTTAGTTAAGAAAGCTAACGATTCAGGAAACTAAGTAGTGAACCTTAGTTAAGAAAGCCGACGATTCAGGAAACCAAGTAGTAAAACTTAGTTAAGAGAACTAAGTAGTAAACCTTAGTCAAGAAAGCCAAGTAGAACACGAGGAGGAGCGGACGTCCATCTGATCATAAAGAAGGCTCCAACGAACTGGGTTACGAAGCACGCAGCTTCAAGGGGATGTGAGGGTACTCTTGGTATCCCTCTGTGAGGTTGCAGATGATCCTCCTGGGCTCACAGAGGTTAAGGTCTGCATTAGAAGAGCCAAGGGTATGCCTTGGTTGCAATATAAGCAACCTAAAGATTAGGATGGGTCAACGTGAGGCGGTGATATCTTGTTTAGCCCTGTGATAGCACGTTGTCGTCTACCTACCATCTTGAGTCAATCGTGATACGCAAGCGGAAAGGCGGAGAGCTCCAAAAGACCATATACTTTGCTAACTAGTAATGGGTGAGGGTGGCCAATAGGTTTGTGGGGGCATAGAGGGCCTGCGTACAGTTCTCATTCTTGATTTTCTTGGGTGCCTTTCATTAGTTGAGGGAGGGGTCAAGTGGTACCATAGCCACAGACAAATAAAACAGACCTTAGCATCTGCATCGACAGATAACATAAAGCTCCCGACCGAGTTCCGTGTTTCTTGATTAGCCCTGCCATGGGACTCGGGCCGCACATATAGAGGACATGTGCAACTAGATATCTAGCACATTTAACGACACGATCAGGACGTAAAGTCTAGGAACATATATCGCTCTGGGTAGTGTGTCCTAGACTAGGGGGCATTGATCGATAGGTATCATAAACCCTAGTGGCCCTAGGTAGTATAAACCCTAGTCAGATCTAGAAAGCGTTCAATAGGTAGCATAAACCCCAGTGGCCCTGGGTAGCATAAACCCTGGTTGAATCTAGGAAGCGCTGGATAGAAAACCCTAGATTACATCTAGGTAATAAACGGAATCTAGCAAGATCAAGAGTGGTAGTCCAAACGATTTCGAGAATGGTGGCACTACACTAAAGTAGTATAGATTTACATGATGGAGCCCATACGAAATACGGCAAGGGACTGTAAATATACATGGAAAGGATTATACGAGTTAGGGATATCTATATATGCGTTGTATTAGGTTAATCTACTAGTAGGACATGAGTATAGCCTAGAGAGCTAATATCGCGTATAACCTAATAAGCAAGAAAATATAACTGAACGGTATATGTAGGATTATACAGAAGTTTATTCTAAGTCCACTCACACAGAACTTATGTTCTGACCCCCTCCTCATTACATACTTCCAGGCTAGGTTCATGACAAAGATGGTATAAGCTTTGGATACCGGGTAGGCAGTATGTTTTATAAGGTAAAGCTATATTTAAAGTATATTATACTTTGAATTCCTTCCGCTATAAAATGCTTACGAATTCTGACATGTTTTCTTTGTCTCTGTCTTTTTCTGCAGGATACTAGAGCGCCCAACTCGGGTTTAGATAGATTGGGTTTTTTGAATAAAATTCGGTCTGTCAGAATCTGGGTTGTTACACATATCCTTTAGGAAAGGTTCCCATTAATTTTTTAAAATATAAATTCTTTTAAATTTATACTTTAATCTTCCTTTGGATATCAATTCAAACCAAATTAAGGTTTATCAACTAGTTGGGATTAGCGAACCATGCCGAAGTAATCATTTCTTTTATTATCCCAATCCCAACCTATTCATACCATGGAGCAAAACTGGTAATACTCCATAGCTAACACCATGGTGTTATTGGTAAATTTAATTACCATTTCACGTTCAAATCTAATTTAAGATTTAACTATCGCATGGAGTAAAACTGGTGGTACTCCATTCTCGATCATTTCCCAAATTTGATAATTTAAATTATCACATTCTCATTTTAATCTAATTAAAGATTCATCAAAACTCCACTTAGTTTTAATCTTCCAACAATCATTATTCAACGATTATTTAACTTTGGGAAGTCAAACATGCCGCATCGACAATCTATACCATACCATTTATTTCTGCCGATATATAACCTCTAAGCTCATATGTCTCAGAGAAGGGTGTTAAGCAAGAGAATAAATTCTCCGCCACCAAACAGACATATATTTAGCAGAAATCAACGTTACAGTTCGAAATACAATGTTATCCTGTCTTTTACTAGGTTAAAAAAACAATGTCATTTAAAACACAGTTCACGATAAACCCAAAATCACATTCCATTAATTACGTAATCTTCATGAAAAAATAGATCAATATATAATTGATATCAATTTCCATATCCGACTAATAATATAAATGGAATAACAACAAAGCCTTTTAAATTTCATATATATTAACAGTCTTCCTCCACAGAAGCTCATTTCGATTATTACCGAATCAAATTCCATTCCATTCCAATTTATATTGTTAAATTGGAAAACTATACTTCGGAAAATTCCATTAATCTTAATTAAAAGATTTATAAATTCCAAATCACTTTTCACTGTTAATCGGGTTAAAGAACGAATGTCACTAAAAACACAGTTCACAATAAACCCAATTCACATTCCATTTTTCTCCAATTACTAAATATAATTAGGAACTCTAATGATCTTAATTAAAAGATTTATTCTCTTCACAGGGTATAAGAACAGTGTTACTGAAGACACCATTCACGACGAACCCAAATTCCAATTCTTTTATTCAATTCCAATTAAATATTAATTAATTGGAAAACTTCACTAAACCTTAATTAAAAGATTTATTCTTTTCTCAACTGGGTTTAAGAACAGTGTTATTTAAGATATCGTTCACGAGAAACCCAAAATCCAATTTAATATTAAATACAAGGCTCTGAATAGAAATTATATCGGTTTATATTCAATATCAAATTCTAAAATAAACGGATATCGTATTGGGAATAACGATATCTGTATCTTTCAAATTCCCACAACAATATCCGTATAACCACGGAATCCAATATCGAAATTTTCCAAAGATTATTTCCATTCCAATATATTTATTGGAAAATTCATGTTATTATTAAAACCATTTCAAATCCAATTTATTTCTTTAAAAATATTGGATTATTATTCTAGTTAATAACTAGTTCATTTTGATAAAATTATATTTTTATCATTTCAAATAAGGAATTTTTCATCAAAATTCTTTCCAAATCATTTATTATGATTTTAACCAAATTATTAATATTTTTATTAATTTTACCAAGGCCCTTTTAGTTGATTTCCATAAATGGTCATCGAACTACACTTACATCGACCTTTTCCAAAATTTGATTTGGACATAATTCTGAATCTAACCATTATATTTCAATTCTCTTATATTCGTTGGAAAGTTCTTTTCATTACGAACGCAACGGTTCCAATTTTAGGAGAATTCGACAGTCAGATCTCCCATAATTTCAATTCTAAGTCAATGGTCGAAATTCGTTAACGGTCATGGCGCGACATGTTCTATTCAGACCATTAAATATATATATATATATAATATATTATATATTTCATCAATTTCCATTTAAAACGTATTTTATAAATCACTTATAAATTCGTTTTAAAACGATTCCCACTTTCATTTCAATTTTTAAATCAAAATTGGATACTCCTTACCATCATAATATTTAAATGATAATATTTCAAAATATCATATTTTGAAATCATTTCCTTTTCGATATTCATTATTAAAATGAATAAAATCGATATAAATATTGTTCGCGTTAAAATGACGCAAATCTAATCAACACGGCTTCATACATTTCAATATTTTCGTGTCCATTTAAAATTGGACATCAAATCCACATTTTAATTCTTTATTGAATATTATTTTAAAATATTTGTTATTTCAAAATATTCGTTCTTTCCGAATTGGAATCAGACACAGTCAATTACCATATAATGTTATCTATATGGATTTCATACACACATGTACACAACAATATGATACACAATCAACCATCATCCTGAGTGCATTACATTACTGCATAAGCATTAAATATAATTAATTAATGCTTACAACAGTCTGTCAATCAATCGATTGACATACAACTAAACAATTGGGGTTAGTGTACATCAAATACCATTCCAATACCCATGTGGGGTTTCAGCCAATAAACGCTAAATATAATTTGTGCAATTGGGCGATGTGTAAAATTTATCTTCCCAATCAATATCAGTTAAATGGGTGTACATAAAAAAAATCGTCTGATTTGTAAATGAAAATTCATTTTTATTTCAGGAGAATTTAAGCCGTTCATATATACGTTTAAAAATTATATTTTTAACGATAAAATATTTATTTCAACACATGAATATTTTTAATAGTCCATACATACAATAAAAATGATATTTTTATTGTTCAAATATTTTATTCAACACATGAATAGTTTTAATAGTTCATATACACATTAAAAACTATATTTATAATAAATAAATAAATATTTCAAAAAAAATCGGCATTATAATGACGCGATATTAAAATCGGAGTAATGTCTAACGTTACCCCTCTGCTGATACTGGCTCGCGCCATACATAATAACCAATCCAAACAACCAAATCCCAATACAATTATTTCACCATAATATAGTCAATTCACAACAATACAACTCAAACAAACAACCATGATTTGTACAATAAATAGTGTCGGGGGCTTCTAAGCCCCGTCTGCATCCTAATATATATTTAACTGTAAAATGAATTGAGTGAGAAGGAGTTCTCACTTTGGGATCCACTCCACCGTACTTTCCTAACGTTCTGATTTGCTATTCTGATCCCAAATTTTGCAAACGAGCTCCAATCTTCACACTGTTTTTTTTCCTAGCCTAAGCGCGCCATTCCAGACATCTTTTGCCTAGTGGTCTTTCTTCCGAAACTGGTCCATTTCGCCAGAAATCGCGAAAAGACAGTATTTGAACAACAGACTTTGGACGCGTTTTCTGAACAACTCTGCAATTCGAAACGTGACTTTCATATAATCAAATCGAAGACAAAATCGTGCTCTTCGATTTTGGTAATGTGGAGTTTTGGCTAGAAGCGCACAGATTGGAAGTTATGGGCTGAAGAGCGTCAGGGTGTTATTTGCAAACTTTGAAAATTATAAAAATTAGGTTTTTAAGGTTTGTGGGGTCCATGGTCGGAGATGGGGGGGTCAGAGGGGCAGCGCAGGTTAGTGGGAGGCAGCAAGGGATGGCGGCGGGCCATTGGTGGCTGGCGGCTAGGGTGTGGATTGATTTAGGGGTTTTGGGGTTTAAAGGAGAAAGAAGAGAGAGGAGGCGCAGTAGAGGGGGAATGAGAGATCGCCAGTAGCGGCAGAGCAATGGGACGCGGTGGTGGTCTGAGGAGGGGAGGCAACGGATCGTGCATGATTTTTTTTTTGTTTTCCTTCTTCTGTAAAACGAGAGAGAGGGAGAGAATAAATGGGGGGTTTGACTTTTATATTTTATTTATTTAATTTATTTCAAAAAAGTTGCTTTTTCTTTCGAACCCAATGACTGTTGCCCCTAGATAAATACCCCCATTTCGGACAAAATGGGATATGTCCTGCAAGCCAATTTGATCATTTTTAATTAGCTTTTATCCAAATTAGAATATAAATTAATATAACGTTCAAAATTGATTTCAACGTACATTTTAATTTACCAGGGCCACGTACTGATTCCAAAAATTTCAAAAAAAATAATCTAGATATGTTTTGAAGATACGGTCTTAATAAAACTAATTTCGTTGAATTTGGACACCGTTTGAAATGGTCATTTTCCAGTCGATTAAATTCAAACTGAAATTACCAAACACGTTTAGCTCACATATTAATTCCAAAAATTATAAAAATTGGAATCTAGCAATAATTTGACATTCCGGATCCAACAAAAGTGGTTTCATTGAAAATAGAGGTCATTTGCAAAATGGCTGTTTTTAAGGGTTATATATTATTAAAATATAATAAATTCCACAGCGACTATTTTAAATTTTAAACTGGACATAACTTTCAATTCCCGTTATGAAATCTGAATTTTTCACATTTGTTAGAAAGATTTTACTAAACAGATTCAAATATCTCTGGTTTTATTGAAATCCGGTTTATTTTGAATTCTGTACATTCAATTGAATTTTAAAATCGAATTTTCAAACTACCGTGCCATTTCAAGCTCGTTTTATAATTAAAATAAATTTATACATTCTAACTTCGATTAAAGTAAATTTTTAGTTGTTATTATTTAAAATAAATCATTTTAAATATTCAAAATTCATTAAAATAGATAAAATGAAAATTTTAAATTGGTTCTGAAAATTTGGTTTGTTACAACAAATGGATTAGATTGCTGTAATTTAGAGAATAAAAATCAATGGTAAGTTGTATATGGCCTATTTTTGTTGGCTAAATATGTGAAAATATTTTTCGTTGCATACCCAATACCCATGAATAAGGAAAACAATTTCCAGATTAGCGCTTGACTATGAGTGTGTTTTCCTGTATATTTTTCTTAGTAGTCACGCATAGGCAAGTAGCAAATTCAGCATCCAACTCGGTTTGTTAGAACAATAAGAGGAGGTTCATTAAGATCATACGCTATCTCAGAAAAATTAAAGGCATAACCATTTTCATATTATTTTCTCTTGGACCTCAAATTTAACCAATGTGCATGGAACAACTGATTGTTATCTAACATATTTCACAGCTCTTGTAATGAAGAGGTCTTATGTTTGTTATGAAAAATTATAAGAACCAGCAATACTTAATGTCAAAGCGTGAGTTGAACAAGGAAGGACCTTCACATATCTATTTTGGACTAAATATTCATATCAAAATAAACAACTTTATACATTACACACCTAAAATATTTTTATTACAAATATTAAAGTAATAAACTGAAAGCATGTTATCATTTAGTCGATATTTAAGCAACCATGATTTCAGTTTTTAACTCATTTTGTAACGAACAACATTTACCATTCAAGTCAACCATAATCCATACATGTTGACTCAAACAAATCCAAAATACAAATAGCTATTGGGTTAAATATAAGAAAAGGAAGAAAAAAGAAAAATAAAAGTGAAAGGAAAACATATAATAAGCAAATAACAGTTTATGAAGCTATTAAAATATATTTTTTGATTATACTTTATAACAATTACCAAAGTTATATGTACCTAGACATAATACAATAATGCAGCGGAACAAAAATGTTGTAACGGAAATATAATTAATAATATATCAAATCTCCGTTTTCATCCTCCTGTATAATGTGGTCTTCGCTAATAGAAAAACTCAGGCTGACCTCAGCATAAATGAAAAGACAGAAACATTCGGATTAGAGCTAAAATATTCTTATACCAGTTAAAACTATATAACAATATGAATGTTACAACGTCAGAGACACTTACAGTAATTCACACCTTATATCTAATGTGTTCATGAGTGCAGTAGCTTAAGAGATTTTATGTGAATTTCCATCTCCAACGGATCCTTTAAACTAGATGCTATATAATATAAACGCTATAATAATAATGTCTATGGTAAATATACTATTGAAAATAACGTAAACGGGATTACATTTTTACCCTTACGTCGTTTACAAACATTATCGTAAACATTGCATATAAAATACCTGTTAAAAGGTCGGTGGATATGGATATTCTGCTATACGACAACGTTAAATCAAAACCATAGGGGATCAATCAGGATAAAATGACAAGGTGTCGAGGCTGTATCCAACGATACCAGATTGCGGACCCAGGCTAGTGGTAATGCACAGCAGCAACTACCGCCTACCTCAGACAATACTCCTAAAAAATCAAAGGCACACCCAATCAATCACAGATTAATAGATATGCTATCGAAGAAGCATGTTCACTAAGAGAATCTATACAGTTGGCCTGGGTTTGACTCATATTTTAGTCGTTTTAATTATGACCCGAGGATCAAGGCTATCCGTCATCATTCTCTTACTTCATTCCAGTAGCATTCGCCAAACCAACTTACTTCATTCTAGATTCATCTACCACGTACACAATTGTTCAAGTAATTCCCGATGTTGGTAGAAAGTATGACAATATTCAGCCCAAGTCTCTTTAACAACCAAACGCTTACGTTTTTCATACCGCTGGATATTTACATTTCAAAATGGTTCATACTTCATATCGAAATATATGATTTTGCTTTAAAACAATTTCATATACAAAATAGAACATACCTTCATATTTGAAATCTATATTTAAAATCAAACTTAGAATTCAGAAATAATTCCAAATTTAAAACAATTAGAATACTTATAATAGTTGAATTTTTTTGGCAATGCCAACAGCTTTTTAAAGCGACCGCAAACACTTTTATTATAAATAGTAATAAATACAAATATTACTAGAGATTGGCGGTAACCAACCTACTACAAGTTGGTTTTTAAGGTGGATCGTCCACCACTATCCTATCAAGGTTACAACACTGGAGCTAGACGTTTTCTGGACTACAATATGACTAAATCTCCACGAAGGGCAAGTAAGACATAAACATAGCATACTACAAAAAGTAATTCAAATTACATTAAGAATTCCAAAATAGCACTTGAAGGCTAACATAACAAAGAAATACCAAACAGTATTGCAATAGCATATGTAGCCACATGTGTAACATCAAGCTTTGAGGAATTCAAACCATAACATGGCATAAGTTGTACAAACAACTTTATATGACAGAGACAACATACAACATCCGTCCATCGGAAGCATGATGCATCTACAGAATCCATAAGTGGGTAAAGACCAAAGATCTATCCCTATCACTACCAAGATTTGACAAGGGGTAATACTATCCTACATACAATCACTTGTCAGGTGAGTACTGCCAATTCTTCAAGGGAGGAAGTGAACATCTTCAGCTATTCAACAAGATTACGAGCTGGGCTTCACTTGGATTGGTGAAAGAAACGGAGAAGCAAATTGAACCAGCACACCATGAAAAACGAATATAACTCAAACTAACAGATTTTGTGGCAAATAAACAAGGGAAACATAGTATCATATTATGTTCCAAAGAAAGCAAGTGCAATATCTCCATCCTTGCACTAGCGGTTTGTGAGCAAACACTTCACTATGGTGCCAGTGAAAAGAATAGAGGCAACTACAAACTTTGAAACCAAATTCATGCCAAGAAAAGCTTGCACCAACTTTCAAGAAAGAACTAAACAATAACCCAATGACTAGAAACAACATCCCAAAAAACACATGCATATGCAACATAATCAGCACCCCCATGATGACATACATTGAATATCCTACCTACAAAAGCCTCATCACGACCAAGAAAGTGAGACGCGATGCTTACAATAGGATAGAAGTTACTGAAAGCTCCACGAGGGTGTCAAATCCTACTCTCCAGGCAAGTCGAAACAACTAATGAGAAATCCAGAATCTTTCTTAGAAGAAGCCACCACACACTGAAGGTAGGGGGAACTCGGATGGCATTAGGTCTACAATAGGCCGAGAAGCAATTTGAAGAAATTAGGAGAAAACTTGTGTATAAGGTTTAGATTCGAAACCATAAATTTAGAGCCATAGAGAAACTCATGCATGACAAAAGTAGATGAGAAGGGGAAATAGATAAGATAAGAGAAATACTGTGAGGAGAAAATGTTAGTAGATGTAAAGAGACAAAGAAGATGGGAGACGAAATTGCAATCTGTCGCCATTAACAAGTTTTCACACGAGCTCTCAAACCCTTAAAATCTTAGTATTAACAATAATAATAGTTTAATTCGTTTATATATTAAAATAGTTTAAATAAATTTGAAACCGTTAAAAATATAAATAGTTAGTACATAAAAAGTTTATATATTGTTTAAATTTGAAAACAGGATTTATTGAATTTATATATACATAAATGTATATATATACATACGTACATAGTTACATATTAAGTAGTTTATAAGGTAAATAGTTGATTGTTAATGTAGTTTATTAAAATAGTTAATATATATAAGTTACAATAAAATAGTTATTTAGTAAAATAGGTTATATAATGGTTTAAAAGAAAATAGTTTGAATTAGATTTATTCTTTACCTTTGAATAAACTTGGATTCATATTCCAATTTCAAGAATTCATTTAAGTATTTCATTCCAAATCAAATTTCGGCTCCAAATCCCACTAGAATCAAATCCATCTCCAAATTTAATTCAAAGGTTTCAATTTGACTTTAATTCACAAATATTCTAGATTTACTTCAAATCAATTTAGTTATTTTGATACACATAGATTAGAAACTTAAATTTAAAATTTCATTTAAAACCATCCAACATATAATAGGTTTCGAGCTCAATACTCAAGTAAAATTTCGAGCTTAAAACCATCCAACATATAAATTTAAATCTCATAAATTTAAGGTAAACTTCGATAATGATCTTTTATTTTAAAATTTCATAATAATTCAATTTCAGTAAATCAAAGTTCCTTTAACTTTCAATTCCAAAAATTAAAGTTCAAATTCAAAGGAAGAAATTTTATAAAATATCATTTATATTGCCTTTAAAACAATATTTCAAATTTTAAAGTTTAAAATAAATTTTGTTTACCAACCGGTATCTGTATATAAGTATCTACCTATGGCCAAGTGATACTTAAATTTAACTTTTCAAGGATGGATATAAATCATTTTAATCAAAATCAGGGTCATAGGTATTTATCATTTCAACCTATGTTCTTAATTTATTTTAATGATTAATCCCGGGTTTATTTGATGCCGGTAACATCTTGGATAAATGATATGGATTAATCAACACAAACAAATGGTCTTATATAATTAAGGTAAATAATAAGGTGAATCACACAATTAGACATCGATATATCATACATATCAATCTAAGACATCCATCAAAATCAATTCATCCAAATAGTTCAATATCATATCAATTTACTAGTTATCAAGTGTCGGGTTTAAACTAGTAATTAATTTCAATTTTAAACTAACTATAAAATTTAAACTAATATATAATTGAATAGCACTATCGATGCCAATCAACATAAATAAGCATTTTTAACTACCAATCAGCAACCAACGCAACCATATCATACAATGATTTTTATCTAAATTATAATCAAATATTTTAGTTAATCATGAGTGAGTTTGATCACTCGCCTTGGTTTTGAACCCGTATGAACTCCAAATAAAAGAGTAAAATTTGACAGTCTAAGAATTCGTTCAAACCAACTCCATGTCGTTCGGAATTCAGATATGATTTGAATGAAACAAACTGCATGTCAGTCTGAGTTCATATGCAGAAGTTATTCACATTAACGCAAAAGAAAATTAAATAAATAAAAACAAAAATATATCCAAAAAATTTACCAACATTACCACGTCAACAATCTTCCAAAAACATGTCCTCCTCCCTAACGCAAACAAACCCATTCAAGTCGCAACTTCCACCACCAACTGCCACCACTACACTCACTCGATTGATGATCAAAACCACCATTGCGAAGCTCTGGCCGAGATGCACCTAGGCCCACGATGCCGCTGCCTCCGGTGGCATCCTCCAGCTCAGACAATCTCAAACTCTCGCCGCCTATATGGCCAAATTCTGGTGATTCTACTTGGAACGACGATGACCCGTGCACTACAAAAAAACACTGATTCAGCGTTATATATTTAGAAGAAGAAATTTCTGTCGCTAATTTGCGACGGAATTCCATGTGATCTGCAAGGGATAGTTTTTTGCTTGTTCAACTTTTTTTCTTTTATTTATTGCCGTCGTTTTCTGTCATCCCTAACAAAACCGTTGCAAATTACTTCAAGTTACCAATGGAAAATTTCTGTCACTATTTTCCGTTGCAAACCCAGGCAGAATACCGACGAATATTTATCGAAGCTATTTTGCAGCAGAATTCCAACAGATTTGCAAGAGATGTTTATATTATTTTTCTAAGATATACTTTAGTGTTATTTTTTAATAATTATTAACATGTTCAATAATTAATAAATAATTTGTTCTAATTAATGTTTTAGAAGTAATAATAAATAATAATTTACGTTCTATAATAAACAACTTATAATAATTAATATTTAACAAATAATATTTAATTAATGTTTAACGATTTTAATATTTAATAATAATGTTTAACAAATAATATTTAACAATAATTAATATTATTTATGATTATCGTCATAATTTTTTCTGCTTAACATAATTGTAGTAGTATAATTGTGATCTTTAAATAGTAATTCATGTTTGCCTGAGGTTGTTGACTTTCATAAATTGCAGTTAATATTATGAAGCAAAGTTCATAACAATTTCACCTAAAGAAGATCCAAATATCCTCCGTTCACTTCACTAATCCGTCACCCTGCAAATTTAACATTCAAAATTTCATGTGTCCACTAACCCGAGAATTTTTGTACCAACCTATTGGAATGCATGTTCGAGAGCAATGGAAACACTTTCTTCGCTTTCCACCCATCTACTGCTCCACCAGATCCCCAATTTTATTTCTCACATCTCAAAACCATAATTTTTTAATTTAATCAGCGTTCAAATCAACAACACCAATTTTTGAAGAAAATGGGCAATGCGAATAAGACGTTGACTAGAGGGTCGATCGTTTGTGGAATAGCTAGATTCAAATTCCGAAAAGAATGCGTTTTGTTCATTCTTCATCCAATTTGGACGAAATTTCTTCTCCTCGATAACTTTGACAACAGTACTCATCTTTTCCTCTTATCCGTTTTCAACTCTCTAAATCTACTGTGATTCCATCTGTCTATTGTTGGTTCGATCTGTGGCCACTTTTATTCATTTTAGGTTATATTGTGTCTAATATTGATTTATAGAAGCATATTAAGGATTGGTCAAGTTTAACCAGATATGTCAAGGTATTTGTTTGTTTTTTACTAATTTGTAAAATAGTGGTTGGATTGGTGAAAATTATGTACACAACTACTATGTCTGTTCCATTCATCCATAGAAAAAGATAGATTTACTGATAATATTTTGGGTATCATGGATGATAATCTATATTTTTATAAACATTTTTACCAGTATTGTTGAAGATGTAATTTTTGATTATGATAATCTTCAGCAACCAATGTAAAAATGAATTCAATCTTCACATAGTAGATTAAGTTAATTTTTGAATACAGATTTGTCTATATCATTTATTGATATAATAAGGAAGAATGATAAAGAAAACCGTTTTGATCTTTTGGTTTGGTTATGAGCACATTCATTACCTTTGAAATTTGACTTGGTCATATCTATGATATTGTAGCCTTACAAGATATCATGCTATTCAATCTTCTGTATGCTCTTTTTTTTTAAAAAAAGAAACAATAACTTGGTTTGATAGAATTTGCATCTTAAACCGTCAAACTAGTACATGCATATGATTGTTAGAAAAAGTTTGTTCCTTTAAATTATCAACTTTTTTTGTTTATGTTTTTATTGATGTGTGTTTTACTTTGAGAGCAGTTGCAAGTGCTTGCTTTTCAACGCATTCTGGAATCAATTCTATAAACTAAACCTTCAAATCCTACAGTATACATATTGTTATCCATCAAGAATCGTCTAGAAGATTCGAGGGATTGAATTTTGATGGTAAGTTGGATGGTGTAGAATAAAGATATGGATGGTCGGATAGTGAGGAAGTAACACCGATCAGTACTATCTCGAATTAAGTACACCGGTCGGTCAGTAAGGAAGGGCATCGATCGGTACTAAAAGATTTTATCAAGGGTGCACATGGCGGCACTGAAGGAGATATCGGACGGACTGAGCCAAACACACCGGTCAGTTTGAATTCAAGCATACCGGTCGGATGGTTACAAGAATAGAGCCACCTCATGTGAAAGGATGGAAAAACTCACACACCAATCGGCTAGAATCCATCCATATCAACTGGTCACCCTTGGAGCATCGCACCTCTCTCAGACATCCAATGTCGGTCGGCCTAGAGACAAGCAACCGACCAGTCATGAGGCAGAACCTACGACAATTCATTCACGCGAGAAAGGGAAAAAAGGCCAAACCAACCGGTCGGTCCTATTTCTGACCGACCGGTTCTTCAGATAGCAAATGACAGACTGGCTTCAGGATGGCTATTGCCAGGCTGGCCAGTGGCAATTCCATAAATAAGGTCCTACCGACCGGTGACTCTGAAGGATATATCACTCCGTTTCTCCACTCCTATAAATAGGGCTCCAACCCCATTTTAATGGAGGACGAATGCTAGGACCCCGAAGGGCTGTTAAACTCAATTCTCAACTTTTACTTAGTGATTTTCTCATCTTTAATCATCTAAAAGGGAAGATCCAACTTGGAATCCATCATGAATAAGCAGGAATCCATCAAAGTCCTTGTGGAAATCTAGATCCGATCTACCATCAATCATAATTGGAGAGTTTCATTGTCTTTCCTTAATCAAATTCTATGAGAGTGTAATGATGAATGTAATGAGAGGATATATTTGCCTTGTAACTCTAGATGCAATAATGGATTCGATATTCAAAGTGGATGTAGATCGTACTTGATCGTACTTGATCGAACCACTGTAAAACATTATGTCTCTTTACTTGCTTTTCTTTGTTGATTGGCTCCACATTTCATATTTCCAAGTATTTTGAGAAGTACTTCTAGTACACTTGGTGTTTGTGTCATTTTTTGATGCAAACATTTGGCGCCCACTGTGGGGCAGATTCAATCATTCGTTCTCTCACACTCTCTCATAAGGTTCAATACCTTGCATTAAAACCTTAATCCTATCTCACTACAACCTAATTCAAGCCCTCATATGGAAAAATCAGGTAAGCCATCAAATAAGGTCGCAAATCAAAATACCGAGAATGATGACAATGTTGTCGATCATGAAACGACTCCTTCTATCACTCAATTTGACATCGAGGAAAGTTCAAAGTCCGGAGCTTCCATAACAAGACGAGAATTAGATGAAGTTGTCGCGACTTTAACTAGCCAAATGAATATTGCAAACGAGGCCATGATGAAGAGATTTGAAAGAATGTTTACCATGCAAGCTGCTACGGCAAAAATGGCCATAAAATCCACCCATGCGAAATCCATTCAAACTCCATATACAGAAAGCGCAGGTTCCTCATCTTCAAACCCGAACCGGGAAAATTCTCTTCAAAAAATGATAAATCCTAGCCGTAAGGAAACTAAGTTGCCAGCTTACAACCACTCCGATAAGACAATTCCTTAACAAGTGCTTGGCTCCGCCAAAGGGGCGCCTCTCCAAGTGGGAGATTCAGAATCCCGAAATCCAAACCGTGACCCTCTACCTAAGCAAGCATCCGATAAGGAGAACGGCATCTTCCCCACGGATCAGCACAAGGAGGAGAAGCGTATATCAGAGATGGCCCGCAAAATCATGGAAAGGACTCTGAAAAAACAAGATGACGAGAAAGAATGGGGATTTGCCCCCACAAAGACTCTACTCACTGAGAGAATCAAGATGGCATCGTGTCTATATGAATTTGAGCCTTTGGCAATCCAAGCTTACAGCGGGACTACTGATCCTAATGTGTTCCTATTTAAGTATGACCAGCACATGGACGGAGCCCAAGCCACTGACGAGTTGAAGTGCCTATATTTTCCGACCAATCTCGAAGGCGTGGCATCGCTTTGGTTCACAAAGCTACCACCCAGATCTATAGATGACTTCACTACCTTAGCCAAATTGTTTCAAGAGAAATTTAGACTCTGAACGACAAAAGTACGAGATGTAGTGGAACTGAATGAGTATGAGCAAGGGTCGGGAGAACCAATTAGGGCCTTTTTCAATCGCCTCAATGTTGATACAATTGAAGTAGGGAATTATGAGCCTCACCTAACCTTAATGGCCTTAAAGGGGGCTACAAACGAAAAGACAAAGCTATGGTGGTGGATTAAAAAGAAGAAGCAAAGTACACTTAAGGAATTGTTTGATAAAGTGGAGGAGTATATAGGCATTGATGACGTTCCAGAAAGCAGCATGCAACCTGAAAAGAAGAAGAATAATGCGGAGAGCAATTATAAGAATCCTGGAGGTCAGAAACGAGGTAGTGATGGGGAAGATAACCGAGCCAATAAGAAGTCCCATTTCTTCAAGAACTCGGAATTGACTCCTTTGAACGGTACTACAGAGAACATCTTCATGGCCACCAAGGAAATTGAGAAGTATCCGATACCGAATCAAGTAAATGTCAGCGATGCTGCCATGAAATCTGGGAGATTCTGTCGATTTCATAGCCAGTCGGGGGCATAGCACAAATGAGTGTAGGCATCTAAAGAGCGTAATCAAGGAACTGATAAGGAAAAATAGGCTTCAACGCTATACAAAGAATCTGCAAAATACCCAAAATCCCCGAGGCCGGGAAACATCCTCTGGACAATCAAGGCAAGGGTTGAATGCGGCAAATATTGTCATGCCAAAGGTGATCACTAAGACCATTTCAGAGTTTCTTCCATGTCATTTTATTTTAGAAAAATTGTGAATATCATGCATAGTAGATGTCATGAAACACTATTACAAGTTCTGTAAATATAAATGAAAGGAAATTGCACTACCTGCATAAATTTACATTTGCAAATTTCTCGCTAAGATTCAATTTCAACTGCAGGTCCTCTAAAAAATATGATGATGCTATCATGATTTAACCAATCCTGGTGATTGTTATTTCATGCCTCAGCTGGATAGCTTTAATGTCCACCACTTAATGTTAGAAACATCATTCGCAGTAAACTCGAAGATGTGGAAGCATAACTGTGCAAGGACGGGACACCAAGGATTGGTCTGTCAAATGGTATGACCTTTAAATCATAAGTGAAATTTTGAGTTTCACCAAAGGGATATCTTCTCCATTGCAAGCTTCCAAGGCCTAGCTCTAACAAATTGTAATAAAAACCGATAAGTGAGCTAGCGTTAGTCCTAAGAAACTACACAAATGATAAACCAAAGACCTCCCCGAGGGGCACTCGGTTAATCGTCGATGTCATTGATACATGGCCGGATAACGATACTAACACCGGGTTTCTAAACCAAAGATCTCCCCGAGGGGCGCTCGGTTAATCGTCAACGCCATTGATACATGGCTGGATAACGATACAAACACTGAGTTTAAAAGACCTCTTCTGGGGCATCCGCTTAGATGTTAGATCTTCCAAATCCAACTAACAATCCTGGGTCTTTCAAACCCAGTTACTGATGGATTATAAAGTCCTCTTCGGGGGCATCCGCTTAGATGTTGGATATTCTAAATCCAACTATCAATTCTTTGTCTTTCAAACCCAGTTACTAATGGATTATAAAGACCCCTACCGGGGCATCCGATCATATGCAGGGTCTTCCAAATCCGGTTAATGACGGACTCAAAGATCTTCTTAAAGGCACCCTATAAATTCTACAAGTGGCTGAGCCATTCGGTCACAGTGAATAAAGGGTTTAGAAATGTTGCCTTTCAAGCGAGGGCATAAAAGTAGGAACTCATCTTCGTAAAAAGTGTGAAAGTTCTGTGCTGCAAGCACGAAAAGAAAACGAGTGTAAAATGCAAAACAACAAAGTACGGCAAAGCTCAAGTACTATAAGCATAACATGACTTCGTTTCAGCAACACAGAATCATGACACATAATTGCGAGGACAAATACAAGAGTGATTATTTGTAGAAAAAGAAACAGAAAGCAAACCACAGTGTCACGAAACAGGTTGTGATGATTGAAAGACCCAAATCAAAGCTGGGGCAATCACGCATCAGTACAACACGCCTAGCAATACATTCCGATACTCAAAACCAAAAAGTCATCATACAAAAATGGAATCAGAGCATTGCTAGTGGACTGTGACACCAGTCGGTTTCAAGCAGGAGATGACCGATCGGTCGTTGCCTCTAGCAACCGATCGGTCATGAACTGATCGACCAATTAATCATAGGTATTAATAGGCTAATCCCAAGTGTAAAGAACAACATGAAGAACATAATTTCCTTGCAACACAGAATCAAATCACAGAATCACAGGGTCAAGCACAAACTACCAAACATAAAAGTGCGTACAGTAATAAGTATGAAAGTAGTGAGCGAGGGATGGCACCCACATACAACCGGTCTGAGTGCAGTACACAAAAGGAAATGACAAGAAATAAGGGAAACTAGTTGAAATTATTACTTCTTCTTTCCACTCTTTGAGCCTCCAGACCTCAAAGTCGGTCCAACCGATTGGTCTCTACTTTTAGTCGCAACTCCACTAGGGCTCTCTTGGGAAGATATAGTAACGACATTTTCCTTCTTCTTCTTCTTCTTCTTCTTCTTCTTCTTTGTGATTGTTGTCTTTCCCTTACGTCCTAAAGCCATTCCCATTTAGCTTGAACCTCAGAGTCTTAAGCCGGAGTCTCGTCAGTCTGCTCTGAATCCTCTTCGCTTGGGAAATAACCGACATCCTTATCTAAGTCTGTGATTGCGTCAATCTTAGTGTCCAAGGACCCTGGGGTCATAACATTAAACAAAGACTGGTCACCCTGGCAAGGAGTATAAGCTGGGGCAGGGGGTGTCGATATCAGAATCGAGTCAGTCATAGTGGCTTCAGTCATCATAGCGGTAAACCCACCAAAAGGAGGCATTGGTGAGATCAGACCTAAGGAAGACAAGCAGTGAGCAAAGTATGTAGTTGTACCGGGAGAAGAGAACAAATAGTCTAGGGTTGTATGAATTGAGCAACCTCAGTTTTACCTGCAGCCGTAAGACTCGCCTCAATATTCCTGCGTGCTTCGACTTCGAACTCATTTGCATTCAGAGGGCTACCATCATCGTCACCTTCACTTTTGTCTTTCTGAGGGTTAGAAAAATCAACAGGAGTTTGCAAACTAGAAGCCTTAGCATCGAAAGCGACCGTATGAGCCTTAACATTTGTATCATGGATGAGTTCTCCTGAACACCCAGCTCTATCTTTGAGAAGGCCCCTTGCCGCTGCCAACTGGACCTTCCCGGCCACCAAAGTTGCACGGGATTCTGGATCTAAGAGGTCCTCGATGAGATCATCTTCACTGCGCCTTCCCTCATTGAACTCGAGAATTCACTCCCAAACAAGAGCCAGAGTGAACTCAAATTTGTCTTCCAGGAAACACAAACCCCCTTTGTTCACGACACTATAAATGTAATAGTCAAAGAAGAGTCGGCTTTTAAACGGGCCTCCTCAAGATCAGCGGTAGCTTTAAGTTGTGCTTCCCCAAGGGCTTGTTGTGCTGTGGAAAGAGTTGTATTTAAGGAAGAAATTCACTAGCGAAGAATGGTGTTCTCTTATTGACGGGCAGCAGAAGTAGTCTTTCCAATGGTTAGCTGAGATTCGGCAAACTCTCGAGCAGTTTAGGCTTCTTGAAGTTGTGTTGTCAACGTACCTTCACTCTGCTTCATAGCAGCGATCTCATCCTTGAGTCGCTTGTTTTCTAACTCTAAGTCCATCAACTTTGTGTCCTTTTGAGAACGAGATGCGGTAGTCCTCTCATGTGACTTGATGATCCTGATCAGCTCAGCCTTACCATTCTCTAGAATAGCAATGCAATCAATATGGATCCCATTAACTCTTGAAATTTCATGGGCAAATGCCCGCCATGCACCCAATTGCTTCTCAGCTTCACCTCTGATTTTTCCGAGTTTTACATCAAACTGACTCTTGGTTGTTTCTAAATGTCTCTGAGCCACGTCAAACTAAGTGGACATGCTACCCTTTAGGTCACCAAATGATTTGAGAATATCTCGTTTGTCCTGAGGGTAAATGTCTAGATTAAAGAACGTTCCTCTTAGGTTCCAGCCTGGAAACTGATCGGCAAGGGCAAAATCAGCAGCACCAGGAATCAAGCAGGGCCTGTTTATGATTGTCTCGAGCTCAGAGGATATGGTAGTGATCGCCGGAGGAACTAGAGCTACCTTCTCAATAGCATGGGAATTTGATGTTGGGAACTCCTTTGACTTGTGTTGTTTCCGCGAGTCACTCTTGCCTTGGCTATCCGCATCCTTCTTCCGTTCGGCTTTTCTTTTCCTTTTCTCTATCGCCTTCCTTTTCTCTTCTTCCTGAGGTTCTTGGTCCTCCCTCCATCTCCTTTGGTCGTTAGCCTTGGGAAGATCAGGAATGGGTCGAGACCGATGGGCAAGTTGTAGATGTTAAGAAGGATCAGGCCAATGGGAGTAGCGCGAAGGACGATATTTGTCAAGAAAGCGTTTTGGGTCTTGGCGGCCCATTACTTCATTAAAGTCATTCATAAATGAAGGCTTCGGCGTTGTCTTCGTACCTAAGAAAAGAGGGGAAATAAAGGCTGAGTATTTGCCTTAAAGCTTGAAATAGGATTAAAGTAACAAAAGGACCAAGCAGTAAGCGGAAACAGAAGTAAACACATATTTGTGTGTGTATAACAACGAATCAGTTTTCGTAGTTTGTTTTACAGTCAACTGAGCGATTAGGAATCTAATTGTATTTTCTGATCTTGCAATTTGAAGTTTGGAAGGTTGAGTAACGATGTCACCATGAATAATATCTTGGGCAGAACTAAGATCACCTAGGTTTGTGAAGATATCTGAAGAACTCTCACCATGAGTCACCTGAACAGTAGGACTCTTGTCAGCCTTACCTACGACATCCTTAGAAGGAAGCTCAGTGTTCCCAATTTGAGTGGCCAACAAGTTAGAAGGATTTGTTGATAGAACCTTTCTTGTATCAATCTGTTCTATCTCCTTTTCAACCTGCTTATTGGTAGCCCCATCCTGTGGAGTTTCGTCCTCCACAATATTGGTTAACTTAGATTTTGGGAGAATTTCACTACTGCCCTCAGTATCCGAGCATTTCTTTAGAGACGCTTTTTTTGTAGGTGATTTAGTTGCAGCTTTTCCTATGGACATCAAGTCTAGGGTAAGGGTACGAGAAGGGTCAAGTAGCTGATATTGACGAAGAAATTTCTCTGTAATTAAAAACTTCTTGTTCCTCTCTTTCTCATTAACATTCCTCAGAGCGTCCAATAAGCCTTCCTCCATGACAAAATCTGGATTAGCAGAAGGTATTTCTTCATGGCAAAAAAAGAACATGAAATTTAATGCTCGAATCCAAAAAGGAATTGAAAATCCTTAAAGCAAGACAATTCTTACCTCCTTCCATCCATCTGCCATAGAATGCATTAAGGCATCGGGCGAAGCAATAATTCTCTTTGAATCCTTTGATAATGTCCGGTAAACCCTTGATGATCCTGGATTGCCTTGCTTCCATAAATAGGATTGCTCCCGAACCCTTTTTGAAAGAATAAAGAAAGCAAATCTCTTGGAAGGAGGGTAAATGTTACTTAACTCTTAGGAAAAGTATGCATAAACCTATCAAAATGGCGTTACCATTCGGGTGTAGTTGCATAGGGGCAATGGCTAAGTGTTTAAGAATCATTTCATGGAAAGGATTAAAGGGTGGAATGGCTCCTGAACTCAGCATCTGGCGGTTAACCGTAACAAACCCTAAGGGTGGAGAATCAGCAAATTCATTTTCTTCTGGAAGCTTGGCATCATCCTTTGAAATATTAAATTTCTCACACAAGTTTTCATAGGCTCGCTGAGAGAGTTTACTTTCTTTCCTTTCATCGGATGATAAAATAATGGGTTTTGGTTCAAGAAATCCAAGGATGGTTCCAGATCCCGGGGTGTTGGCCATGTTGATTGAAGTAGAAGTTCCAACCTGAGTGGGTTCGAATGCTTTCTCAGGATGGTCACGTAATTGTTTTCGAGTTATCATGCTACAGAGATAAGTGTGATACTCCTAGAATAAGAAGTGTTATAAATAGCAACGTGAAAACAGAGTTTGAAATCTATGGCAGATTAATCAATCTTTAGATTTAGTGCAAACCTATAATGGAAAGATTCTTCTATGTAAGAGGTGTATATTCAAACTGAGATAAACCTTGAAAACGCTTCAGCGCAAATATATCATCCAAATACAAGTTTTGAAATGCTATGACAAACAAGCAAAGATCATGGAAAGGATATGCGACATAACTGGTCCGTCGGTACCATTAACATGCCAAAGAGTTACGATATTGGCCAGTGCCTAGGATAAACTGGTTAATACCATTAACTTCTTAGAAGAATAAGACCGACCGGTCGGAATTAAGAATGAACCGACCAGTGCCTTCGCTCTCCCAAGAATTCTTTACCGACTAATATCCAAAGCCAACTACGAAATAAAAGGTAGTGACATACTAAAGTTCATGGTTAAGGGAGTATTCAAGGGGCACAACCGGTCGGTATCACTTCTTATCATACTAGTTAGTATCGAAGTGAAAACCACCGGTTGGCATTACTTAATACCCTATCGACCAGTGTCACAACGATGTCCACCAGCTAGTGTCACATCATTTGTGACCAACCAGTGTTTTTGGAAAAACTCCTGCAACTAACAAAAAAAAACATACATTGTTATTGGAAATGCAAGTATGTTGAATTCAAAACAAGGCTTCATGAAGATCAGTACAGTTAAAATAGCATTGGAGAATTGTGCTTGGCTGCGAAGCGATGCACACGACTATTGTGATGACGAGACTCAGATCAATTTTATGCGAGAAATTGACACAGTAAAATTCAAAGACTAAAAACTCTTAACTCAAGCAAAACAACGTGAAATCTAAAATTGGAATGGAATGCATAGTTAAAACACTTCGGTTAAGGCATTCTATCAAACACCACATAGACATCAAAGTAAAATCAAGATGTTACAAGCCAAATCCCACAGCAAAACCCTCGTTCAAAATCATGGGTTTACAACAATTGTACTCAACCACATTTCAATGCAATTCAATACTAAAACAGTCGTGCCATAAATCAATACTCATCAGACCGTCGCTACAACCCCAGAACAATCACATTCAAACCCAAGAATCGTTGTTCTTGAACAAAAAAGCATAAATTTCAGGATGGATCGATACCCGTAGTCGGTTAAATCAAATTGATTGCGACTGATTTGGATCCCATGAGTGCTAGACGGGTGGGAAGCAAGCGAGATCTCGAGAAGAACAGACAAGGAAGATCTTGAGAATGCAAACCGACTGAGTTGGAGATGAGAAAGGTCTGCCACCATTAAAGAGAGGTATTTGGTCGGTTCAATATTATGAGAAGAATACAGAGAAGAAGCGATCAGGAGCTTCATTTAAATAGACCTTAATGGACCGGTTAGCCCAGTTCACTAAGGGCCACCCAGTCCAACCATATACTACCGACCAGCCTAGTTCACTATGACCGCCCAGTCTTGCATCCTACCCAGCAAACTCGACCATTCAGCCCCATCTGGCAAGATGATTCTTTTACTTGATTCGGTGTCTACAATTTTTATAAATAGAAATTGTAAACCCCAAGGGGCAAATGTTATCCATCAAGAATCGTCTAGAAGATTCGAGGGATTGAATTATAATGGTAAGTCGGATGGTGTAGAATAAAGATCTGGATGGTCGGATAGTGAGGAAGTAACATCGATCACTACTACCTCGAATTAATACACCGGTCAGCCAGTATGGAAGGGTACCGGTCAATACTAAAAGACTTTATCAAGTGTGCACAGGGCGGCACTGAAGGAGATACTGGACGGACTGAGCCCAAACACACTGATCGGTCTGAATTCAAGCATACCGGTCGGATGGTTATAAGAACAGAGCCAGCTCATGTGAAAGGATGGAAAAACTCACCCACCGATCGGCTATAATCCATCCATACTGACCGGTCACCCTTGGAGCATCGCACCTCTCTCAGACATCCAATGCCGGTCGGCCTAGAGACAAGCAACCGACCAGTCATGATGCGGAACCTACGGCAATTCATTCATGCGAGAAAGGGAAAAAAGGCCAAACTAACCGGTCGGTCCTATTTCTGACCGACTGGTCCTTCAGATAGCAAATGACAGATTGGTTCCTGGACGACTATTACCAGGCTGGCCAATGGCAATTCCGTAAATAAGGTCCTACCGACCGGTGACTCTGAAGGATATATCACTCCATTTCTCCACTCCTATAAATAGAGCTCCAAACCCCACTTTAATGGGGGACGAATGCTAGAACCCCAACGGGCTGTTAAACTCAATTCTCAACTTTTACTTAGTGATTTTCTAATCTTTAATCATCTAAAAGCGAAGATCCAACTTGGAATCCATCATGAATAAGCAGGAATCCATCAAAGTCCTTGTGGAAATCTAGATCCTATCTACCATCAGCCATAATTGGAGAGTTTCATCGTCTTTCCTTAATCAAATTCTATGAGAGTGTAATGATGAATGTAATGAGAGGATATATTTTCCTTGTAACTCTAGATGCAATAATGGAATCGCTATTCAAAGTGGATGTAGATCGTACTTGATCGAACCACTATAAAACATTGTGTCTCTTTACTTGCTTTTCTTTGTTGATTGGCTCCACATTTCATATTTCCAATTATTTTGAGAAGTACTTCTAGTACACATGGTGTTTGTGTCAATTTTTGATGCAAACACATATTATGGAGGATATCATGCTAACTAATTGTATAATTGCTTAAATTATTGTGAAATTATCCCCTTGTCTTATATGTATAAGTATTTCCTCCGTCGTATATTGTATATTGTAAACTGTCAAAATTAATATTAATGCTTAAGCTTCATATATCTAGTGGTTGCAGTAAATATAAATCATTTTCAAGTTTCATTTTATGATGTTGCGATTTAATATGCAAAAGCTCAAGTAAAAAAAATCATCTTGAAGTTCGAGGAAGCTATCATTTTGTGACCATTTTGATATTGTTAATATGTATAGTGTCTACAATCAACCATCATTTGGCACAAATTTGTTTTTTTCCATTATATGTTTAGTTATAGTATTTTCCAAGCAGTGGATTTTTGTGCTTCTTTTCAGCTCTTCTCTCTACTCAACCTGATAATCTCTCAAACAATATTCTCCTACCTATTTTTATTCCTTCCATTCTCACATTCTTCCTATTATCCAAAGCAATAATCATACACATGACGCAGCATGAACCTACACAACAATAAAACTGCTATGTCTTCTCTTTTTCAGTTGTGCACTACAATTATTTTTTCCTGCTCATATATTCAATTCACTTGCAGTTCTTTTAGCTAATACAACAGTTTTTTCTCTCCTATTTACAATCTTTAATGCATTTGAGATTTTAGGCATGCCTTTAGAGAATTACATTCTTGGCATTTCCGCCTCAAGTGTGGTACTTTACTCGGCTGCGCTTGGAAAATAAATACCACTGTTTCATGCTGTCTAGCTACATAGTCATATTTACATTAGAAAACTACATAGCGTAAAACAAGATCAAAATATATGAGGAATTTTTTTTATCAACTTACGCGGTGGAACCAAGAATGCATTTAAGTCAATTTAAAAAATATTAGGATTTTAGATATGGATTTGTTTTTTTTTATATTTTAGTTGTTTCAACATTCTCCCATGGTGTATTTTGAAGATGATATGCCATGATATATATATATATATATATAATGTCTTCTCATAGTGCATTTTCAAAAGGAGCGAGAAACATTTATATTCTTGATAGTTTTCTCCTGATGAAATTTTGAGAAAGCCTCAATGTATTTTTGTTTTACAAAAACAAGTATATACCCATATCATTGTTTAAAAATCTGTGTAAAATTGTTATTAGTTTTGAAATGGGGATTAAACTAATAAAATAAATCCAAAACGAAAATGTGTATATAAGGAATTTCACTATGTTAAAATGTTTTTGATAGATTCATACTTTCCAAAAAGAGTGCATATTAATTCGGGAGGAAGAAGAAACTGCTATAATGGTGGATTTTCCTGTAAGTTTGGCCTTCGCAGCAAAATAGATGCACTGTTTCAGTAAAGAGTGGATAGGCCATTGATTTTCTTCATAATTTTAGGTATATTACGTATTTAATAAAATGTTTTATATGGGTTTCAGTTGTTATTGTGATATATAATGCTACAGACTAAAAAAACTCATACTATTTAGCATTTGTAGTCATTGTAATACTATTATCATTATTAGATTGCATTTCAGCTGTCATTGTAACATTTGCAGTGCAATATTTGAAGGGACTCCCCAAGCTGTAGCATCAAGTGCGATTTCAGCATTTGAATTGAAAGCTTCACAAGTTAATAACTAGTTATGCAGGAGTGTCTATTCATTTTCAAATATCATTTGAAAATAGTGAGTAATAATTTTAGGTAAAAATGATAGAAATTGTTTATGTTTATTAGTTGCTAATTTCTTAAAAAATATTTATATTTTTAGGAGCAGACTCAGCTCAAGGAGGTCAAAATTTCAACAAAAGGGAACAAATTCTTGAAAACATAGCAGCATTTTATTGTTTTCTATTTTAGATTCAATATGTTTCTAGAAGTTTTCAAATTTTATATTATGGTGCTTAAAATTTGTGTAAATGATCTTCACATTTTCTCAACTGTGCTTGCTAAAAATATTTGGATCCTTTTGCAGATGAGGCTGTGATGATAAAAGTTGCATCACTTACTAATATAAATTAGAATTTACTCAGAAGAGGAATAAAGGTTATTGCAAATAAATCTTTTCTTTCTTGAGCAATGTGGCTATGGGGTTGTATTTACGGCATCAATTCTCAGTAGATTTGGTAAATTCTTCTGCAAGAAGGAAAGCTTGAAGATGTGGTAGGTTGGAAATATTGTATGCTGTTTTGGAGAAATATGCTATGTTCAAATTAAATCATACTTGAACTGGAAGATTTTTCCACTCCATAATGATTCAAATATCTCGTCTTTTCGTATCATCACTTCTCAAATAATCTAAGTAGAAAAGTTTAATCGTAATTGATATCCTGTAATCAGATATTACTTGTATCCATGTAAATCTAGATTGGGAACCATCTCCATTGGCGATTTGTGTTCTTTGGCGAGTCAAGGCTATTCTTGTTTTCGTATTCTTGTATAATTTCACTATGAAATATACGTTGTCTTTTGTTATTCCATAATTTTTATGAAAATATTGATTATGTATTGAATTTAGCAACTTAATTATGTAATGTGCTTGTATGTTAATTGATATTCTATGTTATTATTTGATTATGAATGGTGTTATTTTTGAGTTCATATTAACTAAGTATCTTAATTAACATTAGTGTCCGTCAGTTGTAAATTAGTATTTTATTGTAGTAACATTTACCGACGGAATAGAAAGGGAATTCGAGCCAGTTTTGCAAATCTGCGTGTAATTTCCAACGGAAATAAAAATAACTGTCACCGATAACCTTGCTAAAATGTTGCATTTGTGACGAATTACCGACAAATATCTAAGGTGAAGCACAAGTTGAAATTATCCATTTCTAATCCCTTGCTGTTTAGCAAGGGATCTCGGACGAAACTTTTTAAAAATATATACTAAAGAAATATATATCCATCGGTAAAATGTTGGTAAAAAATTTAAAAATTAAATTTAAATATATTGACAAATGATGGTAAAGTGTCGGAGAATTGACATTAATTTCCATCGTAAAATTGTCACTAAAATACCAATGTGAAATTTACCCACCAGTGCTATCAGTCACAAATACGTCGCTAATACATGTTTAGCGACGAATTTGTAGCGGATTCGTCTGCTGCAAAATCAGTATTTTCTTGTAGTGACGGTATGGATTTGAAGATCTCGTCATGCTTTACAACTTTTCTTTTGGAATTTCCACGAATTGCTGCATGTATGGAGAAATTAATGAAGATAAAGTTGGGAAATTTTCGACCATCGAAATACCCATGAACTTGCCAGCTTAAATCGAATATTCAGGCCAGAAAACAGCAAATTAAAAAAAACTGAATTTCACCAAAATTTTTGTGGAATTTCAGTTGATCGATATATCATAAGGATAGTTTCTGAGTTGTTTTGTGATTCATCAAATTTTGATTTTTGATTTGAAACTAGGATTTAATCGCCATTAATCTCGATTAGGAATTGATTTCGGGATTAGGACTGAGGAAGTGAATTAGAGGTTGTTGCAAGGGTTTGTCGCAGTTATTTATATTAACAGGTATATGAGTTTAGTTATATAACCCCATTTGGCCCAAATGACTACAAAAGTCCATAAAAAACTCATTTTCAACTCTGAACGAAACTATAATGTTTTATATATTGAAAGTGAGGATTTTTTTTTAATGCAATGGAACAAGCCTCAAGTCCTGATTCCGTTGTATTTAGAAGTTAATTTCCAAGATCATATTGTTTTAATTTTAAATTCTATAAATTGATATCTACGCATTTTGAGATTGCACGATCAAATGACAAGTCCAATCACTACAAAACTTAAAATCTCACAATAATTTAATATTCCACAACCGATGAAACTGGTTTCATTGAATTCTAAGACCGTTTACAAAATGGCTATTTTAACAGTCTAATTAATATATAATATTTTCAAATTTTCATTTATATACTTTTGAATTCAATTCCAAAGTTCACTAACTTCACTTAAGTCTAAATAGAGTTTAAAATAACTTTAGAAATCAATTTCACTTATTTTAACTTTCGATTTTGATTATTTACAAAATTTATTTTGAATTTCAGTTATAAATTAATTAAATCAATTTCATTCAAATACTTCAATATTAAATTTCCAACTTCAATATTTATTAGTATAAATAAACTTATAGTTTCATTGAATCAATATGAGTTATTTTTATCACAATCGGTTTGAATTTATTACTTGTTCAATTTAATTAAATTCACATCATATAACCTATATAATTAAATCATCAAGATTTATTCCTAATTATAATAATAATAATCAAAATATATTATATTTAATAATTTAAGTAGTGGAAAAATATGGGTTGTTTCTCTCTCGTGTTCTCAACACTTTTAATCCTCAAAAATGAGTTATAAGGAAGTTGTCAATTAATATATTTAACAATATAATTTCCTACTTAACTTAGAAAACATTTAATTTACATAGGTAATTTAATATAGGTTTGAAAACTCCAATTTTCCACAAAATTTTCTTAATCTTAAATTTATGAAAAATTTCGGGAAAGTCTCATTTGTATAGCTAGGTCCAAGGAAATAACAATGAATATATAATCACAAATATACATCTCATCTCAGTGAAGAGGCATCCCAAACCATGGGGAAATAATATATAGTACAAAAATACGATAAGTAATCCGAAATACGTACCTTTTATTAGCAATTTCGCTTATTTTTAAGTAAGGAAAAGATAAATTTATGCACAAGCAGCTCAAGAAGTGAGCAAATGCCATCAGTTCCTATGAAAATACTCAACAACAAAATAAGAACATATATACAAAAGAAATAAATCGATATATCTACAATAATCACATATGAAATAGCAAACAGAGCCAAAGGAACAAATGAAAACACCGACTCTGTGGAACATGTGTCCACTCTGTGGAATATGTGTCCACACTGTTCCTACCAACAAATTTGTTAAATTTGCTCCTATGCTTAATTAAAGTAATAATCATCCTTTCAGCAAGCTTTCCCACTCTTTGGAATATGTGTAATTACACACTTGATCTTGGCTAGAACAATTTAACCGGTAGCATTGCACCTTGGATTAGTAGTAGCCTACAAAAACTAAAAAACTAAGAATTTTAGTATTTACTTTCCCACTCTGTGAAATATGCTGGAAAAGTTATTAAAATTGACAGGCATGACAAAGACCACTAATGCACATGGTGTGGTGTACTTTGATGATTTTTCCTGGGATGGGTTCATCAGATAAATGTGAGCAATGAACCAAGGAAAATATATTGAATATGGGAATCTGATTTCACTTTTGGCTAAATTAAATACATTAAATTGTTCAATGATCCCCGCGGTCATTCATTTCTCTCAATAAGAGATTCGCGACACCTTCCTCACCACATGCCTACTTTCCTTCTTCGCTCCTCTTACTTCCCAGTGACCAGCGAAAAACCCTAAACTTTGCTTTATGAAGTTATCCTCTTTGAAAAGAAAATCCGTAAAACCACCCAGCATTGACGCAGCTAACTCCAAAATCACAGGAAGTCGAAGAAGAGCGAAAATGTAAACCAGATGCAGTCGATAGTTTGTTACCTGTTGCAAATCTTAATTGAACAGTCGCGGGGATAGCTCAGTTGGGAGAGCGTCAGACTGAAGATCTGAAGGTCGCGTGTTCGATCCACGCTCACCGCATGTGTTTTTCTCCCTACAGTGGGTGGCATCTCAGAATTTTGCGGCTTAGCCCATCGTAATCTGTCGAATGATTCCATAGGTCTTCCCATATAGATAATTTGTTGCCTTTTCTAATGCAATAAAAGAGGCAACTAATTACTTCATAAAATCTACCAAATTTTTAAAAGATGCAATTAATAAATCTTCAAAAATATGGGAAACCTAAATAATATAGAAGCATCATTAGTGCTCTTCAATATGTCATACTAATATGTACATTTATTTTGATTCGCTGAACTAAGAAAAGATTTACTTATCCACTATGCTTTTTTTGGGCATTATTCAATGCATAACTACAATGAAATTACCAAATAATTTTCTTACAAGTATATACTATAACTCCACAAATTAAAACTGTTTACGATATACCACCTTATCCGTTATGTAACACGTGTAAAATACGCCATATAATATTATACATTAACAACAAATTAAGAAGTTATATTGCAACATTAATTTTAATGTTGTTTTTCATGTCATAAATTGCTAAACCTAATCTTTTAAGTAATTTATGCATGTGTAATTAGAAACCATTTTCTTAACCAATAACTAGATTGGCAAAGTCAAATTTGATTTATAACCACAAAAAAAAATCACTTTTGATTTATTCCTTATTTTTTAATTCTCTTTTACCTTTTAACTATCAATATTATTGCCTCTTTAGATTATTCACACTTATTGATTTTGTTTATAGTAATACATTTAACAAACTTATTTGCTTTCAGTCTTCATGCGCATGGCTACCATATTAAATTTACTTACAATTACATGCTCTTATTTAAAACCTTCACTAATTTATGTGTAATTTTGAGCAACTCAAAGTTCACTTATAGATTTGAAGGTCGCATGTCTGATCCACGCTCACCGCATGTGTTTTCTCCCTTCTGTGGGTAGCGGCTCGGAATTTTGCGGCTTAGCCCATCGTAATCTGTCGAATGATACCATAGGTCTTCCCATATAGATAATTTGTTGCCTTTTCTAACGCAATAAAAGAGGCAACTAATTAATTCATAAAATCTACCAAATTTTTAAAAGATGCAATTAATAAATCTTCAAAAATATGGGAATCCTATAAAATAGGCAATGAATCTGAGTTATGATTCCATATAGACTGAAATATATCCAAGATCTACATAAATATGAAATGTTGTATCACAGAAAACCTAACAACTTAATCCTAAATAATATAGAAGCATCATTAGTGCTCTTCAATATGTCATACTAATCTGTACATTTATTTTGATTCACTGAACTAAGAAAAGATTTACTTATCCACTATGCTTTTTTTTGGGCATTATTCAATGCATAACTACAATGAAATAGCCAAATAATTTTCTTACAAGTATATACTATAACTCCACAAATTAAAACTGTTTACGATATACACCCTTATCCGTTATGTTACAAGTGTAAAATACGCCATATAATATTATACATTAACAACAAATTAAGAAGCTATATTGCAACATTAAATTTAATGTTGTTTTTCATGTCATAAATTGCTAAACCTAACCTTTTAAGTAATTTATGCATGTATAATTAGAAACCATGTTTTAAAACCTAAATTCCCGACTTTTTGTTAACCAATAACTGGATTGGCAAAGTCAAATTTGACTTATAACCACACAAAAAAATCACTTTTGCTTTATTCCTTATTTTTTAATTCTCTTTTAACTTTTAACTATCAATGTTATTGCCTCTTTAGATTATTCACACTTAATGATTTTGTTTACAGTCATACATTTAACAAACTTACTTGCTTTCAGTCTTCATGCGCATGGCTACCATATTAAATTTAATTACAATTATGTACTCTTATTTAAAACCTTCACTAATTTATGTGTAATTTTGAGCAACAAAGTTCACTTATAGAAACTATTCTTAATTACTGTCTCATAAGTTTGTAGTCTAAATTCATATTCACTATATCATATTGTATGGATCGGTAATCAATTCAACCACATGGCCTATATCCTTGTTTTAATTTGTAAATCACACTTAACCATCCATTTTTGACGATACCAAACATACCACTCTTATCCATCTTGCCTGCAACTATTATTTTACATTTATCTAGTGCACAACAACAATGAAATAGTTACAAACCTATCTTACAAATATTAGAGAAATGAATGGTTGATCAGTTCAACCGTTTTTTATTTGTTTTCGTTTCTCGTATCAATACAATCTATTTCTATTGAAATATTTACATGGTATCTGAGCTTTTATGCTTCACAGCAATTTGTCTCCTCTTACAGTTTCAAGAGATCATCAAATCAGATTGCTTTAGATCAGATAAAAGAAATCAACAACTTCTGAATATTAAAACAACATTCAAAATAATAGGAATAATTGAATTCTTTCTCCCATCGGAGTTTAGTTTCATCATTTCGGAGTATAGATATCTTCTCTTCAGATTTGCAATGCCTCGCCAAAGAACTTTTGCAAGTTTCCTATCTTCAACAACAATTCCTTATAGAAACTTCCATGGAAAATCAAAAGTGCGAGTACAGTGATCCAAACAATTCTTTCAAGAAATCAGAATCAAGCCAGGGCCATCCAAAATCATTTTAGAAAACAACTTTCACCAAGAAATGGTTGTTATTAATCTTATTTCTTAAGGAAAACTTTGATATTATAGGCACAGTTGTCTTCCTGATTGCTATTTTGCATTTGAATCCACTTTGTTATCATGGTTGGTGAGGTAGGAAACCGGTAATGTTGGTTCATCTCAATCAACTCAGCCTGATCTCACAACCGAAACTAATAACCTGATCAAAATAGTAATTAGTCCACAGAGTTAACTAATTACTGTACATTTAGAAGAGGACAATTATCTTCTATGGAAATTGCAAGTAGAAACTATCGTTCAAGGGTACGACCTTAATGGTTTCATTCTTGGTATAATGCCAGTTCCTCCAAAGTTTATTATTGACAATGAAAACAAGATAATTAGCAACAATGAATACATAAAGTATTTTAGACAAGATAAAATTGATAAGTTCTTGGCTCCTATCATCCATCAGTTCGAATCTCATTCTTCAAGTTATTGGCTATAATTCAGCACATGAAATATGGTCAACAACTGAAAGAGTTTGTAGCACTCTGTCAGTTGCAATGGAAATGCATTACAAGAGAGAACTATAAAATATCAGAAAAGAAGGCAATAAGAGTCTACTTAGCTGAAATCAAGAAATAGTATAATTTGCTCGATTCTGTCAGACATAAGGTTAGAGAAGATGAACAAGTCTTGATCATCACAAATGGATTAGGACATGAATATGAAGTTGTTCTGGCTATACAGTCATTAAAAAGACATTCGCAAATATGCAGTTCATTCACTCCACATTTCTTGCTCATGAAGTAAGAATTGATCACATGAAGTCAACAAATATCGATATGTTTATCAACTATGGTGCTAATATCAAAAGGAAGAAATGCAAGAAAAAATTCTGCTAATTAGAGAGGTGGTTTTTCTAGTAGGTCCAGAGGAAGGGGTAGATGGAACAATAATTCAAGGCCTAAAAGTCAAATTTGGGAAAAGCTAGGCTATATAGCTACTAATGTTATTTTAGATTTACTCATGGGTACATTCCAAGGAAATTTTTTTGGAAATCAGAGAAGTAACAATGGCAATGTTAATTTCACTCAGGCTAAAGATTATGTAGACCCACACAACAATGCTAAAAATTGTAAACCAAGTGAAGTGGATAAACCAGAACACATTCTTGATGATGATTGGTATCCTAAAATTGGTGCAACTAACCATATCACCAATAATTTGGAGAATTTAAATGTTGGCAACAGAGAATACAAAAACAAATAACTCATATGTGTAGGTAATGGTGACTGTATGAACATTACACACACTAGTAGTGCGCGTATCAAAGGGAAAAAAAATTACATCTTAATAATTTGCTATACCCAGAATTATAAAGAATCCCATTAGCGTGTCTTAATTTTCTAGTGATAATCATGTATTTTTTGAGTTATACCCAAAGTACTACTTAATTGAGACACATTGGCTAAAGAAATTCTCTTACATGGTGAAGCAGATAAAGGGATGTATAAATTAGTTCTTTCATATGCAAGAAATTTGCTAAAACTAATAGTTATTATAATGTTTTTTAAATAAATGATACTAGAAAATGTAAAATTATTTTCGATATGTGGCATAACAAGTTTGGCCATCCTAATGAGAAAACTGTTAGAAAAAATACTCTTAGATAATAGTGTATCCTTTGATAAGTGTGTTTTGCCATATATGTGTATTGTCAGCTTGGTAAGAGTAATAGATTAGCTTTCACTGATTCTTAAAAAGAATACAAACAACCATTGGCAATGGTTGCTTCAGATCTGTAGGTCCATCACCCATCAGTTCTGACTATGGGTATCAATATTATATATCTTTTGTTGACTCATACTCTAAGCACACATGGATTTACCTTTGAAAATTAAAGTCTGATATTAGCAATGTTGTTATACACTTTCTAACTATGGTTGAAAATCAAACAAGCAGTTATATTAAAAAAAACAAACGGATGGTGGTAGTGAATATAAAACCCTTAGTAACTTTTTCACAAATTGGGAATAATTCACAGAGTTATTTGTCCCTACACATCTGGAAAAAAATGGGCTTGTTGAAAGAAAGCATAGACATATAGTGGAGTCTCGTTTAACTCATTAACTCTTGCATCAATGCCATAGAAATTCTGGCCTGGTGCATTTAACACAGTAGTCTACTTAATTAATAGATTGTGAACCTAAGTATTAAATGGTATGTGTCGTATAGAAAAGTTACTTGGAGTTAAGCTAGATTATAAAATGCTTAAAGCCTTTGG
Organism: Allium sativum; assembly: GCA_030737875.1. NCBI lineage: Eukaryota > Viridiplantae > Streptophyta > Magnoliopsida > Asparagales > Amaryllidaceae > Allium > Allium sativum. The sequence goes on from CM060920.1 coordinate 723,305,094, forward strand.
TTGTTTGTGTATTCCCTGCATTAGACCTCATAACCAAAAATAAATTAAATTTTTGATCAAAATCTTGTATATTTATTGGCTATGGTATGAATCAAAAAGGATATAAATGTCTGGTGAAAATGGAAAAATATTTGTTAGTAGGCACGTGTTGTTCAATGAACATGTGTTTCCATTCAAGAGGCCAGACTTAAAAACCACAGGAAAAGTATACAATTCAAAAAAGTCAGTTCCAGGCCTACCATTATACTCTGAAGTCATGAAAAGCATAGAGGTTGAAGGGACCAGTGATTCATCAGAGCCACGACTCATTCTACCACTTGGGTCAGGTCATGGTACCAATAACTCATATAGTCACACGAATCAGACTCCTGGTTCAACACCAATGAATATTAATTAGACCAGTGAAAGAGACACAACACGTACCAGAATATCAAGCAGTATTACTGAGCAAAGACGTGAAGAAGACCCACTTCAAACAAAGTTCCTACCATAAATGAACATCCCATGATAACTAGAGCAACAAGTGGGATAATTAGGCCAAAAATCTACACGGCTATATTAACTACAAGTGAACCTGAAAATTTCATCCAAGCTATCAACAACAGAGAATAGAAGACAACAATGGATGAAGAGTTCACTGCTCTTGTAAAAACTCAAACCTGGGAGTTAGTTCCTCCACGAGGTAATAAAAACATAGTTAGTTGTAGGTGGACCTATAGACTAAAATGGAACCCAGATGGCAGTATAAATAAACATAAGGCTAGACTTGTTGCTAAATTGTACACTCAAGAGTACAAGTTTGATTTTTTGAAAGTTTTTCTCCAATTGTTAAGCCAACTACTATTAGAGTTGTTCTCATTGTCGCTATGCACAAAAACAAGTGTATATGAAAACTAGATGTTAACGATACTGTTGTGAATGGCAGTTTGCAAGAAGAAATTTATATGCATCAACCACAAGGGTATATGGAAGATGAAAATCTTGTTTGCAAACTCAAAAAGGTAATGTATGGGTTTAAACAAGCTTCAAGAGTATGGTTTAATAAATTGAAAGCTACTCTCATTAACAAAGGCTTTCAGTTTACCAAATTAGATAACTCTTAGTTAGTTAACATCACAAAATCATCTTCAATCTATATTCTAATATATGTAGATGACTTTATTATTACGCGAAATGATGAAATTCAGATTAATGAGCTAATCAAGTATCTACATCAACAATTTTCTCTAAGTGATCTTAGTGATTGCATTATTTAATGGGTATAGAAGTGGTTAGGTCTTCTCAACCAGACATGTTCTTAAGTCAAAGGAAATATACTCTAGAACTGTTAGATAAAGACAACATGACTAATGCCAATCCTCAGCCTACCCCAATGATAAGCAGCCAAAGCTTGTCTAAAAACAAGGGAGAACCATACTTATGTTAGGGTATCCTTAGGATCACTACACAATTAGATACTAGAAGAGGGAAGAAGAAACAATAACAAACGAATTCCTCCAAACAAACCTTTATTAATACACTAATTGATTACAAAGAAAGATTTAAAATTGAGAAGATATCTCAAATCCTAACATCTGAAAAGAATAGATCTTTTCTCCTATATACAAATAGTGAACAATGTAATACCTATTTATAATAGGATTAACAAAATATCCTCTTTAAGAAGCCATTGAATGATTCCATAAGTCTTCCCATATAGATAATTTGTTGCCTTTTCTAATGCAATTAAATAGGCAACTAATTGCACCATAAAAATCTACCAAATATTTAAAAGATGTAATTAATCAATCTTCAAAAGTCTAGGAAACCTATAAAATATGCATTGAATTTGAGTCATGATTGCATATAGACTCAAATATATCCAAGATCTACATAAATTTGGAATGTTGTATCACAACAAACCTAACAATCTCCACCTTGATACTATATTCCATATATGTCATCCAAGCTCCACCTAGAACCCCAGCTTCAAAACAGTTTCCAATAATACCATGGCAACAAATATTGTCATTCTAGAAATGAATTACCTTCAAACCACCATATTTTTATGCATGCTCCAAATTAGACATGCATGTTATCAATAAATCATAACTGTTTGTAATACCACAATGGCCTCCGTGTAGGCTTTGCGGCTTTACGTTGTTGGCTCCACCTTGATTTAGATGAACTTGCCTCTCCTAATCCAGTTAGAGAACTCATAACATACTCCACCGTTTTTCCAAGAAATTTATATATGTTATTATTTCCCCGTCTTACGTGCATAAGCTACTTATTACCCCTCCAAACACTTGTGACTTCACCTCTACTCGAATGATTGCAATCTTTTTGTTCTAACCGTCCTATTGAAGCAAGATTCTTCTTAATTTCTGGGATATACCTAACTCCTGCTAGCTTCACCTCCTTTCTATCATTCAACTTCAACTGAACCGAACATATGCCTTAGGCATGCAAATCTCAACCATCGACAGATTCCACTTTATCAGTTTATTCTTCATAATCAATAAATGCTTCCTTTTGATGACATATGTGAAAATAAGCTCTTGAATCAAGTATCTAACCTTTTCTTTCGTCTTCATTAACACATAAAACATTTCCCTCAAGTTCCACTCCAAGATTTACCACATTATCATTATTATTTTGTCCATATGACTCTTCTTCCAATGCCTTCATCTTCTCCTTATCCCTTTTAAGCTTATGACAAAATCTCAGTTGATGACCAGGTTTGTCACAGTAAAACCAAATGTATTCTTTTTTCATGTCTGGTCTATTCGATTGTCGTTCCGTTTTTCGATGATTAACCCTCCTTGCAATAAAAGTCTTTTCAATTGAAGTTTCAAGTTCAGTTGCCTCCTTATCTTTTCCTTCCATAAGGCACTTCCTCCGCATCTCCTCATCAAGCAAGCTACTAACCACTGACCCCATTGAAACAATGCCATATGAATTTGAGTTATTGAATGCAACCACAAGTGTTTCCCAACTCTCCGGCAATGAACTCATCATCATTAAAACTTGTGTCTCGTCGTCCACCTTGAAATTCAAAGCAGCCAATTAATTCAAAATTTCCTAAAATCATTAAGATGCTCTCTAATTGATCCACCTTCTTAAGCTTCAGATTTACCAGTCTTCTCATAAGAAGAGCCTTGTTTGTTGCAGAGTTCATTACATAAACCCTTTCCAATTTTTTCCATATTGCATAAGAAGATGTTTCATTAACAACAATATGAAACATTGAGTTATCCGAAAAAACATCGAGTAGACGCAACAACCTTCTTATCTAAAGTCTTCCAATTTGCTTCAGATAAATTGTTAGGTTTTTTCCCTATTATTTTCTAATGGTTGATTAAAATCATTAAGACAAAGAAAATCTTCCATCTTTGCCTTGCACAATCCCTAATTTCTTCCATTAAGCTTTTCAATAATTATTTTATCCATATTCAAACTCTCATCAAAAAAATTGTGTATAAGGCTCTGATACTAATTGTTATGGTTTCCTTACGATCACTGCACAATTAGATTTTAGAAGAGGGAAGAAGGAAACAGTAAGAAACGAATTCCTCCAAACAAACACTATTAATCCACCAATTGATTACAAAGAAAGACCTAAATTTGAGAAGATATCTCAAATCCTAACATGTAGAGAGAATAGACCTTTTTCTCCCATATACAAATAATGAAAATGTAATGCCTATTTATAATAAGATTGACAAAATATATTTGTTAAGAATCCGTTGAATGATTCCATAAGTCTTTCCATATAGATAATTTGTTGCCTTTTCTAATGCAATAAAAGAGGCAACTAATTACTCTATAAAATCTACCAAATTTTTAAAAGATGCAATTAATCAATCTTCAAAAATCTGGGAAACCTATAAAATAGGCAATGAATTTGAGTCATGATTCCATATAGACTCAAATATGCAATGACCCAGTCTTTACACATATCACTGACACAGATATGAATTGATCGTAAGTATGAATATGATTTAAAATCCAGACTTTAAAATTCCAAAACATGTTAACTTATGTATAATAGCATTTACATATGCATGTATCACAACATTTACTAAACCCATTTTTTTCACATTCATGTATGATAGCATGAATTAGATAGCGTTTGTTTAAATTTATTTTACACATGTATGAGGAATAACACTTATGCATAGCGAAGTTTGAAATGCCATTTTTACAAACATTTTTTTTAAACAGAGTTTAAAACTTTAAATTTTTGGCAAACTCTTGATTTTAAACTTTTAACACTAGAATAAAAACATGCCAAAACTATTTTTTTGTCAAAGCAAGTCCAAGTTCACATATACATCAACACCAAAACATGAAAGTGCCATCCCCATTTGCAAACATGTTTTCATATATATACTCACAATCTACACTACGGATTTGGCTAACAGGTAGGGTCTTAGAGGAAATATTGTTCACATGGCCGAATCAATTTAGATTAATGTATTTTCAGTTTCAGAAATCATTTTCTTTTCCTACATAAGATTTTCTGAAAATACACTTTCTTGTCATCTTTCAAAAGCATGATTCACCTTGTCATAACATGTGCCAAAAGATCTTGCAAATCCTTGTGTATTTAAACCATAGGTATGAAAAAGTCGGTATACCACTTAAGCAGGATCAGTAATATAGATATGCGGAATGTATGTGATAAACTAACTTGTATATTTATTATAGTTATGCAAATAAATATGAGATAGTGAAATATATCACAAGTAAAAAGCAGTAAAGTAAAGTAATAACACCAGGGCTTTTTATACTGGTTCGGAGCACCATCCTACGTCTAGTCCCAGACCTCTCTCTAGATTTTCACTAATCAACCACCTCGCTTCACCCGGAGGAACAGGTTCACAATACACCACTTGATTTCATGGGATATAAGCTTACCCACTTGATTTCACAAGCCACAAGCTTACCCGCTTGATTTCACGGGCCACAAGCTTACCCACCTGATTTGAACGACTACAGGCTTACCGGAATTTCAATACAAAGTAGTTGATGATTGACTATATATTGTGTCTTCAATACACGGACTAGTAACTTGTAGTACACCCTTCCTATAATCTTATCCTCGAGTATATACTTTGAATGTGTAGATTTAAGGAAGTAGAATGCTTGTTGAATCAAATGATATTAAATTGATTCAAGGATTCAACAAGTATTTGAAATTTGGAGAGCTTTGGTTTTGCAAAGAATATGAAAATGCAATTCAGAAATTAGAGAGAATATAGAATAATTTCGTGATTGTAAAACAAGTTTGAAGTTGTTTATATAATAGTAGAAAGGTGTAATTCTTCATGAAGAGTTTCTATAAAAAGTTATGTCCATTTCCTTTGATTATTGAATAGAAATCTGATCTTCACAAATAGAACCAAACTTTCAGAAAAAGCTTGCTGTTTGAAAACGGTAGACAGGTCAAAAATCACCAGTCGACTGGTTGAATTTAAAAAACCTAGAAAAATAGCCGTTATGTACAAAAATACACAGACCGGTCGACTGGTCCATATTCACCGGTCGACTGGTTCAGGTGAGAAAAGTTTTGTTTCAAAAACAGAAACATGAACGGTCGACTGTTGGTATTTTGGGCGGTCGACCGTTTTATTGCTGTGGATCGGAGGACCTCGGTCCACAATCTAGATCACTCTGCACTCTTTCCCAGTCAGAGCCAGGACCGTTTGGGATTTTTCTATGACTTTTCAATTCCTTTAATATACCGATTTCAGCAATGAAGATATGATATTATTTTGTGCATTCGTGTTATACTTTGAGGATAGATTTAAACATATTTCTAACACGACTCAAAGTAAAAAACCTTATCTCTATGAAATGATCTTCATTGCACCTTTATATGTTGGCATCGATCAAAATATTGTCTCAACAAGATACACCTACACTAGTTAACACATAGATTTTTCAAAATTTTCCATGTCCATTTCATCACATGCCAAGATCATCTTAGTACAAAGATTTCAGATTTTGTATCGCCTTGGAAGCCAAGGTAGAATTTTATATATCTTTATGTTAAATCAGATTTGTCATGTGAAAATTTTGGTTTAGAAACCCAATGAAAACTGAGTATGTATGGTACAAAAATGGATGCTATAATTTGTTTAAACCAAGGAAGATTTAGTGAAGAACATGGATGGTACAATGGCATTTAAGGTGATATTTCATAGTAAACCAATAGGAGGAAAGAAGTCATGTGCAGGAGATTTTCAAGGTGAATAACGGCTGATATAAGCCATGTGAATTTGGGTAGTAGTGTTTTGATTTGGAAGAAGAAAAAGATTGTTAAATATGTCAATCATTTGTCACAACAAAATCTAAAAAAAAACTGATCTTGTGTTTTTTCTTAATGCACTCATATTTTATTACTTTTCTACTACTATAAATAAGACCTGAGCTTACACAATTTTCCTCACCACACAAGCACTTGAGTAGAATCAATAAGAAGAAGAGAAAATACTGAGAGTTGAAAGCTTTCCTGGTGAGTAAACTGCTTTTAAATTCTGTTTTAAGGTTCCTGCAGTTTTCTGATTGAACTGTCAGTTTATGGTATGTTCCTTGTTGAGTGCAAACTTTGTTTGAACATCCTACTTTGCCTAATCAAAGAACTAGTGGTAGGCACTTGTAATTTATTAAGTATCATTGGTTTAGGAATTTCTACTGCCAGGATATTAAGTCCTGTTGTTTTGTTCCAGCCCTAAATAGCTTAACTAATGATCCTTGATCAATAAATCTATATTAGTAGATTATGAATAGGATGCCATGCTAGTTGTAAACCCTCTACATAATCCCTTAGGAGTTTAGAAATAAAACAACTTGTTCAAAGACCATACAGAACATGAAACAGAAAAAAACAGTACCCCTCTGTAACCACAAAAGCAAAGTGGATTTTCAAACCTCTTGAGAACTTGTTTTGAGTTTATAAATGTAATGGTGGATCAAAATTAGGATTTTTAAAAGAAAAATCATGATTTTTAACTACTTAAATCGTGAGATATCCTATGATGATGAGAATTTGAACATTTGTCAAATTCCGACCATCCAGGCCACCGTGCGCCATACGGTTGAAGGTGGAGTTTCATCTAGGGTCGGAGTTCATAGGAAAAATGTTAAGGGATTTTTCGAGTGAAGGGATTTTGAAAACAAAGAGAAAATTAGGTTTAAAATGGTTTTTGGGTTCGGTTTCTTTTCGTCGGAACTGCACTTCATCGGAGGAGCTAGGGGGGTGCGGTCTGGGGGGGATGGTGGCGTTTGGGGGTCAGGCTGACGTGGCCAGAAGGTGGCGGTAGCGCATGGTTGAAGTGAGGCGTGGTGGTCATTTTCTTGGATGGTGTATTTTCTGGTAGAAAGGGATGGCACGGCAAAAAAACTGTAGCAGTAAGGGGGAGGTGATCGCAAGGTGGCGACGTGATCAGAGGGTGAAGGGTGATCTGTGTGGATGATCAGTAGTGGTGGATGGGGCCTCACATGGTCGTGCATGTGCACATCCATGGAAGAAGGAGGAAGAAGAAGGGGAAGTGATGTCGGGGTTTTTGAGTGATCGAGCAAGGAAATGCCGTGGTCTGGAGGTGGTACTTCAGGAGCCTGGCACTTTGGCAAAATCAAAAGTGGTACTTTGCAGAAATCATGAGAACCCGGCCTCATTTCATGAGCGCACACTGATAATTTGAAATGGTACTTTAACCAAAAGTGGTACTTTGGTATTTTAACTTTAAAATAAGGGATTTTGAATATATTTTAAATTTGAAACTAGTTTTAAATTAAATAATAGATTAAATAAAAAGGGAAAATAAATAGTAAAATAAAAATAGAATTTTTAATAGCAAAAGAAAGAAAAAGAAGTGAATCAGGATCAAGTGCAGATTTTGTCAAAATTTGAAATTTAAGTGTTGAAGTTGTAATTTAAATTTAAATTATAAATTTAATTTATAATCAGAATTAGAGCAATTTTCTAATGATAAATATTTAAAACTGTAAAGTCAAAGAAAGGAAAACTGTATGCTACCCATATGCTAGAATTGTCTGTTAACTGAATTTTCTAATGCAAGAAAATGGTTATATATTGTTCTGTATTATATAAGAAATGTATTTTTTTTCTTAATCATGTTTGGAAAATTTAAAGAGAAATTTTATTGGTATATAGAAAGAAGAAGCAGATCAAGTATGAGGAATAAAAAGGAAATTTGTCAAAAACAATATAAAGGGTAAAAACTAAAATATAAATGGTAAATTTTAAATTTAATTCATTTATGAATAATCAGATTAAGAAATAATTATGAGTAAGAAATTTCTAATAGAATAATGTAAGTATTTATTTTTAAAATTGACAAACCAAATGGAAAGAAAAACCGTGTGCGACGCGGACACCGAAATTGTCCATTTTTAAAGAGATGATCAAAATACCCAGATATAAGCAAGATGATCATATACTGTTTAGTTTGACTGTAAATATGTAGGTAAATTAGATTATAATCATGTTAGATTAATAATTTAAAAAAGAAATGTTTCACTAATTATTTCAAAGAGACCGAAATAAATATTTCACTTTGATTTGATTATATGCCGCGCGTCAGAGATTTTAAAATTGAAGACGGCAATATACAAGGGCTATTCTTGAATAGTGCCTTCGGTTTGTCCAAACCCAGGACAACTTGTATGGACGAAAGCCTGACAAAGTAATTCTAACTGATCACATACGTTGATCTCTTCAAACGTAGTTATACGGTGGTAGAGGAATTCGTTTCTCTCGCTGTATACCTATAATATATTTTTGGGGAAGTCAATTAGTGGTTGGCAAGATTTGACGATGTGGCATTCAAAGAAAATAAACAGTGATGATGAAAAGGTAAGTCTAGCCTCAAGCCTCACACCCAGGAAATGACAAAAAATCGGGCAGGCAACATGGCTATGTGGGTCGCTCCCATTAGGGTGTATAATCACCTATCTAGATAAATTCCTTTTATTTCCTTAATTTATTTCGATGTTGTCCCTTTTCGGGAAAAGATGGTTTGAGCCCAACCGTTGGTGATATACATTCGATACACTCAAGAGAAATGAGTGGTCGATCATGTGTGGGTCGGGTTGCAAGACATTCTTGTTGAACCCAGGTGTATTCGCCTCTAGAGATACATCATCGGAAGGTGGTCCCATACTTTGTCATAGTTGGAATTCCAATTTCCATAAGTGCCAAGCGGTTTTTATTTGTATACTATATAGGAGAATGTGAGATGCAAGCATTCTTCTAGATTCTAAATTATTTGTGAAAACCTAGACACTACGATAATATTGTTTTAAGTATACAAATTGTTTTATTCTCATAAGGTAAAAACCCGTTTCGTATTCACGACGTGGTCTTGTGAGATATTTTTATTTCTTTAATCTGTTTTAAAACTGTTTACTCATACCAGTCCCCTGAATGACTCGGAGTTTATTTTTCTGTGTTTCCCTTAAACTCTTGGGTATTCATAACACTTGTTATGAATAAACAAGTGAATCCGAATTGGATAAAACTTGGAAAGCTGGGATGAAACTTTCTGTATGCTGGTCTACTTATCTTATCTACTGTATAATTAAGTCTGCAAGTTAGTCGTCAATGATATGTGAAATTAAGAATGTACTATGAATGGCTTGTATCACTAGATCTATGATGCTCTGATCCGTGTAATATTATGAAGTATCATCTTTTGTAAAAATTCCGCTGTGAGATTTGGATGTTTTCTGTGATTTTATCTTCTATCTGTTCTTATTCTTATTAATGACACTACTTCCAATGTGTTTGAAAGTTGGGTCGTTACAGTTGGTATCAGAGCTTAGGTTACTAATTACCTAGGCTTTGGGTGAGTGTGAGAGAGCGTATTTTTGAAAATTTAAAATAAATCAATTTGGTTGGTATACCTAAGTTAGTTATATCCAATCAAGTCTGTAATGACGACCTGTTATATTCAGGTGATTAAAATGAGTAGTCGAGGACGAAGAGGTCAAGCTAGTGGAATTTCCATTACTACTGGTCGTAATACCGGATCCCAGGATCAAGGGGAGACCGTGGAGGAAGTTGTACCAGTCCAGCAAGATAAAAGCTTTGCAACTATTTGTAAGGAGTATACGACTCTGGGGGGAAAAGTTTTCAAAGGGACGAAGTCTTTCATTGAAGTCCAAGCATGGTTGAGGTCTAATGAGAAGATTTTCAAAGGACTGAAATTGAATGATGAGCAGAAACGTCTCTTAGCTTCGTGGCAACTTCAAGAAGCTGCTGCTATTTGGTGGGATGCTCAGACCACAAATGTTCTCGAGGAAGACTTCACTTGGGAAAAATTCAAGGAAGCTTACAATTTCTTCCTGCCGCAGGAAAGACTAGAATGTATCGGGATTTCATCGATCTCAAGCAAGGGAACATGAAAATAGCTGAATATGAGAACAACTTTAATTCACTTTCTTGTTTCGAGCCAGAACTGATCAACACCCTACTCAAGAAGAATGAAATGTTCATAGCAGGATTGAAGGATAGCCTGCAAATTCAAATGATTGGACATCTCAAGATTCCATTTGCCGATCTGGTGGATATGGCAGTTCGTTATGAGGCACTAGAGGGAAAGAAGCCAGTTGCAAAACAGCAGACAGGAAAACCCAATGGCGAGAATTCCAACAAAAGGAAATTTAATCCAAACTGGAACAACAAGGGAATACCAAAGATGGGGGAGAAGGCCAAAGAGCGTAATAAAGATACACAATGCCATAACTGCAAGGAGAAAGGACACATTGCTAGGTTTTGTACGAAGCCAGCAAGGGAAAAGCCACAACAAACTCAACAGCCGGAGCAACCTCAACCAAAGGGAACAAGTGATGCTATTCCCCAAAAGCTTTATGCTATAACTGTCATCAGCCTGGGCACTTGGTTAAAGACTGTCCACTTATGAAAAAGGCACAGCAACCAAAGGTCTATGCTTTAATGGATAAGTCATCAACTTCTGAGAATGTGAAAATGGAAGGAGCTTCAGAAGGTACCTTACTCTTTTTAGATAAAAGGAGTAAATTAACCAGGGTCAGCCTTAAGATAAATTAAATATGGTTGAAATAAATTGGAATAATATCCAATCATATTGATACCAAAAATCGGGTTAGAATTTTAAATTGTATTAAAATTTGGATTCCTGTAATTAAGTCTAGACTTAAGTATTAATTGGATATGAACTCAAGGAAAGTGAACTGGTCAATTTGTGAAATTAAACCATATTTGTAAGTCCCGAAATGGAGATAATTAACTAAGTGAATGAAGATTGTGGGTAATACTTAACGGAGTTAAGTAAATTGATTGATGAGTTAAAAAGGGAATTTGGACAGATACATATGCTTGAGCAAGATTGAATAAGACTTGAGATCTATTTCAAGGAAATGTTTTCCAACCGTAGTAACAGATATATCCAAATATGGGAATAGCTGTTATAAATAAAATATTTATTGATGTGTTTCGATAACTCTAATCTATTCTTTACAAATTTCGAGGACGAAATTTTTATAAGGGGGGTAGATTGTAATGACCCGGTCTTTACACATATCACTGACACAGATATGAATTGATCGTAAGTAAGAATACGATTTAAAATCCAGACTTTAAAATTCCAAAAACATGTTAATTTATGTATAATAACATTTACATATGCATGTATCACAGCATTTACTAAACCCCATTTTTTCACATTCATGAATGAGCATGAACTAGATAGCGTTTGTTCAAATTTATTTTACACATGTATGAGGAATAACACTTATGCATAGCGAAGTTTGAAATGCCATTTTTACAAACACTTTGTTTTTTTTCAAAAGAGTTTAAAACTTTAAATTTTTTGCAAACTCTTGATTTTAAACTTTTAACATTAGAATAAAAACATGCCAAAACCATTTTTTTTGTCAAAGCAAGTTCAAGTTCACATATACATCAACACCAAAACATGAAAGTTCCATCCCCATTTGCAAACATGTTTTCATATATATACTCACAATCTATACTAGGGATTTGCTAGCAAGTAGGGTCTTAGAGGAAATATTTTTCACATGGCCGAATCAATTTAGATCAATGTATTTTCAGTTTCAGAAATCATTTTCTTTTCCTATATAAGATTTTCTGAAAATACACTTTCTTGTCATCTTTCAAAAGCATGATTCACCTTGTCATAACATGTGACAAAAGATCTTGCAAATCCTTGTGTATTTATACCATAGATACACCTACACTAGATCCTTTCTAACACATAGATTTTTCAAGATTTTCCATGTCCATTTCATCACATGCCAAGATCATCTTGATACAAAGATTTTAGATTTTGTATCGCCTTGGAAGCCAAGGTAGAATTTTATATATCTTTATGTTAAATCAGATTTGTCATGTGAAAATTTTGGTTTAGAAACCCAATGAAAACTGAGTATGTATGGTACAAAAATGGATGCTATAATTTGTTTAAACCAAGGAAGATTTAGTGAAGAACATGGATGATACAATGGCATTTAAGGGATATTTCATAGTAAACCAATAGGAGGAAAGAAGGTCATGTGCAGGAGATTTTCAAGGTGAATAATGGCTGATATAAGCCATGTGAATTTGGGTAGTAGTGTTTCGATTTGGAAGAAGAAAAAGATTTTTAAAGATGTCAATCATTTGTCACAACAAAATCTGAAAAAAAAAAACTGATTTTGTGTTTTTTTAATGCACTCATATTTTATTATTTTTCTACTACTATAAATAAGGACTGAGCTTACACACTTTTCCTCACCGCACAAGCACTTGAGTAGAATCAACAAGAAGAAGAGAAAATACTGAGAGTTGAAAGCTTTCCTGGTGAGTAAACTACTTTTAAATTCTGTTTTAAGATTCCTGCATTTTTCTGTTTGAACTATCATAGTTGAACTGTCAGTTTATGGTATGTTCCTTGTTGAGTGCAACTTTACTTGAACATCCTACTTTGCCTAATTAAAGAACTAGTGGTAGGCACTTGTAATTTATTAAGTATCGTTGGTTTAGGAATTTCTACTGGCAGGATATTAAGTCTATTGTTTTGTTCCAGCCCTAAATAGCTTAACTAATGATCCTTGATCAGTAAATCTATATTAGAAGATTATGAATAGGATGCCATGCTAGTTGTAAACCCTCTACATAATCCCATAGGAGTTTAGAAATAAAACAACTTGTTCAAAGACCATATAGAACATGAAACAGAAAAAACAGTACCCCTCTGTAATCACAAAAGCAAAGTGGATTTTCAAACCTCTTGAAAACTTGTTTTGAGTTTATAAATGTAATGGTGGATCGAAATTAGGATTTTTAAAAGAAAAATCTTGATTTTTAATTACTTAAATCGTGAGATATCCTGTGATGATCAGAATTTTAACATTTGTCAAATTCCGACCATCCAGGCCACCGTGCGCCGTACGGTTGAAGGTGGAGTTTCATATAGGGTCGGAGTTCATAGGAAAAATGCTAAGGGATTTTTAAGTGAAGGGATTTTGAAAACAAAGAGAAAATAAGGTTTAAAATGGTTTTTGGGTTCGGTTTCTTTTCGTCGGAACTGCACTTTATCAGAGGAGCTAGGGGGTGCAGTCCGGGGGGGATGGTGGCGTCTGGGGGTCGGCTGACGTGGCCAGAGGGTGGCGGTAGCGCATGGTTGAAGTGAGGCGTGGTGGTCATTTTCTTGGATGGTGTATTTTCTGGTAGAAAGGGATGGCACGGCAAAAACACTGTAGCAGTAAGGGGGAGGTGATCGCAAGGTGGCGACGTGATCAGGGGGTGAAGGGTGATCAGTGTGGATGATCAGTAGTGGTGGATGGGGCCTCACGTGGTTGTGCATGTGCACGACCATGGAAGAAGGAGGAAGAAGAAGGAGGAAGAAGAAGATGGAGAAGTGGTGTCGGGGTTTTTGATTGATCGGGCAAGGAAATGCCGTGGTCTGGAGGTGGCACTTCAGGAGCCTGGCACTTTGGCAGAATCAAAAGTGGTACACTGATTTGCAGAAATCATGAGAACCCGGCCTGATTTCATGAGCGCACACTGATAACTTGAAATGGTACTTTGACCAAAAGTGGTACTTTGGTATTTTAACTTTAAAATAAGGGATTTTGAATATATTTTAAATTTGAAACTAGTTTTAAATTAAATAATAGATTAAATAAAAAGGGAAAATAAATAGTAAAATAAAAATAGAATTTTTAATAGCAAAAGAAGGAAAAAGAAGTGAATCAGGATCAAGTGCAGATTTTGTCAAAATTTGAAATTTAAGTGTTGAAGTTGTAATTTAAATTTAAATTATAAATTTAATTTATAATCAGAATTAGAGCAATTTTCTAATGATAAATATTTAAAATAGTAAAGTCAAAGAAAGGAAAACCGTATGCTACCCATACGCTAGAATTATCTGTTAACTGAATTTTCTTATTCAAGAAAATGGTTATATATTGTTCTGTATTATATAAGAACTGTATTTTTTTTCTTAATCATGTTTGGAAAATTTAAAGAGAAATTTTATTGGTATATAGAAAGAAGAAGCAGATCAAGTATGAGGAATGAAAAGGAAATTTGTCAAAAACAATATAAAGAGTAAAAACTGAAATATAAATGGTAAATTTTAAATTTAATTCATTTATGAATAATCAGATTAAGAAATAATTATGAGTAAGAAATTTCTAATAGAATAATGTAAGTATTTATTTTTAAAATTGACAAACCAAATGGAAAGAAAAACCGTGTGCAACGCGCACACTAAAATTGTCCATTTTTAAAGAGATGATTAAAATACCCAGATATAAGCAAGATGATCATATACTGTTTAGTTTGACTGTAATTATGTATGTAAATTAGATTATAATCATGTTAGATTAATAATTTAAAAAGGAAACGTTTCGCTAATCATTTTAAAGAGACCGAATAAATATTTCACTTTGATTTGATTATACGTCGCGCGTCAGAGATTTTTAAATTGAAGACGGCGATATACAAGAGCTATTCTTGAATAATGCCTTCGGTTTGTCCAATCTTAGAACAACTTGTATGGACGAATGTCTGACAAAGTAATTCTAACTGATCATGTACGTTGTTCTCTTCAAACGTAATTATACAGTGGCAGAGGAATTCGTTTCTCTCGCTGTATACCTATAATATATTTTTGGGGAAATCAATTAGTGGTTGGCGAATTTTGATGATGTGGCATTCAAAGAAAATAAACAGTGATGATGAAAAGGTAAGTCTAGCCTCAAGCCTCACACCCAGGAAATGACAAAAAATCGGGCAGGCAACATGGTTATGTGGGTCGCTCCCATTAGGGTGTATAATCACATATCTAGAGAAATTCCTTTTATTTCCTTAATCTATTTCGATGCTGTCCCTTTTCGGGAAACAGTGGTTTGAGCCCAACCATTGGTGATATACATTCGATACACTCAAGAGAAATGAGTGGTCAATCATATGTGGGCCGGGTTGCAAGACATTCTTGTTGAACCCAGGTGTATTCGCCTCTAGAGATACATCATCGGAAGGTGGTCCCATATTTTGTCATAGTTGGAATTCCAATTTCCATAAGCGCCAAACGGTTTTTATTTGTATACTATATAGGAGAATGTGAGATGCAAGCATTCTTCTAGATTCTAAATTATTTGTGAAAACCTAGACACTACGATAATATCTGTTTTAAGTATACAAAGTGTTTTATTCTCATAACGTAAAAACCCGTTCCGTATTCACGGCGTGGTCTTATGAGATATTTTTATTTCTTTAATCTATTTTAAAACTGTTTACTCATACCAGTCTCCTGACTGACCCGGAGTTTATTTTTCTGTGATTCCCTTAAACTCTTAGGTATTCATAACACTTGTTATGGATAGATAAGTGAATCAGGAATGGATAAAACTTGGAAAGCTGGGATGGAACTTTTTGTATGCCGGTCTACTTATCTTATCTACTGTATAACTAAGTCTGCAAGTTAATCGTCAATGATATGTAAAAATAAGAATGTACTATGAATGGCTTGTATCACTAGATCTATGATGCTCTGATGTAATATGTATTGCTTTGTAATATTATGAAGTATCATCTTTTGTAAAAATTCCGCTGTGAGATTCAGATGTTTTCTATGATTTTATCTTCTATCTGTTCTTATTCTTATTAATGACACTACTTCCAATGTGTTCGAAAGTTGGGTCATTACAGTTGGTATCAGAGCTTAGGTTACAGATAACCTAGGCTTTGGGTGAGTGTGAGAGAGCGTATTTTTGAAAATTTAAAATAAATCAACTTGGATGGTATACCTAAGTTAGTTATATCCAATCAAGTCTGGAATGATGACCTGTTATACTCAGTTGATTAAAATGAGTAGCCGGTGACGAAGAGGTCGAGCTAGTGGAATTTCCACTACTACTGGTCGTAATACTGGATCGCAGGATCAAGGGGAGACCGTGGAGGAAATAGAGCTATCTCCTGCACAAATATAGCAAAATAGTTAAAAAGTTATCTTACAAATACTGTAACAACCAAAAATTAAAATAGTTTTATAGTCTGTGATATTATTCGTTATGTTTTTTGTTTAATTCATACTGTAAAATATTAAAGCAGTCACAACAAATTAAGAATCTAATATTGCATTAATAATTTTAATAACTTATTGCATTGTGCTCTGTGTCATAAATTACTACCGTAAACATGATCTTTAAGTTTTTATGTGCATTTCGATAGAATAATTAGTAATAACACGTTGTAAAACTAAAATTCCACTCCTTTTTAAACCACAAATGACCGAGACAACGCTGAATTCCATCCATGACAAAAATTGTTTGAGCTATTTAGTGTGATATTTATATTTCTTGGATTGATTGGCAAGAACTCAACTACTAATTTACACAGCTATATCTTATGTTTGAATTGCTACTGCTCATCATCATCATCATGTAAAAGGTAATTTTTCATCTTAGATCATATTTATGTAGTCCTGGTAACACTAACTACTTCAGCTATTTGAACTTAGCTAGCAACAAACTAAGTGGAAAATTTCCTTCATCGGTTGCAACGTTAAATTTGCTCCTATGCTTGATTAAAGTAACAGTCATCTTTCCAGCAAGCTTTCCCACTCTGTGGAATATGTGTAATTACACACTTGATCTTGGCTAGAACAATTTAACCGGTAGCATTGTAGCCTACAAAAACTAAAATCTAAGAATATTAGTAGTAGCTTCCCCACTCTGTAAAATATGCCTGAAAGGTTAAGCGATGAACGAAGGAAAATATATGGAATATGGGAATCTGCTTTCACTTTTGGCTAAACGAGATACATTAAATTGTTCAAGGAACCCCACGGTCGTTCATTGCTCTCAATAAGAAATTCGCGGCACCTTCCTCACCACACGCCTGCTTTCCTTCTCCGCTCCTCTTACTTCCCAGCGACCAGCAAAAAAACCCTAAACTTTGCTTTACGAAATTGTCCTCTTTGGAAAGAAAATCCCTAAAACCACCCACCATCGACGCAGTTAAACTCCAAAATCAGAGGAAGCCGAAGAAGAGCAAAAATGTAGACCAAATGCAGTCGACAGTTTGCTAACTGTTGCAAATCTTTATTGATCAGGCGCGGGGATAGCTCAGTTGGGAGAGCGTCAGACTGAAGATCTGAAGGTCGCGTGTTCGATCCACGCTCACCGCATTTTTTTTTCCCCTCCTGTGCGCGGCGGCTCGGAATTCTGCGGTTTACACCACCCTTGCGTTGGTATCTTCTTTTACCTCTTTATCTTCTAACCTGCTGTGATTATCACTTTGCTTTTCCTCTCCCGATTGCTCCTACTATTTCTTCCACCCTTTGTACGATTTAATCTGGCTGCTTATAAGAAGTGAGATTTTGACTAATAGGTTAGCTGATTTCAGCGCTTAATTTTTTTTTACCCAAATTCAGCGATTTATGACTGGATGTATTTGCTGCGTTCGATTTGATTTTCATACCTCTTCATCTGTGACACCATGACCTCTTCAGCAGATGTGTGTGCCCGATTCATTTTATGGCATCTACAAATCTACAGCAATTCATAATTTTCTGCAAGCCTATTTATTTTATGTATCATCGATATAAATCTGCATAATTGGCCCTATTCTTTTTTACGTTACAATGCAACTAATGAGTGGGTCGGCTGTTATGAAGCTTTGTACCAATGTTATGCAGTTTTCTGTACTGCTGTCAATAACTCAAGTATTTATTAATGATGAAATTTCAGGTTAATGCAATGGAGATTTGGTGTAGCGAGCTATTTAAAAGAATCAGAACTCTTTCAGTAGGTGTTGTTTGAAGGAAAAAAAAGAAGGTATTGCCATGGTTTCTTCAAACTCATGTTTTATCGTATTCCTTTCTGTTACCGTTCCCATGCTAAAATAGTCTGCAGGTTGGATGGCTAAGGTGTTTTTGATAGATTTTGATACCTAATGTATTTCATTTCAGTTGCATGGATTGTTTTCTGTAGAATTTCTCCATTTTTTCTTTTTAAATCCTTGGGCATTGCATATCTATACAACAGAATTCCTTGGAGATAACGGAAAAGATTAAAGAAGGGTCTGGATTTAATCTGGATAAAGACTTCATATGGCCTGCACTGGTCCACATGCAAATAAAACTTGCGCCGTCCACTTTGCTAGCATACGAAAAACGTTGTTCGCCCACGTCTCTGCATATCCACTATCTGTCCAAACTTGCCCTTCTGACTTTTACTTTTCAACTGGTGAGTGGTCCGTGCGCACGTGGAAAATGCTATACTTATTAAATATGATTTACCATATGTCAGTACATATTTGAATTTTGTCCATATGTATTAGTTAGAAATTTCAAATTATATATGTATATATTTATTTATCGACTAGACCGACTAGTCTACGATTAGTCTACGACTAGTCCACTAGTCGACTAATTAGACCTTTATCGACTCGACTCGACTTACCGCCGTGATAACCATGGTAAAAACAGTCTAGACTTATTAATAATTGGTTTGTATAGTTAACAATTCTGCTGTGATGCAACTTTCCTGAAGCATAAACAGCATAACACCATTGACGCAAGCTAAGTTGAATATGAAAGTAAATGAAAATCAACAACTATTACGGGACAAAAGCAGACGGTAGCTTACACAAACACAATATAATATCAAAGTAATTTGAATGATTGGAAGAAAGTTATCATTCAGTTCATGACTAATGCTCCCGGCGATTGTACGATAGGTAGGTATTTTTGTATGGTTAGATAGTATAGCGTAAGTCATAGTGGTGCAACAATTATCCGAATATTGGCAAAAACGTAACCGTTCAAAAGAGCACTACCCTGTTCTAGGATAGTTTTAACTAATTAATTTAGCTGAATATGTCACATGCCGGATTGTAACATAAAATAGATGCAACATCAATTCGTTGACCATGCATACAAAATGCAATGCTAGTTATGGGAAGGAAACCAAGCTATAGAAAGTTAAGCAAAATCGGTAATTGACGATTTTTTGAGAAAAAATATTATTATTCAAAGTATACGAGGGAGAGTTTACATTAGAAAGGATAATAATACTGTCAAACAGAGCATGTATCAGCCACGGTAAATCAATTCAAAAAGGAACGGTGTTTGCATCGTTTGAAAAATGTTCTCAGCCATACCTTTCGCTAAGATCGAAAGGTTTAAATCAGGAAAAGGTAGGATAAAAGGGAGATTAAGGGACATGATTTAATTTTATTATACGTTTGTGCATTTATGTGTGCATACATACACACCGATAATAGCGATAAGAAACAGAGTGAAAAAGTATAAACTTTTTAAAATATACAAAACATAGAAGTTCATTTCAATCAATACATCTTTTAACCCATGGTATCGGTCTTGAATTTATTAAATACACTTTTTTGTCAACTGACCTTACTAAGAGGAAAATAGGTAGTAAGAGATCAAATGTTCAAACATCTAATAACTTATTGAAGCATAAACATAGAAGTTTCTAACCCTTTTTTGTCAAGCAAAAACGATATTAGCTTGAAAAGAGGATATTATTTGATATTTAAACTTTCAACAAATTTTAGTAAGCTTCAAAAAGCATGACAATGCTTGAGATATAATGAATTGATGTTGTAATCATTTATTGTTTTTGTACACCAATAAAGTGGCATCCTTCCTTGAATAAAAAGGAATTACATCTGCGTATTCATGGAAGGAAGATATACAAAATCCGTTGAAAATATATAAATTTCATCATATAAACACACAATACATCTCAACGAACATAATGTATGTGCATGCTCAGATTGGAATGCATCTAATGAAAACTGGATTAATTCAATAATGTGCTTGAGTAGCATTACTACATACCATATGAAGTATGACACAATAGAATGTCAATTAGAAAGAAAACAATTATCATAGACAAAATTATAATTCTAAAATAGAGAAAAAAAAAAGAACAAACACTACAAGAGAAAGGGCTGATTTCTGACGTCAACTAGCGACGCCATTATGACCCATCGTCGGTACGGCGTCGTTAAATTTATTTGCATCAGTAAGGCGTCATAATTGTGTCGCTAATTAGCTATGTCTTAGCGACGACATGACTATTATGACGTTCCTCTATTGGCGTCATAAAGGCGAGGGAAAAGTGATGTCAAGAAAATTTAGCAATCCATGTTATCCATACCTACGCAATCTACGCCATTAACCTGATTTAATCCAATGGTAACTACTAGCAATCCAAAATTCAACAATGAAAAATCTGTACCACAAATTAATAATCTGACGTCCTACTCCAAAAAAAAATGGCTCCAAACAAATTTTTTTGTCGTCCCTCCCATATATTGATCGATGTTATATTCCCCCCAACAGCAGTAAACCCTAATTGAAATTCAGTCTCTTTTAATTTCACATCTAAACCAAAATCCTATTTTTCCCTAATCGTGCTTCAACTGCTTTCTTAACACACCCCTTCAAACTTCTCATAAGTCCCTAATTTTTGACCTAAACCCAAGCTTCCGTTACCACAAATCTTGAAATCAGTTTTGAACATACAGATGAGACGTGGACGAACACATTCGAACTATAACAGAGATTGGAGTTAAGTTGAAGCATCGTTTCCCGCTTGTTATTGTTGATGATGAGCCTTCAAAAGATGATATGTGAGAATGTTAGTAGATGAGGATATACAAAAGTCTCCCCATTCGTCAATTCACTTCTGTTATGTGGTTTTATAAATAGAAACTAGAGCTTTGCAGCTTTGCACCATTTGTGGTAATTTTAGACTTCAGTAAGATGATTTGCGAACCAAATGCAGAGCTTAGCAGGTTTTTAATTTGTAATTTTAGTCACAAAAAAAAGGGCAAAATAAGGTAATGAGTTTATATGTGAAAAAGGTTATTGCATGAGGATATAGTGGACAATACACTATTTTTTTTCCTGAAAATGGATATATAATTTGGGTGCGTCTATTAACACCCTAGTAATTGCTCTTCACCCCCCGCTGATTAGACAATAAAATATGCACCCCATGATTTTCTCTTCCCACCTCATTTAATCCAAAAATGCCCTTATTACATTTTCATTCTCAATACTATTTTTCCAGTTTCCAACTTGCAATTTTTCTACTACTCTCCCTTTTAAAATTTTGTTTGAATTAATTAAAATTTGTAAACTGTTAACGTCTTGGTCTCAAAACACATAATGATGCACATCGCTAATTGTAATGTTTTTAAATTTTTAATCATTGTTTTAATTTTTTAATCATTATTTATAACTTCTATTTTTTTTTAATGCTCATATACAATGCTGATTTTTATATTTTAAATTATTGTTTGCAATTTAGCCTCGAACATCCTATATGTATATGACTGATATTTTTTTTAATCATTGTACAACTTGTCAACATTAGGCAAGTTATATAATCAGTTGTTAAAGGGTAAATCTGGAAATAAAATTCTGAAATTTTAATCGGGGGGTGAAGAGTAAATCATGGGTTGCAAATAGCCAGACCCATATAATTTTGTCAAAATTGTTGTTCTCTAGCAGAGAAGCAAACCGTAGATGGCGTCCTACATGACAATTATTCTTCCGGTTAATGACTATAAGTTGATGCTTTGTCAAATTCCCCAGTAGTTTTTGTATTTGTTTTAAAATATGATAGTATTTCTTCTTTAATTTATGGTGAAATTATGTTATACACGCACCTCTTTTTTCTTTCGTTACCTAGTTTTGGATGTTTTTCTTTTTCTTTTTTGTATTTAGTGAATCTTGCAGCTTTTTTGCTTCCTGGACCTCTTTCTCAAGTTTAGACACATGCTTCACAAGTATACTTCCTAGGTCTGAGGTGGGCTCTGTATGTTTCTGTCTACATTCTCCTTGCAATTACTCTCTTCATCTTTGAATTTATTACCTAGTTTTGAGTGTTGGATCCTCTTATATTCCAAAAGAAAAGCGACATTTATCGGTTATGAATTTCTCTTGGCTTCATAATGACCTAAAGTAATAAGGGTCTACAAACTTTTTTTAATTATCTTAGATCTTGGCTTTAACTTAACTGATTAATCAGTACCTCCTATTTAGGGTAATTAACTAGATCAGCATTTTGATTTGAGGTGCTTTTCTTCCTATTGTGTGATTTGTTCCTCTTGGAATTACAGAATAAAGACATGTTGTGTGACGACCCAACTTCCAATCACCTAGAGTCGATGTTTAAACCAACTCCAGATGTTTGAAAATCGGATTCGTCGGGGTAGTACACATTAGAATAGAACAAAATAAACCTTTATTACTCAACATTTGATTACAACAAATTTACATTACGAGAGTTACAACAGAATACACAGCGGAAAAGAAAACAATACGATAGCAGAAGAACTGATTTGTTATTTAAAAATTCATGTATACATTTTTTCCGCTGTACAAAAGTATTGTATACAACTCTGATATTATATGAAATTTTATCCCACTGCAAATTTTGTACTCTGTGATTCTGTGTTAATTCTGTTTAACCCGCGTAAGACAATAACAATCTGTCATTTTGGACGTCTAAAGTTGGTTTAATTACCGATTTTGGACGGGCAAAATGCCAGGTCGTTACATGTTGGACTTTCATTAGCAAGGAAGTAACTGCTTGAGCTTTAGCCTGGCTCAATGTTGATCTCAAATTGCACCAGTAATGAATGTCACTATGTAATCAGCATCCCTACAGCTGTACATGCATTTTGTTTCTAAGCACAGTCGATATTCAGCTATATGGTTGTATCTTCTGTTACCAAAATAATAACTAATGCACACGCATGCAAAATTTCAATTAGCCTCCATAAACTTTCTATTGCTGTTGATTCAAGTTTGTATATTTTGATGTTATTCTCTCTTTGTTCCACCTGGAAAAAAAAACAATGCTTTAATAAATAGCTGTTCACTTGATGAATTATACAGCAAGGACAAACAGGGTTTTCTAACTTTATCCAGGTGGCTGACAATACTCGTATTTGTTCTTTGTTTATTTGATTCAGGGATTTTCTCTTTCTTCCATATTTCTTCTTTTGTCGTTACCTTTTGTATTTGTGTCGTTGAACTCTGAAAATTTGTGATGGTTGAGAAAAAATTCCTGATCAGTTACCTTTGTTTATCGCTTTTCGATTGAAATAATTACAGTGATTTGTTAGCAATTTTGATGGATCCGTTCGATTCTATTATCAATTTTGGTTTGGTTGGCTTCTCTTAAATTTTCGGTGTCATTATGGGTAATTTATGTTCAGCTAATCAAACAAAGATTTATACCAATTCCGAACTGTTCTTCTATGTCTTGTTAATGAGTAGAACTGTTCTTCAGATGTCCTTTCCTTATCACATTTTTTTTCCTTATTAAATATTGTTTTGATACGCTGTAATCGTTATCAATGTTGCAGGTTTATCTTTCACAGACTATTAGATGTTTTGGTTATATTGTTGCTGTTTGCATCGTATTGCATAAGAAACACAGAATAATATCATCTCCGTGCTGCAACTTTATCAAAAGATACTTTGGTTAGCTGGACTTAATGAAAAAAGGGTCCGAGTTTTTATTAAGGTTGATCTTTTATTGGTTAAAATCAAATAAATCAAGCAAATCAATTAAGTTTGATTGATTTGGTCTGGACTTGATAGTTATAAATTGATTCGTTTTTGTTTTCATTTTGTATTATTTTGGTTTAAATATTATCAGTTTGGTTTTAATAAATATTGGTTTTGTTTCATTTGGTTCCCTTAATTGGTTATATTGATTTCAACATTTTTGATTGGTTTTATACTGTATCAACCATTTATTCATTCCTGGTTTCTATTCATTTTTTCTTTTCTACTGTTGTTGTCATCTGATATTCTGTCACTGACTTTGTTTTCTTCAGTTATTTGGTTCAGTAGAGTTGCATCGCCTATTATTTTGATCCTAGGATTTACAAGTGCTACAGAAAGATTTGTTGGATTCGCGCGAGAGAGAAAATACTATAAACTTTTCCAACTAATTGGTCTTGTTCTACTTCAGTGTGTTCGTTTGAGTACAGATTATGTATATCTTAGTTAAAAGTTAAAACACGCATGCGTTTTATGTAATGGGTAATTGTGTTGGCTTTTTTTAAGATGATATTTTTATACATTGATATTTATTTCGTTCAAAACCATCTTATTTTTACCATTATATTTAGTAAACAGGCTGAACATTAAAAAGGATACCTAGTTACATAATTGTGTATACATTTATTTATTTATTTTTTGAATGTTTGTTTACAGGTGTGGAGATATCTGAAAATCGCCCTAAGTATGACCTCTAATATTGTTTTTAATTAATAATCATATGTTCTAAAAATTGTGCTTGTTCACAAACCGCATTGAGTATTTATGCTGGTATGATACTTTTGTTTGTCAGTCAGCAAATCGGGTATTTTATTGCAGTTCATATTTATGTTGGGATTTTTTTATGGCACAATGGTAGCTGTAATAAGATGTTTCTTTGTAAATAGTGAGACTTCTTATAGGAAGGTATGTTGTAGCTGGGAGAGGAAGAGTGTTCTGCAAACTTGTCCAACAAAAGAAAAAGAAAAAAAGGGACAAATACTGCTTACATAGGAGTATTCTTTCCTGGACAGTCAAATTTATTCCCTTAATGTATATAAAAAGGTCCTAACTGATGGATTCAAAGAAACTGATGTGAATGGAACTATACTTACATGGGTATGATGCAAAAAGAGTGAAGTCAAATTCATGTTATGCGTTTTAAATTATACTGGCTAAATTTGGGAAACTTTTGTGCTTACTGCAGGATATTGGTGTTAGCAGAAGTCGACTGTGCTGGAAGTTTTATGAGTTTGTATATTGGTCAGTACTTTATCATAGCAGGTATGGTTTGTTTCGTGTCCTGGCAAAACATGTTCTTTCAGAAAGACCTTTCATTGTTCTTAATTGGAGTTCACCATAGGCGAGAAAATGGTTGACTTAGTTTGGATTCGATAAAAAATTATTAGAACCAAAATAACCATTCAGCAAAAGAAAGTTGAATGGAACCACATTTTTCCACTGGCGAAACCAATCATGATATAGTATAGTTGGTTTAATTCATAGATCATTGAACAATCTGGATTGTCTTGTCCTCAACATAATATGCAGACAAAATTGTTGATTAACACCTATGTAAAGATGTGATGATTCTATACTTTTCGGTAACAACCTTGTCCTTCTCCACCAAAAACTTTCTACATTAAATGAGAATGATGCAAAAAGATAGTAACTTTTTATATATACACACAATGAATACACGATTGTAAATGGTTGTTAAATGAGAATGATGTAAAAACAGTCTAGACTTATTAATAATTTGGTTTGTGTATTTAACAATTTATGCTACGCACATAGAGCTTTTTTTTTTCAGTAGCTCGTACTAAAATTTCTACATTAAAGTTACACGAAATTGGAAAACCTTTTAATATGATTAGAGGTATTATAATATGGAGCTACGTGATTTGTTTTCCCCTGCATGAACCTAAAACTGATTACATGTGCAGTGAATTTAATTTCAGAGCATTAGCTTCAACATTCACTCGTCCATCAATGTTTTGCCTCTTTTGTTTTTGTACTAAGACCATTGCATTATTGGCAACTTTATCAAGCTGTAGTGATGCAACTTTCCTGAAGCATAAACAACATAACACCGTTAACGCAAGCTAAGTTGAATATGAAAGAAAATGAAAATCAACAACTATTACGGGGCAAAAGCAGATGGTAGCTTACATAAACACAATATAATATCAAAGTAATTTGAATGCTTGGAAGAAAGTTATCATTCAATTTCATGACTAATGCTCCCGGCGATTGTACGATAGGTAGGTATTTTTGTATGGTTAGATAGTATAGCGTAAGTCATAGTGGTAGAGCAATGATCAGAATATTGGCAAAAACGTAACCGTTCAGAAAAGCACTACCCTGTTCTAGGATAGTTTTAACTGATTAATTTAGCTGAATATGTCACATGCCGGATTGTAACATAAAATAGATGCAACATCAATCCATTTACCATGCATACAAAATGCAATGCTAGATATGGGAAGGAAACCAATCTATAGAAAGTTAAGCAAAATCGGTAATTGACGATTTTCTGAGAAAAAAATTATTATTCAAAGTATACGAGGGAGAGTTAACATTAGAAAGGAAAATAATACTGTCAAACAGAGCATGTATCAACCACGGTAAAGCAATTCAAAAAGAAACAGTGTCTGCATTGTTTGAAAAATGTTCTCAGCCATGCCTTTCGCTAAGATCGAAAGGTTTAAATCAGGAAAAGGTAGGATAAAAGGGAGATTAACACACATGATTTAATTTTATTATACTTATGTGCATGCATGTGTGTGTACGCTGATAATAGCAAAGGCAAACAGAGTGAAAAAGTATAAATTTTTTAAAATGTACAAAACATAGTAGTTCATTTCAAGCAATACATCTTTTAACCTGTACTAAGAGGAAAATAGGTAGTAAGAGATCAAATATTCAAACATCCAATAACTTATTGAAGCATAAACATAGAAGCTTCTAACCCTTTTTTGTCAAGCAAAGACAATATTAGCTTATAAAGAGGATGTTATTTGATATTCAAACTTCCAACAAATTTTAATAAGCTTCAAAAAGCATGAAAATGCTTGAGATATAATGAATTGATGTTGTAATCATTTATTGTTTTAGTACACCAAACCAATAAAGTGGCGTCCTTCCTTGAATAAAAAGGAATTATATCTGCGCATTCATGGAACAAAGATCCACAAAATCTGTTGAAAGTATATAAATTTCATCATATAAACACACAATACATCTCAACGAACATAATGTATGTGCATGCTCATATTGGAATGTATCTAATGAAAACTGGATTAATTCAATAATGTGCTTGAGTAGCATTACCACATACCATATGAAGTATGACACAATAGAATGTAAATTAGAAAGAAAACAATTATCATAGACAAAATTATAATTATAAAATAGAGAAAAAAAGAAACAAGAACAAAATGGGAGAATTCTGCTGATTTTACTAACAATAAATATAAAGGAAAGAAAACCTAAATTGCATATTCCATGAAATTATATATATATATATGTGTGTGTGTGTATGTATGTATATACACACACACACACACACACACACACACATACACATACATACCATAGTTATCAAGACGCGCCTAAGCGCAGAAAAGCCTAAGGCTCAAGGCTTGCGTCTTTTTGCAGTTTGAGTGTCTTTTTGTAGTTTGAGGCCTTTTTTTAAATTCAAAACTTTGTTTATACGTAATTAAATAAAAAAAAATTGATTGATCAATAAATTATAAAATATGGCTTAAAATTAAATCTTGTTAATAAAATATATAGATAATTGAATGAATTGTAAAATATGGTTTAAAAATTAATTCGTAGTTACTAAAATAGCAAATAAAACTCATATAAAAGGCACACAAAAAAGCCCTAGGCTCGAAAAAGCACCAGGCTCGAAAAAGCACCAGGCTTAATGCTTGCGCCTTTTTGCGTCTTAGCGCCTTGACTACTATGATACATACAAACATAAGCTTACTCAATCATAATATAACTAATGATACTTGGTTGAAAAAAGACGATGATGCATCATTTAAGAAAGTCATGTTTGGTTAAAAAATGATGATAAAAGCAAAGGAACACCAGAAATCAGTAAACAAACTATTAAATAGAGGGTTAGATGAAGAAAAAAGTGTAAAAAAAAAGGCAAATATTACCGTTGGACATGTTAATGTTGATGAAATTACACAACCTACCCTCATTGAATTCCATCTATTATTCATGTTTTAAGGACAAATTAAGTATTTAAAATAAATATTTTTGTCCATCCATATATAAATACAATCCTTAATGTGTGGCCATAGGGAACATCTTAACAAAACCCAAAATGAATAACTAAATATACATCATACACATAAACAATCATCCGGAGTTACATTGTCGCAATTATACTTAGGGTGCGTTCTTTTTTGCACCGAAAGAGACAAATTGAAGGGAAATATTGAAGGGGTTGAGATGGGGAAAGTTCGTGAAAGGGGATGTGTTCTTTTTACGAATGGGGCAAAGCGAAATGAGAAAAGTTATTATTTTATTATTTATGTTAATTAGTTTTAAATACACAATACGTAACACATAACACGACATATGAAAAGAAAAAAAATCATAGTTCATAATTCACATTACAAATGCGGAAATAAAAGCACCGATTAAAAATTGTAAAAAAAATAAAATACAAAACAAACACATGTTTTTTTCTCAACTTGTTAACAAGAAAAATAACAACCTTTCTAAGCTGCTCGGGGTCGTCCAACAAGGTTTGCAAAGGATTGTAACATTTGTTATCATAATCAGTCAAACAAATAGCGATCTGCCACTGCTAGTAGTTGTTACCCTCCTGCTTCGATGCCATGCACCTATCGAGAATTAAATCATGCGAAAACTGCCAACAACTCTAGACGGACCGCTATATGACCGCTGTTTAGGCGCCTTACGATTGGTGATCCCCGCAGTTTCAACCCTAAGGTAGTCGCCGTAAAAATTTTCATCAAACTGCAGCTGAACCAGGGGGGTGCCGTGGAATAACGAACTTACATTTGTCCGTCCGCATGCAATCACCAAAAAGCACATCCAACTTCCTAAAACGAGCAAGCGAGACATATCTGAACTTGTGATTTCTTGATGCAGATGTATCCTACCATTGGTCGAATCCACTGACTGTGTCATGTTCCTCATTTCAGTACCCATCTGGAATCTGTAGCAGCTTGTTTCACGAGCTCCACTCACGTTTTAAATTATCGAATTTGTCCTTCATTTGCCCAACATTGTAGTTCATGCCAATTTGGTCGATGAAAATAGCAATAGTCTCCTAGTACCACTGTTAGGGCTGTCAACGGATGCTTTCGAATACGGATAGTGCCATATCCGTATCCAAAATTATTTTCGGATATTCGTATCCGCTTAATTTTCGGATACAGACGGATATCAGATATTTATGCGTTTTGCCAGTAATTAATAAATTTAAGAGTATAAATAAAAATGTTTGGATCAACATAATATAATTTTTATATAATGTTTATAAAAAACCAGGAAATAAAGAAATGTGATGATGAAACATTGTTTTATACTAATACCCATAAGCATATCCAAAAATATTCCAAAATTAAACACTAAAACTACAATTTTTCAGTAAAAATGGACAAAAATTTTATATCATAGTAACATCCAACAGTTACAAAATAATTATTAACTCTATTTATCTATTTTGAGTTATATATATTACATCAATTAGTTGGACGTATATTTTTCGGATATGGATACCACTATAACCATATTCGTATCCGAAAAGGTTTTTGGATATCGGATATTGGATATCTGTATCCGCTTTTTGGATAATGCCGGATAATAGATTATTTTCATATTTTCGGATACGAATTCGGACGAATATCGGATTTTTAGGTTATTCATTGACAGTCCTAACCACTGTGTAAGCACATGTAACGATGTTTTCGTAACAAACATCGATAAATGCGTTTGTACGATCGTCGTTCCAGTCGACGATGCTGCGGGTGGATGAAGCAGCAAATTGGCTGGACATTCTGGAAAAAGAACGAAAAATAAAATTCAGAACAAATTGAAAAAAATATACATAGAAAATAAGAATATGAAAAACGCGAATATTTAATTTTTTTTTACCTAAAACAATCGAACACGAAACTTGAAAAAATTCTTGAAATTTCGAATTGTATGTGGTTAGTTTGGTGATTTAGAAAATGAAATTGAGTTGTATATATAGGTGATGAAAGGATATGGCTGTCGGACGCCTTCGAAGCGTCAGACGCAAACGCAAAATGGAACTGTCTAGAATAAGAAAACAACACTACCTTAGTATCTTTTTTTGATCCATGCACTTCAGTGAAAAAAAGGTTTTGATGTGCGTGCTTTGATTCTTGCAACTTTTTCTATTTTGCGTCCTCTTTTCCTTCGTATTTTTATCATTATCAGGACTGCTAAGCCCATGCCATTCTATAATGCTGAGCATATACATGCCTTTTTTGTTATACTGAATGTATTTTACTGCTATTAAATAGATTGATAGGTACCAATTTCTCCACTTATGAAAATTTTGAAATATTTCTTCCCACTTTTTGTTAATCCTACTGATATTATGATAGGCAATAGGTGTCGCGATATAATGAATTTTTAAACTCTTCTTTTTCTTTGTCTTCATTCTTGTTTTAAAAATAAAAATTCAATGCAGCTCAAAGGATCATCTGTTTAAGTTTATGTTATGACATATAAGTTTTCTGTAAAAGATGGAAATATAAAATAACTCCATAGTGATATACCTTCTAACAGACTTATAAAATGACAGTCTAAACAATACCACTGTGATGTTCGACAACTAAAAGCAATGATAATGAATGTCTCAGGTAAGTAGACTAATTAGTAGAGTGATTTACTCATCAAAACGGAATAATGTTTCATTTAATAAAAGAAAGAAAAGATATACTATGATACATATATAAGTCCGATTCGAAACACCGTCGTCTTCAGAAAAATATATCGGCTTCGTTGCATTGATTGATACTGCAACAACAAAAGCAACACAATCCATCAAACTGTTATCCACATCTCATGCCTAGATATTTCAGTTACAGCCCAATCAGTGGAGAAATAACACTCCTTTCATAGCAGCTAAAGGAAGAAAAACAAAGGCTGACAGATGACTCATTTCAGAGCATCTCTAGAGCATACGCAACAATTTGACCATATATTATTGTGTACTTTACATTCCGTATGTGTATGTTATATCTACCAAAAATGTAAGAAAAAAAATGTTGGCACAGTTTGAGCTAATGAAGATTTTCCA
Organism: Allium sativum; assembly: GCA_030737875.1. Classification (NCBI taxonomy): domain Eukaryota; kingdom Viridiplantae; phylum Streptophyta; class Magnoliopsida; order Asparagales; family Amaryllidaceae; genus Allium; species Allium sativum. The sequence continues at coordinate 723,336,516 of CM060920.1, forward strand.
GGTTCAGACAGGAAAGAAGCTTTAGCAACATGGTTCTGGTGCATTCCGCCATTCGCACCAGATGCAAGTTGGGCCAACAAGCAAAGACAAAAGGGAAGCAGGCACTGAAATCATGTACGTGCTTTAGCTCTTACGTATGTTGGGCTATTTGTTGAGTTGTTGAATAAATTATGATTGAGAATGTAATAGAGCATTGAAGAGAAAGAAATGAACACAGATTCTTTTTATTTGATTCTGAACAAAAATGAGTTTTAATTATGATACAAACCATGTATGATACAATGCTTTTATTGGAAAAACATGTACTGGAGATAAACGGCCACAATAATACAATTGGACTTCGAAATAAATCAATATAATCTGGCCTAAGGCAACACGTGAGATGCACGAGTCCGCCATATAACTTTAGCAACGGAAGTGTAAGCATCAGCTCGATAGATTTTGGAATCATAATCTGTTTCATTTCAGTATCATGGGATGTTATCTGTAGAATTTCCATCTCCATTGGCTTTGGATTTTTAGTACTTTGTTGCAAAGCATTTTCATTCAGTTTTACCACTTTTGAAGGATCAGTCGTGGAACTTATTATCTAATCATATAATGAATGTTATGAATTTAAACTGAAAAATGCTTTCCTTCATTCTGATGAATTATAAGGATTGACTGTTACTGCTTTTATGGACCAATGGCTGCTGCATTCTTCACAGCTAGGAGGATGGAAATGGAAGTATTGGATAAATTGCTATCAAGATTGAAGGCCATGAATTGAAATGAGATAGGGCTGCATTGCACTCTTTGTTTACGCTTGTAATATTTGTTTGATTTTATCTTTATATTCACATTCATGTAATACTTGAACAGTATTCTATTTAAAATTTACCATAAATACTATTTTTTTTTAAATGTATATCCGTTTGGATTTCATGTATCCTAGCAATATGAGTTCACTAGTATTCTGTTTAAAACTTACCAAAAGTACTAATGGATCAATTTTTATCTATATCCATTTGAATTTCATATATTTACCAAGCAAGTACTATTTGGTTGATTGAACTTCTAATATTTTTGGATATATGGGTTCTAAATTCTTCATTTTTTTGGTGGACAAAGATAAAAGAAGCAGAGAGAGTGAATTCCAAGTTTAAGCTCTATGCAAGAATTTTCAACTATAATTTATTAGATCATCACCATTTTCATCGAATAAATAATTCGTACTATTCGGCTATGTAGCATCATACTACACACCCGTCTTCCTCAAATAAAACAATCGTACTATACATGTTTTCTTGCTTTACATTATAAAACAAAGGGTTACCTTGGTCCAATTTATATTTATCGTAGAGATTGAGAAGATATTTGATGTATTTATTTTGGTATCTCACACATCTAACTTCATGTAGGTAGGATTTAGCTCAAAAAGACAACAGAAAAAGGAAAATGGGATCTTATGGATGCTTTGGCATATCCAAGTACAAACTTAATTTAGAAAATTACCGTTTGCTTTTTGTTCAAATAAAATATGGTTTTTATTAGGGCTGACAATTAGAACCGAAGATCCGAACCGAACCAACCTGAAAAGACCCGAACCCGAGCCGAACACGATGGGTCTCGGGTCGGGTCTAGGTGATGAAAAACGCATTTAAGACCCGATCAAATCCGACTTGTAAAGACCCGACCCGACTAAAAAGCATTGGAATATATGTATTTTTAGTGTTATTATTCAACCGGACCCGAACCGACCCGATCCGAACCAAAGCTCGGCTCCGGTCAGGTCCATATTTTTAAAATGTATAGTTCAGACCCGACAAATCCCGACCCGTCTAGAACCGAGACCCGCCGGGTCGGGTCTAATTGCCACTCCTAGTTTCTAGGCCTTGTTCGCTTAGATACAATGGATTACTTTTGTAATACTTATGTCCACGCATTCTGGTAACTATCATAACTAATGAACAATAAAAAAAATTTGTTAAATTTTATGACGATACTATGTGATAGGTTGAAGAGATCGAGGATAGGTTGCGATCAGTGAAAATGGCGTAAGAATCAGAGCTTGGAAGCTCAAAGTATCGCATCACAAATGTGATAGGAGCTGGGAGCTAGTTGCAAGAAGCTGAGAGCATATCCTGATTTCTAGACCTGAATCCAGACTTCTGGATTTCTAAATCTAGATATTTGGATTTTAAGTCTGAAGCTTTTTGAGATCTGAACCAGATGTCTGGTTCCAAAATCAGACACCTGCTATCCTGTGACACAAGATCTGAAAGCTATATATGATAGACATCTGGAATTTAATGCAGACGTCTAAAATGTGAAACTGAACATTTTTGCTTTGTTGCTGGAGATTTTTGATGGGAGTTTGAAGGGGCAAAAAATTATTTTGCTATGATGAAAATCCTCCATATATAAGCTATTTTCATATTCAAAGTGAATAGAACTTCTAAAATTGTCCAAGAGTTCATCTGAAGGGGAAAACTAGGGTTTTAACCTAGATTTAATTTCTTGAATTCTACTATCCACAAACTTAATTCTAAATCAATTATTGGTGATCAATGTATCAATTTCTTGTATTCTTTTTTTGTTTTTTTTGGGCAAAGTCATTTCTTGTACTCTTTTTATGATCGTGTTAATAAACAAAGTAGATGTAAACTAATAAATCATTATTGAAACCATTATAAAACTAGTATGTGCTTTATTTTCATTGTTATTGCTTAATTTGATTTATTGTGATTGAGATAATCATATTTGGATTGGTTATTTACCGTTTTAGTGATTGAGATATCGTGGTCGGTTGTTTTTGCATGCCTACTAACGATCCCATCTTCTATTGGGTTTTTGATTTGGATTTTGTTGGAAAATGGAGTTTTGATGACAACAACCTTATTTCAATATTAATTGATTATAAAAGATATACTAACACGTTTGTATATAATACACACACACACATATGCAGGATTTATATACAGGAAATATTATTGAAGACTGTACAGTTTAAAGATATTAGAGATTCAGAGTTTAGAGAAATTTCAAGACTCGTGCGTATTCAAGATTTCAAGAGTTTAAAAGTTCAAGACTAATATAGTTATAGAGTCTAGATTATGTAAGACTCTAAATAGCACTCCAGGTTCAAATTCAAATTCTGATTTTCAAATTCTGTTTTCAAATTCTATCTTCTATCCTCTCTTTTTTATTTTCTCTCTATTTCATTTTCTATCTTTCTATTTTCTTTTCTAACTTTACTTTAGTTTTTCAAAACTTAAGTTTTATATATTTGTATAGTTTAAAACTTTATAAATATGTTTATATAGTTTAAATATATGTTTTCATATGATTTTTACTTTATAATTTTAATTTATAACACTATATTTTAATTTAATAATTTCTAGAATTATATTTATAGCAAAATTAACTTGAAAAATGCTCAAAAATGAATTTTGAACTAAGAGTATGTCGACATACATAAAACACTTTATCGACATATAACTGTCATTTTTACAATTTTGAAAGGAAGTATCTTTTCACTATTTGTGACGGTTTTGAAGCATGGCATCCTTTCAATTACTATAGAAAGAGCTTGAATTCGAATTTTTTTATTATCTCTTCTTCTCTAACTTCATCCTTTTTCTTTATACCATTATTCTTAATCATTTTTATGATCTCTACGCTTATACTCTGCCGAATTCATTTTTTTTTTATCAAACTTCTTCTCTTTACACTCTCTACTCTCTGAATCAAGTGCTATTGAAGAGTTATAGGGTTGTTTTTAACTGCTTGGGTGGTATTTGGGGTTAAACAGTTTTATCCCTTGTAGCCGTAAAATCAAGGATGGAATCAGTGGTATCCCTTGTGGCCGTGAAATCAAGGACGGAATCGGTGGTATCCCTTGTAGCCGTGAAATCAAGGAGGTTGTAATTAGATATTGATATAGTAATAAAACTCATCGCAATCCAGCGTTGCGTGGGACTGGACGTAGGAGGAATCCGAACCAATATAAAATCCGGTGTGTTCTTTCCCTTTCTGTACTTTTATTTTTGCATTTTTATTTGAATCTGTGTCTGTTATTGTGTTTGTGGTGTTTGATTAATTTGGCTATTCACACAAGTTTTAGATTTTGTTTAAATTCTCAAAAAACATTATTCACCCCCTCTAGTGTTTGTTTTGCCTGAACGATCCTTTCCGCATTCCGTAACAATTGGTATCAGAGCAAGGTTTTCCAAAAAGTTCATAATCTGATTTTTGAAAATTGTTAAATGGTAAATTTTGTAAACTTTGTTAATACTAGTGTCAATTCATGCATTGTATCAATGTTGAAAGAGTCTGCATAGTAATGTTAAAAAGGCATGTGATCTATTGAAATATTGTTCAATTCAGAAAAGGATAAGTTATATGATTTTTGAAAATTCAAAAGTTGAAAAGATGAGTAAAGTTGCCATTGGAAATTCAAATTCTGAAAAGGTGGCTATTGGAAATTAAAATCCCGAATTGGTGCGTTACATGACTGTTGAAAATTCAAATTCTAGAAAGCAATTGGTGGAAATGAAAATGGACAAATGGATACTAGATAGTGGCTATTCGAGATATATGACTGGAAATCCAGAACTACTGAAATATGAAGATGGTGGAATGGTGAACTTCGGAGATAACTCTAAAGGAAACGTTATTGGAATCGGTAATGTCGGTAATTCTGAAACTCCTACTATTTTTGATGTTCTATTAGTTAGGAATTTAAAACACAACTTGCTAAGTATAAGTCAACTTTGCGATAAAGGTATAAAATAAATTTTGAAAAGAATAAATGTTTTATAGAAGATAGGAATTCAAAAGTTATATTCGAAGGAGATAGAAATATATATATATATATATTGAGTATGAAAATCTCTAACGATAATCTATCTTATGGCCAATACAAGTGATCCTTGGATTTGGCATAAGAGATTTGGTCATATAACTTTCAAGCACATTTCTAGGATTTCTAAATTAGATTCAGTTGGAGGATTACCCAAAATGAAATTTAGAATCAATAACTTATGCGATGCTTGTCAACTCGAAAAATTAGAGAAAAGTTCACTTAAATCAAAAGAGGAAATCACTACATCAAAACCATTAGAATCAGTACATATGGATTTATTTGGTCCATCTGAAGTTCAATCAATAAATCATAATCGATATGTGTACGTAATAGTTGATGATTTTTCTAGATTTACTTGGACTTTGTTTCTTAAAAATAAAAGTGATTCTTTTGATCAATTTAAAACTTTTTACAACAGAATTCAAAATTTATTATCACTAAAAATTAAAACAATACGTAGCGATCATGACGGAGAATTCGAAAATGAAAATTTTGAAAATTATTGTAATAAAAAGGTAATAACCCATGATTTTTCGATTGCGAGAACCCCTCAACAAAATGGAGTAGTTGAACATAAAAATAGGACGATACAAGAATGTGCGAGAACTATGTTATCAGATAGTAATTTACCAAGGAATTTTTGGGCCGAGTTAGTTGCAACCGCTTGCTATATTATTAATAGAATTTCAATTAGACCTTTAACTCATAAAACTCCATATGAACTTCTTTATGATAAGAAACCAAAAGTATCATATTTTAAAGTATTTGGAAGTAAATGTTATATACTAAATAAGATAATTTAGACAAATTTGATTCATAATTCGATAAAGGAATATTTATTGGATATTCAGAAAGAAGTAAGGCATATAGAGTTTTCAATACTCGAACCAATACCGTAGAAGAAACTCTAAACGTATCTTTCGACGAAAGTATAAAAGTATAATTCAAAATAGTGAAGATGACTGTGAAAATGAGATTTATGAAATAAATCATGAGGATAATCAACTATATAAAAGAATTAGATTACTTAGAGACCATTCTGTAGAAAATATCTTAGGAGATATTGAATCCGTTGTTAGAACTCGTAATCAATTAAATAATAGGACTAATACTGCATTTATATCAATTATTGAACCCAAAAATCCAAAGGAAGCTTTTTCCGATGATTCATGGATGCTTGCTATGCAAGAAGAACTGAATCAATTAACTAGGAATGAAGTATGGTAACTTGTTCCTAGACCAGAGGATAAAACTATAATAGGAACCAAATGGGTCTATAGAAATAAAATGGATGAACACGTTGAAGTAGTGAGAAATAAGGCACGTCTAGTAGCACAAGGTTATACTCAAGAAGAAGGAATAGATTATGGTGAAACTTTTGCCCCCTAGCAAGACTAGAAGCTATTAGGATTTTATTAGTTTTTGCAAACCATAATATTTCAAATTATATCAAATGGATGTCAAAATTGCTTTTCTAAATGGATTTGTCAAGGAAGACGTATACGTAGAACAACCCCCTCTATTTAAAGATGAAAAATTACCAAATCAGGTATATAAGCTAAAGAAAGCATTATATGAATTAAAACAGGCTCCTAGGGCTTGGTATGATAAATTAAGAAATTATTTGTTACAGTCAAACTTTGAAATAGGAAAATTAGATAATACTTTTTTATCAAGAAGAATAACAAAGATATACAACTAGTACAGATATATGTTGACGATATAATCTTTGGGTCAACAAATGACAAAATGAATAAAGAATTTTCAGATAATATGACTAAAGAATTGGAAATGAGCCATATGGGAGAACTATCATTATTTTTAGGATTATATATTCGACAATTAAAGAATGAAATATTTATTAATCAAGAAATATATAAAAGAGATCTAATTAATAAATATAATCTAACAACAACAAATGGAAGACCAACACCTACGGCAACGAATACTGCTTTGAGTAGATGATACATCAAAGGACGTTGACCAAAAACTATGTAGAGGAATGATTTGATCATTATTGTATATAACCGCGAGTAGACCAGATACAACGCATATTGTATGTCTTTGTGCAAGATATCAATCACAACCTAAGGAAACACATTTAAAAGCCGTAAAACGTATTCTTAGGTATGTAAAGCATACATCAGATTTTTGATTATTTTACCTAAGGATAATTCATTCGAATTAGTTTCGTATTGTGACGCTGACTATGCGGGATGTAAATCTGATTGTAAAAGTATTAGTGGAACATGTCGCTTCTTGAGACATTCACTAGTCTCGTGGTTCAGTAAAAAGCAAAACACTGTATCTTTGTCAACAACTGAAGCAGAATATATCTCTGCTTCTTTGGCTTGTTCACAAGTAATATATATGCAACAAACTTTGAATGATTTTGGTTTAGATATAAATAAATCACCTATATACTATGATAATACTAGTGCTATAAATATTTGTAAAAATCCAACTCATCATTCGAGAACTAAACATATCGATGTAAGACATCATTTTCTGAGAGATAACGTAAGTAAAGAAATTATTTCAGTCGAATTTATTGAAACTAATAAACAAATAGCAGATATATTAACTAAACCATTAAATGAAGCAACATTCACTAAATTTAGAAGAGAATTAGGCATATGTTTATTAAGTGTGTTAGAATAATTAAATATATTATGGTATATATTAAAAATAACATATGAAATTAGAAAAATAAAATTTAACACTAAAGTATGTCGACATATAACTGCCAGAATTTCAAATTTAATTCCCACCAAAAATTAGTTATTTCAATTATTTAAACCTTCTATTTCGACTTTTCTTCTTCGTTTTTATTTCTCTTCTCTGTAAAAACTTTAAATTAAAAAACATAATGGCCTCCGCTAATCTAAACACTCAAACCAACTCCGATTCACATGCTGGACCATCTGAGAGTCCTTTTCAACGATCTACGTTATCTCGGGTTATCAAAATCGAAGAAAAGATGGAATATGTTCTACAAATGATGACTGAAATATAAGTACTCCAGAAAAAGATGAACCAAGAGCAAAACAGGCAAGGAAAAGTAGTAAGGAGTTTACTTAAATACATAATGGATAATTAAGCTAATCCGATTATCATCGATGATGATAATCAAGCCATGGAAGAGGAGGAAGAACCAAAAGAAGAACTAGAGGTAGAACTAGAAGAGGAAGAAGAAATGATGGAGGAGGAATAACAACAAGAGACTCAACCAATGATTACGGAAGAAGACGATAAGGTTGAGTGTGTAGGAAGAGCTTTTGTAACGACCCGGTTTTTAGCGACTTTGGTTATCGACATAAACTCAATGATGACTAACCAAACATCGAAAAATACCGGTAGTTAATGAAAGAAATTAGAGGGTGAGAATAAATAAGATAGAAACTTAGAATAGAAGAAGAAGAACAACACAACATCAGAGTAACACGAACCTCACAGCGGAACGAATAACATATAATATATAACATAACTTTGAAATATAAATCTGTATATGAATATACATATCATTTCCAAAGTACAGCACTTACAACACAGCGGAAAATAACCATAGCTATATAATTCTGAAGCCTCCTGCTCCAGCTCTTTAAGTATCTATAAATCCCGACTACTTGACTGCCCGTACAAAATGGGGCACCCAAGAGTTTAGGGAAAACAAAACAGAATAAACTCCGGGTCAGTCATGGGACTGGTATGAGTAAAACAGTTAAAAACAGTTTGAACAAGTAAACGATATCTCATAAGACCACGCCATATAACGGAATGGGTTTTTCCCTTATGAGAATCCAAAACATCTTTATATCAAAAACCTTTTGATATTATAATAATGTCTATCAACCACAATATAATAATCATCTAGCAGAAACGCTTTCATCTCACGTTCTACATATATAGTATACGATCAAAACCGCAAGCACGTATTCGGTAATGGATTTCCAACTATGACAAGGTATGGAACCACCTTTCGCTCGTGTACCTCTAGAGAGGAATACACTGGGTTCAACAAGAACATCTTGCAACCCGGCCACACATGACCGACCACTTATTTCGCTTGAGTGTATTGAATGTATATCACCAACGGTTGGGATCAGCAACCGTTTCCCGAATGGGACAGCATCAACAATATATTTTTAGAAGTAAATGAAACTCTAGATCAGGTGATTATACACCTAATAGGTGCGACCTACATAGCCATGCTGCCTGCCCAATTTTTGTCATTTACCGGATGTGAGGCTAGAAGCTATGCTTATCTATGACAGATCATACATTTATTCACTTTGAATGTTACATCGTCATACCCGCCAAATCACAAATTGATTTCCCCAAAAATACCACGGGTATACAGCTAAGAGAAACGAATTCCTCCTCCACCAAACGTAAATACGTTTGAAGAGATCAACTTACGCGATCTATTAAATATACTCTGTCAGACATTCTTCCATACAGGTCATCCTGGGACTGGACAAACCGAAGTCGCTATTCAGTACAACCATCTTAGGCAATCTTTACCTAAGATTTATACAACAGCCCTTGCACTTGACTCCGTCTTCAATTATCTTTGGCATATATGATTCGCAACGCTTATGCCAATACGAAGTGGTTCTTCGGATAATAATCCAACAGGTCTCTCCATATTAACAACGTTAAAATGGTCAAAAACTTCTATAGTCGGTGAGTTAACTATCAAAGAAAACATGTCTGTGTACACACAACGTCTTATTTCCAAATGGAATTATCGATCCAATCATCAAACAATTATATATATATATATATTCATATTTCCTTATTTTCTATAATTAGAAAATATATGTTATTAACACTGGAAAACATTTCCATGGCTTAATTACGTATCACTATTCTTCCACATCTATCAGAATCTAACTATAAACTAACAAGAGAACAACTTCCTAAGTATAAACCCCGAGGGCCGAAACCAACATCAGATCGATACTTAGGAAACCATTCAAGTTATTAATCTCTAGTCAGTTTCAAATTTTTTGTTTAACTCCGTTTTGATTAACTATGTTCGATTAACTCCTTTCGATTAATTATAATCGATTAATTCGACTCGACTAACCATGTTCGACTAACTCGTTTCGAATAACTACATTCAATTAACTCCTTCGAATACTAAATTCGATTAACTCCTTCGAATACTAAATTCGATTAACTCCTTCGAATACTAAATTCGATTAACTCCTTTTCATTAACTCTATTTATTTTCTAAATAAATATTCCTTTATTTTATTTATTTTCTAAATAAATATTCCTTTTTATAACTTTATTTACTTTCTAAGTAAATAATCCTTTTTATAAAATTATTTGATTTTATAAATATTTTCTTTATTAAATTCCTTTTTATAAAATCCCTTGATTTTATAAATATTCTATTTCAATACACAGTTTGAAATTTCCCTTTTCTATTCCAATATTTCTTTTGGTATTCAACAGTACCAAATAACAGGACCAATGTCATTATAATCAATCACAGATTATACATCACATCATATAACACAATATATAAAAACAAACAGTATTATAAATATTGAGGAATCCTGTTGGATCCCTCCAACCTGTTTTCCTGCATCACAGATGTTAAACAACACGAATATAAAATATTTTGATGAACAGAATCAATATCCGATTAACGATATATATATCGTTATCTATACTTTCAACCAATATATAAGCAATTCAACCAAACAGTTAACACACATCAAACAACAGATGATTAACAGTTCTAAGAATACGTTATAAAAATATAACTGTTCTGAGTTGGTGAGTTTTACTCACTTTGGCAGTTCATCGTTAAAGAACTATAAACTGTTTGCATGATTTGAATCAAACAATTTATTTCTCCATAAATACAAACTAGCTCCAATCCACTCCCAGTCAGTTCCATCGTGTAGTGTCCGTCCATACGATCCTGTTGGATCTTGTTTCGCTGAATTTTGATATCGTATGGTAAAGATATTAAGTTAACAAGTTAAGTGAATATTTTAAGTTAAAATAAAGCTATTTAATTTAATTGGGTTTCCACCTTTTAATCGATCAGCCCATTCTCCCTTGAAAACCCAACCCGCACAAGCCTTCTACCCCAACACCAACCGTGAGCTCCAGTATTACCCCAGTGGCCATTACGACATCCTCATTTGCCTCTAACTCCTTCATCTTTCACCTTGAACACAAACCGAATATATCACATTCCTTCTCGTCGAAAATTCCATCCTCCTATGTCCTCAAACACACACTCGTCGCCCCCTATCAAAATCCGACGTCCAAGCCCGAGCTCACGCTTGCTACAGGGTCGCGACACCAAATCTCATCGGAAACCACAAAATAGCAAACGAGGTGCGGTTTCCTTCACCGAACCCAAAACCAACCTCACAAACTCGAATTGATTCCTATATTACCCAAAATCATGAACCCTAGGTTGACTGCCTTCAATATCGAACTCAAAAATGAGCGTCGAATCCAACAATACTCACATCAAAGTGGAGAGGGTACTCTCAGAGTTGCAAAAGAATTTATAAAAGGATTTACGAGATTTTCTTTGATTTTCCTTTGATTTTCAAAGGTCACGATTTGGGTTTGGAGAATGAATTACTGGCGGCAGGATTTTCTTGCGTTTATAAAGGTGAGTGTGAGGGTGAGAAACGGTCACGTGGTATGTTTTGGTTCAAACATAATTAGGATATTTTTTTATAATATTTTTATATTTCTTTCCCCTTTTAAAAATCCGTGTGATCACACATGATATTAAAAAATCGTGAAAATGGTCAAGTTGCTACAATTTAACATTACGGTCCCAACAAAACTGGTTTTGTTGAATTCCGACTTCGTTTGCTCACACAGCGTATTTTTAACCATCGAAATATCTATTGTTTTTCACTTTAAAAATCCGTACGGCCACATACTGACTTCAAAAATCACGGAAATTGAAATCTAACAATAATTTAACATTGCGGATCCAACAAAATTAGTTTCGTCAAATTCTGAGGTCGTTTGCAAAACTGGCTATTTTTAAAGCTTTAAATAACCCTTTTAAATATATAAATATATTTAAAAACATTTAAATTAATATTTATAAATAAATATTATCGTATATATTTATATACGATATCATACAGCTCCACAATATCCCTATATGAATTTCTAACTCGATATTTAAATCCTGATTAAATCGATATTCGATTTATAATGAAATCCCTTTTTAAAATATAAATTATTCCTTTATAAATTATAAAGGAATTCCATAGCGACTTTTCTAAAATTTGATTTGGACGTAAATCAAAATCTATACGACGAAATCTTGAATTTTCTCTTCCACTAGAAAAATATACTTCACCAGCTCTGAACGTTTCTTGTTTCACAGAAATCCGACTTAAAACGGATCCTGTATTTCCAGTTGAAGTTCAAATCGCCAAATGGCGAACTGCCGCGCCATTTCGAGCTCGATTTTAACTATACTATAATTTCTACCTTCAACTGACGATTATAAATATATTCGTCAATATAATTCAATATAAACTAAAATATATATTTTAAATTGTCCAATTCACACCATATCATGGATTCTGTTATTTCTGATTATTCCGAAAATATATTTTCTATTATTTATATTAATTAAATATAAATATTATTCAATTTCAGTTATCGATATCGTTGAATCGATAGTTAATAATTAATTAAATAAATTATTCGACTGCTTAAAATGCGGGTCATTACAGCTTTTATTTGATCAAAATGAGAATGTGATTGAAAAGAATGGAGAATTTTGTCTCCATTATCCAAATTGTCCAATTCACAAATCTCCCATTGTCAAATAATTATGTTTTTACGGATTTCCTTGTTTTTCGTTTTATTGCGCTCCTACGATAAATCGTATTTGTATAAATTCGTGTATTTGTACAAATTCATGTTTAATAAAATTGTCATTTATGTTTATGATTTAGTTAGTTATAACTCTCTAAACACAAAATAATATGGATATAAGATTAAGGGGTAGAATCATAATTTAATTACTTAAGTTCTGTTCAGATAATTATATAATTTAGGGGGAGTATTTTAAGGATTATTTTTTGATAAAGCAAAAGGGGGAGAAATTATAAAATATAGACATAGTTTATAGGATTCATATAGACAGTGGGAGTATTTAGCGGATCATCATCAACAGGTATGTACATGTATGATATTTTATAAAATAAGGTTGTCATCATCAAAAAGGGGGTGATTATTGGAGAATGGACACTACACCAAATTCATCAATTTGCAACGGTTTTAAGCCGTTGCAAACGAATTTAGAAACGGCTTTAAGCCATTGCAACGACCTGGGTTGCAAACATTTAGCAACGGCTCAAAGTCGTTGCGAAATATGTTTTTAGCAACGACTCAGAGCCATTGCGAAATTAGATTTTGCAACGGTTATAAGCCGTTACAGAATCATATTTAGCAACGGCTTTTGTCCGTTGCTACATGCTGTAATACAACCAATATTTTTTGTTTTGCAACGGCTAATGGCTGTTGCCAGTTTTATTTAGCAACGGTTTTGGGCCGTTGCTGTGTTAAAAAATTTCCATTTTTTTTTTGTAATTCTTTCCGTGCATTTTATATTCAGTAAAAATCTGTTAATATTTGATATAAATACCACAACTGTTCATAATAATACAATAATTTCAATACATATGTTGCTTCATAAAGCACAAATACCAAAATACTATTCCGATCTTACATTCTGAGTTCACCAAAACAATATTACACCACACATACCATCATAAAGTACTAATACTACACACATACGTTATAATTGAAATAGCTACTACAAGCATAAACCATAATTGACAGTTTCAAACATTCGTCATAATTAAAATATCATACTACAAGCCATAAGCTCTGCCTAAGAAAAGTAGACTGCATCTCCCTTCATACTCTTAACCTGCCAAGAAAAGAAGCTGCATTAAGTAAGAAACCCAGACAATTCATTACTCATGAAACAAAATTTCATGTCCCAAAATTGCGCGTTCTTTCGTTAAAAAATTCAAAATATGTACTGATCATGCCCTAAAACAACACGAATTAAGAGCATAACTTAAGTCAAAAAACTGCAAGTTGAGAGTATGAGCTTCAGAAATCGAACTGCAATGTAACCTGACAGGAACTACAGTATGGATATAAAATGATTCATAATATCTCATAATAAACCAGTAATGACAGGGATGAAACTTGAAATCACAATATAATAAAATGATTCATAATGTGCACACTCAATTGGCACGACATTAAAAAAGCAACAATCTCTGTTTGACAATTGTCATAAAAACAACAATCTAAGTAAATTGCATACTCAATTGGCACGACAATCTAACGAAATTGCGCGTTCATTTGCGTGTTATTATTGAACTGTTTATCGAATATTTCTTTCATATCATGCGTTTCTTTTTTAAGCATAAGAAAATGCATTAACAAATATCATTAGGAAAATCCTATCAGAATTTCTCAACATGTCATTACTTGGTGTAATCAATATGACAATTTTTTAATAGCCACAATAAACTGATAACATCAACTACGATCATATGACCCTAATAAAACCATGGGACTCCAATTTTTTTTTACAGGGCTTTCCTAATAAACTTCTAATGAATAGGAAGGGAATATCTTGTACTCCGTGTAATGTTTATTGGATCCCTAATAAAACCATGTGACTCCAAAAAAGTATACTATAGTTCTGAACACAGAAGCACATGCCAAACAAGATTCACTAAATATAAAGATATATTTTTTCTTATCCCCCCACATTTAACAACAACTATGATCACTGAAACGACCCGAACTTCCCCGGTAAGGAAAGCACAGATTGAACTGAGAACAAGCCAAGAACATTTCATTTTTTATTACAACAATTCATCAGAATACAAGAATATACAGAGTATGAATAAATATTATACACCAGAGAAATATCAGAGATTTAATTACATTACTGCAGCGGAAAAATAAAACAATACACAACTGAAAGTAATACACAGATACAGAGCTTTCCGAATATTGTTCCAGCTGTAAACCAGGATCCTGTGAATATAAATTTACAAAACCAAAGCTACTAGCTGCCCGTGTCAAAATAAGGGCACCCAGAGTTTAGGTTAAAACAATAAACTCCAGGTCAGTCATGTGACTGGTGTGAGAACTAAAACAATTATTAATATTTATTTTAAAGTTAGGCAAATCAAGGGACCATGCCGTATAACACGGATCCTCCCAAGAATACCAGTGCATAAAACAACAGTGCAATGCTAAATACAGAAAAATAAAGCTATTATAAGACCCAGGTCCCATCACACAATGCAACGCAAGCCGGAGGATAGGGTTTTTACCTTATAATAGCCAAAGAATGCTTGATACGCTAAAAACAAATCATTCAATACTATTATAAGTGCATAGTGTATAAAACAATTTCAATCATAAGTATCAATCATAGACAGCATAAGTGACCCATACCACTATGTCGCCATACTAGGCTCTACAAATAAAACCGCAAAGTCACGTATTGGAAGCTGGAGTTCCATCTGTGAACCGAGGCAAGGGATCATCCTCTACCGAATTCAAGACAATCTAGCCCATGTCTCAGGCAAGCATGCAGACAAGCCTTGGATCGACAGGGCCGGTCCACCGATGTGGATTATTATGCCTGAACAATATGTTTCCCCGCCCTTTGGGGCGTAAATGAGCCAAATGACTCCATCGGCTCCACACAGTCACCGATATATCCGAGGCGCCTCGCAACAGCAACAACCACACAAGTGAAAATAATATAAATGTCAGGGCTGGTAGGTCACTAACACCACCCTAGCTAGAAGAAAACGCATGCCCTCCCTGATGTCCTCTCCCGTTTCTGCTTCACAACCGGGGTGTGAGGCTCGCGAATCAACGCTACACAAAGCTATGCCACACAGGCCGTGCTTTGATCATCAACCACAAGACTTTGCTTTTTAACAAAAGCCTTGATCATTTTCCACTTAGGCATGCCACACAGGCAATTCACTCCATGCGATTGATATCCACCAATATATAACCACTAGGCTCGTACGTCTCAGAGAAGGGCGTTAAGCAAGAGAATAAATTCTCCGCCGCCAAACAGATATATATTTAATAGAAATCAATCACACATAATAAAATCCAATGTCAGACACACAGTCCATTTACAAGTCCATTCTGGGTCTGAACGAAACCGGAGGCACCATGTACCTCACATATCCATCGATCTCCAAGTACGTCTGGACGATCACCACCTGATTCCCTCCTCTAGGGTGTACAGCCCAATCAAGATCATCAGTAATCACCCAAACGATGTGAAGACCTCCGATCTTCGACCACCGTCTTCATTCTCGACACCACGTCGAATCAGTTATTCAGAATGGGATAAACCCGGTCTTTCTGAATAACTCGCGTATATAATAAACAAGTGTTACACAAACACAACATACGCCTCATTCCAATTCAGAATATTCTTATTCAAATATTCTTATACTTTTGGAAAGGTTCCCATTAATTTTATCAAAGATAAATTCTTTAAATTTATTCTTTAATCTTCCTTTGAATATAAATTCAAATTAGTCGAGATTAGCGAACCACACCGCAGTAATCATTTAGTTTATTTCCCAATCCCAACCTATTCATCTCATGAAGTAAAACAGGTCATACTTCATATCTAACACCACGGTGTTATCGGTAAATTTAATTACCATTTCACGTTCAAATCTAACTAAAGATTTAACTATCGCCTGGAGCAAAACTGGTGATACTCTATTCTCGATCACTTCAATCTAATTAAAGATTCATTAAAACTCCACTTGGTTTTAATCTTCCCAAAAATCACTATCAAAGATTATTTAACTTGGGACATCATATCCTGTCTTTAACTGGGTTAAAGAACCAATGTCATTTAAAACACGGTTCACTATAAACCCAAAATCACATTCCATTCCAATTCAATTATTGAAACTTCTAGTTACTTTTAAAACCCTTTCAAATACAATTTATTTATTTAAAAATAAATAAATAAATAAATTAATTTTCTAGTTCAAAACTAGTTCATTTCGATAAAAATCTATTTTTATCTTTTCAAATTTGGAATTTTTCATCTCAATTCTTCACAAATCATTTATTATGATTTTACACAAATTATTACTATTTTTAATAATTTTATCAAGGCCCGTACAGTCGAATTCTATCAACGGCCATCGAACTGCACTTACAGCGACCTTTTCCAAATTTGATTTGGACATAATTCCAAATCCAACCGTTAGATTTCAAATCTCTAATATTCGTTAGAAATCTCTTTTCGATATGAACCCAACGGTTCTGGTTTTAGGAGAATCCGATGGTCGGATCTCCCGTAATATCCATTCGAAGTCAATGGTCGAAATTCGCGAACTGCCGCAGCGCGGCGCGTTCTATTCAGGCCATTTAATATATATAATATTTATATTATATATATTTCATCGATTTCCTTTTAAAACGTATTTTATAAATCGTTTTAAATTTGTTTTCAAAACAATTTCAACTTCATATTCAATTTCTAATCAAAATTGAATATTCTACCTCATCGATATACAAATGATAATATTTTCAAACATTATATTTTGAAATTATTTCCTTTTCTATATTCATTCTAAAAACGAATATAGTCGATATAAATATCGTTCGCATCAAAATGGCGCATATCTAATCAACACGGCTTTATATATTTCAATAACTTCGTTATTCTATTCAACAAATGAATATTTTCTTCAACACATGAATATAGATTTTACTTCAACACGTGAATATATATTTTTATTCGACACATGAATATTTTATTCTATTCAACACATGAATATTTTATTCTATTCATCACATGAATTTTCTATTCTATTCAACACATGAATTTTCTTTCAATTCAACACATGAATTTTCTTTCTATTCAACACATGAATTTTCTTTCTATTCAATATATGAATTTTCTTTCTATTCAACACATGAATTTTCTTTCTATTCAACACATGATTTTTCTTTTAATATTCCTTATTTTCCAAATTGGAATGAGGCCCAATCAATCACCATATAACGTTAATTATATGGATTCCCTACAACACATGTATATAATAGCAACGATAAATCATCAACCATCATCCAGAGTGCACCACACATGTAATGACCCGAAAATATGGTCCAATTTGAGCTGACTAAATAACACAAGTCCCACCCAAATTGTACTGGAAAACAGGAAATTAATAGAAAGAAATTAGAGGGTGAGAATAGATAGGATAGAAACTTATAGAACAGAAGAAGAAGAAGAACATCATCATCAGAGTAACACGAATCTCACAGCGGAACGAATAAAATATAACATAACTTTTGAAATACAAACAGTATATGCATACAATAACATTGCAGAGTACAACACTTACAACACAGCGGAAATAATAATAGCTATAGGATCTTGAAGCCTCCTGCTCCAAGCTCTCCAAGTGTATCTGTAAAATCCCGACTACTTGACTGCCTGTACAAATTTAGGCACTCAAGAGTTCAGGGAAAACAAACAAATAAACTCCGGGTCAGTCATGGGACTGGTATGAGTAAAACAGTTTAAGCAGTTTGAACAAGTGAACGATATCTCATAAGACCACGCCGTATAACGGAACGGGTTTTTCCCTTATGAAAATCCAAAATATCTTTATATCAAAAACCTTTTGATATTATAATAATGTCTATCAACCACAATATAATAATCATCTAGCAGAAATGCTTTCATCTCACGTTCTACATATATAGAATACAATCACAACCGCAAGCACGTATTGGGTAATGGATTTCCAACTATGACAAGGTATGGAACCACCTTCCGATCAGTGTACTCTAGGAACGATACACGGAGTTCAACAAGAACATCTTGCGACTCAGCCACACATGACCGACCACTCATTTCGCTTGAGTGTATTGAATGTATATCACCAACGGTTGGGATCAGAAACCGTTTCCCGTATACATATGGGACAACATTAATAGATTAAAGAAGCAAATGAATATTCTCTAGATAGGTGATTATACACCCTACTTCGGTGCGACCGACTTAGCCATGCTGCCTGCCCGATTCTTGTCATTTCCTGGTTGTTGAGGCCAGAGGCTACGACTACTTTCCATTCATTGATAACACGATCACTTTGAATGCCACATTGTCAGATCCGTTAATCACTAATTGATTTGCACAAATATTCTGGATGTTATGCTAAGGGAATAAATCCGTTGCCACCATATATATTTGTACAGACCAACCCATTCGATCATTGGAAATATTCTGTCAGACACCTGAAACGACCCAAACTTCCCAGTAAAGGAAAGGCTGGATTGCTTTGAGAACAACACACATCAGAACACAAACTGAAGAACATTTTATTGCTGATTACAACAATTACATCAGAGTACAAGAATGTAACAGAGTATGAATACTTATTACATAATAGAAATACAATAATATCAGAGTTTTAAATTACATTTAAATAGCAACAGAAGAATAATACAAATATACAACTGGAAGGAATACACAGATACAGAGCTTTCCGAATACCGCTTCAGCTGTAAGCCAGGATCCTGTAAATATATCTGCAAAAAGCTACTCGACTGCCCATATGGAAAATATGGGCATCCGAGTTGCCAGTGAACAAACTACAGGTCAGTCATGGGACTGGTATGAGAAATCTTAACTTAACTATCTAATAATAAGGCTAATCACAGGACCACGCCGCTAACGCGGAACGGGTTTACTCCATTGGATTGCCAGTGCATAAAATAAAGTAAGACGTTAAACAACGCAATGCTTTTTAGAAAAATGAAACCATTATAAGACCCAAGTCCCATCACACAATGCAACGCAAAACGGAGGATAGGGTTTTACCTTATAATGGTCAAAAGATGCTTGATACGATGAAACAGATTTAGTATTAGTGTGTATATCTATGGGTATATATATATTTCAAAAACAATTTCAATCATAATGTATTAATCATAGACGGCATAGTACCCCATCCTACTATGTCGCCATACTAGTTCTACAATCAAAACCGCAAGGTCGTATTGGAAATTGGATTTCCATCATGAGTCGAGGCTAGGGGCAAGCTCCTCTCCGATTCGAGACACTCTAGCAATTGCCTCAGGATTCCCGGCAGTGAACCCTTGGAGCGGTAGGGCCGGTCCCCGCCTATCGGCAGTGGATTGGTTATGCCTGAACACACGTTTCCCGGTTCCTTTGAACCTATAGTATGACCACTAACGGCCTATAAAAAAATCCGAGGTACCTCAAAATCCATCATCCACGTAAGTAAAATGCTAGCCAGTTTAAGCACTGACACTACCACTAGCTAGAAAGAAATGTGTGCACTCCCTACGGTCCATATCCTGTTTTTGACTCATATCGGGGTGTGAGGCTCGCGAAGTCACGATATACATAAAGCTATGTCGTAATAGGCTATGCTTTGATCATCCCACAAGGCCCTGCTTTTCAACAAAAGCCTTGATCATTTGCATATTGGCGTGCCACATTGACAATCCACGCCATGCGATCGATCACTATTAATATATACCAGGGTGTTAAGTAGAGAATAAATCCTCCACCACCAAACAGACATACATTAACAGAAATCGATTTAATTCACATAGAGCGAAATCCAATGTCAGACACGCATCCATTTACTAGCTTATGCTCTGTGTCTGAGCAAAAACCACATCCGAACAATCAACAATAGTCCGGACGGTCACCACTGAGGCCCCTTCAAGGTAGCTACTCCCATCAAAGGTCTCTGTAGCAACACATCCATTCGATGTGAAGATCGTCGGACTTCAACCACTGTCTTCATCTTCGTAGTAATTATTCGGAATGGGTTAAACCCGGTCTTCCCGAATAACTCACGTATTTTATAATTAAAAATCATGTACTATAAAACACATCCAACGCCACACTCCAATCCAGAATATTCTTCTAATAAAATATTCGTATTATTCCATCAAAGATAAATCCTTTAAGTTTATTCTTAAATCTTTCTTTTAAAGTTTTATATTAGAAACCCAATTTGGTTTTAAAATATCAGAAATCATTATTCAATGATTAATTAAATTTAAGAAATTAATCTTATCTTTAACTGGGTTAAAGAACTAATATCATTTTAAAACACCGTTCACGATAAACCCAAAATCGACTTCCATAAAATAGGGAATCTTCGCAGAAATCAAATCAATATATAATCTCTATAAATTTTCCTGTATCCTACCACTAATATGATTGGGATAACGGCAAAGCCTTTTAAATTCCATATGTAGTATCGGTCTTCTTTTACAGAAGCTTATCTCGGTTATTATTAATTTGAATTCCATTCAATTCCAATTTAATATATTAAATTGGAAAACTTGGCTTTTGGAAAATTCCCATTTAAATCTTAATAAAAGATTTATAAATTTCAAATCATATTTTCACTGTCAGTTGGGTTAAAGAACACATGTCACTTAAAAACATGGTTCACAATAAACCCAACTCACGTTGCATCTTATTTCAATTACTAGATATAATTGAAAACTTTTAATAATCTTAAATTAAAAGATTATTCTTTTCATACGGGGTTTAAGAACAGTGTTATTTAAGACACTATTCACGACAAACCCAAAATCCAATATATTTAATTTAACTACAATTAAATATTAACAAATTGGAAAACTTCATTAAATCTAAATTTAATGATTTATTCTAGTAAATAACTAGTTCATTTCAATAAAAATATATTTTCTATTCTAAAATATATTTTTTTCTAAAATATTTTCTTTTCTAGAATACTCTTTATTGGAATGTGACTCAATCAACATCCATATATTGCATGTAATCGATGAGAAATAACTATCAAGCATCCAAATAACAACCAGAATGGATTCTACACTAAATATTGGGTCTAGTGTAGGTCAAATATCATCCCAACACCCGTGTGGGGTTTCATCCAACAATCAAATAATAAATTGTTTTTGCACTTGGGCGATGTGTAAAAATTATCAACCCAATCACATAGACAAGTCGAACGACTTGTAAATGGAAATGTAATATTCAGTTTGAATATACTCAACATTATAATTAACACATCAACCATTTCAACATCACAGACATATGTTTCTATTCTTTTTATTTTAAACAAGTGACAGTAAGAATCTTAACTCTTACTTATTTACAAAAATGCATATTTTTTTGGTCTCATTTATTTTTAATGACAAAATGAATATTTTACTTCATCCTTTTTACAACGACAAAAATGTCTCTTTTATTCTAATTATTCTAAAGTGACAAAATTTGATACTTTTGTCTAATCCTTTCCAATGTAACAAAATAAGCAAATTTTGTCTAATCTTTTCCAATGTAACAAAATATGCAAATTTTGTCTAATCTTTTAAATGATCAAAATGTAATCTTTCTTCTAATTGAACAAAAATGTAAATTTTTGTTTTTAATCCTTATTAATGACAAAAATGTGATTTCTCTTCGTTCTTTTTAATATGACAAAAATGTCCATTTCTAATTCATTCCCTTTTAATGTATAAAAAAATATACATTTCATATCCATTCCTTTTTAACGTATAAAAATATACATTTAAAATTCATTCCTTTTTAATGTATAAAAAATATACATTTCATATTCATTCCTTTTTAATGTATAAAAAATATACATTTCATATTCATTCCTTTTTAATGTATAAAAATATACATTTCATTTGATAATCAAGTTTTGACTAGAAGTGAATATTCTGGTGAAATTCTTTTAAGTGACCAAAAATGAATATTTTGGTGAAATTCTTTCTAAAAGACAAAATGAATATTTTTAATATCACATAGAAATGAAATCTTTTATTTCTTTTATTACATGAAAATGTAACCTTTTCTTTTCATTCTTTGATTACATATAAAAATTGTAATCTGTTATTCTTTTCTTTGAATACATATAAAAATGTACTTTCCTATTTCTTTCTTGAATATAAGATTTTAATGTTAACATATTTTGCTTTGTCAGAATATGAACATTTCTCTAATATTCTATTTTACATTAAAAGGTAGATTTTTAATGTCAACATATTCTACTGGTAAAAATATGATCATTTTTCTAATTCATTCTTAATATACAAAAATGTTCATTTTGTCTAATTCATTTTTGATATAAAAAAAATGTCCTTTTTGTTTCCTTTATTTCAAAGTGACAAAAATGTCCTTTTAAATTTCCATTACATAAAATGTTAATGAAATGTGAATTTTGTTACAATCCTTTTTATATTAACAAAATGTGAATTTTGTTATAATCCTTTTTAATATTAACAAAATGTATATCTTAACTTACATAACATGTTTTACACCAAAAATGTAATTTTTCTTCACTAACATATTTTAACACAAAAATGTATATTCTTATTACATCCTTTGTAAATGAATAAAATGTACATTTTTGTTTAATTCTTATTGACGAATACTAACTACATAGAAATGTAATTTTACATGTTAACACATTCTAATCAAGGTTTTATTATTTTAATAATTCATTTTCATAAAAATGTAAATTACATATTCACAAGTTTCCAAACAAAGATTCATTCTTTTTAATGAATTATAATTATCATTAAAAATGTAAATTATATTTTAACATCTTTCCAAACAAAGATTCCTTCTTTTTTTTAATGAATTCTAATTATCATTAAAAATGTAAATTATATGTTAACATCTTTCCAAATGAAGATTTTTTCTTTTTAAATTTAAATGTTATTCATTTCACCAACATGTTCTAATTACCCAAAATGTTACTTTTATCTAACAGAATCTAATTAACAAAAATGTCAAATTTGTCTAACTTAATCTAATTAACAAAAGTGTTAATTTTGTTCAATATAATCTTTCTTTTGACCAAAAATGTTAATTTCTTCGCTAATATTTCTTTTGACCAAAAAATGTTATTTTTATCATATTTAACATTTCTACACAAAAATGTCCTTTTTAATCCTATCCAACATTTTATAAACAAAAGGTTATTTTAATCCTATTCAACATTTTATAAACAAAATGCTATTTTATTCCTATTAACATTTTATAACTAAAATGATATTATAGTTCTCTGCGACATTTCATATCAAAGTGATATTATAATCCTTTAAGTGAAAATAAAAAGGAAATCTTTTTATTAAAACTTTTTATATATAATCTTTTTTATTTTGAATATTCTAACACAAATGTTCGATTGGTTTTAATAACATGTTTATGACAAAAATGTGATTTTTATTTCAATACCTATGTTTTAACCAAAATGTAATCTTTTATTTCAATAACAAACAAATTTGACAAAAACCATGTTTTAATGAAAACAATAAAATGAATATTTTATTGTTATTCTATTTTTAAACAAAAATTGACCATTTTCTTTTGTCAATTCAAATAAAATGAAAATGATAGTCTTATTTAGGACAATCCTAATATAACAAACATGACTTTCTATTTTGTTGTTCTGATTCAACCAAAAATAACATTACGATTTTGCAACAAACATGATTCCCACAATACCATTCACTGATTCAGCGCAATACAACACAATCGGTATTTCAATAATTATACACATAACACCTCATGAATTTTATATAAAATTTCACAATAAAATAAATTATTAATTTTAATTTAAAAATAGAAATTTCACCTTCCATTTTATTTGAATTTCCAATGTCCTTCTTTTTAGATCTGGTCTGCCCCTCCTCGTAGATCTCGAAAATACTATCCCAACGCTTCTTGAATTTCTGAATTTCGATAACATAGTCAAAAGTTATATGGTTTTAAACCTTGAGTAATTTAATTACCAAGTTAATTAAATAATTAGTTTAATTACCCTTAAACCAAACCAGGCCGCACCTCTTTCTTCTTCCTTCTCTTCGTTTTTTTCTGCTGAAACAAACCCATAGCCGTCGATTTTGAAAGCCACCTGCGCCACCACCTTAAGGCCATCGCACCCTGATCAGACTCCATCACTTCGTCGGCCTACGGACGTCGCCCCCCACGCCAGGAAGAGGCGCAGCTCGCACGCCTTGGGAGCTCGGAAATCGAACTCGAGCGCCACGCCTTTGAACTTCGGAATCCCATGAACCACAACGCTATATTCCATCATCACCGTACAGAATCATAGAGCAAAGAAATCTCTTCGATTTGAGTATTGATTTCTTGATTAATTCTAAAAGATGAGGGAGAGATTAAGGATCAAAATCTGGAGCTTTCAGGCTATTGAAATGGTGAAAACGGCGGCTCCATATAGATTATTAGGGTTTGGGTATTTAGGGCGTATTTATACGCGTATTCCTAGCGTATTTTAATTCATTTAAATGCAATATAACTTCTATATCGGACTGAACTCTAAATCAAACCCAACAAGTATCGCCCCTAGCTAATAACCCCCATCCCGGACACACTGGAGTATGTTCCGTAACCCAATTCGGCTGTTACGATATGTTTTTCTTAATATTTAATAATAAATCATTTAATTATTAAATTCAAACGTACATTTTAAATTACCGGGGCTACACATAGACTCTAAAAATTACAGAAAAATTATTTCTAGCTATGGTTTGACGATACGGTTCTAACAAGACTAATTTCGTCGAATTCTGAGACCGTTTGAAAAATGCCCATTTTCTAGTCGATTAAATTTGACTGAAACAGTCAAAACACATTTTCTTTTACCACGCTCACATAGTAGTTCAAAAAATTATGAAAATTGAAACCTAGCAATAATTCGACATTCCGGTTCCAACAAAAGTGGTTTCGTCGAAAATCGAGGTCGTCTGAAAAATGGCTATTTTTAAGGGCTATATATTATATTAAAAAATATATAAATTTTACAGCGACTTTTCTAAATTTTGAACTGGCCATAACTTTCAAAATATAAAGTGAAATTTCAGTTTCTTACATCCGTTAAAAGATATGATTAAACAGATTTAAATATTTCTTGTTTCGCTCAATTCTGATTTAAAATGAATTCTGTACAGTCGGTCAAAGTTCAAATTCAAATTTTCAAACTGCAGCGATGTTTCTAACTCCTTTTATAATTAAATTAAATTTATTCATTTTAAAAATAAATTTTTAGTCATTCTTATTTAAAATAAATTATTTTAAATATTAAAATCCATTAAAATTTCTAAAATAAATTTTTTTAATTGGCCCCAAAATTCCGGGTCGTTACAATCGCCCCACTTAAAATCTTTTCGTCCTCGAAAAGGAACGAAGCTAAAAGTTGTTTAATTAACCAATTCAGCTTAAATTTTTTATTTATTTGTTTAATTAATTATCATTCTAATATTTTAATTAGTGAAACTAATTATCAGACATCACAACCAACAATCAATTAGGTGATTAACTTTTCAAATATATATAACTTTTATATATAGCCAAAAATCATATTTTTAGTGCAAATCACAACAATTGTGTACTAACTAAGTTTTGGTTCTCATACCAGTCAATGGAAATATATAGATATACCACCTTCGAAACCCGAACCTAAATTCTGATGATGGTGCACCGATCATCAGAATTATCTTCGGGCAACTAGAGTGTGATTCTATATCTATCTAGTATATTAAAACTTCGAATATCTGTTAATTACTCGTATATTTGATACCTTTATATACTCGATTGTCCACATTAAAATATAGTAATATACTCAAATACGTATTTTAAGATAAAATTTTCAAAACTAAATTTGTTTTCAATTTTATTTTTAAGAAAATAATTCTCTTCACACTCGTTCTAGGATACTACTGATCCCATCTCTAACGAGTTATTCTTATTGGATATTACTAATCCAATCTCTGATGAATCCTTTCGTTCGGTTCTAATGTTTCTTGTTCTCGAGCTCGGTAAACCAAAGCTCTGATACCAAATGAAATGACCCAAACTTCCCAGTAAAGGAAAGGCTGGATTGCTTTGAGAACAACACACATCAGAACACAAACTGAAGAACATTTTATTGCTGATTACAATAATTACATCAGAGTACAAGAATGTAACAGAGAATGAATACTTATTACATAATATAAATACAATAATATCAGAGTTTTAAATTACATTTAAATAGCAACGGAAGAATAATACAAATATACAACTGGAAGGAATACACGGATACAGAGCTTTCCGAATACCGCTTCAGCTGTTAGCCAGGATCCTGTAAATATATCTGCAAAAAGCTACTCGACTGCCCGTATGGAAAATATGGGCATCCGAGTTGCCAGTGAACAAACTACAGGTCAGTCATGGGACTGGTATGAGAAATCTTAACTTAACTATCTAATAATAAGGCTAATCACAGGACCACGCCGCTAACGCGGAACGGGTTTACTCCATTGGATTGCCAGTGCATAAAATAAAGTAAGACGTTAAACAACGCAATGCTTTTTAGAAAAATGAAACCATTATAAGACCCAAGTCCCATCACACAATGCAACGCAAAACGGAGGATAGGGTTTTACCTTATAATGGTCAAAAGATGCTTGATACGATGAAACAGATTTAGTATTAGTGTGTATATCTATGGGTATATATATATTTCAAAAACAATTTCAATCATAATGTATTAATCATAGACGGCATAATACCCCATCCTACTATGTCGCCATACTAGTTCTACAATCAAAACCGCAAGGTCGTATTGGAAATTGGATTTCCATCATGAGTCGAGGCTAGGGGCAAGCTCCTCTCCGATTCGAGACACTCTAGCAATTGCCTCAGGATTCCCGGCAGTGAACCCTTGGAGCGGTAGGGTCGGTCCCCGCCTATCGGCAGTGGATTGGTTATGCCTGAACACACGTTTCCCGGTTCCTTTGAACCTATAGTATGACCACTAACGGCCTATAAAAAATCCGAGGTACCTCAAAATCCATCATCCACATAAGTAAAATGCCAGCCAGTTTAAGCACTGACACTACCACTAGCTAGAAAGAAACGTGTGCACTCCCTACGGTCCATATCCCGTTTTTGACTCATACCGGGGTGTGAGGCTCGCGAAGTCACGATATACACAAAGCTATGCCGTAACAGGCTATGCTTTGATCATCCAACAAGACCCTGCTTTTCAACAAAAGCCTTGATCATTTGCATCTTGGTGTGCCACATTGACAATCCACGCCATGCGATTGATCATTATTAATATATAACATGGTGTTAAGTAGAGAATAAATCCTCCACCATCAAACAGACATACATTAACAGAAATCGATTTAATTCACATAAAGCGAAATCCAATGTCAGACACGCATCCATTTACTGGCTTATGCTCTGGGTCTGAGCGAAAACCAAATCCGAACAATCAACAATAGTCCGGACGGTCACCACTGAGGCCCCTTCAAGGTAGCTACTCCCATCAAAGGTCTCTGTAGCAACACATCCATTCGATGTGAAGATCGTCGGTCTTCAACCACCGTCTTCATCTTCGAATCTTTATCGTCGTAGTAATTATTCGGAATGGGTTAAACCCGGTCTTCCCGAATAACTCACGTATTTTATAATTAAAAATCATGTACTATAAAACACATCCAACGCCACACTCCAATCCAGAATATTCTTCTAATAAAATATTCGTATTATTCCATCAAAGATAAATCCTTTAAGTTTATTCTTAAATCTTTCTTTTAAAGTTTTATTAGAAACCCAATTTGGTTTTAAAATATCAGAAATCATTATTCAATGATTAATTAAATTTAAGAAATTAATCTTATCTTTAACTGGGTTAAAGAACTAATGTAATTTTAAAAACACCGTTCACGATAAACCCAAAATCGACTTCCATAAAATAGGGAATCTTCACAGAAATCAAATCAATATATAATCGCTATAAATTTTCCTGTATCCGACCAATAATATAATTGGGATAACGGCAAAGCCTTTTAAATTCCTTATGTAGTATCGGTCTTCTTTTACAGAAGCTTATCTCAGTTATTATTAATTCGAATTCCATTCAATTCCAATTTAATATATTAAATTGGAAAACTTGGCTTTTGGAAAATTCCCATTTAAATCTTAATAAAAGATTTATAAATTCCAAATCATATTTTCACTGTCAGTTGGGTTAAAGAACACATGTCACTTAAAAACACGGTTCACAATAAACCCAACTCACATTTCATCTTATTTCAATTACTTGATATAATTGAAAACTTTTAATAATCTTAAATTAAAAGATTATTCTTTTCATACGGGGTTTTAAGAACAGTGTTATTTAAGACACTAGTCACGACAAACCCAAAATCCAATATATTTAATTTAACTACAATTAAATATTAATAAATTGGAAAACTTCATTAAATCTAAGTTTAATGATTTATTCTAGTAAATAACTAGTTCATTTCAATAAAAATATAATTTATTTTCTAAAATATATTCTTTTCAAAAATATTTTCTTTTCTAGAATACTCTTAATTGGAATGTGACTTAATCAACATCCATATATTGCATGTAATCGATGAGAAATAACTATCAAGCATCCAAATAACAAGCAGAGTGGATTCTACACTAAATATTGGGTCTAGTGTAGGTCAAATATCATCCCAACACCCGTGTGGGGTTTCATCCAACAATCAAATAATAAATTATTTGTGCACTTGGGCGATGTGTAAAAATTATCGACCCAATCACATAGACAAGTCGGACGAATTGTAAATGGAAGTATAATATTCAGTTTGAATATACTCAACATTATAATTAACACATCAACCATTTCAACATCACAGACATATGTTTCAATTCTTTTTATTTTAAACAAGTGACAATAAGAATCTTAACTCTTACTTATTTACCAAAATGCATATTTTTTTGGTCTCATTTATTTTTAATGACAAAATGAATATTTCACTTCATCCTTTTTACATTGACAAAAATGTCTCTTTTACTCTAATTATTTTAAAGTGACAAAATTTGATACTTTTGCCTAATCCTTTCCAATATAACAAAATATGCAAATTTTGTCTAATCTTTTCCAATGTAACAAAATATGAAAATTTTGTCTAATCTTTTAAATGAGCAAAATGTAATCTTTCTTCTAATTGAACAAAAATGTAAATTTTTGTTTTTAATCCTTATTAATGACAAAAATGTGATTTCTCTTCGTTCTTTTTAATATGACAAAAATGTCCATTTCTAATTCATTCCCTTTAATGTATAAAAAAAATATACATTTCATATCCATTCCTTTTTAATGTATAAAAATATACATTTCATATTCATTCCTTTTTAATGTATAAAAAATATACATTTCATATTCATTCCTTTTTAATGTATAAAAATATACTTTTCATTTGATAATCAAGTTTTGACCAGAAGTGAATATTCTGGTGAAATTCTTTTAAGTGACCAAAAATTAATATTTTGGTGAAATTCTTTCTAAAGGACAAAATGAATATTTTTAATATCACATAGAAATGAAATCTTTTATTTCTTTTATTACATGAAAATGTAACTTTTTCTTTTCATTCTTTGATTACATACAAAAATTGTAATCTGTTATTCTTTTCTTTGAATACATATAAAAATGTACTTTCCTATTTCTTTCTTGAATATAAGATTTTAATGTTAACATATTTTGCTTTTTCAGAATATGAACATTTCTCTAATATTCTATTTTACATTAAAAGGTAGATTTTTAATGTCAACATATTCTACTTGTAAAAATATGATCATTTTTCTAATTCATTCTTAATATACAAAAATGTCCATTTTGTCTAATTCATTTTTAATATACAAAAATGTCCTTTTTGTTTCCTTTATTTCAAAGTGACAAAAATGTCCTTTTAAATTTCCTTTACATAAAATGTTAACGAAATCTGAATTTTGTTACAATCCTTTTTATATTAACAAAATGTGAATTTTGTTATAATCCTTTTTAATAATAACAAAATGTATATCTTAACTTACATAACATGTTTTACACCAAAAATGTAATTTACTAACATATTTTAACACAAAAATGTATATTCTTATTACATCCTTTGTAAATGAATAAAATGTACATTTTTGTTTAATTCTTATTGACGAATACTAACTACATAGATATGTAATTTTACATGTTAGCACATTCTAATCAAGGTTTTATTATTTTAATAATTCATTTTCATAAAAATGTAAATTACATATTCACAAGTTTCCAAACAAAGATTCATTCTTTTTAATGAATTATAATTATCATCAAAAATGTAAATTATATTTTAACATCTTTCCAAACAAAGATTCCTTTTTTTTTTAATGAATTCTAATTATCATTAAAAATGTAAATTATATGTTAACATCTTTCCAAATGTAGATTTCTTCTTTTTAAATTTAAATGTTATTCTTTTCACCAACATGTTCTAATTACCCAAAATGTTACTTTTATCTAACAGAATCTAATTAACAATAATGTCAAATTTGTCTAACTTAATCTAATTAACAAAAGTGTTAATTTCGTTCAATATAATCTTTCTTTTGACCAAAAATGTTAATTTCTTCGCTAATATTTCTATTGACCAAAAATTGTTCTTTTTATCATATTTAACATTTCTACACAAAAATGTCCTTTTTAATCCTATCCAACATTTTATAAACAAAAGGTTATTTTAATCCTATTCAACAGTTTATAAACAAAATGCTATTTTAATCCTATTAACATTTTATAACTAAAATGATATTATAGTTCTCTGCGACATTTCATATCAAAGTGATATTATAATCCTTTAAGTGAAAATAAAAAGGAAATCTTTTTATTAAAACTTTTTATTTATAATCTTTTTTATTCTGTATATTCTAACACAAATGTTCGATTGGTTTTAATAACATGTTTTTGACAAAAATGTGATTTTTATTTCAATACCTATGTTTTAACCAAAATGTAATCTTTTATTTCAATAACAAACAAATATGACAAAAACCATGTTTTAATGGAAACAATAAAATGAATATTTTATTGTTATTCTATTTTTAAACAAAAATTGACCATTTTCTTTTGTCAATTCAAATAAAATGAAACTGATAGTCTTATTTTGGACAATCCTAATATAACAAACATGACGTTCTATTTTATTGTTCTGATTCAACCAAAAATAACATTACAATTTTGCAACAAACATGATTCCCACAATACCATTCACTGATTCAGCGCAATACAACACAATCGGTATTTCAATAATTATACACATAACACCACATGAATTTTATATAAAATTTCACAATAAAATAAATTATTAATTTTAATTTAAAAATAGAAATCTCACCTTCCATTTTATCTGAATTTCCAACGTCATTCTTTTCAGATTTGGTCTGCCCCTCCTCGTAGATCTCGAAAATACGATCCCAACGCTTCTTGAATTTCTGAATTTCGATAACGTAGTCAAAAGTTATACGGTTTTGAACTTTGAGTAATTTAATTACCCAGTTAATTAAATAATTATTTTAATTACCCTTAAACCAAACCAGGCCGCACCTCTTTCTTCTTCCTTCTCGTCGTTTTTTTTTCTGCTGAAACAAACACATAGCCGTCGATTTTGAAAGCCACCTGCGCCACCGCCTTAAGGCCATCGCACCCCGATCAGACTCCATCACTTCGTCGGCCTACGGACGCCGCCCCCCACGCCAGGAAGAGGCCCAGCTCGCATGCCTTGGGAGCTTGGAAATCGATCTCGAGCACCACACCTTTGAACTCCGGAATCCCATGAACCACAACGCTATATTCCATCATCACCGTACAGAATCAGAGAGCAAAGAAATCTCTCCGATTTGAGTATTGATTTCTTGATTAATTCTAAAAGATGAGGGAGAGATTAAGGATCAAAATCTGGAGCTTTCAGGCCATTGAAATGGTGAAAACGGGGGCTCCATATAGAGTATTAGGGTTTGGGTATTTAGGGCGTATTTATACGCGTATTCCTAGAGTATTTTAATTCATTTAAATGCAATATAACTTCTATATCGTAACGAACTCTAAATCAAACCCAAGAAGTGTCGCCCCTAGCTAATAACCCCCATCCCGGACACACTGGAGTATGTTCCGTAACCCAATTCGGCTGTTACGATATGTTTTCTTAATATTTAATTATAAATCATTTAATTATTAAATTCAAACGTACATTTTAAATTACCAGGGCTACACACGGACTCTAAAAATTACAGAAAAATTATTTCTAGTTATGGTTTGACGATACGGTTCTAACAAGACTAATTTCCTCGAATTCTGAGACCGTTTGAAAAATACCCATTTTCTAGTCGATAAAATTTGACTGAAACAGTCAAAACACATTTTCTTTTACCACGCTCACATAGTAGTTCGAAAAATTATGAAAATTGAAACCTAGCAATAATTTGACATTTTGGTTCCAACAAAAGTGGTTTCGTCGAAAACCGAGATCGTCTGAAAATGGCTATTTTTAAGGGCTATATATTTTATTAAAATATATATAAATTATACAGCGACTTTTCTAAATTTTGAACTGGCCATAACTTTCAAAATATAAAGTGAAATTTCAGTTTCTTACATCCGTTAGAAAGATATGATTAAATAGATTTAAATATTTCTTGTTTCGCTCAATTCTGATTTAAAATGAATTCTGTACAGTCGGTCAAAGTTCAAATTTTCAAACTACAACATTGTTTCTAACTCCTTTTATAACTAAATTAAATTTATTCGTTTTAAAAATAAATTTTTAGTCGTTCTTATTTAAAATAAATTATTTTAAATATTAAAATTTCTAATTTTTTTTTAATTGGCCCCAAAATTCCGGGTCGTTACAACACTCGTCCATATACGTTCGTTCTGGGACTGAACGAAACCGAAGGCACTATTTAGTGCATCCATCCTAGGAAATTTCTACCTAGGACTTATACAACAGCCCTTGCACTTTACTCCGTCTTCAATTTTCTTTGTCAAATTCGCAACGCTTATGCCAATACAGAGTGGTTCTTTGGAAAAAATCCAACCGGTCTCTCCATATTAACAACGTTAAAATGGTAAAAACTTCAATAGTCGATGAGGTAACTATCAAAGAAAAACATGTCGGTGTTCACACAACGATCTTAATTCCAAATGGAACTATCGATCCAATCATCAAATATATATATATATATATCCTCATTTTCTATGTTTAGAAAATATATGTTATTAACACTGGAAAACGTTTCCATCTGCTTATTTACAAATCACTATTCTCCCACAACTATCAGTCCCTAACTATAACTAACAAGAGAACAATTTCCTAAGTATAAACCCCGAAGGCCGAAACCAACATCAGATCGATACTTAGGAAACCATTCAACTTATTAATCTCTAGACAGTTTCAAATTTTTGTTTAACTCTATATCTTTAACTCTATTTGATTAACTCTGTTTGGATAACTCTAACTGATTTACCCTAACTGATTAACTCTAATTAATTAACTTTATTCCATTTATAATATCGTATTTATTTTTTTGAATAAATATTTCCTTTATAATCCTATTTATTTTCTAAATAAATAATCCTTTATTCTATTTATTTATTCCTTAAATAAATAAATAAATAATCCCAATTACTCTATTTGTAAATGTTCTACAAATATTTCTCTTTCTATTTGTTTGACAAATATTTTCCTTTATATTTGTTTTACGATTATTTTCCTTTATATTTGTTTAACAAATATATTTCCTTTTTCAAAAATACTTTTCTTTTATATATATATATATAATCCATTGATTTTATATAAATAAATTATTTTCAAAATATACTTTGAAAATCCCTTTCCTACATTCTGGCATTTCTTATGGTATTCAACATACCATATAACTATGATAAATATCGTCCAACACACAAAATCAACAGCAGATAATATATCACATCATATATCAAAATATATGAATAACAGCAAAAATAAATGTTGAGGAATCTAGTTGGATTCTTCCAACCTGTTTCCCTGCATCACAGATGTTATACAATAAAATCAACATCAATTTCAGTTCAGTACGAATTATTCTAATAAACAGAATCAATATATATATATAACGGTTTATATATATAATTTCAACTAACTGACTAGCAGTTCAATCAACCAAATCAACACACAATAGTCAACAGATAATTAACAGTTCTTAAAATACGTTATAAAAAATATAACTGTTCAGAGTTGGTGAGTTTTACTCACTTTGGCAGTTCATCGTTAAAGAACGATAAACTGTTCGCTTGATTTGATTCTGACAATTTATTTCACTATAAATTGTAACGGACTCCAATGGGCTTCAGGTCAGTTCCATCGTGTAGTGTCCGTTCATACGATCCAGTCGGATCTTGTTTCGTCTGATTCTGATATCGTATGACAAAGTTACACATTTTAGAAGTTCGTACACTATTTATAATTAAACATTAAACTAAATAAATGGTTAGTGGGCTTAACTTTATACTCCCGACCCAACTTTCAACCAAAACCCGACCCGACAAACTTCCCTTCTTCCTCCTGCTCTAAATCCCACGGCTTCAGCACCCTTTATCAAAACAAACGCCACAGCTATGCTATTCTCACCTTATTGTACCTCAAACTCTTCAGGAATCCGCACTTCCATGGCAAATTCTAAATCCTTATCTCCCCCGAACATCAACCAAATCGGTGGCATTCACTTCTCATGGAGCCCATCCACTCTGCTAACAAATCCCGCTCCACGTTCTAGCTTCAACATGCCATACCTGCTAATCCTCATTGCAAACAAATTCAAACAAGAAAACGCCATGCCACTTCATCATCTTATTGAAACATCCGTGCTTCCCTAATCACCCTGACTCCAACGCAGAAAACCCAATTCCCATTTCCTTCTTTGTTTAACACAGTCAGACTTACTTGCAGGTACCAGGACAAACAACCAAGATGCAGTCTCACTCAACATCACCCTTTTCATCACTGTTTTTCCCACGTTAACCACCCAGCATCCGCCCCGTCTCCATTCATTCGAACGCACACTGGAACGTGTTTCATCCCTAAAAGCCACGCTCCACTACAACCCTTCATGTTTGCGGCACCCACCAGAACACGGTCACGTCTTTAGTAGCTCCACCCAAACCGCGACCACTCGGAGATGATCTGAACGCACCACTTCGAAGACGGATCTCGGCGCTGACACCGCTCAGAAACTCAATGAACTCGGTGCCCTCTTTGGGGCTACTTCTGGTCACCGCGATGACCAACAAATGGTCACAACTGGTCCGCACAAGAGCTCCTCGAGCAGATTAGATTTGTAGGTGAAAAAGATTTTGTCAACGGTCGATGAATTAGAGGAATTTCATAAGGAAAAATCGAATGGTTTCCCATTGTTAAACAATAGTGGCGGCGGAAATTTTATGTCGACCAGAGAACTGATAAAATTAGGGTTAAGGGTTGGTATTTATAGTGGGATAAAAGTTTAGATATTTTCTATTTGTAATTGTTTTATGTTATAAAGTTTACCATCACTTGATACATAATTTCCTTCCTTTACAAACTGTGGTCGACAGAAGTAAACATACCGTTGTAATCAGCCCGGTTCCATGATCCCAAAAATATAATAATACCTATAGATTAACTCATATTTTTAAACCTCAAAATGTTGATTACAGGGTGTAAAATACTCCAAATAAAAAGTTGCTTATTTAATTAATTAAAAATTACAGTAAAATTTTAAAATTAAATTATCATTATGTCCCAAAAGAACCTTGTCTAAATTCAAACCCGATCTCTAGTTATATCAAATAAACCGTTACGGTCAATAACCGATTCTATAGCGACTATTTTAAAATTTGATTTGGACATATCTCAAAATCTACACGACGAAATCCTGATTTTTCTCTTCCACTAGAAAGATATACTCCACCAGCTCCACTAGTTTCTTGTTTCATAGAAATCCGATTTAAAACGGCATCTGTATATTCGTTTAAAGTTCGAATCGCCAAATCGCGAACTACCGCGCCATTTCGAGCTTGATTTTAATTATAATATAATTTATACGTTCAAACGCTGTAAATGAAATATATTCGTTATTATATTTCAAATCTAAATGCTACCAAATCTCTTACACTATCCAAATTCAGACGATAATGACAATTCAACTATTTCTGACTATTTCGACATTATAATATATTATTATATTATAATTATTAATTAAATATTCAATATTATTTAATTCAAGTTATCGATATTTTCCTAAATCGATATTTTTAATAATTAAATAACTAAATTATTCTATCTCTAAAATACAGGTCATTACATTCTTCCTCACTTAAAATAATTTCGTCCTCGAAATTGCTAAGGTAGAGGGCGACCCTATCTATTTAGTAAATATTTATCTGTCTACCCTTTAACTTCAGCTTCAACTGAACCAATTAATATTGACTAAAATATTTATTTATTCCAACTAACTAAAATTTTCAAAAATTCTGAAAATTTTCTAATGCCTAAATTTTTCGGAAAATTTCGCCATAACCTCCTTTGTACAGCCCTATCGGTAAAACTCCAACTCGCCTCTCTAGGCTATCTCCACCCCAAAAGAAAATCAAACAGCCAAGCGACTTGCCAATTCGACTCATAAATTCCAAACTCATATAAAATATAAACTTGTACCTTTTTGTCGGGTATACATTATATCCCTTCCACCTGTGAACACTTAGTATATACCATTGTCATCTCAATCAAACTCCAATCAATTCTTGATTCCAAATCCTGAACTTATTAATTCAATTCCATTCCAGATGATTCTATAATCAAATCTTGTTTTATTTAACTTAGTTCAAGTTAAATTTTAATTTATTTATTCACTTATACCATCTAAATCTATTTAACTTTATTAGTTAAATTTTAATTCCAGAACTTAAATTCCTGGGTTTTCTTTTAAATCAATTTGAAATCAAAATACCAATTCAAAACATTTGAATTTCTAAACAACTTGTTTTCTCAAAACAAATTCAAAAACAAAATCTTTGGTAGTAATCCGTCACTTACGAACTCGAAAATCACACCGATGATGTATCGATCCATCCTCGGAGTTATTTCCCAGTCATCAAGATGAGTTCAATACTATATCTATTTTCAATTTGAAAACATTTTCAAAATCTCCCAGGAACTTAAAATTTCCTTATTTTAATTCCTGATTCTGATTTAAATTCAGATTTAATTCATCTTATTTCATATACTTTACTTATATGAATCCTGATTGGTTATTTATAATCATTCCACTTTTATAATCTTATTTGATTATATTAACAACCAACACATTATAATATTTCCAATATATATACTTGGGTAAAATTTATTTCATTTACCCTCTTTTCAAAACATACCGTGTCGGTTCATCGTATTCAAGTGTTTAGTAACTCCTATCAACACAGTTTGCATTACTGTATCGACCAGAATTCATAAACTACTCGATCAATAAATCTACACAATATAAAACAAATTTTTATATCAAATAACAAATACGTTCATTCGTATATATACACTCAATCTCAGTCTAGGGTATTACTAACCCTATCTCTACCGAGTCACGCCAAAGAGCCAAGGTAAATCACTTAACTTAAGCTCTGATACCAACTGTAATGACCCGAAAATCCGGTCCAATTTGAGCTGACTAAATAACACAAGTCCTACCCAAATTGTACTGGAAAACAGGAAATTAATAGAAAGAAATTAGAGGGTGAGAATAGATAAGATAGAAACTTATAGAATAGAAGAAGAACATCATCATCAGAGTAACACGAATCTCACAGCGGAGCGAATAAAATATAACATAACTTTTGAAATACAAACGTTATATGTATACAATAACATTGCAGAGTACAACACTTACAACACAGCGGAAATAATAATAGCTATAGGATCTTGAAGCCTCCTGCTCCAAGCTCTCCAAGTGTGTCTGTAAAATCCCGACTACTTGACTGCCTGTACAAATTTTGGTACCCAAGAGTTTAGGGAAAACAAACAAATAAACTCCGGGTCAGTCATGGGACTGGTATGAGTAAAACAGTTTAAGCAGTTTGAACAAGCGAACGATATCTCATAAGACCACGCCGTATAACGGAACGGGTTTTCCCTTATGAAAATCCAAAATATCTTTATATCAAAAACCTTTTGATATTATAATAATGTCTATCAACAACAATATAATAATCATCTAGCAGAAACGCTTTCATCTCACGTTCTACATATATACAATACAATCACAACCGCAAGCACGTATTGGGCAATTGATTTCCAACTATGACAAGGTTTGGAACCACCTTCCGATCAGTGTACTATAGGAACGATACACTGGAGTTCAACAAGAACATCTTACGACTCAGCCACACATGACCGACCACTCATTTCGCTTGAGTGTATCGAATGTATATCACCAACGGTTGGGATCAGCAACCGTTTCCCATATATATATGGGACAACATTGATAGATTAAAGAAGCAAATGAATATTCTCTAGATAGGTGATTATACACCCTACTTCGGTGCGACCGACTTAGCCATGATGCCTGCCCGATTTTTGTCATTTCCTGGTTGTTGAGGCCAGAGGCTACGACTACTTTCCATTCATTGATAACACGATCACTTTGAATGCCACATTGTCAGATCCATTAATCACTAATTGATTTGCACAAATATTCTGGATGTTATGCTAAGGGAATAAATCCATTGCCACCATATATATTTGTACAGACCAACCCATTCGATCATTGGAAATATTCTGTCAGACACTCGTCCATATACGTTCGTTCTGGGACTGAACGAAACCGAAGGAACTATTCAGTACATCCATCCTAGGCAATCTCTACCTAAGACTTATACAACAGCCCTTGCACTTTACTCCGTCTTCAATTTTCTTTGTCATATTCGCA
The DNA here is from genome assembly GCA_030737875.1 of Allium sativum. Taxonomy (NCBI): domain Eukaryota; kingdom Viridiplantae; phylum Streptophyta; class Magnoliopsida; order Asparagales; family Amaryllidaceae; genus Allium; species Allium sativum. Next base: position 723,376,280 of record CM060920.1, read on the forward strand.
ACGCTTATGCCAATACAGAGCGGTTCTTTGGATAAAAATCCAACCGGTCTCTCCATATTAACAACGTTAAAATGGTAAAAACTTCGATAGTCGGTGAGGTAACTATCAAAGAAAAACATGCCGGTGTTCACACAACGATCTTAATTCCAAATGGAACTATCGATCCAATCATCAAATATATATATATATATATATATTTCCACATTTTCTATGTTTAGAAAATATATGTTATTAACACTGGAAAACGTTTCCATCTGCTTATTTACAAATCACTATTCTCCCAAAACTATCAGTCCCTAACTATAACTAACAAGAGAACAATTTCCTAAGTATAAACCCCGAAGGCCGAAACCAACATCAGATCGATACTCGGGAAACCATTCAACTTATTAATCTCTAGTCAGTTTCTAATTTTTGTTTAACTCTATATCTTTAACTCTATTTGATTAACTCTATTTGGATAACTCTAACTGATTTACCCTAACTGATTAACTCTAATTAATTAACTTTATTCCTTTTATAATATCGTATTTATTTTTTTGAATAAATATTTCCTTTATAATCCTATTTATTTTCTAAATAAATAATCCTTTATTCTATTTATTTATTCCCTAAATAAATAAATAAATAATCCCAATTACTCTATTTGTAAATGTTCTACAAATATTTCTCTTCCTATTTGTTTGACAAATATTTTCCTTTATATTTGTTTTACGATTATTTTCCTTTATGTTTGTTTAACAAATATATTTCCTTTTTCAAAAATCCTTTTCTTTTATATGTATATAAAATCCATTGATTTTATATAAATAAATTATTTTCAAAATATACTTTGAAAATCCCTTTCGTACATTTTGGTATTTCTTATGGTATTTAACATACCATATAACGATGATAAATATCGTCCAACACACAAAATCAACAGCAGATTATATATCACATCATATATCAAAATATATGAATAACAGCAAAAATAAATGTTAAGGAATTCAGTTGGATTCCTCCAACCTGTTTCCCTGCATAACAGATGTTATACAATAAAATCAACATCAATTTCAGTTCAGTAAGAATTATTATAATAAACAGAATCAATATACATATAACGGTTTATATATATGTATATATAATTTCAACTAACTGACTTGCAGTTCAATCAACCAAATCAACACACAATAGTCAACAGATAATTAGCAGTTCTAAAAATACGTTATAAAAAATATAAGTGTTCAGAGTTGGTGAGTTTTACTCACTTTAGCAGTACATCGTTAAAGAACGATAAACTGTTCGCTTGATTTGATTCTGACAGTTTATTTCACTATAAATTGTAATGGACTCCAATGGGCTTCCGGTCTGTTCCATCGTGTAGTGTCCGTCCATACGATCCTGTCGGATCTTGTTTCGTATGATTCTGATATCGTATGACGAAGTTACACATTTTGGAAGTTCGTACACTATTTATAATTAAACGTTAAACTAAATAAATGGTTAGTGGGCTTAACTTTATACTCCCGGCCTAGCTTTCAACCAAAACCCGACCCGACAAACTTCCCTTCTTCCTCCTGCTCTAAATCCCACAGCTTCAGCACCCTTTATCAAAACAAACGCAACAGCTCTACTATTCTCACCTTATTGTACCTCAAACTCTTCAGGAATCCGCACTTCCATGGCAAATTCTAAATCCTTATCTTCCCCGAACATCAACCAAATCGGTGGCATTCACTTCTCATGGAGCCCATCCACTCTGCTAACAAATCCCGCTCCACGTTCCAGCTTCAACATGCCACACCTGCTAATCCTCACTGCAAACAAATTCAAACAAGAAAATACCATGCCACTTCATCATCTTATTGAAACAGCCGTGCTCCCCTAATCCCCCTGACTCCAACGCAGAAAACCCATTTCCCATTTCCTTCTTTGTTTAACACAGTTAGACTTACTCGCAGGTACCAGGCCAAACAACCAAGATGCAGTCCCACTCAACATCACCCTTTTCATCACTGTTTTTCCCAAGTTAACCACCCAGCATCCACCCCATCTCCATTCATTCGAACGCAAACTGGAACGTGTTTCATCCCTAAAAGCCACGCTCCACCACAGCCCTTCATGTTTGCGGCACCCACCAGAACACGGTCACGTCTTCAGTAGCTCCACCCAAACCGCGGCCACTCGGAGATGATCTGAACGCACCACTTCGAAGAAGGATCTCAGACCTGACACCGCTCAGAAACCCAATGAACTCGGTGCCCTCTTTGGGGCTACTTCTGGTCAACGCAATGACCAACAAGTGGCCACAACTGGTCCGCACAAGAGCTCCTCGAGCAGATTAGATTTGTAGGTGAAAAGATTTTGTCAACAGTCGATGAATTAGAGGAATTTCATGAGGAAAAATCGAATGGTTTCCCATTGTTAAACAATAGTGGCGGCGGAAATTTTATGTCGACTAGAGAACGGATAAAATTAGGGTAAAGGGTTGGTATTTGTAATGGGATAAAAGTTTAGATATTTTCTATTTGTAATTGTTTTATGTTATAAAGTTTACCATCACTTGATACAGAATTTCCTTCCTTTAACTATGGTCGACAGAAGTAAACATACCGTTGTAATCAGCTCGGTGCCATGATCCCAAAAATATAATAATACCGGTAGATTAACTCATAATGTGAAACCTCAAAATGTTGATTACAGGGTGTAAAATACTCCAAATAAAAAGTTGCTTTTTTAATTAATTAAAAATTACAGTAAAATTCTAAAAATTAAATTATCGTTATGTCCCAAAAGAACCTTGTCTAATGTAACACCCCGCCTCCGCTAGGGCCACTCGAAAAGGAATGCACTAGCTTTAGAGGGGCATTATTGGTAAACATGCACAGAAATATCACAAGACAGAACATATAAAATAGCGGAAGTAAAATCAAACTTTCATAACATGAATAAATAAGGTCTAAAGCCTTTTACATCAGAGTACATCAAAACCTGTCTTGCCATAGTAAAGAAGCATAAAGACATTTTCATAAATTATTCCCCAAGTAAAAACAGTAAAGTAGCCATTAACCAAGAAAAGTCCAAGCCATCCATGATGACCTTCAAGCAGAAGAAGTCTGAACTTAAACAACAGTATTTCCTCCCTGTAACCTGGGGGGAAACGGAAGAAAAGAGGCGAAACAAAACGGGTCAGTCAAAATGACTGAGTAAGCCCTATCTACTATTAGTATAAAAACTAGTAAAGTTAACTGTCATGAGAAACTGAGATGAACATAAGCATGATAACAAGATAGATAAGCTAAATCAGAATAACAGGATGAACTACTGAACTCAGGTAAACTAAGGTGTCATGATAAATTACGATGTCAAGATAAAACAAGGCTCTGCACCTCTCGTACTAGTATCCCAACCCACGTCATGTGTTAACTATGAATGTCCCTTGCCCAATGTCATGTAATGGTCCATGCCAACCTAATATGTAGCATATGTAGGTTTTCCCAACTCGTATGTTTCTTTCCATGTATAAGTTCAGTCCTTTGCCCCAGGCCATACGGGCTTTCCCATGTAAACGTTTTTATCCTTGAAGTTGTTTTGGAATGCAACCCTTGATCTAGTTATGTTTCCTTACCATGAACTATCGCGCGTTCGCTTAGGATTTATGCCACCTAGGACCACTAGGGATTATGCTACCTAATGAACGTTTCCGTGTCTCGGTTTGGGTTCAGCCACCTAGGGCCACTAGGGATTACGCTAACCGCCAACCGCGCCCTTTTTCCCACGCGTTCATCGTGAATCGTTTTTCCATGACTGTAAGCACATGTATCACATCGTGCCATCCGAGTCCTGTCACAGGGCAGGTCAAGAAATACAGGACTCGGTCGGGAGCTTTCGGTTTATCTGCCGATGCAGATGCTAAGGTCTGTTTTTCTACACGTGGCTATGGTCCCACGCGACCCCTCCCTCAACTAGCGAAAGACAAGACAGGATAAATCCTGTACCAGAACACACTACTGGCCAACCCCCCAATCCGAGCCTTACCGCACCCATAATTAGATAGCAATTATGGTCTATTGGGTGTTCTCTACCTTTCCGTACGTACACGCTTGACCAAAGATGGAAGGTAGCCTGACGAGAAAATGCTATCTAGGGTACGATCGTGTCTCGTCGACTATGCCCTATCCATCCCCGTCTTTAGGTTGCTCGTATAGCAACCAAGGCATACTCTTGGTTCTTCTAACGCAGACCTTAACCTCTCATGAGCCTAGTATAATCACCTGGCAGCTCATAGAGGGATACCAAGAATATCCTCACGTTCCCCGAAGCCGCTGCTTCATTACCCAGTTCGCTGGAGCCTTTATCTAAATCAGATACTTGCTCCTACTCGTATACTTAAACGATGACCTACCGTATCAGGTTACTCATCTATCTATGAACTGGTCTAAATTTCCTTGACTAAGAATCATTACTTAGTTATTCTTCAACTAAGGTTTACCACTTAGCATTGTTCCCGTTATCCTTGTTAACTACGGTTATCCACCTAATCCTCAGAACTAGGGTTTACATAATGGATTAAGTGTCACTTAAGTTCATGACTTAACCCGTCTACAAATCCTGTCAAAATTGGCTAAGTATCCAAGTTCAAGGCTTAACCCTACAAACCATGCTCAAGTTGGTTAAGTATATTAAGCAATTCACGACTTAACCTCGTCCAATTATCATTCTAGATTGGTTAAGTATATATTAACTTGACCCTATCAATTTACTTAGTCAAATCGGTCAAGTGTATTCAAGCGATTCGTGACTTAGCCTTATCATGTTTTCACGTTATATTGGTTAAGTATTGGTTAACTTAACCACAATAAATTAACGAGTTAGATTGGATAAGTATAGGTCACATAACCACATCAATTCATCATGTTTAGATTAGTTAAGTGTTTAACTTAACCCCATTAAACTACCAAGTGGGATTAATTAAGTCTAGGCTAACTTAACCCCATCCGATTTCCATGTTTAGACTAGTTGAGTCTAATCTTAACCCCATTCGTTAACCGTATTTTTCGGTTAAGCGTCATTAAGAAAACTTACTTAACCTTACCAAGTTATCGCGTTGGATTGATTAAGTGTTGGTTAACTTAACCCCATCCACTAGTCATATAAAAATGGTTAAGTGTCATTAGGCAAATCAAGTTACTTAACCTACCCAACCTTGTCATGTTTTGTTAAGTATCATTAGCCTAATCAAATTACTTAACCCATTTGTCCATGTCATATTTGGTTAAGAGTCATTAATCAAATTAACTTAACCCTATCATGTGGCATTAATTACTTAATGCACCTTCACCTCTCACATTAGACTTTGTTGTGGTTACTAGTTAAGCCGGTCGGTTCCGGGTAGCTTTACACCACAACTTGGTCTAACCTCGGGTTCAAGCACAACATGACCAACTTCTCACATTGGGTCCTATTGTTTGCAACTACTAGTTAGGCCGGTCGGTTCCGGGTAGTTTTACGTTGCAAACTCAACCCAACCTCGAGTTGGCCACACTTATATTATCTAAGTGTCATGTCCATCATGTTTCCCAAAACATGTTACAAGTTTTCAAGCATTTGGGTAGACCTAACTTAATAGGTAAATTCCCAAAGGGTAGACCTAACTTAATAGGTAAATTCCCAAGCTTATGTTTTTATGCATACTTACATGTCAACTTCCATGTTATATTTCAAGTCATGTTTTCAAGTTGTATTTTCATGTCATTAGAAATTACCCATAACATAACCCAACGCTTTTAAACTCGCATATACGTTCGCGACAACGTAATGTATTAAAAGAAGAGACTTGGCAAAGGCACGACAAAAATGGATATTAAGCCACAAGTTAATCATGGTGGCAAATGAGGCACAAATGTGTTCATTAACTTGCATGTTACATTCTTAAGTCTCAAAACATGCATAAACCCAAACTTGGCACATAAGCGAATCATGGTGACAAAAGATATGGAATGATGACTAGTAACTCGCATATATCATCATATAAGGGTTATGACTTCATATGCAAGTTGACATAAAGGTTATGAGGGTTCTCATGTTGCCTAATGCAACATTTCAACATAAAGGTTGTAGCTTTTAGCTCACAAGATCAAGATAATGACTTCATAAACTTGCATGACATGATAGCATGTATCATACTCAATGATCAAACCCAAACTTGCAACATGAACATTTAACTTCATAGTTAATATCTAAGAGTAGGGAAAGGGCTTACATTGCTATGAAGGCACAAAAGATATGACAAAGCCCTTATGCAATCAAATAGACCCAAAATGCAAGCTCTAACATAAAATCCCTTGAGACAAAATGATCAAAACCCTTGCTTTATGATGCAAAGATAGAAACTTGACTTGAATGCATGCTAATGACACTCATACAAGCTTGAAAACACTTGTATGCATGGAAAATCTCTCATAGAAACCATTTAGAAATTTTATGAAGAGAGTGGAGGCCATGAGAGGTAAAATTTTGCCATAGTTTAGTTGCATGAATGAATAATGAGGATTTAGGATAGGTTAGGGTCTTATTTATAGATTAGGCAAGTGTTTTAGGCCATAGGATTAAACCTAGATTCAATCCAAGCCATCAAAGCATGTCTTGGGGAAGAAGTCAAGTGCAGGAACCATCTAGGGCCTTTAGATTAAAGATGAACCATGAGAACCATCCAAATGCAAAATCTGCATTTGAGCGAATCGGCCCACGGGTTGACAGCCAAACACCCTGGATTAACCCCTAGTCGACCCAGCAGGCTCGGATCGACCTCAAAAATCGGCCGGTTCGGTTATTCCCCTCTCCCAATTCGCTGTTTTGAACATTTTTGCATATTTATTTATTTAATTTTCAATTATATATATATATATCAATATATATATTTCTCTGCGCAACCCATTTTACTTAATTAAGTATACTTTAATTTGGGAATTTTTCGTGAAACTTCGCGAGGCCATATCTTGGTCATACGGACTCCGATTTTCGAAAACTCGGACTCTATTTCGCGTATTTTTACGAGACGAACGAAATGGCATAGCCCGTTTCCCTTGATTCAGATTTTACAGTTTAATTCTGCCTCCATTTATGATATAACAGGTTATTGAAAATACGGGTTGTTACATTCTCCCCACCTTTTAGGATTTCGTCCCCGAAATCTCCAAGTTAGGAAGAACATATCCTACCATCCATCATCCATCTACTCAAAACATCATCCACAAGCAACCATTGTCCTTAGATGATTTCTAATGCTGTATGAATATATGCAAAACGTGTGTGTACATGTTCCTTAGCTAATGCTAATGATCAGGCCTGAATAATCTTTCTAATGCAAAATATGTATAGTGCCATGAATCCAACATGTATGCAAATAGTCCTAGTCATATAGATACTATATGCGTGCACAATCATTCATTCATATGCAACAACCGCATGATAATACATTCGATTTCATCCATAAACAAGTATAAATACTCGTGCATATGCAATATGAAATGTGACCGAGTCGAGCTAGTATCTAATGTGTATTCGCGCATCCACGAGCAACCACTTGCAACCACTTGCAACCATATCAATCATAACATGTTTCAAATACATGTTTACATCCATAGGGTTCTACCTAGAATTCCCTGAAACAGGGTCGAGAAGATAAACAGGACAAACTCCTTACAGGGTTTGTAACGGAGAATAGGACCGAGAGAATGTCCACAAAAGATAGCCTACAAGTAAGCTCTACAGAAAACAGGGATCAAGGATATACTCCCAAAAAGAGATAACATGCGCGTATCTAGTCTTTGACCATCAAAGTCGTCTTTTAACTTCGCGATTTTGTAGCTTCTTATTCCTGTTTCCATAACATGAGCTGGAACTCATTTCTTCGTCGCCTCTCGTTCCACTTGCACTTATCATTTTCCTAGAATACTTGACGCAAACATGACTGCGTACTCATGATCTCATGCAAGCTTTCCAAAATTCACTAGTGAATCTTGGATCTCGTTTATATACTATAAGGCATTCCATGTAGAAGAACTTTCTCTTGAAAGTAAACAGATGTCAATCAGGTTATCATGCGCACTTACTAGGGTGATCTCTATAACCCATGCATAAATGAAGTAAACCATCCGTCTTATTGGCGAACACCACTCGATCGGGCTTCAAATTTCCAATAAAGGCATCAAGGGATTCTAAGTAACTAGTCATGACAGAACCTCAAAAAGGTTACCCGATACTTCGAGGGCATTACCAAGGCTAGTCAAAAGGTCTAACTACCCTCCTATCAAAACCGAGAGTGGCACACCCTACTGGATAACCACTTCATCCCTAGAATCCATCCATAGCTTATAAACATAAGCATTATTTCCAAACTCAACACTTGGCATAGACATTCCCATATCCAAACAAGTCATGTATAAATGGACTGATTCTCCAATAGGACTTTGAGACAAAAATGGGATTCTCTATTACGCTAGTACTTAAGGTGCCGAGACTCAACTATCGAAGCAGACTTAAATGATACGAACAACGAAGTCCTAACGGGATGATAGAGAAGAAAAGCTAAACCTTTAACAAGATCGTTACCCTCCTTCCGAGGTACTCTAGAAATGAGAGCATACTACTGCCCTCTCGATGATCTTGTCCTTGTCCCATAATACTTAACTATCCGCCCCGTTTTACCATGCCAAAGGTACTCTCTCGTCATGGGTTTCATTGTTCATCTTTCTCCCTCCTTTGAGGACTAAGTCATACCAACAAGTTGCTCATCCTTAAGCTCGTATCCTTTATCCTTCTTTCTCACGATCCTTTCTTATAACGCGGCCACTGGTCTCTCGAGAACCACCTCCATCGTATGGAAAGCACTTTCGTAGATGGAAAAGACTAGTCGCAGTTAAAACCACTGTGACTACAGATGGAGGAAAGAAAGGAAAAGAGATTAAATTAAGGAAACAAGGATAGTGATAATGGCCTTTGGGGAATAGACTTTTTCTTTTAAAAGAAAATTTTCTTGAAAAATGCTTCTTTGTAAACGGTTTTTTTTCAAATAGTTTTCAGAAGGTCTTTAAAAACTTTTGCCCTGTCTGGTAACCTTCTGCTCTGATACCACGTGTAACACCCCGCCTCTGCTAGGGCCACTCGCAAAGGAATGCACTAGCTTTAGAGGGGCATTATTGGTAAAAATGCACAGAAATATCACAAGACAGAACATATAAAATAGCGGAAGTAAAATCAAACTTTCATAACATGAATAAATAAGGTCTAAAGCCTTTTACATCAGAGTACATCAAAACCTGTCTTGCCATAGTAAAGAAGCATAAAGACATTTTCATAAATTATTCCCCAAGTAAAAACAGTAAAGTAGCCATTAACCAAGAAAAGTCCAAGCCATCCATGATGACCTTCAAGCAGAAGAAGTCCGAACTTAAACAACAGTATTTCCTCCCTATAACCTGGGGGGAAACGGAAGAAAAGAGGCGAAACAAAACGGGTCAGTCAAAAAGACTGAGTAAGCCCTATCTACTATTAGTATAAAAACTAGTAAAGTTAACTGTCATGAGAAACTGAGATGAACATAAGCATGATAACAAGATAGATAAGCTAAATCAGAATAACAGGATGAACTACTGAACTCAGGTAAACTAAGGTGTCATGATAAATTACGATGTCAAGATAAAACAAGGCTCTGCACCTCTCGTACTAGTATCCCAACCCACGTCATGTGTTAACTATGAATGTCCCTTGCCCAATGTCATGTAATGGTCCATGCCAACCTAATATGTAGCATATGTAGGTTTTCCCAACTCGTATGTTTCTTTCCATGTATAAGTTCAGTCCTTTGCCGCAGGCCATACGGGCTTTCCCATGTAAACGTTTTTATCCTTGAAGTTGTTTTGGACTGCAACCCTTGATCTAGTTATGTTTCCTTACCATGAACTATCACGCGTTCACTTAAGATTTATGCCACCTAGGACCACTAGGGATTATGCTACCTAATGAACGTTTCCGTGTCTCGGTTTGGGTTCAGCCACCTAGGGCCACTAGGGATTACGCTAACCGCCAACCGCGCCCTTTTTCCCACGCATTCATCGTGAATCGTTTTTCCATGACTGTATGCATATGTATAACATCGTGCCATCCGAGTCCTGTCACAGGGCAGGTCAAGAAATACAGGACTCGGTCGGGAGCTTTCGGTTTATCTGCCGATGCAGATGCTAAGGTCTGTTTTTCTACACGTGGCTATGGTCCCACGCAACCCCTCCCTCAACTAGCGAAAGACAAGACAGGATAAATCCTGTACGATAACACACTACTGGCCAACCCCCCAATCCGATCCTTACCGCACCCATAATTAGATAGCAATTATGGTCTATTGGGTGTTCTCTGCCTTTCCGTACGTACACGCTTGACCAAAGATGGAAGGTATCCTGACGAGAAAATGCTATCTAGGGTACGATCGTGTCTCGTCGACTATGCCCTATCCATCCCCGTCTTTAGGTTGCTCGTATAGCAACCAAGGCATACTCTTGGTTCTTCTAACGCAGACCTTAACCTCTCATGAGCCTAGTATAATCACCTGGCAGCTCATAGAGGGATACCAAGAATATCCTCACGTTCCCCGAAGCCGCTGCTTCGTTACCCAGTTCGCTGGAGCCTTTATCTAAATCAGATACTTGCTCCTACTCGTATACTTAAACGATGACCTACCATATCAGGTTACTCATCTATCTATGAACTGGTCTAAATTTCCTTGACTAAGAATCATTACTTAGTTATTCTTCAACTAAGGTTTACCACTTAGCATTGTTCCCGTTATGCTTGTTAACTACGGTTATCCACCTAATCCTCAGAACTAGGGTTTACATAATGGATTAAGTGTCACTTAAGTTCATGACTTAACCCGTCTACAAATCCTGTCAAAATTGGCTAAGTATCCAAGTTCAAGGCTTAACCCTACAAACCATGCTCAAGTTGGTTAAGTATATTAAGCAATTCACGACTTAACCTCGTCCAATTATCATTCTAGATTGGTTAAGTATATATTAACTTGACCCTATCAATTTACTTAGTCAAATCGGTCAAGTGTATTCAAGCGATTCGTGACTTAGCCTTATCATGTTTTCACGTTATATTGGTTAAGTATTGGTTAACTTAACCACAATAAATTAACGAGTTAGATTGGATAAGTATAGGTCACTTAACCACATCAATTCATCATGTTTAGATTAGTTAAGTGTTTAACTTAACCCCATTAAACTACCAAGTGGGATTAATTAAGTCTAGGCTAACTTAACCCCATCCGATTTCCATGTTTAGACTAGTTGAGTCTAATCTTAACCCCATTCGTTAACCGTATTTTTCGGTTAAGCGTCATTAAGAAAACTTACTTAACCTTACCAAGTTATCGCGTTGGATTGATTAAGTGTTGGTTAACTTAACCCCATCCACTAGTCATATAAAAATGGTTAAGTGTCATTAGGCAAATCAAGTTACTTAACCTACCCAACCTTGTCATGTTTTGTTAAGTATCATTAGCCTAATCAAATTACTTAACCCATTTGTCCATGTCATATTTGGTTAAGAGTCATTAATCAAATTAACTTAACCCTATCATGTGGCATTAATTACTTAATGCACCTTCACCTCTCACATTAGACTTTGTTGTGGTTACTAGTTAAGCAGGTCGGTTCCGGGTAGCTTTACACCACAACTTGGTCTAACCTCGGGTTCAAGCACAACATGACCAACTTCTCACATTGGGTCCTATTGTTTGCAACTACTAGTTAGGCCGGTCGGTTCCGGGTAGTTTTACGTTGCAAACTCAACCCAACCTCGAGTTGGCCACACTTATATTATCTAAGTGTCATGTCCATCATGTTTCCCAAAACATGTTACAAGTTTTCAAGCATTTGGGTAGACCTAACTTAATAGGTAAATTCCCAAAGGGTAGACCTAACTTAATAGGTAAATTCCCAAGCTTATGTTTTTATGCATACTTACATGTCAACTTCCATGTTATATTTCAAGTCATGTTTTCAAGTTGTATTTTCATGTCATTAGAAATTACCCATAACATAACCCAACGCTTTTAAACTCGCATATACGTTCGCGACAACGTAATGGATTAAAAGAAGAGACTTGGCAAAGGCACGACAAAAATGGATATTAAGCCACAAGTTAATCATGGTGGCAAATGAGGCACAAATGTGTTCATTAACTTGCATGTTACATTCTTAAGTCTCAAAACATGCATAAACCCAAACTTGGCACATAAGCGAATCATGGTGACAAAAGATATGGAATGATGACTAGTAACTCGCATATATCATCATATAAGGGTTATGACTTCATATGCAAGTTGACATAAAGGTTATGAGGGTTCTCATGTTGCCTAATGCAACATTTCAACATAAAGGTTGTAGCTTTTAGCTCACAAGATCAAGATAATGACTTCATAAACTTGCATGACATGATAGCATGTATCATACTCAATGATCAAACCCAAACTTGCAACATGAACATTTAACTTCATAGTTAATATCTAAGAGTAGGGAAAGGGCTTACATTGCTATGAAGGCACAAAAGTATGACAAAGCCCTTATGCAATCAAATAGACCCAAAATGCAAGCTCTAACATAAAAACGCTTGAGCCAAAATGATCAAAACCCTTGCTTTATGATGCAAAGATAGAAACTTGACTTGAATGCAAGCTAATGACACTCATACAAGCTTGAAAACACTTGTATGCATGGAAAATCTCTCATAGAAACCATTTAGAAATTTTATGAAGAGAGTGGAGGCCATGAGAGGTAAAATTTTGCCATAATTTAGTTGCATGAATGAATAATGAGGATTTAGGATAGGTTAGGGTCTTATTTATAGATTAGGCAAGTGTTTTAGGCCATAGGATTAAACCTAGATTCAATCCAAGCCATCAAAGCATGTCTTGGGGAAGAAGTCAAGTGCAGGAACCATCTAGGGCCTTTAGATTAAAGATGAACCATGAGAACCATCCAAATGCAAAATCTGCATTTGAGCGAATCGGCCCACGGGTTGACAGCCAAACACCCTGGATTAACCCCTAGTCGACCCAGCAGGCTCGGGTCGACCTCAAAAATCGGCCGGTTCGGTTATTCCCCTCTCCCAATTCGCTGTTTTGACCATTTTTGCATATTTATTTATTTAATTTTCAATTATATATATATATATCAATATATATATATATTTCTCTGCGCAACCCATTTCACTTAATTAAGTATACTTTAATTTGGGAATTTTTCGTGAAACTTCGCGAGGCCATATCTTGGTCATACGGACTCCGATTTTTGAAAACTCGGACTCTATTTCGCGTATTTTTCCGAGACGAACGCAATGGCATAGCCCGTTTCCCTTGATTCAGATTTTACAGTTTAATTCTGCCTCCATTTATGATATAATAGGTTATTGAAAATACGGGTTGTTACATCTAAATTCAAACCCGATCTCTAGTTATATCGAATAAACCGTTACGGTCGATAACCGATTCTATAGCGACTATTTTAAAATTTGATTTCGACATATCTCAAAATCTACACGATGAAATCCTGATTTTTCTCTTCCACTAGAAAGATATACTCCACCAGCTCCACACGTTTCTTGTTTCACAGAAATCCGATTTAAAACGGCATCTGTATATTCGTTTAAAGTTCGAATCGCCAAATCGCGAACTGCCACGCCATTTCGAGCTTGATTTTAATTATAATATAATTTATACGTTCAAACGCTGTAAATGAAATATATTCGTTATTATATTTCAAATCTAAACGCTACCAAATCTCTTACACTATCCAAATTCAGACAATAATGACAATTCAACTATTTCTGACTACTTCGACATTATAATATATTATTATATTATAACTATTAATTAAATATTCAATATTATTTAATTCAAGTTATCGATATTTTCCTAAATCGATATTTTTAATAATTAAATAACTAAATTATTCTATCTCTAAAATACAGGTCATTACAACACAACTGCATAAGCATTAAATATAAATAATTAACGCTTACACAGTCTGTCAACCCATCGATTGACATACAACTAAACAATCGGGATTAGTGTATGTCAAATATCATCCCAATACCCGTATGGGGTTTCAATCAATCAAACACATATTTTATTTGTGCAGTTGGGCGATGTGTAAAATTTTTCGTCCCAATCAATATCAGTCAAATCGATGTACATAAACAGATCGTTCGATTTGTAAATGAATATTTATTTTACTTCAACACATGAATATATATTTTACTTCAACACATGAATATATATTTTATTTCAACACATGAATTTTATTCTATTCAACACATGAGTATATATTTTACTTCAACACATGAATTTTATTCTATTCAACACATGAATATATTTATTTCAACACATGAATTTTATTCTATTCAACACATGAATACATATTTTATTTCAACACATGAATTTTATTCTATTCAACACATGAATATATATTTTATTTCAACACATGAATATATATTTTATTTCAACACATGAATTTTATTCTATTCAACACATGAATATACATTTTATTTCAACACATGAATTTTATTCTATTTAACACATGAATATATATATTTTATTTCAACACATCACAATCAATTTTCACAACACACAAAATCAAACAAGTCGTCCATGGTCTGTGGACGACGGGCGTCGGGTGCTGCTAAGCACCGTCTGCATCCTAGTATATATTTCAACTAGAAATTAAAATAAAAGTAAGGAGTTCTTACCAAGAGATAAACCTATACACCGCGACTCTTCATATGTAGAAAATCTTTGTCGTGCTCGCCTTTTGTTACTTTCGTCGTCCGTATTCACTACTTATATAAAAATCGCAATTTTATTTCACTGCTATAAAAATCATATTTTTATAATCTCTACTATATAAAAATTATATTTTTATTCTTTCTATAATATAAAAATCATATTTTTGTTATCTCTACTATATAAAAATTATATTTTTATTCTTTATATAATATAAAAATCATATTTTTATACCGTAAAAATCGAATCTTTAAAATATTAAAAATCCTATTAAAAATTATAACTTCATCTATATATAATGTCCAAATTTCTTTACATTAAAATCATCATTTTATTTTTAGTTTTATATAAGCAAAAATAATTAAAGAAACTGAAATAAAATAAATGAAATTTACCTTTGTTTTGAAGGGGGGGTCATCATCGCGCTGACATGGCCTGGCGGGTGAGGGCGGCGCGCTGCAGTCGAAGGCGGGGTGATGGGTGGCGTAAGTCGGCGCGGTGGCCTTCAGGAGTGGCGGTGGTCGGGGTTTCTGATGTGGGCATCGATTTGGGCGCAGGGGTCTTCGAAGATAAGGAGCGAGGCTGCATACGGGGGGAGGGGGGTTGGGGTTTCTCGCGAGGTGGTGGCTAGCGGGGGAGGCGCGGAGAGCGGAGCGACAATGGGAGGTGGGCGCGTCGAACGAGATCCGTCGGCTTCTTTTTTTCTTTCGATCTGTGCTGAGAGGTATGGGGGGCGTTGACCAAGGGATTGGAGAAAAGGAGGGGCCTTATAAAATTTTATTATTATTTTATTCCTTTGATTTTCAAAAAGTTGAATTTTCATTCGAAATCCAAATCGAACCCAACGACTGTCACCCCTAGCGTAATACCCCTATTCCGAACACAATGGGATATGTTACGTAAGCCGGTTTGGCTGTTTCGATCCACTTTCGTCAAATTTAAAATATAATCTTTATATATTCAATTTGAACATACATTTTAAATTACCGGGGCCACATACTAGCTCTAAAAATTCCAGAAAAATTATTTTGAGCTTCGTATTGATGAAATAGTCCTAACAAAATTAATTTCGTTGAATTCTGACACCGCTAGAAAAATGGCCATTTTCCAGTCGATTAAAATCAATTGAAACTAGTCAAACGTGTTTTCCTTTGCCATGCTCACATATTGATTCAGAAAATTATGAATTTTAAAACCTAGCAATAAGTTGACATCACGGATCCAACAAAAGTGGTTTTGTTGAAAACCGAGGTCGTTTGCAAAATTTCCATTTTTAAGGGCCAGAATTCTACAACGGCTATTCTGAATTTTCAATTGAACATAACTTTTGATTCCCGCTATGAAATTTCAATCTTTCGGATTCGTTGGAAAGATATTCTCAAATAGATTCTAATATTTTTGGTTTCGCTAAAATCCGGTTTAATTTAAATCCTGTACATTCATTTGAACTTTGAAATCGAATTTTCAAACTACCGCGCCATTTTCAATTCCTTTTATAATTTAAAATAAATATTTATATTCTAGCGTCGATTCAAATAAATATATACGTTCTAATTCTATTCAAAATAAATTTCTCGTCGTTATTATTTAAAATAATTCATTTTAAATATTCAAAATTCACTAAAATTGCCAAAATAAAAATTTTAAATTGGCTCGCATTTCCGGGTTATTACAATTTCCCCCACTTAAAACTTTTCGTCCCCGAAAAGGAACGAAGCCGAAAGTTGTTTAACTAATCAACTCAACTTTCATTATTTTCATTACGGCTTAAGTTCTTCAACTTTTCAGTTTCTAAGAACTTTTCAATTTTTTTAAAAATTTGGGTAACACCCTAAATTTTCGAAAAATTTCACCATAACCTCCCCTGCACTGGGAGCTTCGGGATATTTCAAATAGCCTCCCATGGCCCTCATCAATCGAAAAAGAAACAGCCAAGCGGCTTATAAAATCATCCAAACCCAATAAATTTGCAAACATGTACCTATTTGTCAGGCAAACAATTTTATTCTTCTGCTCTAGCCTCCTTGCTATGAACTGTTCAATGTACGTACATGTATATGTATGCAAATGTGACAAATTTTCAATACAATTAACTTTTTGGTTCAATTTGGCTAAAGGTTCAACATTTAATTAATCAACCAATAATCAAACAACACAATCTACTATCAATTAGTTGATTATAATTTCAAATTCATAATTTTGATACATAGTCAAAAAATCAAATTTTTGATGCCAAATCGCAACAATAAGCCCTATCTAGTTTTGGTTCTCACACCAGTCAATAGGAAATATATAGACATCCAACCTTCGAAACTCGAACATGAATAATGATGATGCGATCGCTATAGCGATCATTAGAACCATCTTCAGGCGACTAGAGTGTGATTCTATATCTATCCAGTATATTAAAACTTCGAATACACGTGGATCAGACGTATACGCAAAATCTTTATATACTTGATTGTCAAAATTCAATGTAAAATAGATAATCAAATACGTATAATTGATTTAGATTTTCAAAACAAAACTTGTTTTCGTTTTAAAAATATACTCTTCACACTCGTTCTAGGATACTACTGATCCCATCTCTAACGAGTCATTCTCATTGAATATTACTAATCCAATCTCTGATGAATTCTTTCGTTTAGTTCTAATGTGTCTTGTTCTCCGAGCTCTATAAACCAAAGCTCTGATACCAAAATGAAACGACCCGAACTTCCCCAGTAAGGAAAGCACAGATTAAATTGAGAACAAGCCACATCGGAATGCAAACAGAAGAACATTTCATTGTTTATTACAACAATTCATCAGAATACAAGAATATACAGAGTATGAAGAAATATTATACACTAGAGAAATATCAGAGATTTAATTACATTACTGCAGCGGAAAAATAATACAATACAAAACTAAAAGTAATACACGGATACAGAGTTTCTGAGTATCGTTCCAGCTATAAACCAGGATCCTGTGAATATAAACCAGAATTTTAAAGTTAGGTAAATCTAGGGACCGCGCCGTATAACACGGAACGGGTTTCCTCCCAAGAATACCAGTGCATAAAACAACAGCGCAATGCTAAATAAAGAAAAATGAAGCTATTATAAGACCCAGGTCCCATCACACAATGCAACGCAAGCCGGAGGATAGGGTTTTTACCTTATAATAGCCAAAGAATGCTTGATACGCTAAAAACAAATCATTTGATGCTATTATAAGTGCATAGTGTATAAAACAATTTCAATCATAAGTATCAATCATAGACAGCATAAGTGCCCCCATACCACTATGTCGCCATACTAGGCTCTACAAATAAAACCGCAAAGTCATGTATTGGAAGCTCGATTTCCATCTGTGAACCAAGACAAGGGATCGTCCTCTACCGAGTTCGAGACAATCTAGCCCATGTCTCAGGCAAGCGCGCAGACAAGCCTTGGATCGTCAGGGCCGGTCCACCGATGTGGATTATTATGCCCGAACACTACGTTTCCCCGCCCTTTGGGGCGTAAATGAGCCAAATGACTCCATCGGCTCCACACAGTCACTGATATATCCAAGGAGCCTCGCAATAGCAACAACCACACAAGTGAAAATAATATAAATGTCAGGGTTGGTAGGTCACTGAAACCACCCTAGTTAGAAGGAAACGCATGCCCTCCCTGATGTCCTCTCCCGTTTCTGGTTCACAACCGGGGTGTGAGGCTCGTGAATCAACGCTACACAAAGCTATGCCACACAGGCCGTGCTTTGATCATCAACCACAAGACTTTGCTTTTCAACAAAAGCCTTGATCATTTGCCACTTAGGCATGCCACAAGGCAATTCACTCCATGCGACTGATATCCATCAATATATAACCCCTGAGCTCATACGTCTCAGAGAAGGGCGTTATGCAAGAGAATAAATTCTCCGCCGCCAAACAGATATATATTTAATAGAAATCAATCACACAAAATAAAATCCAATGTCAGACACACAATCCATTTACAAGTCCGTTCTGGGTCTGAACGAAACCGGAGGCACCTTGTACCTCGCATATCCATCGATATCCAAGTACGTCTGGACGATCACCACCTGATTCCCTCCTCTTGGGTGTACAACCCAATCAAGATCATCAGTAATCACCCAAACGATGTGAAGACCTTCGGTCTTCGACCACCGTCTTCATCCTCGACACAACGTTGAATCATTTATTTAGAATGGGATAAACCCGGTCTTTCTGAATAACTCGCGTATATAATAAACAAGTGTTACACAAACACAACATACGCCTCATTCTAATTCAGAATATTCTTTTATTCAAATATTCTTATACTTTGGGAAAGGTTCCCATTAATTTTATCAAAGATAAATTCTTTAAATTTATTCTTTAATCTTCCTTTGAATATCAATTCAAATTAGTCGGGATTAACGAACCACACCGCAGTAATCATTTATTTTATTTCCCAATCCCAACCTATTCATCCCATGAAGTAAAACTGGTTATACTTCATATCTAACACCACAGTGTTATTGGTAAATTTAATTACTATTTCACGTTCAAATCTAATTAAAGTTTTAACTATCGCCTGGAGCAAAACTGGTGATACTCCATTCTCGATCACTTCAATCTAATTAAAGATTCATTAAAACTCCACTTGGTTTTAATCTTCCCAAAAAATCACTATCAATGATTATTTAACTTGGGAAATCATATCCTTTCTTTAACTGGGTTAAAGAACCAATGTCATTTAAAACACGGTTCGCTATAAACCCAAAATCACATTCCATTCCAATTCAAATATTAAAACTTCTGGTTACTTTTAAAACCCTTTCAAATCCAATTTATTTATTTAAAAATAAATAAATTACTATTTTAGTTCAAAACTAGTTCATTTCGATAAAAAAACAATTTTTATCTTTTCAAATTTGGAATTTTTCATCTTAATTCTTCATAAATCATTTCTTATGATTTACACAAATTTTTACTATTTTTAATAATTTTATCAAGGCCCGTATAGTCGAATTCCATCATCTGCCATCGAACTTCACTTACATCGACCTTTTCTAAATTTGATTTGGTCATAATTCCAAATCCAACCGTTAGATTTCAAATCTCTAATATTCGTTAGAGAGCTCTTTTCGATACGAACCCAACGGCTCTAGTTTTAGGAGAGTCCGACGGTTGGATCTCCCGTAATGTCCATTCGAAGTCAATGGTCGAAATTCGTGAACTGCCGTAGCGCGGCGCGTTCTATTCAGGTCATTTAATATATATAATATTTATATTATAAATATTTCGTCGATTTCCTTTTAAAACGTATTTTATAAATCGTTTTAAATTCGTTTTCGAAACGATTTCAACTTCATATTCAATTTCTAATCAAAATTGAATATTCCACATCATCGATATACAAATGATAATATTTTCAAACGTTAAATTTTGAAATTATTTCCTTTTCTATATTCATTCTAAAAACGAATATAATCGATATAAATATCGTTCCGTCAAAATGGCGCATATCTAATCAACACGGCTTTATATATTTTAATAACTTCATTATTCTATTCAACAAATGAATATTTTCTTCAACACATGAATATATATTTTACTTCAACACATGAATATATATTTTTATTCGACACATGAATATTTTATTCTATTCAACACATGAATTTTCTATTCTATTCAACACATGAATTTTCTTTCTATTCAACACATGAATTTTCTTTCTATTCAACACATGAATATTCTTTTAATATTCCTTATTTTCCAAATTGGAATGAGGCCCAATCAATTACCATATAACGTTAATTATATGGATTCCCTACAACACATGTATATAATAGCAATGATAAATCATCAACCATCATCCAGAGTGCACCACACAACTGCATAAGCATTAAATATAAATAATTAATGCTTACACAGTCTGTCAACCCATCGATTGACATATAACTAAACAATCGGGATTAGTGTACGTCAAATATCATCCCAATACCCATGTGGGGTTTCAATCAATCAAACACATATTTTATTTGTGCAGTTGGGCATGTGTAAAATTTATCGTCCCAATCAATATCAGTCAAATCGGTGTACATAAACAAATCGTTCGATTTGTAAATGAATATTTATTTTACTTCAACACATGAATATATATTTTACTTCAACACATGAATATATATTTTATTTCAACACATGAATTTTATTTTATTCAACACATGAATATATGTTTTACTTCAACACATGAATTTTATTCTATTCAACACATGAATATATATTTTATTTCAACACATGAATTTTATTCTATTCAACACATGAATATATATTTTATTTCAACACATGAATTATATTCTATTCAACACATGAATATATATTTTATTTCAACACATGAATATACATTTTATTTCAACACATGAATTTTATTCTATTCAACACATGAATATATATTTTATTTCAACACATGAATTTTATTCTATTCAACACATGAATATATATTTTATTTCAACACATCACAATCAATTTTCACAACACACAAAATCAAACAAGTCGTCCATGGTCTGTGGACGACGGGTGTCGGGTGCTGCTAAGCACCGTCTGCATCCTAGTACATATTTCAACTAGAAATTAAAATAAAAGTGAGGTGTTCTCACCAAGAGCTAAACCAATACACCGCAACTCTTCATTTGTAGAAAATCTTTGCCGTGCTCGCCTTTTGTTACTTTCGTCGTCCGTATTCACTACATATATAAAAATCGCAATTTTATTTCACTGCTATAAAAAACATATTTTTATAATCTCTACTATATAAAAATTATATTTTTATTCTTTCTATAATATAAAAATCATATTTTTATTATCTCTACTATATAAAAATTATATTTTTATTCTTTTTATAATATAAAAAACATATTTTTATACCGTAAAAATCGAATCTTTAAAGTATTAAAAATCCTATTAAAAATAATAATTTCATCTATATATAATGTCCAACTTTCTTTACATTAAAATCATCATTTTATTTTCAGTTTTATATAAGCAAAAATAATTAAAAAAAACTAAAATAAATAAAATTTACCTTTGTGTTGAAAAGGGGGGGGGGTCATCATCGCGCTGACATGGCCTGGCGGGTGAGGGCGGCGCGCTGCAGTCGAAGGCGGGGTGCTGGGTGGCGGTAGTCGGCGCGGTGGCCTTCAGGAGTGGTGGCAGTCGGGGTTTCTGATGTGGGCATCGATTTGGGCGCAGGGGTCTACGAAGAGAAGGGGCGAGGCTGCATACAGGGGGGTCGGGGTTTTTCGTGAGGTGGAGGCTGGCCGGGGGAGGCGCGAAGAGCGGGGCGGCGATGGGAGGTGGGCGCGTTGAACGAGATCCGTCGGCTTCTTTTTTTTTCTTTTTTTCTTTCGATCTGTGCTGAGAGGTATGGGGGTGGTTGACCAAGGGGTTGGAGAAAAGGAGGGGCCTTATAAAATTTTATTATTATTTTATTCCTTTGTTTTTCAAAAAGTTGAATTTTCATTCGAAATCCAAATCGAACCCAACGACTGTCACCCCTAGCGTAATACCCCTATTCCGAACACAATGGGATATTTTTTGTAAGACGGTTCGGCTGTTTCGATCCGCTTTCATCAAATTTAAAATATAAGTCTTTATATATTCAATTTGAACGTACATTTTAAATTACTGGGGCCACATACTAGCTCTAAAAATTCCAGAAAATATATTTTTAGCTTCGTATTGATGATACGGTCCTAACAAAACTTCGTCGAATTCTGAGACTGTTAGAAAAATGGCCATTTCCCAGTCGATTAAAATCAACTGAAATTGGTCAAATGCGTTTTCCTGTGCCACGCTCACATATTGATTCAGAAAATTATGACTTTTGAAACCTAGCAATAACTTGACATCACGGATCCAACACAAGTGGTTTCATCGAAAACCGAGGTCGTTTGCAAAATTTCCATTTTTAAGGGTCAGAATTCTATAGCGACTATTCTGAATTTTCAACTGGACGTAACTTTTGATTCCCGCTATGAAATTTCAATCTTTCGGATACGTTGGAAAGATATTCTCAAATAGATTCTAATATTTTTGGTTTTGCTAAAATCCGGTTTATTTTTGAATCCTGTACGTTCATTTGAACTTTGAAATTGAATTTTCAAACTACTGCGCCATTTTCAATTCTTTTTATAGTTTAAAATAAATATTTATGTTCTAGCGTCGATTCAAATAAATATATACGTTCTAATTCTATTCAAAATAAATTTCTCATCGCTATTATTTAAAATAATTCATTTTAGATATTCAAAATCCACTAAAATTGCCTAAATAAAATTTTTAAATTGGCTTGCGTTTCTGGGTTATTACAATCACAGTCCAACAGCCATTATGATCACAGTCCTGTAATCAATCTAAGCATAATCAATATGACAATTTTTTAATGTTTACATATTTGTATTAAAGTAATATTTGCATATCCAGATCTTCTCAGAAGCAAACTGCTACTATTGCATACAATCTGTGCCATGCCGCCACATTTCATTGAGATGTTATTCGTGTGTGTTAATCTAAAATATTATGATTTAAAACCATATTTGTATTATTAGATATACACAAGGCCAAAGCATTTAATATATTTAAATCTGTCCACTTAAATTTTAAATCCAAAGTCACTCGCATGACGACCTATTAGAGATTAAATTTGTGCTTCAATTATTTTTAACAAAAGTAATTTATAAAATGGAAATTTTCAACTTACTTAGTTTAATTTATAAACCATTTTTTAAGACTTGAGTTGTATATTCACACAAATCATATTTAAGTTCACTTACATTATTTATTTTACCAGATTAAATATAAGCTTAGAATAAAAATTAAAATTTAAAATGATCATAATTACAACTTATCTATAGAGTATTTAATTTTCATAATCCTTGTAAATTCAAATAAATTATTATTTCACATTATCAGTTTTCAAGTCTATTTGTATAAATTTCTTAATATAAGATTTATAAGTTAACAAATGTACATAATTCAATCTGATTTCCTTTAACCTAATGTTTATAAATTCATAAAGCTATAACTCATTTAAATTTCCTTTGAAATGCTTATTTTATTCAAGGTTTCAATTTATTCATAAGGAATTTTATAATATAGGGCCTTCAAATTACAAAGTTTAATCTGCATAGCCAAGTTTTACTTACATAAGTAATAGGCCAAATGTTATTGTTTTATTATTTATTCCCTAAATTCTTAATACTATAATTATTTATTCATTCAAGTTTTAAATACTTTAGAAACTAATGTAAAAGAGGGATTGTTACATTCAGCTACCATAACTTAAAAATTGTGGTCGTTCACAAGCAAGTAACTACGGAATCTAATTTAGTTAGGCCTTCAGACCAAAATCTTTTTAGCCAAAAATTATAACACATGGAGCACTCTTTTAGTCAATTTGTTGGTCCATTTTTTTCTACCTTATTATTGATCTATATCATGACATATTGTGCATATTGAATGATCACACAAAATAAAAATAGTTACTAAATTATCACACACACAAAAACAGGAAGGTGCTCCACAAAATAAAAATGAAAATGATAATTTAAGTATACCAGGTTAACTGGAAACTGAGAATAAGCGCTGGAACTGGTGTC
This sequence comes from Allium sativum, assembly GCA_030737875.1. Lineage (NCBI taxonomy): Eukaryota > Viridiplantae > Streptophyta > Magnoliopsida > Asparagales > Amaryllidaceae > Allium > Allium sativum. The sequence continues at coordinate 723,400,737 of CM060920.1, forward strand.
TACAGGTATCGAATAAGATTCTTCGGATGGCACACAAAACCGCCAATTCCAACTTCTTCAAAGGTCATAGCAAGAGGATGGTTTTGCTTGGTTGTGCTTTCATCTGGTAGCAGTATGTTGTCCACAACCAACTTCTCATACGTTGGCGGTATGACTTTTCCATGAATAATTGAACCCATCGAACCTTTACATACTGTACCTGTCGCAATGACCTCCAGATTAAAGTTTAAGATTTCACACTTCAAACTTACCGAATCGGAAGAATTATGTGGATTGCCAATGTCTTTGTCCTACTGTCTTTCATTTGAAGCATCGTGATATGCATTACTTCCTCCTTCATTCGAAGCATTGTCTAGTATTTACTTCTCATATTTTCCCTTAATCAATTCCACTAAAGATAACAATGCACCCTCTACATTGGTCATCTGATCTTCCATGTTTTGAGCAGTCTTAATTTGTTTGCATGCAATATTGGAGGGCTTAACTTGGGTCCTTAAGATCTTGGTTCCAATACTACGAGTCTGGCCTCTTTTATCCTTTCCAAAAACTTGTAAAACTATGTCTTCATCCAGTGGCAACTCCTCTTCCTCACCGTCTTTGATTGCTTCCTTTGCCTTCGCAATTTTATCCTAATCATGAAGCTTAAATATATATGTTAGCCTGATTTGTGACCAGGCTACCCAAAGCAAAGATCATGTTGACACACCTCTCGGTAAATGCTGTCTGATATGGAATCTCTGGATAACATCGCTCTCTGGCATTGGAAACATCGTCAGAAGACACAAGGCAGTTTGGTCAAAATCACAACATCATTATAAACTGGCCCAAAACCCCTATCAAATGACCTCATTTGGATCTATTCACCTCATATACTCGTAGTCCTTTGAATTATCTTCAGTTTGAGCTTTGGTTTGGCTCAATCGGACTTACGGTTTGAAAGTTACGCCCATTTCCGTGAACGAGTGTAAGCTGGCATATGACCGCGATCCGATCCGCCCTTGCCTACGCGATCCGATCCGCCCTTGCCTACGCGATCCGATCCGACCCATGACCGCGATCCGAACTTCGGACCTATTCACACGCAGCTTGTTTTGACCTATTCTCAAGGCTACTGGCTCTCCTATTTTTCTGGATCGCTTGCCACGTACCCCATCACGAACCAGTCCTCCCAGGAGCTTTCCTACAGCTATAAATACACCTTCATAGGGCATTTTCAGGGGACTTTTGGCATCTCAACTTCCATGGCTGCCATGGCCAACACTTCTCCATGAATAACCACCATCTTCCTCAATAAATTCAATGGATTCGGAGAGAATTATTCTTTGAATTCAAGTGATTGAAAGACAATATTCATTGTAATTGTAATCTATGAGTGAAATGAGAAAATATGAAGTGGACGTAGGCTTGCTAACGCCAAACCACTATAAAAATCCTGTTGTCTTGCTTTTCTCTTATTTTTTCAGTTATTTCTTCATATCTTACGCTCTAAATACGATAATTTGGGTGTTAGGACCATTTTTTGGTCTAACATTTTGGTGCTTTCACTGAGAATTGAATTCTCAGCCTATCGGATTGCTATTCATTATTTGGATTTGAAAGTTCGAAGAAAACAGTCCGCGTTTCTACCATTTATGAATATTTCGTTGATTTCAGAAAATCAGAGCTTCATACCTTCGAAAAAAAGCTAAGGGTTCACAAGCTTCACGATCAAATGAGGATAATAAAGAAAATGTGCTGGAGCAGGTCGAGGGGATCGCGGATCGCGGGGAGACCACGATCCGGTCTCAAGATGAACCCACGACCCGACCGAGCAAGAAAGTCGCGATCCGACCCGATGATACTTCCACGACCCGACTTGGAGCAATTGTTGTGAACATATCCACGAACTGGAGAAGACCACGAACCGATCCGAAGCTGGAAGGTTGGAGTATCCCGATCGCCAAGCTGGACCACGAACCGGAGGACAGTAGCGAACCGCGACCCGGAAAAATGACGACGAACAAGGGTCACGACCCGATCCAAAAAAGTGACAATTTTTGGAAAAAATACAATTTTCAGATCATTTCAGAAAAGGCTCCATCTTCCAAAATCGAAAAAATCGTGCGGACCCCCGCCGGCGCTGCGCCCGGACCCGTTGACGGCCTCGCCTTCGGCTCGGAGCACGGCTCGCTTTCGGCTCGGAGCACGGCTCGCCTTCGGCTCGTAATACGTTTTGGCGTACAATTATCACAAACGCTTAACAACCAAGATTCAGTAGATAGCCTGAGGAAATCGACAGCAAATTGGCAACGACGGGAGTTCTTCCTAGAGCCATAACACCTATTTACTTATGTTATTCAATGTGAGGAGATATAGAAAAGATTCAGCATGCTGGCTATGATGATATACGAGGTAAAGATTATCTCCTGGCAACCTCCTCTTCCAGAGCTCCGATGGTGTATAGATTTCACCAATGCAACCGATGATGTTCCTGAACGAGTGGTGATCACCTAGTTACGTGGCTTAAACATGTCCAACAGGCGGAGTCCCAGATGCCATTGACATAGAACGATCCAGACACTACTCTAAAGGTGACTCAGAAGATCCCAATGGACATGATTCTCAATGATGGGATATCCAATAGCAAGAAAGGATCCTAGCACTACAAAGTTACCCTTCGCTTGAATGGCGTGATGAAAAATATATGTCCCACAGTTCACTCCTTGAAAAGCTTAGCTAACATTTGCAATGCCTATTTGTCGTCAACCGCATCAAGGAAGACTGATTTCCATAGAATGAAGGGTAGATCAATGTACTTTGGTGCCCAGAGTTAGGTACCAATTGAACCACCGTGGGCCATGATCGGGCATATGGATCCTTGCCCGGGCGATAGTAATTTGACTGCTCACCAGCCACCATACGATCTCGGTTGAGAGATGAGAACTTGAGATCAACACAAATATGAACCAACCATTAGCTATCCACTTCATACAACAGTTATGACAGAATGTATGAACATTACTTGAAGCCTTGCAAGCCATGCTATTGCATTCAAGCTTATCTGATCGTGGTCTCAACCAACCAGGTCTAGCAGAATTCAGAGCTTACATAGCATCTTGGTGTTAACCATTAAATATCCCTACCAAAGACGGAGTGAGACTGGTCTATGGTGACCAAGTTATTGGAGAAGACGACTGATTAGGAAGGATGGAATATGCTACGCAACAGAGATTGCGTGAAACCCAAAGACGCTTCCCCTCCAGATGAAATGGAGTGTGAAGGAGGTGTCAATATTGCGAATAATGGGAGCATCGCAAAAGGAATTGCCAAACGACCTGCCCGAAGACATAGATTTCAGAGAGGATGGTGATTCGGGATGAAGAAGGGTGACATCTAATAACGCAACTGCACGTGTTCCGACTGGTGACGCCGACCTGACTAAGGTCTTCACATCGGATCTCCTTTAGACCTCTTCCGAACGAGAGAACTTATATGCTTTCTGTAGGCGAGCCTGGATGTGTTCGTTTGGACCAGTGCTAATATTTGCGGGATTTTATCCCAAATTATGAGTCATTTCTTGAGTATAAACCTGAAGTGTGCTCCTGTCAAGCAAATAAGGCGTATGCAGTAAATTTACTATCGCGGGATTTTATATGGAGTTGCCATTCGAAATGAAAGATGAAATCAAGCACCTAGAAGTTGTATACAGACGGTGCAAGAAATGATCGGCAATCCAACGCCGAAGTTTTGCAGATAATCCCCGAAGGACGACTCGAAAGGAATTCCAGTCAGAGAAACCACAACTCGCAGCTTACTTAGAATGGGCAGAAGAGTTATTGGATGGATTGGAACGTTACAACATACCTCATATTTCATACACAGAAGATCTAAAGTCAAATCATCTGGTCGAATAAGAAAGTTCTGATAATCCATAAAAGATAGAGATGATCCCCATCAAGACACTATGAAATACAACCATTGATAAAATGGAAGTTGATCCAACGTTCGAGACCAAACCCGTAAAAGAGTCATGGTTAACTCCATGATAAACTTCCTACAGCACAAAATGCATCTAACAAGGTGAAGTGAAAGGCATGCAATCGTTCTTTATGCCTCGGGATATGACATGCAATTCGACATTGCCTATTTCTCTTGGAAGATTGTCCCAAAACAAACACCAACGAGTGCAATTGCCGAATTCACTGCCCTGAATGATTCGACCAAATCACCAGTCAGCCACCCATTAGATGGGAGATGTACATGAATGAAACTTCTGGCGAACGGCGTTCTGAAGTTAGAAAGTGAAGACTCATACTTCCACTCTTTTCATCGATTATCTGCCAAGTGACTCACTCCCCTAAGGCTGGGGGCAACTACAGATTTGAGCATAAATTGCTCGAGATTACATCATCTAATTCAGAGCTGATACATCAAGAATTTGCCTGGCCAATTGACTTAGTCTTGCCTGAAATTTAGCGAGTTGAAGATCTAGAACGCTTACGCATGAATGTTGGTTGATTGTCGGTGCACTAACCCTTGTCCCCGATATGGGATCGAGGGTATATCAGCAAATTTATGTGATATGATTATCCCACCAGCAGTAATATCCTATTTCCTAGCATGGAAAGTGCAAAAACTTCTATAAGCATGAATCCATTGTTCTCATGCTAATTTACAACCTAACACCAATGCACAGATGTGCTACCATTAGCAATCCAGTCATGACTTCCTGACACTCCATCCTTACCCTCAGTATGGGGGCAAAAAGACGATTTGAAGGAGATGCGACCTCATCACTCGCTTATAGTACCTACCTATCCGCCTTTGCCATCTCAAGACCCCGACCAAGGTCTATTCATTTTTTGGGACTGCAACCCCCATGATAATCTGAAAAGATACCCCTCATCAACTAAAGGACTTTGGCAGCCCTTTATTGGCAGAGATAGGGCGAAGTAAAATGGACCTGCAATGAATATGCAACGCCATTTTTCACTCAGAATGATACTCATTCCTTTAACAGGATTATTCTATAACCATGACTCTTATATTTGCATGATTTATGAGTTATTGATGTAATTAACTCAGATGAATTAATATGTGGATGGTGTAGGTATCCAGGATTTGCTACCGATCAAACTTGTAACACCCGCATATAGAGCCATAGAGCGATACTATAACGAGCTCGACTGAACTGCTCGTTTACAAAGCCACGCTCTTCGTCTAAAGAATGAGGTGGATCTGGGATGACCATCCAATCCTTGGCTCACACGTGGCAGACCACAAAAAATTTAACATAAATCATTGAGTTACAATGTCATAGTCCGACTCCAGATGGACGCGGTGTGACCGCCTACATGGCTCGATCCTATGCTCGACGCCACTAGATTACATGAATTCAAATAAAGGAGGCAACACTGCCTCTTAATTTGCTTACTTTTCAATCATAAAATTTGCTTTCACATGCTTTCCGAGTTACTGACGTGACTAATTCGTGCGGTGTGAATAATCCAGGTACCCGAAGTCTGGTGCCAACCATTCCTCCCGTAGACTGTTCGGAGGAACTCAAAGCCTTGGCAAATGCTCCAACTGCTTGTCCGACTGGTTTTAATCCTCGGAGCTTGGATTAAAATGTAAACCTAGGACGAGTTTGATGAGCGTGCATGATTGCAGACCGCTTGATCCGTGACTCTAACTCTCCAGAGCTGAGAGAGAGTATAAAGGACGCGAAGATGACGTCCACAAGGCATGGCGGTGTACCATGATCGGAGCCGCCTGAGCAAAAGTCTAACCTTGGCGACCGCCAGGAGAATATAAAAGCGTCCATGATTTGGCGCTGAGAAAGGACTCTTACCCCGTTGAAGGATCGGGGAGCGATGGAACAGCTGAGTCCCAACTCTAACTCTCCAGAGTCGAGAGAGAGTATAAAAGCGTCCATGATTTGGCGCTGAGAAAGGACTCTTACCCCGTTGAAGGATCGGGGAGCGATGGAACAGCTGAGTCCCAACTCTAACTCTCCAGAGTCGAGAGAGAGTATAAAAGCGTCCATGATTTGGCGCTGAGAAAGGACTCTTACCCCGCTGAAGGATCGGGGAGCGATGGAACATCTGAGTCCCAACTCTAACTCTCCAGAGTCGAGAGAGAGTATAAAAGCGTCTATGATTTAGCGCTGAGAACTTCTGCTCCGCTGAAGGATCGTTGAGCAGATCATGAACCGAGCTCGAACTCTAACCCGCTGAAGGATCGGGAGAGTATAAAAGCGCTAGAGATTCAGCGCCCCAGCAACTCTAACCCGCTGAAGGATCGAGAGAGTATAAAAGCGCTAGAGACTTAGCGCCACGGGAAAATTCCTCCCCCGTTAAAAGATCGGGGGGGGGGGGGGCAGGATGGAAGCTGATCCCAAATCCTCCATGTCCGGACACGGGGGCAACACAGTTATGGTCCTAATCAATCCTCAACAAGACCTGGCCAGGCACTAAGTTAATGTTTGATTGGGGGCATACCTATACATACATACTACTTTACTGCACTTTCACTTATAAGTTGCACTGATAACTTATAATGTTTCATGACTTGTTTGCTTATTTGCGTTCCAAATGTTTAAATGCATAACTAATTATGGAATGCTCGCAGGTACAGGATAATGCGAAAGGACTCTCACCCCGCTGAAGGATCGGGGAGCGACTGAACCGCTGAGTCTGAACTCTAACCTTGGCGAACGCCAGGAGAGTATAAAAGCGTCTCCGATTGAGCGCTGAGAAAGAACTCTTACCCCGCTGAGGGATTGGGGAGCGACAGAACAGCTGAGTTCGAACTCTAACCTTGGCGACTGCCAGGAGAGTATAAAAGCGTCTATGATTAAGCACTGAGAAAGGTGCTGGAGACTTAGCACCCCCATAATTTCTGCTCCGCTGAAGGATCAGGTGAGTATAAATGCATGACGACATATGCCACTCAAGGGATCCTATCCCATCACACGACTGGGACCAAGAATGAAAATGGAGCTCGAACCACTCGTTTCCGGGAATGGGGGGCAGCACACGAACACAGCAGTACAAAAAGAAATGGAATTTCATTCACTAAGTACAGGCTCACAAAACAAATCTGGACAAAATGCGAGATCCGAACTCGCACAACAACAGTAGACCAGTAGGGAATAACTAAAGGGCCGCGTCCAGAAGGATGACGTAGGCGTATAATTCTAAGCTGCCTGTGCGACTCACGACGACGACAGAAAAAGAAGCCTGGATAGTGAATTGTTCAGCGACATGTTATACAACTTCATACTCGCAACTGGAAGGACCTGGCGAGGTGTAACAACCCGTAAAATCTGGGCCAGTTTAAAATTTTTATTTTGGCAATTTTAGCGAATTTTGATTATTTAAAATAGATTATTTTAAATAATATCGACGAGAAATTTATTTTGAATAGAATAGAACGTATATATTATACGCGTCGTCGTTAGAATATATAATAATTATATATAATTATAAAAGGAATTGAAAATGGCGCGGTAGTTCGAAAATTCGATTTCTAATTTCAAATGAATATACAGAATTCAATATAAGTCAGAATTGAACGAAACAAGAAATATTTGAATCTGTATAACTATATCTTTGTAACGAAGTTAACAAACTGAGATTTCATTTTAGAAATGATAAGATATGTCCAGTTTAAAATTAGAAATAGTCGCTGTGGAATTTATATATATTTTTATATATATAAGGCCCTTAAAAATAGCAATTTTGCAAACGACCTCGGATTTCGACGAAACCAGTTTTGTTGGGTCCGTGATGTTAAGTTATTGCTAGATTTCAAATTTCATAATTTTTCGAATCAATATGTGAGCGTGGCATAGGAAAACGCGTTTGACCGGTTTCAGTTGATTTTAATCGACTGGAAATTGGTCATTTTTCAAACGGTCTCAGAATTCGACGAAACTAGTTTTGTTAGGACCGTATCGTCAATACGAAGCTAGAAAATATTTTTCTGGAATTTTTCTAGTTAGTATGTGACCCCGGTAATTTGAAACGTGCGTTTAAATTAAATATATATTGTTTTATATTTTAATTTTGACGGAAACTTAGCATAACAGCCAAATTGGGTTACGAAATATATCCCATTGTGCTTGGAATGGGGTTAATTACCTAGGGACGACAGTGATCGGGTATGATTTGGAGTTCGCAGTGTTAAACAAGAAAAAGTGGAATTAAATATAAATAAAACTATATTATATAACCCTAATTCCTTGGTCCACATCATTCACTGGTCAACCGGGCATTTAATTTCCGCCTCCAAGTAAAAAGAACGGCGGCGGTAGCTCAAAACTTTGAGCTCAAAATTCGTTCGATCCACGCAATTAAACCCAGGTCTTCTTGGAGCAGCTTTGTAATACTTTCTTCAATCTATCCATCCCTACCACCCATATCGATTTTCGTGCTAAGATGCTGGAGGAATTGACCCTCAAAGGGCGCGAGTTCATGGCGAGTTTCTGAAGCGAAGGTGGGTCCGAGCTGGCAGCGGCGGGGCGGGGTAGATGCTGACAAGGCGGCGCACAAAGGGGAGGGTCCCGATCAGTCTCCGGTGGTCGGAGTTCTGTGCGACATGGAGCTTATTCTGGAGAAGATGGGTTCGCGAGTTACCTGCTGCTCAACGAAGAAGAAAGGTAGTTTTCACTACCATATTTATTGTTTAAAAAAAAAAAAAAAAAAAAAAAAAAAAAAAAAAAAAGAAACTGAATTTTAAAAAGTATTTTTAAACTGAAATTTTAAGGGTATTTTAAAAACTGAATTTTTAAAAGTATAAAACCTGATTTTTTTTTTTTATTTTTTTTATTTTTTTAAGAATATAAAAACTGAAATTTTAAAGAATATAAAAACTGATTTTAAAATGATTTATAAACTAGAAAACGGATTTTGTTAAAGGTAAAAATCATATTTTTATATGTTGAAAGCAAAGGTAAAAAATCATATTTTTATATGTTGAAAGCAAAGGTAAAAAATCATATTTTTATATGTTGAAAGCAAAGGTAAAAAAACATATTTTTATATGTAGAAAGCAAAGGGAAAAATATAGTTTTTATATTTTGAACTTCGAAAGAAAATAGAATTTTTATGTATTGAACTTCGATAGAAAAATAGAATTTTTATGTATTGAACTTCGATAGAAAAATAGAATTTTTATATATTGAACTTTGAAATAAAAATTCGATTTTTATATATTGAACTTTGAAATAAAAATTCGATTTTTATATATTGAACTTTGAACTAAAAATTCTATTTTTATATATTGAACTTTGAAATAAAAATTCGATTTTTATATATTGAATAGCGAAGTAAAAATGGGATTTTTACATATGTAGTGAAAGCGGACAACGAAGGTGACAATAAGGCGAAACGACGAAGACTTCTGCAAAGGAAGAGCCGTGGAGCTAGGATAGCTATAAGTGAGAATTTCTCACCTTTCAATTTATTTTTCTAGTTATATATATATATACTAGGATGCAGACGGTGCTTATTAGAAGCACCCGACACCCGTCCACATACCATGGACTTGTTTGTTTGGATTGTTTGGTGATTGATTGAGATATTGGTTTGAATGTGGTTTGTGGTGTGAAAAATCGAATCGATAAATTGGTTAGGATTAGACGTGCGCCGTTATAAGGCGAAGGAGTAAGACTAGGTTAGACTCTTACTCCAAATTTTGTGGTTTGCAAAATGAAATTGATTTGATTGATGAGTGAATGGCGTGGGCCTTCACTAGACCGGGGACAAGGCTAGGCCTTATCCCGTTTTTAGTATCGTGCCGTTATGCCGCCGAAATTTTCTAAAATATGTTAGAAAAATAAAAATATCATTTTATTGAATAAATGAATTGAATAGAAATTCATAAGTTGAAATAAAATGTTTTATCGTTAAAAATATAATTTTTAACGTGAAGTGAATAAAATAGAATATTCATTTACAAACCAGACGGTTTGTTTATGTACACCTATTTGAATGACGTTGATTGGGTCGATAAATTTTACACATCGCCTAACTGCACAAATAAAATATGTGTTCGATTGTTTGAAACCCCACACGGGTGTTGGGATGAAATTTGAAGTTCACTCATCCTGATTGATTAAATATGTCGATCGATTGATTGACAAGCTGTTATGAGCGTTGAATATCTATATTTGATGCTTATACAGTGTAGTGCACTTTGGTTGATGGTTGATTATTTTCAATGTTATTATATACATGTGTTGTATGAAAATCCATATAATTAATTTTATATGGTAATTGATTGGGCCTCATTCCAATCGTGAAAATAAAGAATATTTTGATAATAACAAATATTTTGACAATAGGAAATATTTGAAATAGAATATTTGAAAATATAAATTTATGAAGCCGTGTTGATTAGATTTACGTCATTTTGACGTAAACGATATTTATATCGATTTTATTCATTTTAAAATGAATATTGAAAAGTAATCTCGAAATCGAATATTTCGAAATGAATTGAATTGAAAACGATTTCGAAATAAATTGAATTAAAAACGAATTCAAATTGAATTGAAAACGATTTCGAAATGAATTGAATTGAAAACGATTTCGAAATGAATTGAATTGAAAACGATTTCGAAATGAATTGAATTGAAAACGATTTCGAAATAAATTGAATTGAAAACGAATTCAAATTGAATTGAAAACGATTTCGAAATGAATTGAATTGAAAACGAATTCAAATGGAATTGAAATGAATTCAAATTGAATTGAAATTCGAATTGAATAGAAATGTTTTTGAAACGAATTCAAAACTATTTATATAATTCGTTTTAAATAGAAATCGACGAAATATATATTATATATATTATATATATAATAAATGGCCTGAATAGAACGCGCCGCGCTGCGGCAGTTCGTGAATTTCGACCATTTATTTCAAACGGACATTGCGGGAGATCCGACCGTCGGATTCTCCTAAAACCGGAACCGTTGGGTTCGTATCGAAAAGAGCTTTCTAATGAATGTTAGAAATTTGAAATCTAACGGTTGGATTTGGAGATACGTCCAAATCAAATTCGAAAAAGGTCGCTGTAAGTGCAGTTCGATGGCCATTGATGGAAATCGACTGTACGGGCCTTGATAAAATTATTAAAAATAGTAATAATTTGTGTAAAATCATAAGAAATGATTTAGAAAGAATTGGGATGAAAAACTCCATATTTGAAAAGATAAAAATAGATTTTTATCGAAATGAACTAGTTTTGAACTAGAATTATAATTCTATTTATTTTTAAATAAATAAATTGAATTCGAAAAGGGTTTTAAAAATAACCAAAATTTCCAATGATTGCATTGGAGTGGATTTGAATCGAAATTGTCTTCGGAATATTTCGATGTTGGAATTCGTGATTATACAGGTGTTGTTATGGAAATTTGAAAGATATATATTGATATCGTTATTTCCAATACGACATTTGTTAGTCGTAGAATTCGATATTGAATATAAGCCGATATATTTTCTATTCAGAGCCTTGTATTGAATATCGAATGTGATTTGGGTTTGTCGTGAATGGTGTCTTCACTAACACTATTCTTGAACCCAGTTGAGAAAAGATTAAATCTTTTTATTTAGATTTAATGAAGTGTACCAATTAAATAATATTTAATTGGAATTGAATTGATATTGATTTTTGGGTTTATCGTGAACAGTGTTTTAAATAACACTTGTTCTTTAACCCGATAATTAATGAATGTGATTTGGGTTTGTCGTGAATGGTGTCTTCACTAACACTGCTCTTGAACCCAGTTGAGAAAAGATTAAATCTTTTTATTTAGATTTAATGAAGTGTACCAATTAAATAATATTTAATTGGAATTGAATGGATATTGATTTTTGGGTTTGTCGTGAACAGTGTTTTAAATAACACTTGTTCTTTAACCCGATAATTAATGGGATGTGACTTTGGGTTTATCGTGAACCGTGTTTTAAATGACACTGATTCTTTAACCCAGTCACAGATTAAAACTAAGTGGAGTTTTAATGAATCTTTAATTAGATTGAAAAGATCGAGAATGGAGTATCACCAGTTTTGCTCCAGGCGATAGTTAAATCTTTAATTAGATTTGAACGTGAAATTTAGAAACTAACTGTCGGTTAGCTAAGTAGAATGGTTTTCTGGATATTGATCTGATGTTGGTTTCGGCCTTCGGGGTTAATATTTGGGGAATTATTCTCTTGATTAATTTACGGTTAATGACTAATGAGTTGGAATGAGGCGTATGTTGTGTTTGTGTAACACTTTTATAATATATACGCGAGTTATTCGGAAAGACCGGGTTTATCCCATTCTGAATAACTGATACGACGATAAGTCGAAGATGAAGACGATGGTCGAAGACCGGAGGTCTTCACGTCGTTTGGGTGATAACTGATGATCTTGATTGGGCTGTACACCCAAGAAGATGGAAACAGTTGGTGATCGTCCAGACGTACTTGGAGATCGATGGAGATGCGGGGTACTAGGTGCCTCCGGTTTCGTTCAGACCCAGAACGGACTTGTAAATGGACTGTGTGTCTGACATTGGATTTTAGTTCGTGCGATTGATCTCTATTAAATATACATCTGTTTGGCGGCGGAGAATTTATTCTCTTGCTTAACGCCCTTCTCTGAGACGTACGAGCTCAGGGGTTATATATTGATGGATATCAATCGCATGGAGTGAATTGCCTGTGTGGCATGCCTAAGTGGCAAATGATCAAGGCTTCTGTTGAAAAGCAAAGTCTTGTGGTTGATGATCGAAGCACGGCCTTTGTGGCGTAGCTTTGTGTAACGTTGATTCGCGAGTATCACACCCGGTATGAATCAAAAACGGGAGACGGACCTCAGGGAGGGCCTACGTTTCCTCCTAGCTAAAAGTGGCGTCAGTGGTTTTACACGCCCTGACGAGTTTGACTTATGTGGTTGTTGCTGTTGCGAGGCGCCTCGGATTGATCGGTCGTTCTCGAACCGATGGAGTCATTTAGTTGGCTCGCTTACGCCCCAAAGGGCGGCGAAACGTAGTGCTCAGGTATAATAATCCACATCGGTGGACCGGCCCTGTCGCTCCAAGGCTTGCCTGCGCGCTTGCCTGAGACTCGGGCTAGGCAGTCTCGAATCATTGAGGATCTTGCCCCTAGCCTCGGTTCATACCATAAATGATAACCCAACTTCCAATACGACATTTGCGGTTTTGATTGTAAACCTATATATGGTGACATAGTGTTATGGGCCGTTCATGCCGCCTATGATTGATACTTATGATTTGAAGTGTTTTATACACTATGCACTTATAATAGTATCAAGTGATTTGTTTTAACCGTATCAAGCATTCTTTGGCTGTTATAAGGGAAAACCCTATCCCCCGGCTTGCGTTGCATTGTGTGATAGGACCTGGGTCTTATAACAGCTTCATTTTTCTTTATTTAGCATTGCGCTGTTTGTTTTATGCACTGGTATTCTTGGGAGAAAACCCGTTCCGTGTTATACGGCGTGGTCCCTTGATTTACCGAACTTTAAAATAAAGAATTATAACTGTTTTAGTTCTCACACCAGTCCCATGACTGACCTGGAGTTTATTGTTTTAACCTAAACTCTGGGTGCCCCTATTTTCCGCACGGGCAGCTAGTAGTTTTGGTTTTGCAGATTTATATTCACAGGATCCTGGTTTACAGCTGGAACGATATCCGGAAAGCTTTGTATCCGTATATCTCCTTCTAGTTGTGTATTGTATTATTTTCCGCTGCTATGTATTTAAATGTAATTTAAATCTCTGATATTTCTGTGTAATATTCATTTATACTCTGTATATTCTTGTAATCTGATGCATTGTTGTAATATACAATGAAACGTTCTTCTGTATGCGTTCTGCTGTGGTTTGTTCTCGAACTATCCGACGCTTTCCTTTACGGGGAGGTTGCGGGTCTTTACAGGTGGTATCAGAGCTTTGGTTTACAAAGCTAGAGAACAAGACACATTAGAACCATACGAAAGAATTCATCAGATATTGGATTAGCAATATCCAATTAGAATGACTCGTTAGAGATAGGATCAGTAGTATCCTAGAACGAGTGTGAAGAGTATATTTTTCAAATGAAAACAAATATCGTTTTGAAAATTTAAATCAATTATTCGTATTTGATTATTTATTTTATATTGATTAGGACAATCCGATATATAAAGATTTTGCATATATGTCTTGCAAACGTGTATTCGAAGTTTTAATATATTGGGTAGATATAGAATCCCTCTAGTGCCCGGGAATAATTCTGGTGATGGGGCACTGTCGCCAGTATTTATTTTCGAGTGACGAAAGTGAGATTTCTATATATTTCCTATTGACTGGTGTGAGAACCAAAATTAGATAGGGCCTATTGTTGTGATTTGGCATCAAAAACATGATTTTGTATATGTATCAAAATTATGAATTTGAAACGTTAATTCACTAATTGATTGATGTTTGTGCTGTTTATTTATTTGTTTGATAATTTTGAAACATTATGCCCAATTGAATCAAATATTGACTTGTATTGAAATTTGGTCGCATTTGCTTGCATATACTTGTATATCATTGAACAGGTCATAGCAAGGAGGCTAGAGCCAGAGAATAAAATTTGTTTGCCCGACAAATAGGTACATGTTTACTACATAATTTCCTGTTTTGTTTGGGTGATGATGATTTTGTGAGCCTATTGGCTAGCCGCTTGGCTTTTTCTTTTTCTTTTTGAGATCAGAAGGACCGGGGAAGCTATTTGAAATTCCCCGATGCTCCCGGTGCAGGGGAGGTTATGGCGAAATTTTTCAAAAATTTAGGGTGTTAGCCAAATTTTTGAAATTTTGAAAATTCTCAGAAACTAAAGAGTTGGAGAATGAAAGCCAGATCGAGCGTAGAGTTGATTAATCAAACCACTTTCGACTTTGTTCCTTTTCGGGGACGAAAAGTTTTAAGTGGGGGAGATTGTAACAACCCGTAAAATCTGGGCCAGTTTAAAATTTTTATTTTGGCAATTTTAGCGAATTTTGATTATTTAAAATAGATTATTTTAAATAATATCGACGAGAAATTTATTTTGAATAGAATAGAACGTATATATTATACGCGTCGTCGTTAGAATATATAATAATTATATATAATTATAAAAGGAATTGAAAATGGCGCGGTAGTTCGAAAATTCGATTTCTAATTTCAAATGAATATACAGAATTCAATATAAGTCAGAATTGAACGAAACAAGAAATATTTGAATCTGTATAACTATATCTTTGTAACGAAGTTAACAAACTGAGATTTCATTTTAGAAATGATAAGATATGTCCAGTTTAAAATTAGAAATAGTCGCTGTGGAATTTATATATATTTTTATATATATAAGGCCCTTAAAAATAGCAATTTTGCAAACGACCTCGGATTTCGACGAAACCAGTTTTGTTGGGTCCGTGATGTTAAGTTATTGCTAGATTTCAAATTTCATAATTTTTCGAATCAATATGTGAGCGTGGCATAGGAAAACGCGTTTGACCGGTTTCAGTTGATTTTAATCGACTGGAAATTGGTCATTTTTCAAACGGTCTCAGAATTCGACGAAACTAGTTTTGTTAGGACCGTATCGTCAATACGAAGCTAGAAAATATTTTTCTGGAATTTTTCTAGTTAGTATGTGACCCCGGTAATTTGAAACGTGCGTTTAAATTAAATATATATTGTTTTATATTTTAATTTTGACGGAAACTTAGCATAACAGCCAAATTGGGTTACGAAATATATCCCATTGTGCTTGGAATGGGGTTAATTACCTAGGGACGACAGTGATCGGGTATGATTTGGAGTTCGCAGTGTTAAACAAGAAAAAGTGGAATTAAATATAAATAAAACTATATTATATAACCCTAATTCCTTGGTCCACATCATTCACTGGTCAACCGGGCATTTAATTTCCGCCTCCAAGTAAAAAGAACGGCGGCGGTAGCTCAAAACTTTGAGCTCAAAATTCGTTCGATCCACGCAATTAAACCCAGGTCTTCTTGGAGCAGCTTTGTAATACTTTCTTCAATCTATCCATCCCTACCACCCATATCGATTTTCGTGCTAAGATGCTGGAGGAATTGACCCTCAAAGGGCGCGAGTTCATGGCGAGTTTCTGAAGCGAAGGTGGGTCCGAGCTGGCAGCGGCGGGGCGGGGTAGATGCTGACAAGGCGGCGCACAAAGGGGAGGGTCCCGATCAGTCTCCGGTGGTCGGAGTTCTGTGCGACATGGAGCTTATTCTGGAGAAGATGGGTTCGCGAGTTACCTGCTGCTCAACGAAGAAGAAAGGTAGTTTTCACTACCATATTTATTGTTTAAAAAAAAAAAAAAAAAAAAAAAAAAAAAAAAAAAGAAACTGAATTTTAAAAAGTATTTTTAAACTGAAATTTTAAGGGTATTTTAAAAACTGAATTTTTAAAAGTATAAAACCTGATTTTTTTTATTTATTTTTTTTATTTTTTTAAGAATATAAAAACTGAAATTTTAAAGAATATAAAAACTGATTTTAAAATGATTTATAAACTAGAAAACGGATTTTGTTAAAGGTAAAAATCATATTTTTATATGTTGAAAGCAAAGGTAAAAAATCATATTTTTATATGTTGAAAGCAAAGGTAAAAAATCATATTTTTATATGTTGAAAGCAAAGGTAAAAAAACATATTTTTATATGTAGAAAGCAAAGGGAAAAATATAGTTTTTATATTTTGAACTTCGAAAGAAAATAGAATTTTTATGTATTGAACTTCGATAGAAAAATAGAATTTTTATGTATTGAACTTCGATAGAAAAATAGAATTTTTATATATTGAACTTTGAAATAAAAATTCGATTTTTATATATTGAACTTTGAAATAAAAATTCGATTTTTATATATTGAACTTTGAACTAAAAATTCTATTTTTATATATTGAACTTTGAAATAAAAATTCGATTTTTATATATTGAATAGCGAAGTAAAAATGGGATTTTTACATATGTAGTGAAAGCGGACAACGAAGGTGACAATAAGGCGAAACGACGAAGACTTCTGCAAAGGAAGAGCCGTGGAGCTAGGATAGCTATAAGTGAGAATTTCTCACCTTTCAATTTATTTTTCTAGTTATATATATATATACTAGGATGCAGACGGTGCTTATTAGAAGCACCCGACACCCGTCCACATACCATGGACTTGTTTGTTTGGATTGTTTGGTGATTGATTGAGATATTGGTTTGAATGTGGTTTGTGGTGTGAAAAATCGAATCGATAAATTGGTTAGGATTAGACGTGCGCCGTTATAAGGCGAAGGAGTAAGACTAGGTTAGACTCTTACTCCAAATTTTGTGGTTTGCAAAATGAAATTGATTTGATTGATGAGTGAATGGCGTGGGCCTTCACTAGACCGGGGACAAGGCTAGGCCTTATCCCGTTTTTAGTATCGTGCCGTTATGCCGCCGAAATTTTCTAAAATATGTTAGAAAAATAAAAATATCATTTTATTGAATAAATGAATTGAATAGAAATTCATAAGTTGAAATAAAATGTTTTATCGTTAAAAATATAATTTTTAACGTGAAGTGAATAAAATAGAATATTCATTTACAAACCAGACGGTTTGTTTATGTACACCTATTTGAATGACGTTGATTGGGTCGATAAATTTTACACATCGCCTAACTGCACAAATAAAATATGTGTTCGATTGTTTGAAACCCCACACGGGTGTTGGGATGAAATTTGAAGTTCACTCATCCTGATTGATTAAATATGTCGATCGATTGATTGACAAGCTGTTATGAGCGTTGAATATCTATATTTGATGCTTATACAGTGTAGTGCACTTTGGTTGATGGTTGATTATTTTCAATGTTATTATATACATGTGTTGTATGAAAATCCATATAATTAATTTTATATGGTAATTGATTGGGCCTCATTCCAATCGTGAAAATAAAGAATATTTTGATAATAACAAATATTTTGACAATAGGAAATATTTGAAATAGAATATTTGAAAATATAAATTTATGAAGCCGTGTTGATTAGATTTACGTCATTTTGACGTAAACGATATTTATATCGATTTTATTCATTTTAAAATGAATATTGAAAAGTAATCTCGAAATCGAATATTTCGAAATGAATTGAATTGAAAACGATTTCGAAATAAATTGAATTAAAAACGAATTCAAATTGAATTGAAAACGATTTCGAAATGAATTGAATTGAAAACGATTTCGAAATGAATTGAATTGAAAACGATTTCGAAATGAATTGAATTGAAAACGATTTCGAAATAAATTGAATTGAAAACGAATTCAAATTGAATTGAAAACGATTTCGAAATGAATTGAATTGAAAACGAATTCAAATGGAATTGAAATGAATTCAAATTGAATTGAAATTCGAATTGAATAGAAATGTTTTTGAAACGAATTCAAAACTATTTATATAATTCGTTTTAAATAGAAATCGACGAAATATATATTATATATATTATATATATAATAAATGGCCTGAATAGAACGCGCCGCGCTGCGGCAGTTCGTGAATTTCGACCATTTATTTCAAACGGACATTGCGGGAGATCCGACCGTCGGATTCTCCTAAAACCGGAACCGTTGGGTTCGTATCGAAAAGAGCTTTCTAATGAATGTTAGAAATTTGAAATCTAACGGTTGGATTTGGAGATACGTCCAAATCAAATTCGAAAAAGGTCGCTGTAAGTGCAGTTCGATGGCCATTGATGGAAATCGACTGTACGGGCCTTGATAAAATTATTAAAAATAGTAATAATTTGTGTAAAATCATAAGAAATGATTTAGAAAGAATTGGGATGAAAAACTCCATATTTGAAAAGATAAAAATAGATTTTTATCGAAATGAACTAGTTTTGAACTAGAATTATAATTCTATTTATTTTTAAATAAATAAATTGAATTCGAAAAGGGTTTTAAAAATAACCAAAATTTCCAATGATTGCATTGGAGTGGATTTGAATCGAAATTGTCTTCGGAATATTTCGATGTTGGAATTCGTGATTATACAGGTGTTGTTATGGAAATTTGAAAGATATATATTGATATCGTTATTTCCAATACGACATTTGTTAGTCGTAGAATTCGATATTGAATATAAGCCGATATATTTTCTATTCAGAGCCTTGTATTGAATATCGAATGTGATTTGGGTTTGTCGTGAATGGTGTCTTCACTAACACTATTCTTGAACCCAGTTGAGAAAAGATTAAATCTTTTTATTTAGATTTAATGAAGTGTACCAATTAAATAATATTTAATTGGAATTGAATTGATATTGATTTTTGGGTTTATCGTGAACAGTGTTTTAAATAACACTTGTTCTTTAACCCGATAATTAATGAATGTGATTTGGGTTTGTCGTGAATGGTGTCTTCACTAACACTGCTCTTGAACCCAGTTGAGAAAAGATTAAATCTTTTTATTTAGATTTAATGAAGTGTACCAATTAAATAATATTTAATTGGAATTGAATGGATATTGATTTTTGGGTTTGTCGTGAACAGTGTTTTAAATAACACTTGTTCTTTAACCCGATAATTAATGGGATGTGACTTTGGGTTTATCGTGAACCGTGTTTTAAATGACACTGATTCTTTAACCCAGTCACAGATTAAAACTAAGTGGAGTTTTAATGAATCTTTAATTAGATTGAAAAGATCGAGAATGGAGTATCACCAGTTTTGCTCCAGGCGATAGTTAAATCTTTAATTAGATTTGAACGTGAAATTTAGAAACTAACTGTCGGTTAGCTAAGTAGAATGGTTTTCTGGATATTGATCTGATGTTGGTTTCGGCCTTCGGGGTTAATATTTGGGGAATTATTCTCTTGATTAATTTACGGTTAATGACTAATGAGTTGGAATGAGGCGTATGTTGTGTTTGTGTAACACTTTTATAATATATACGCGAGTTATTCGGAAAGACCGGGTTTATCCCATTCTGAATAACTGATACGACGATAAGTCGAAGATGAAGACGATGGTCAAAGACCGGAGGTCTTCACGTCGTTTGGGTGATAACTGATGATCTTGATTGGGCTGTACACCCAAGAAGATGGAAACAGTTGGTGATCGTCCAGACGTACTTGGAGATCGATGGAGATGCGGGGTACTAGGTGCCTCCGGTTTCGTTCAGACCCAGAACGGACTTGTAAATGGACTGTGTGTCTGACATTGGATTTTAGTTCGTGCGATTGATCTCTATTAAATATACATCTGTTTGGCGGCGGAGAATTTATTCTCTTGCTTAACGCCCTTCTCTGAGACGTACGAGCTCAGGGGTTATATATTGATGGATATCAATCGCATGGAGTGAATTGCCTGTGTGGCATGCCTAAGTGGCAAATGATCAAGGCTTCTGTTGAAAAGCAAAGTCTTGTGGTTGATGATCGAAGCACGGCCTTTGTGGCGTAGCTTTGTGTAACGTTGATTCGCGAGTATCACACCCGGTATGAATCAAAAACGGGAGACGGACCTCAGGGAGGGCCTACGTTTCCTCCTAGCTAAAAGTGGCGTCAGTGGTTTTACACGCCCTGACGAGTTTGACTTATGTGGTTGTTGCTGTTGCGAGGCGCCTCGGATTGATCGGTCGTTCTCGAACCGATGGAGTCATTTAGTTGGCTCGCTTACGCCCCAAAGGGCGGCGAAACGTAGTGCTCAGGTATAATAATCCACATCGGTGGACCGGCCCTGTCGCTCCAAGGCTTGCCTGCGCGCTTGCCTGAGACTCGGGCTAGGCAGTCTCGAATCATTGAGGATCTTGCCCCTAGCCTCGGTTCATACCATAAATGATAACCCAACTTCCAATACGACATTTGCGGTTTTGATTGTAAACCTATATATGGTGACATAGTGTTATGGGCCGTTCATGCCGCCTATGATTGATACTTATGATTTGAAGTGTTTTATACACTATGCACTTATAATAGTATCAAGTGATTTGTTTTAACCGTATCAAGCATTCTTTGGCTGTTATAAGGGAAAACCCTATCCCCCGGCTTGCGTTGCATTGTGTGATAGGACCTGGGTCTTATAACAGCTTCATTTTTCTTTATTTAGCATTGCGCTGTTTGTTTTATGCACTGGTATTCTTGGGAGAAAACCCGTTCCGTGTTATACGGCGTGGTCCCTTGATTTACCGAACTTTAAAATAAAGAATTATAACTGTTTTAGTTCTCACACCAGTCCCATGACTGACCTGGAGTTTATTGTTTTAACCTAAACTCTGGGTGCCCCTATTTTCCGCACGGGCAGCTAGTAGTTTTGGTTTTGCAGATTTATATTCACAGGATCCTGGTTTACAGCTGGAACGATATCCGGAAAGCTTTGTATCCGTATATCTCCTTCTAGTTGTGTATTGTATTATTTTCCGCTGCTATGTATTTAAATGTAATTTAAATCTCTGATATTTCTGTGTAATATTCATTTATACTCTGTATATTCTTGTAATCTGATGCATTGTTGTAATATACAATGAAACGTTCTTCTGTATGCGTTCTGCTGTGGTTTGTTCTCGAACTATCCGACGCTTTCCTTTACGGGGAGGTTGCGGGTCTTTACACGAGGCCCTGAGATTTTTTGATGTCTACCCTACCTTAGTACGATCTTGAGCGATCATTGATTCCTTGGCCTTAATACGATTCGACGTAATCGTGGAATTCTGGACATTTATGAATTACAGGCTTCTTGTACCGTCCCAAACACGTCCTACACCATGCTTGGATAGTATGATCGCTTGAATTCTGAAAGTGACTTCCTCTTCTCATGTATACATGTCTGAATTCGAAAGGGAAGTGATCCGACCTCATGTCTTTCGCACTTACCCTATAACTGGGGCCATAGCTATTGAAAATATTTACAAACGGCATAACTTAAGTGCCTGTGTTTAACTTGTGTTGTGATCCTAACAGCCCCCTTTGAGGACCAAGAAACAAATGCAAAGAGAATGTCCATCTGCTGATCCCAACCGACTTCTAGAATGGGAAGCTCATATAAGGCTGGATATATCCCATACAGCAATTGGACAGGATGCAGCTATTTCGCCTCCAACCTCTCCCTTTATGCAGAAAGCAAGTGGGAACACCCGAGATGAACACGAACCAATCAGCAGTCACACAACGTGCAGCTTCGATTCAGAACGTCGTAGATGGAAACATGGGCGATGGAACGGCTACCTGCAACTTCCTAGATGAGAATGCAAGAATCACAATGAACTTAGGTCATGCACGACCAACTTCAGCTCCAGCTCGAATGGGTACTCAAGCGCTAGAGTACGCTCAACTCCAAGATGGAACGCAACAATTCGAAGAACAGAAGCCCGGTCGAGTCGAATGACTCGGCCCGTGACTTGGGAGTAACATCGATGCGGAAATAAGAAATCCACAAAGACCCCCTTGTAATTTCAGATTCAATACTGGGGGCACCAGCTATGATCTTGAAAATGTGCAGCAATTCTTTGACGGTGATCTGCTCGCCAGTTTAATTCGGCACCTCTCGAGGAGCGGTACTCCTCTAGTTGATGTGGATAACAACAATTACAGCCCTCACACGTGGGACGTCAGGATCCCCTGTTATTCCCCCGGACTTTAAATTTTCTCTATAACAAGACTTGCTCAGAGATTTTGATGAATTCAACCCTGAAGTGGATATACTTTCATGACAAAAAGGTGTTAGCGTCGAGACGAATGACCTAGAGGCCTTCCTGACTAAATAATGGAGTACCTTCTAATTCCCGAAACGATAAGGACAAAGGAAAAGCCCTGGAAAACAACGACAAGAATGTGCAATTCCAAAGAGAATCTATACCACTTATCGAGCCCATGATCTTGTTTGTCAAGCTCGATTGAACCAAGCATGAGAAAGAGACTCAATAAGACTGTGATAACCATTTCGGACTATGGTGAAGCATAAACGGTGGAGCCCAACTAACTTCATAACGACATTTATTCATTCGCATTCAGCAACCTTACTTGACTCCGCAACTGATCTGATGAGAGTAACCGAAGTCGCTGATGCCCAATGAGGCAATCCTCACTATCTGACTAAAGAGAAGAGATGATATCAAAGCAAACGTGGTTCAACCATTTGCATATACAATTCCGATTTTTGCTAAATTGAGAAACAGTACAGAATGATCTGGATCGGCTAAGATTGCTGAACCTGCAACTCTTACCAGATGCAACGACAGGAAGTATAAAATCTTCAAGATTAAATGCCTTATTGACTCAATTCAACCCCCATCGATACTGGGGGCATAAGTACTGACCTCGCTTGTCCTCCGATGGCACTGAGAGCACAAGTGTCGGTTCATAGACTAACTTTGAAGACAATCCTGGCATGAAATGGGATTCAAAACATGTACGTCATGCCTTCGGAATACAACCTTACTCATCTTTGCCGACCAAGCGAGCTAGCTTGTGGATCGAATGTGAACTTAAAGACTCAAACTACACCAAATGGAAGGTGTGACAAACCTATCTACTACCTTGCGATGGTGACAATCCTATAGGCACTGGTCCACATAATTTTAATAACGTCCCTTACTGACTACTTCATATGTGAATATTGGATTAAGAAATGATCCGTAACAGTTGTGGATTCTCTCGACTACGATCCAGAGTGATCATGGCTTTTGAATTCCTCACTATTACGATTCAATGCGATTTTAAGATCCTGAATCAATATCAAGATATCAGGCTAGTCCAATCTTGAGTACAAATGACAAATTCGTATGTTGATTATGATGTGCTTTATCTCAATAGTCCAGTTGTTAGCTTAGAGCCCAAGGATCCTTACATTGCCCCATGATTTGGTTGGTTACTTCATACATTGGCTCATATGAAAAAGAAAGTCCAACCCTACCACGCGCTTGGCTTGCATAGAATGATGAGGTTGTTTGGCAACGACCTGTGCGTGTAGAATCACGCTCGGGAGCCAATGATTTAGCATGACATTTGACGGATGAACTAGATCTTTTGATCCGACAAGGTTTAAACAATTTCTTGATCGTCTCGAATAATCCTTCCGTGGAACTTGGCCTGACTATCTCCCAGGGAAGCAATGCAGTAGTTGGATGAAGCCTTCTCAAGGATAAACGACGTTCCGGAGAGATTTAGCTCAACATATTCAAAGCACATCTCATCTTCGATAAGATGTACTTTGGGGGGCAAAATGTTAGCCTGCTTTGTGACCAGGCTACCCAAAGCAAAGATCATGTTGACACACCTCTCGGTAAATGCTGTCTGATATGGAATCTCTGGATAACATCGTTCTCTGGCATTGGAAGCATCGTCAGAAGACACAAGGCAGTTTGGTCAAAATCAAAACATCAGTATAAACTAGCCCGAAACCCCTATCAAATGACCTCATTTGGATCTATTCACCTAATATACTCGTATCCCTTTGAATTAGCTTTAGTTTGAGCTTTGGTTTGGCTCAATCGGACTTACGGTTTGAAAGTTACGCCCATTTCCGTGAACGAGTGTAAGCTGGCATATGACCGCGATCCGATCCGCCCTTGCCTACGCGATCCGATCCGCCCTTGCCTACGCGATCCGATCCGACCCATGACCGCGATCCGACCCATGACCGCGATCCGAACTTCGGACCTGTTCACACGCAACTTGTTTTGACCTATTCTCAAGGCTACTGGCTCTCCTATTTTTCTGGATCGCCTGCCACGTACCCCATCACGAACCAGTCCTCCCAGGAGCTTTCCTACAGCTATAAATACACCTTCAGAGGGCATTTTCAGGGGACTTTTGGCATCTCAACTTCCATGGCTGCCATGGCCAACACTTCTCCATGAATAACCACCATCTTCCTCAATAAATTCAATGGATTCGGAGAGAATTATTCATTGAATTCAAGTGATTGAAAGACAATATTCATTGTAATTGTAATCTATGAGTGAAATGAGAAAATATGAAGTGGACGTAGGCTTGCTAACGCCGAACCACTATAAAAATCCTGTTGTCTTGCTTTTCTCTTATTTTTTCAGTTATTTCTTCATATCCTACGCTCTAAATACGATAATTTGGGTGTTAGGACCAATTTTTGGTCTAGCAAATATATAAATTGAAATAGTGAATAATTCGAATAAGCAATTATTTGGCTAACTTAAAAAGTATGGAGAAGTGGAACCGGATATGCTTCCATCCTTTTTTGTATGAGTTTTCTCTCATACTTCACGACATGTTATTTCTTTTTCTAGATTTGCAATAGCCTGCAATAAAAAATGAAACAAAATCACAGCAATTATCCGGAAATATGACGAGAACATTAAACAGGAAACATTCATGATATATATCTTGTAGCTTATTGTCAGTGAAATTATTGGTAAGTTCATTTGCTTGAGAATTCATGGTATGTTTAAGTTGGGACTGCATAGCGTAACCTGATTTATTAGCATTAGGTTGATTTTGATTTTTGTAATTCTGCATGTTAAATGAATTATTCTGCATGAAATTAACGTTATAATCCACCTACAAATTATTGTTCTAGGTTGACTTAGGAGCCTTTTTTTGTGAAATAACAGGCATTTTTCACATGACCAAAGCACTTAAAATAATTACATCCTGCAACCAATTTTTTATTCATCATCAATTTTTGATCATAAAAATATGGATTATTAGCTAGTATGGCATCGCAATATGATTGATTGTAGAAGTCAGCTATAAAGAAGCATTGTCTTTAGAGCAAGTTCACTAGTCTCCGGTTGGTTTCCAAAACCTGTTAATGAAGGCTTTTTATAATAAGGGTAATATATTTTAGGACCCATAACTTAAAAGGCTGTCACATGCTTCAATGTTTCCCTAGTTGTTGATCCAATCCGAGAATTCATTTTAACACATCTCAGGTCCTTGGGACGAATTTGCACTGACCAAACGTAAGCATATATTAATTGATGTTTTATTTATCTAAAAACCGCATTGTAATTACATGGCACTACATTTTAGTACTACAAGTTTGAGATAGTATCATCATACCACTAATCATTATATGTTTGAATCATGATATGCGAGTTTTGAATTTATAACCGATCATTGCATCAAAGTCGAAGCGCATAACCAAATCAATTTCTTTATAATGTAATAATTAAATATATTTCTTTTTTATATCACCATGTAGCCACTAGATAATCCGTGTACTTGAATTCCTAAACAACTACAAACATCAAAGCTGTACAAAGAAATTTGATTGCTCGTGGGAAAGCTGTACAAAGAAATCTGACATTTAATTATTATTACTGATATTGAAAAGAAAACGTAAATGAAATATTGGTGCTTGAACTTTAAATGCACATGTAATATATCCTTAAAATAACGTGCGTATTAAAGAACTAACCAATATATAGATCAAGCCCGCCCTAAACTTCCCGTGCTATGAATGCTGAAACAACCCAATTTTACACTTGTAATTCATAGTGGCTTTTTGAATACACGCCACTGAATATTATTTGTGAATGAGTTTTCTGTATAATTTTTTCACTAAGTTTTCTTTTGGATATCATTTTAACATTGGACCAGTACGTTAAACTTTTTACTGATCTTAATTAGATAATTGGTTTTTGTTATTTTCTATTTGAATAATGTTGATGTATGCAAGGAACATACAATATTTCCAAAGCAATGCCAAGATTTCATGACATAGTGGTAATTGTTAGGTGTGGCTTACATTGGAATGGAGTGGATGCGTGGATTGAATGGGCGAATAGTCTTACATTGCAGAATATTAAGAAAGATCGTGGTATATACATGGTGTTGGTGGCATGTAACATTGGGGATTCCTTTTGTTACAATAAGTGCTTGCCAATACCAGATTATATGTTCGATGGGTGGCCATGGGGATGTTCAATCAGGATGCTGGCATAGGAGTCTTCGATCGTTGACGCCAACTAGACACAGTGAAGCGCGTACAAGCGGAAGGTGCGCAGGGAATGTAAAAACTTAACATGGTATCAGAGCTCCATGGTTCGAGGGGACCGGTATGTGTAGCATGACTGAAGCATGGCTCCAAAGGGGCTTAAGCATGGGATGCTCGTCAAGGTGGAGATACGGTTATAAGCAGTCTGCCTCCACCGCTTTTTATGAGAACTCAAGGTAGCAGCCTAGCCAACGGTGAAGAGGAATCAAGGTGTAACTCCAAGGTGACTTGTGCAATGCTCGCCAAGGTGGATATTGTTGGGTGTGGCTCACATTAGAATGGAGTGAGTGTGTGGATTGAATGGACGAATAGTCCCACATTGCGGAATATTAAGAAAGATCGTGGTATATATATGGTGTTGGTGGCATGTAACATTGGGGATTCCTTTCGTTACAATAAGTGCTTGCCAATACCAGATTATATGCACGATGGGTGGCGATGGGGATGTTCAATCGGGACGCTGACATAGGAGTCTTCGATCTTGATGCCAACTAGACACGGCGAAGCGCGTACAAGCGGAAGGTGCAGGGGATGTCGAAACTTAACAGTAATAAGGTGTGTACGTACTGAAATTGAAAAACATACCATATCATGTTGTATGACAACATGACTTGTTCGACCGGTGTGGTGGCCATAGCTATATCCTGATCTATTTTTTTTGCCTAGCTCTCTTCGCTCGCTCACACCGGGTTTCACTTCGTTCTCCAAAAATCCCTCCCAGTCGTCTTGACTAATAGCGGGTGGATAATTTTTCAACCTTTCATCATAATTGTTGAATTTGTCATAGTATTTTGTCCTCAACTCACTCTTATGTCTCCTAAAAGACTCACACATTTTTTTGAAATAAAATTCTTTTGTATTTGCATCAAGTTCAAAACGGTTCTGCAAAAATTACAAATTATTTACTAAAAAGGGCATTGTAATAAAAAAATACTTACATTGTGATAAATATACTTACCAACAATACAACCTGCACGTCATTTTTAATTTTTGGTGGTACTTTATCCCAGCTTTCGTAGGAGATCAGTACATGCATCCACACAAGTTTACCAATGCGGCCGCCTATTTTTCCCGCATTTTTTGAAACGGGAACTCCTTATGCATTTATGTCATCCTTCTCAGGTTGTGTTGTTGATGATTGCGTAGACTGGATTAGAGCTTCTCAGGATTCTGACATTCTTTATTCGAACAATTGGTAATCTGCACATATATAAATAAGGAGTTAGCACAACAGTTAACTTGAATGCATAATGGATTACAGATGTAAACTGTACATAAACTTATACGAGTTAGCACATGACTTGTCTCAATCAAAATCAATATAAAAACCATTAATATAAAATCTATATTATTAAACCAGTGATATAATTTTACAGTGCACAAAGAAGAACAACATGGTAACATGAAGATTAATCGCACCAGTGTGAAATAAGTTGTCTGCAATCTGCCAGAGATTTAATTAACATATTAAATGGCAATTACTAATTCCAAGAACATGGTGCTAATTAAGCAGTAGAAAAGTATTTTCGATATTTCTGTTTGCACTACATATAATGCACAATGTCAACATATTTAGTTAATAAGTGCAAGTTTCTGATGATATTTTTAGTGGCCCTGAGCTGATAAAGCTTTCTGCATTTGTAAACGATCCTTACCTTGCATGCCACGATGGAGAGCTTACAGGTTTGGGAATTATTCATCCATTAAGGAACATGTTAAAACAGTTGATTTTTTTGTTAAAACTTTACATTGCAAATGCTAGTCCGACAATAACCATGGTCCAACGTGCTCATGATCTTATTCAGATTATATAGCGTGCATTTATTATTGATATGTATATCAACAATCTAAAGCCCAAAGTTAGCTTAGTGTAAAATGCAAACATGCTCTAAAAGATTGCTTACCAGTGGAATATTATAAAAATAATACTATATTACAATGACAATACTATACAATTAGTATCGCTGATGCATAACAAATTTTATCTTCATGATTCTACCTTTTGCTGCTAGAAGTGTTAATATAAGGGTTATTCGGTGTTGCAAGGTTCACCGGGTCAAGTAGGTGAATAGACAAATCTTTTTCTTTTAAATTATATAATCATTCGGTCGGTTTCCCCATCGTTGTGCGATTATACTAGTTTATTTAGTGGTTACATAGTATCATCTGCATGCACATTTTCAGTGCCAGTTTTGTACTTTAAGTAGTACTAGTTTTAGTACATGATTTAATTTTGTCATCTTGGTATGTTTATTTTGTTACCAAAATAAATATCATCAAATAACGATTCATTTGTGTATTAAAAAAAATAATTTTACATTATAGAGAATATAATATATATTTAGTTAGGTTAAGCGAAGTAATTATAAAGGAAATAAAAAAGAAATAGCCATTGACGTTAGACATGCCCGACGTCAAATACTCAATTATTTCCTATAAAAATTTTGGCTAAGATGACTAGCTTTCACATTTAATATATCAAACGCGTCTGACTTCAAATGCTCAATTATTTCCTATAAGAAAATTAGCCAAAATAACCAGCTTTTGCATTTGATGTATCAAACGTGTCCAACATGTCAAGAACAGGAACTGGCCAGTTTTAGCATGTCAACGGTACCTAAGGGAAACAGTGAACATGTATTATTTATAAAATACATTAGAGATGGGTCTCTTAAATGAAACTTAATCCAGAATGGATTCTTCTCTAATTACAATGTAAAACGGGTAACTATTTAACTATAACAACGTATTTTCTTTATTTCTTGTGCAACTGCCTAAAGAAAATTCATGAAATTGTAAATATTAACAAAAGATTATTATAAAAGAAAATTTGTTGAACTATCTGCATTTATTTTGAAAAAGTGTAGACATACCAGTAACTATTGCATAGTGTATTTTTAATACTGGAAAATGAAAACAAGTTACTGAAATGTCTGTACTTTGCACTTATTGTGATAAAGTGTAGACATGTCAACAACTACCCTTGGTTTATTACGAAGGATAAAATAAATTGCTGAAATGTTAGCATTTACTGTGAATAAATGCTGACATATCTACAACAATCTCCCAATGTATATGCATTTACTAGAAGTGATATATTTTTCACTTGTATGCAACGTACATTATTTTTTTGAAGATTTTTCTACAATGATGTGATAATTGAAAAAGTTTAAGCATTGAATTTAAAAGTATGGAACAACCAACAACAAAAAGATAAAAAATGTAAGTTTTTGCTGTAATATCTGCATTTTTTCTTGAAAAATTGTAGTTTTTTCTGCATTTTCGCTGAAGCTTGATTTTTTTTAAAAGCATTTTTTTGTATTTTTCTTACATAAATAAGAAGATGATCATTTACTGAATTAAGTTTGAAGATTAGTAGCTTTTTACATTGATTTTTAATACTATGTATTTTTGATGATTTTAAAAAAACCAAAACTTAATTTATAAAGTTTTTGTGCATTTTCAAACTTGTGAGAAATCTTAGTCAAACTGTCTTTTGTTTATTTATATTAGGTTAGTAATACGCTACTACTAATCAATGGCAATAATAAATATTTTTACTTTATTACTTCGTTTAAAGCGCAATCTATAAAGATGTGCATAAATTTGTTATGTAACACCCCGCCTCCGCTAGGGTCACTCGCAAAGGAATGCACTAGCTTTAGAGGGGCATTATTGGTAAACATGCACAGAAATATCACAAGACAGAACATATAACATAGCGGAAGTAAAATCAAACTTTCATAAACATTAATAATTAAGGTCTTAAGCCTTTTACATCAGAGTACATCAAAACCTGTCTTGCAATAGTAAAGAAGCATAAAGACATTTTCATAAATTATTCCCCAAGTAAAAACAGTAAAGTAGCCATAGCCAGGAAAAGTCCAACCCATCCATGATGACCTTCAAGCAGAAGAAGTCCGAACTAAACAGCAGTGTTTCCTCCCTGTAACCTGGGGGGGGGGGGGGGGAACGGAAGAAAAGAGGCGAAACAAAACGGGTCAGTCAAAAAGACTGAGTAAGCCCTATCTACTATTAGTATAAAAACTAGTAAAGTTAACTGACATGAGAAACTGAGATGAACATAAGCATGATAACAAGATAGATAAGCCAAATCAAAATAACAGGATGAACTGCTGAACTCAGATAAACTAGGGTGTCGTGATAAACTACGATGTCAAGATAAAACAAGGTATCACATTGTCAGGTTTCTATCAAGTATAATATCCCAAGATATCTATCGCGTATAACGTCCCATGGCATCTATCCTGTACATCTGCTCTGCACCTACGGTACTAGTATCCTAACTGTATTACGTGTTATCCGTGAATGACCCTTACTCAAAAGTCGTGTAATGGTCCCTGTCAACCTAATATGCCGCATATATAGGTTACTCAACTCATATGTTTCTTTCCATGTATAAGTTCAGTTCTTTGCCGTAGGCTGTACGGGCTTTCCCATGTAAACGGTTTATCCTTGAAGTTGTTTTGGACTGCAACCCTTGATCTAGTTGTGTTTCCTTACCATGAACTATCGCGCGTCCACTTAGGATTTATGCCACCTAGGACCGCTAGGGATTATGCTACCTAATGAACGTTTCCGTGTCTCGGTTTGGGTTTTGGCCACCTAGGACCACTAGGGATTACGCCACCCGTCAACCGCGCCCTTGATCCCACGTATGTATCGTGAATCGTTTTCCATGTCTAGATGCACATGTTCCCCAATGTGCCATCCGAGTTCCATGCCAGGGCAAATCAAGAAATACGGAACTCGGTCGGGAGCTTTAAATCGTCTGCCGATGCAGATATCAAGGTCTGTTTTTGTACCCGTGGCTATGGTCCCACGTGACCCCTCCCTCAACTACTGAAAGGCAATCCAAGAAAAATCATGTATAAGAACCACTCCACGGCCCCACTATAGCCCACTTTCCTACGGGCCAACCTCACCCATGACTCGATAGCAAGCACATGGTCTGTTGGGGGTTCCCTGCCTTTCCGCACGTACACGATTGACTAAAGATGGTAGGTAGTCGGCGATGCGCTATCCAGGGCAAAAACAAGAATCGTCGACTCCACGCTAATCCATCCCAGTCTTTAGGTTGCTCGCATAGCAACCAAGGCATACTCTTGGTCCTTCTAACGCAGACCTTAACCTCTCATGGGCCTAGTATAATTACCTGGCAGCCCACAGAGGGATCCCAAGAATATCCTCACGTCCCCTGAAGCTTCCACTTCGGCACCCAGTGCGCTGGAGCTTTTATCCAAGTCAGATAACTTGCTCCCCCTCGTATACTAAGCGATGACCTACCGTATCAGGTTACTCATCGTTTTGAGAATTAGTCCTATGTCCTTAGCTAAGAATTATTACTTAGTTACCCTTAACTAAGGTTTACCACTTAGCTTCCTTTCCCGTTATCCTTGATTAACCACGGTTTTCTACCTAGTTCTTCTAGCTAGGGTTTGTCTATTGGGTTAAGTGTTATCATTCAAGTCCATGACTTAACCCGCCCACGAATCACGTCAAAGATTGGCTAAGTATTTAAGTTCAAGACTTAGTCCCACAAGTTGGTTAAGTGTACCCAGAGGCTCATGACTTAACCCTATCAAGTCAAATTGGTCAAGTACTAGCTTACCTTAATCCTATCGGATTATCTTGCTAGATCGATTAAGCATAGATTATCTTAATCCCATCAAATTATCGAGTCGGATTGGTTAAGTATAGGTTGGCTTAACCCCATCAAATCATCATGTATAATTGGTTAAGTATAAGTTGCTTAACCCCATTAAATTATCACGTTAAGTTGGTTAAGTATTGGTTACTTAACCTCATTGAATTACCGAGTTTAAATTGGTTAAGTGTTTAACTTAACCCCATCGAATTACCGTGTTTAGATTAGTTAAGTGTGGATTACTTAACCCCATCTAATTACCGTGTCGGATTAGTTAGGTGCAAATTACTTAACCCCATCCCCTAATCATCTTGTATGGTTAAGTGTCATTAAGAAAACTTACTTAACCTTGCCAAATTATCATGTTGGATTGATTAAGTGTTGGTTAACTTAATCCCCGTCCACTAGTCGTATAAAAATGGTTAAGCGTCATTAGGCAAATCAAATCACTTAACCTACCCAACCTTGTCATGTTTTGTTAAGTATCATTAGCCTAACCAATTTACTTAACCCATTTACCCATGTCATATTTGGTTAAGAGTCATTAATCAAATTAACTTAACCCTATCATGTGGCATTAATTACTTAATGCACCCCAACCTCTCACATTAGACTTTGTTGTGGTTACTAGTTAAGCCGGTCGGTTCCGGGTAGCTTTACACCACAACTTGGTCTAACCTCGGGTTCAGGCACAACATGACCAACTTCTCACATTGGGTCCTATTGTTTGCAACTACTAGTTAGGCCGGTCGGTTCCGGGTAGTTTTACGTTGCAAACTCAACCCAACCTCGAGTTGGCCACTTTCATGTTTAGTCTAGTGTCATGTTCATAGTCAAGTTTTCAAGCAATTGGGTAGACCTAACTTAATAGGTAAATTCCCAATGGGTAGACCTAACTTAATAGGTAAATTCCCAAGCTTATGTTTTTATGCATACTTACATGTTAACTTCCATGTTATACTTCAAGTCATGTTTTCAAGTATAAACACATGTCATATTTAACGTTACATGTTGTCATGTTTATACCCATTTACCCAAGTCATATTCATGTCATTATGTTTCCCCATAATGTGACCCCAACGCTTTTTTTAAACTAGCATATACGTTCGCAACAACGTGATGGATTAAAAGAAGAGACTTGGCAAAGGAATGACAAAAATGGGTATTAAGCCACAAGTTAATCATGGTGGCAAATGAGGCACAAATGTGTTCATTAGCTTTCATGTTACATTCTTAAGCCTCAAAAACATGCATCAACACAAACTTGGTACATAAGCGAATCATGGTGACAAAAGGCATGGAATGATGGCTAGAAACTCGCATATATCATCATATAAGGATTATGACTTCATATGCAAGTTGACATAATGATTATGAAGATTCTCATGTTGCATAATGCAACATTTCAACATAAAGGTTGTGGCTTTTAGCTCATAAGATCAAGATAATGACTTCATAAACTTGCATAACATGATAGCATGCATCATTCTAATTAATCAAACCCAAACTTTCAACATGAACATTTAACTTCATAGTTAATATCTAAGAGTAGGGAAGGGCTTACATTGCTATGAAGGCCTAAATCGATTAAATTAAAGCTTGTGATGAAGCCTATGCATGCCATCACCCAAAAACCCAAAAATGAACACTCCAAATCAATAAAAACCCCATCTTTATGAACAAAGATCAAAACTTTAGCCTTGAAATCAACTTGAGAAGCTCTCATACTAACATAGGGACTCTCTAATACTCTCATGATCATGAAACTTCTCATAGAAATGAAGTGGAGGCTAGGATAGTTGAGTGGAGGCCATGAGAGTAGCAATTTTGCCATAGTTTAGTTGCATGAATGAATAATGAGGATTTAGGATAGGTTAGGGTCTTATTTATAGATTAGGCAAGTGTTTTAGGCCATAGGATTAAACCTAGATTCAATCCAAGCCATCAAAGCATGTCTTGGGGAAGAAGTCAAGTGTAGGAACCATCTAGGGCCTTTAGATTAAAGATGAACCATGAGAACCATCCAAATGCAAAATCTGCATTTGAGCGAATCGGCCCACGGGTTGACAGCCAAACACCCTGGATTAACCCCTAGTCGACCCAGCGGGCTCGGGTCGACCTCAAAAATCGGCCGGTTCAGTTATTCCCCTCTCCCAATTCGCTGTTTTGAACATTTTTACATATTTATTTATTTAATTTTCAATTATATATATATATATATCAATATATATATATTTCTGCGCAACTCATTTCACTTAATTAAGTATACTTTAATTTGGGAATTTTTCGTGAAACTTCGCGAGGCCATATCTTGGTCATACGGACTCCGATTTTTGAAAACTCGGACTCTATTTCGCGTATTTTTCCGAGACGAACGCAATGGCATAGCCCGTTTCCCTTGATTCAGATTTTACAGTTTAATTCTGCCTCCATTTATGTTATAACAGGTTATTGAAAATACGGGTTGTTACATTCTCCCCACCTTTTAGGATTTCGTCCCCGAAATCTCCAAGTTAGGAAGAACATATCCTACCATCCATCATCCATCTACTCAAAACATCATCCACAAGCAACCATTGTCCTTAGATGATTTCTAATGCTGTATGAATATATGCAAAACGTGTGTGTACATGTTCCTTAGCTAATGCTAATGATCAGGCCTGAATAATCTTTCTAATGCAAAATATGTATAGTGCCATGAATCCAACATGTATGCAAATAGTCCTAGTCATATAGATACTATATGCGTGCACAATCATTCATTCATATGCAACAACCGCATGATAATACATTCGATTTCATCCATAAACAAGTATAAATACTCGTGCATATGCAATATGAAATGTGACTGAGTCGAGCTAGTATCTAATGTGTATTCGCGCATCCACGAGCAACCACTTGCAACCATATCAATCATAACATGTTTCAAATACATGTTTACATCCATAGGGTTCTACCTAGAATTCCCTGAAACAGGGTCGAGAAGATAAACAGGACAAACTCCTTACAGGGTTTGTAACGGAGAATAGGACCGAGAGGATGTCCACAAAAGATAGCCTACAAGTAAGCTCTACAGAAAACAGGGATCAAGGATATACTCCCAAAAAGAGATAACATGCGCGTATCTAGTCTTTGACCATCAAAGTCGTCTTTTAACTTCGCGATTTTGTAGCTTCTTATTCCTGTTTCCATAACATGAGCTGGAACTCATTTCTTCGTCGCCTCTCGTTCCACTTGCACTTATCCTTTTCCTAGAATACTTGACGCAAACATGACTGCGTACTCATGATCTCATGCAAGCTTTCCAAAATTCACTAGTGAATCTTGGATCTCGTTTATATACTATAAGGCATTCCATATAGAAGAACTTTCTCTTGAAAGTAAACATATGTCAATCAGGTTATCATGCGCACTTACTAGGGTGATTTCTATAACCCACGCATAAGTGAAGTAAACCATCCGTCTTATCGGCGAACACCGCTCGATCGGGCTTCAAATTTCCAATAAAGGCATCAAGGGATTCTAAGTAAATAGTCATGACAGAACCTCAAAAAGGTTACACGATACTTCGAGGGTATTACCAAGGCTAGTCAAGAATCTAACTACCCTCCTATCAAAACCGAGAGTGGCACCCCTTACTGGATAACCACTTCATCCTTAGAATCCATCCATAGCTTATAAATATAAGCATTATTTCCAAGCTCAACACTTGACATAGACATTCTCAAATCCAAACAAGCCATGAATAAATGGACTGATTCTCCAATAGGACTTTGAGACAAAAATGAGATTCTCTATTACGTTAGTACTTAAGGTGCAGAGACTCAACTATCGAAGCAGACTTAAATGATACGATGATCAAGATAAAGTCCTAACAGGATGATAGAGAAGAAGAGCTAAACCTTGAACAAGATCGTTACCCTCCTTCCGAGGTACCCTAGAAATGAGAGCATACTATTACCCTCCCGATGATCTTGTCCTTGTCCCATAATACTTAACTATTCACCCCGTTTTACCATGCCAAAGGTACTCTCTCGTCATGGGTTTCGTTGTTCATCTTTCTCCCTCCTTTGAGGACTAAGCCATACCAACAAGTTGCTCATCCTTAAGCTCGTATCCTTTATTCTCTTTCTCACTATCCTTCCTTATAACGCGGCCACTGGTCTCTCGAGAACCACCTCCATCGCATGCAAAACACTTTTGTAGATAGAAAAGACTAGTCGCAGTTAAAACCACTGTGACTACAGATGGAAGAAAGAAGGAAAAAGAGATTCAATTAAGGAAACGAGGATAGTGCTAATGGCCTTTGGGGAATAGCCTTTTTCTTTTAAAAGAAAATTTTCTTAAAAAATGCTTCTTAGTAAACGATTTTCAAATAATTTTCAGAAGGTCTTTAAAAACTTTTGCCTAGTCTGGTAACCTTCTGCTCTGATACCACGTGTAACACCCCGCCTCCGCTAGGGTCACTCGCAAAGGAATGCACTAGCTTTAGAGGGGCATTATTGGTAAACATGCACAGAAATATCACAAGACAGAACATATAACATAGCGGAAGTAAAATCAAACTTTCATAAACATTAATAATTAAGGTCTTAAGCCTTTTACATCAGAGTACATCAAAACCTGTCTTGCAATAGTAAAGAAGCATAAAGACATTTTCATAAATTATTCCCCAAGTAAAAACAGTAAAGTAGCCATAGCCAGGAAAAGTCCAACCCATCCATGATGACCTTCAAGCAGAAGAAGTCCGAACTAAACAGCAGTGTTTCCTCCCTGTAACCTGGGGGGGGGGGGGGGGGAACGGAAGAAAAGAGGCGAAACAAAACGGGTCAGTCAAAAAGTCTGAGTAAGCCCTATCTACTATTAGTATAAAAACTAGTAAAGTTAACTGACATGAGAAACTGAGATGAACATAAGCATGATAACAAGACAGATAAGCCAAATCAAAATAACAGGATGAACTACTGAACTCAGATAAACTAGGGTGTCGTGATAAACTACGATGTCAAGATAAAACAAGGTATCACATTGTCATGTTTCTATCAAGTATAATATCCCAAGATATCTATCGCGTATAACGTTCCATGGCATATATCCTGTACATCTGCTCTGCACCTACCGTACTAGTATCCTAACTGTATTACGTGTTATCCGTGAATGACCCTTACTCAAAAGTCATGTAATGGTCCCTGTCAACCTAATATGCCGCATATATAGGTTACTCAACTCATATGTTTCTTTCCATGTATAAGTTTAGTTCTTTGCCGTAGGCTGTACGGGCTTTCCCATGTAAACGGTTTATCCTTGAAGTTGTTTTGGACTGCAACCCTTGATCTAGTTGTGTTTCCTTACCATGAACTATCGCGCGTCCACTTAGGATTTATGCCACCTAGGACCGCTAGGGATTATGCTACCTAATGAACGTTTCCGTGTCTCGGTTTGGGTTTTGGCCACCTAGGACCACTAGGGATTACGCCACCCGTCAACCGCGCCCTTGATCCCACGTATGTATCGTGAATCGTTTTCCATGTCTAGATGCACATGTTCCCCAATGTGCCATCCGAGTTCCGTGCCAGGGCAAATCAAGAAATACGGAACTCGGTCGGGAGCTTTAAATCGTCTGCCGATGCAGATATCAAGGTCTGTTTTTGTACCCGTGGCTATGGTCCCACGTGACCCCTCCCTCAACTACTGAAAGGCAATCCAAGAAAAATCATGTATAAGAACCACTCCACGGCCCCACAATAGCCCACTTTCCTACGGGCCAACCTCACCCATGACTCGATAGCAAGCACATGGTCTGTTGGGGGTTCCCTGCCTTTCCGCACGTACACGATTGACTAAAGATGGTAGGTAGTCGGCGATGCGCTATCCAGGGCAAAAACAAGAATCGTCGACTCCACGCTAATCCATCCCAGTCTTTAGGTTGCTCGCATAGCAGCCAAGGCATACTCTTGGTCCTTCTAACGCAGACCTTAACCTCTCATGGGCCTAGTATAATTACCTGGCAGCCCACAGAGGGATCCCAAGAATATCCTCACGTCCCCCGAAGCTTCCACTTCGGCACCCAGTGCGCTGGAGCTTTTATCCAAGTCAGATAACTTGCTCCCCCTCGTATACTAAGCGATGACCTACCGTATCAGGTTACTCATCGTTTTGAGAATTAGTCCTATGTCCTTAGCTAAGAATTATTACTTAGTTACCCTTAACTAAGGTTTACCACTTAGCTTCCTTTCCGGTTATCCTTGATTAACCACGGTTTTCTACCTAGTTCTTCTAGCTAGGGTTTGTCTATTGGGTTAAGTGTTATCATTCAAGTCCATGACTTAACCCGCCCACGAATCACGTCAAAGATTGGCTAAGTATTTAAGTTCAAGACTTAGTCCCACAAGTTGGTTAAGTGTACCCAGAGGCTCATGACTTAACCCTATCAAGTCAACTTGGTCAAGTACTAGCTTACCTTAATCCTATCGGATTATCTTGCTAGATCGATTAAGCATAGATTATCTTAATCCCATCAAATTATCGAGTCGTATTGGTTAAGTATAGGTTGGCTTAACCCCATCAAATCATCATGTATAATTGGTTAAGTATAAGTTGCTTAACCCCATTAAATTATCACGTTAAGTTGGTTAAGTATTGGTTACTTAACCTCATTGAATTACCGAGTTTAAATTGGTTAAGTGTTTAACTTAACCCCATCGAATTACCGTGTTTAGATTAGTTAAGTGTGGATTACTTAACCCCATCTAATTACCGTGTCGGATTAGTTAGGTGCAAATTACTTTACCCCATCCCCTAATCATCTTGTATGGTTAAGTGTCATTAAGAAAACTTACTTAACCTTGCCAAATTATCATGTTGGATTGATTAAGTGTTGGTTAACTTAATCCCCGTCCACTAGTCGTATAAAAATGGTTAAGCGTCATTAGGCAAATCAAATCACTTAACCTACCCAACCTTGTCATGTTTTGTTAAGTATCATTAGCCTAACCAATTTACTTAACCCATTTACCCATGTCATATTTGGTTAAGAGTCATTAATCAAATTAACTTAACCCTATCATGTGGCATTAATTACTTAATGCACCCCAACCTCTCACATTAGACTTTGTTGTGGTTACTAGTTAAGCCGGTCGGTTCCGGGTAGCTTTACACCACAACTTGGTCTAACCTCGGGTTCAGGCACAACATGACCAACTTCTCACATTGGGTCCTATTGTTTGCAACTACTAGTTAGGCCGGTCGGTTCCGGGTAGTTTTACGTTGCAAACTCAACCCAACCTCGAGTTGGCCACTTTCATGTTTAGTCTAGTGTCATGTTCATAGTCAAGTTTTCAAGCAATTGGGTAGACCTAACTTAATAGGTAAATTCCCAATGGGTAGACCTAACTTAATAGGTAAATTCCCAAGCTTATGTTTTTATGCATACTTACATGTTAACTTCCATGTTATACTTCAAGTCATGTTTTCAAGTATAAACACATGTCATATTTAACGTTACATGTTGTCATGTTTATACCCATTTACCCAAGTCATATTCATGTCATTATGTTTCCCCATAATGTGACCCCAACGCTTTTTTTAAACTAGCATATACGTTCGCAACAACGTGATGGATTAAAAGAAGAGACTTGGTAAAGGAATGACAAAAATGGGTATTAAGCCACAAGTTAATCATGGTGGCAAATGAGGCACAAATGTGTTCATTAGCTTGCATGTTACATTCTTAAGCCTCAAAAACATGCATCAACACAAACTTGGTACATAAGCGAATCATGGTGACAAAAGGCCTGGAATGATGGCTAGAAACTCGCATATATCATCATATAAGGATTATGACTTCATATGCAAGTTGACATAATGATTATGAAGATTCTCATGTTGCATAATGCAACATTTCAACATAAAGGTTGTGGCTTTTAGCTCATAAGATCAAGATAATGACTTCATAAACTTGCATAACATGATAGCATGCATCATTCTAATTAATCAAACCCAAACTTTCAACATGAACATTTAACCTCATAGTTAATATCTAAGAGTAGGGAAGGGCTTACATTGCTATGAAGGCCTAAATTGATTAAATTAAAGCTTGTGATGAAGCCTATGCATGCCATCACCCAAAAACCCAAAAATGAACACTCCAAATCAATAAAAAAACCCCATCTTTATGAACAAAGATCAAAACTTTAGCCTTGAAATCAACTTGAGAAGCTCTCATACTAACATAGGGACTCTCTAATACTCTCATGATCATGAAACTTCTCATAGAAATGAAGTGGAGGCTAGGATAGTTGAGTGGAGGCCATTAGAGTAGCAATTTTGCCATAGTTTAGTTGCATGAATGAATAATGAGGATTTAGGATAGGTTAGGGTCTTATTTATAGATTAGGCAAGTGTTTTAGGCCATAGGATTAAACCTAGATTCAATCCAAGCCATCAAAGCATGTCTTGGGGAAGAAGTCAAGTGTAGGAACCATCTAGGGCCTTTAGATTAAAGATGAACCATGAGAACCATCCAAATGCAAAATCTGCATTTGAGCGAATCGGCCCACGGGTTGACAGCCAAACACCCTGGATTAACCCCTAGTCGACCCAGCGGGCTCAGGTCGACCTCAAAAATCGGCCGGTTCAGTTATTCCCCTCTCCCAATTCGCTGTTTTGAACATTTTTGCATATTTATTTATTTAATTTTCAATTATATATATATATATATCAATATATATATATTTCTGCGCAACCCATTTCACTTAATTAAGTATACTTTAATTTGGGAATTTTTCGTGAAACTTCGCGAGGCCATATCTTGGTCATACGGACTCCGATTTTTGAAAACTCGGACTCTATTTCGCGTATTTTTCCGAGACGAACGCAATGGCATAGCCCGTTTCCCTTGATTCAGATTTTACAGTTTAATTCTGCCTCCATTTATGTTATAACAGGTTATTGAAAATACGGGTTGTTACATGTTACTTGAAGCGTCTTTGCGTGATCAACTTGACTTTCCATCATTGTGTATGTTAAAAGTGTGATGTTAGGAATTAGACTTTGGGAAACAATAGCTTTAAAACTAATATTATGACTTAATATGCAACTGGTCTTCCAGCCACGCAGCAATCAATCTCCTATTAAATGAAGCTTAGCAATTGATACAATTTGTTTGCTGCTCCATTACTTTACTAAACCAAAAATGAAAATAAAATAAATAAAGTAGTTGAATCCTCTTTGAT
The DNA here is from genome assembly GCA_030737875.1 of Allium sativum. Taxonomy (NCBI): domain Eukaryota; kingdom Viridiplantae; phylum Streptophyta; class Magnoliopsida; order Asparagales; family Amaryllidaceae; genus Allium; species Allium sativum. Next base: position 723,442,612 of record CM060920.1, read on the forward strand.
CTCCCAATTCATAAAAGTTAACAAAAGGACTCTACGATGTTATACCTTTCCTTTCTGGTCAATATTATCTACATAATATATGCTAAGAATTATAAAACAATTAATATCAATATAAATAAGGAGTTAGCACAACTGCTAAATTGAATGCATAACGGATCACAGATGTAAACTATACACAAACTTATAGGAGTTAGCACATGACTTGTCTTAATCAAAATCAATATAAAACCATTAACATAAAATCTATGTTATTAAACAAGTGATATAATTTTACAGTGCACAAAGAAGAAGAACATGGTAACATGGAAAATTAATTGCACCAGTGTGTAATAAGATGTCTGCAATCCGCCAGAGATTTAATTGACAGATTAAATGCCAATTACTAATTCCGAGTACATGGTGCTAATTAAGCAGTAGAAAAGTATTTTCAATATTTTTGTTTGCGCTACTTATAATGCACAATGTCAACATATTTAGTTAATAAGTGCAAATTTCTGATGATATTTTTAGTGCCCTAAGCTGATAAAGCTTTCTGCATTTGTAAACGATCCTTACCTTGCATGCCACGATGGAGAGCTTACAGGTTCGGAAATTATTCATCCGTTAAGGAATATGTTAAAACAGTTGATTTTTTTGTTAAAACTTTACATTGTAAATGCTAGTCCGACAATAACCATGGTCCAACATGCTCATGATCTTATTCAGATTATATAGCGTGCATTTATTATTGATATGTATATCAACAATCTAAAGCCCAAAGTTAGCTTAGTGTAAAATGCAAACATGCTCTAAAAGATTGCTTACCAGTGGAATATTATAAAAATAATACAATGACAATACTATACAATTAGTATCGCTGATGCATAACAAATTTTATCTTCATGATTCTACCTTTTGCTGCTAGAAGTGTTAATAGAAAGGTTATTTGGTTTTGCAAGGTTCACCGGGTCAAGCAGATGAATAGACAAATCTTTTTCTTTTAACTTATATAATCATTCGGTTGGTTTCCCCATCGTTGTGCGATTATACTAGTTTATTTGGTGGTTACATAGTATCATTTGCATGCACATTTTCAATGCCAGTTTTGTACTTTAAGTAGCAATAGTTTTAGTACATGATTTAATTTTGTTATCTCGGTATGTTTATTTTGTTACCAAAATAAACATCATCAAATAACGATTCATTTGTGTATTAAAACAACTAGTTTTACATTATAGAGAATATAATATATATTTAGTTAGGTTAAGCGAAGTAATTATAAAGGAAATAAAAAAGAAATAGCCATTGACGTTAGACATGTTTGACGTTAAATACTCAATTATTTCCTATAAGAAAATTGGCTAAGATGATTAGCTTTCGCATTTGATATATCAAACGCGTCTGACTTCAAATGCTCAATTATTTCCTATAAGAGAATTGGCCAAAATAACCAGCTTTTGCATTTGATGTATCAAACGTGTCCAACATGTCAAGAACAGGAACTGGCTAGTTTGAGCACGTCAACGGTACCTAAGGGAAACAATGAACATGTATTATTTATAAAATACATTAGAGATGGGTCTCTTAAATGAAACTTAATCCAGAATGGATTCTTCTCTAATTTCAATGTAAAACAGGTAACTATTTAACTATAGCAATGTATTTTCTTGATTTCTTGTGCAACTTCCTAAAGAAAATTCATGAAATTGTAAATATTAACAAAAGATTATTATAAAAGAAAAAGTTGTTGAACTGTCTGCATTTATTTTGAAAAAGTGTAGACATACTAGTAACTATTGCATAGTGTATTTCTAATACTGGAAAATGAAAATAAGTTACTGAAATGTCTACACTCTGCACTTATTGTGATAAACTGTAGACACGTCAGCAACTATACTTGGTTTGTTACGAAGGATAAAATAAATTGCTTAAATGTTAGCATTTATTGTGAATAAATGCTGACATATCTACAACAATCTCCCAATTGTATATGCATTTACTAGAAATGATATATTTTTCACTTGTATGCAATGTACATTATTTTTTTGAAGATTTTTCTACAACGATGTGATAACTTTTGTAATATATATATATATATATATATATATTGTGAATATGCTTTTATTAGTTCTCTGTTTAGTCCCACATAATGGGAAAAAGTTAAACATCAGCTCTAAAGCCTATATATAAAGGAGCCAATGTAATAGAAAGATACATACATCTGAATGAATTGAAATGTCCTCACTCCCTTGTTTCTTCTGCTCTGTGTTCGTTTTATAACACGTTATCAGCACAAGATTCTATTATAGTTATTTGTTAAAATATTCTTGATCTATATCTATGGATTTATCGTGTAAGTAATTTTTATTTGAGAATATCAATTCGTGGATTTATTTATTTGTTATACAACTATTTTCTGTTTGAGAATATTAGATCAATGGATCTATGAATTTGTCATATCTAGATTATGTTTCTGTGGATCTAAACTTTTTATATCTAATTATTTTTTAACTTAGTGGTTTTTAGATATCCACCTATTCATATTTGATCTGGTATTATGGTATACCAAATACTTTTTTAGGAAGATCCATTCATTTTCTTTTTATAATATTATATATGGATTTTTTACTCCATACGCCATACATAAATCATCTTCATTTGCTACTTTATCTCTTGAATAACAGAGAAACCATTGCTAATAGGTATGCATATATGTAAATAGCAAGCTGCTTGTTAGCCAACATATGTATTACTATGACCATTATTTTTTGTTATATAACATGGTGTATGGCTCCTTGACGGTTTGTATTGTTTCATTATTGTAAGAAGTTCATTGTAAATGTATAGAGAAAGACTTGCCGATTTGGATTTCTTTTTATGATCCCATGTCGTAATATATTCAATTTATTACAGGCATGTCTACGATCCTATTCTATTTTACGAGATCTGCATTTTTTTTATGATATAACAGTACTATAGTTTCATCGTTTTGTCCGTTCGTTAATTTGTTAATTCATTTTGATAATTATAGAACATGTATACTGATATGTGAATTTTGTTTAATTAAGCATATGCAATTCTTATCTTTGTGTAGTTCACAAAAATATCGAACACTGAAATCCATTTACAATCTCAGCACTTAGAGAGTACCATTAAAAATGGTAATAATATGTCCCAGCAGGACAAAGCAAAGGCCCTGATATTTTTAAGAGGCCATATCCACGATGATCTAAAATTAGAATATTTAAGTTAAAAAAAAAGATCCTCTCCACTTATGGAACTCCCTGAAGGAGCATTATGACCACCAGAAGACGGTCATACTTCCAATACAAAGCAAGAGTCGTTGAACCTGAAGTTCACATGCAAATGACCTGAAGCTCATATGATCTAAAGTTCATATACAAATTCTTTCAAACAAGGAACCTGAAGTTCATATGCAAACAAGGAACCCGAATGTGAAGACCCGTAACTACCCCGTAAAGGAAAGCGTCGGATAGTTCGAGAACAAACCACAACAGAACGCATACAGAAGAACATTCCATAGTATATTACAACAATGCATCAGATTACAAGAATATACAGAGTAACAATGAATATTACACAGAAATATCAGAGATTTAAATTACATTTAAATACATAGCAGCGGAAAATAATACAATACACAACTAGAAGAGATATACGGATACAAAGCTTTCCGGATATCGTTCCAGCTGTAAACCAGGATCCTGTGAATATAAATCTGCAAAACCAAAACTACTAGCTGCCCGTGTCAAAATAAGGGCACCCAGAGTTTAGGTCAAAACAATAAACTCCAGGTCAGTCATGGGACTGGTGTGAGAACTAAAACAGTTATTAATCTTTATTTTAAATCATTAGGTAAATCAAGGGACCACGCCGTATAACACGGAACGGGTTTCCTCCCAAGAATACCAGTGCATAAAACAAACAGCGCAATGCTAAATAAAGAAAAATGAAGATGTTATAAGACCCAGGTCCTATCACACAATGCATCGCAAGCCGGGGGATAGGGTTTTCCCTTATAACAGCCAAAGAATGTATATACGTTTAAAACAAATTATTTGATACTATTATAAGTGCATAGTGTATAAAACAACTTCAAATCATAAGTATCAATCATAGGCGGCATGAATGCCCCATCCCACTATGTCACCATACTAGGTTCTACAATTAAAACCGCAAATGTCACGTATTTGGAAATTGGATTTCCATCTATGAACCGAGGCAAAAGATAGTCCTCAACCGATTCGAGACGCTCTAGCCCGCCCCTCAGGCAAGCGCGCAGGCAAGCCTTGGATCCTCAGGGCCGGTCCACCGATGTGGATTATTATGCCTGAACACTACGTTTCCCCACCCTATGGGGTGTAAGTCTGGTCCGTCAGCCGACCAGAATGCATCGGCCGAAACCGATATAACCGAGGCGCCTCGCAACAGCAACAACCACATAAGTCAAACTCGTCAGGGCGTGTAAAACCACTGACGCCACTTCTAGCTAGAAAGAAACGCATGCCCTCCCTGACGTCCTCTCCCGTTTTGGGTTCACAACCGGGGTGCGAGGCTCGCGAATTCACGTTACACAAAGCTGTGCCACACAGGCTGTGCTTTGATCATCACCACAAGACTTTGCTTTTCAACAGAAGCCTCGATCAATTGCCACTTAGGCATGCCACACAGGCAATTCACTCCATGCGTTTGATATCCATCAATATATAACCCCTGAGCTCGTACGTCTCAGAGAAGGGCGTTAAGCAAGAGAATAAATTCTCCGCCGCCAAACAGATATATATTTAATAGAGATCAATCACACGGACTAAAATCCAATGTCAGACACACAGTCCATTTACAAGTCCGTTCTGGGGCTGAACGAAACCGGAGGCACCTAGTACCCCGCATATCCATCGATCTCCAAGTACGTCTGGACGATCACCAACTGTTTCCATCTTCTTGGGTGTACAGCCCAATCAAGATCATCAGTTATCACCCAAACGACGTGAAGACCTCCGGTCTTCGACCATCGTCTTCATCTTCGACTTGTCGTCGTATCAGTTATTCAGAATGGGATAAACCCGGTCTTTCCGAATAACTCGCGTATATTTTAAATAAGTGTTACACAAACACAACATACGCCTCATTACAATTCATTAGTCACTAACCGTAAATTAATCAAGAGAATAATTCCCCAAATATTAACCCCGAAGGCCGAAACCAACATCAGATCAATATCCAGAAAACCATTCTGTTTGGCTAACCGACAGTCAATTTCTAAATTTCACATTCATAGGGAAAGGTTCCCATTAATTTTATCCAAGATAAATTTCTTGAATTTATTCTATAATCTATTTTTGAATATCAATTCAAACTAGTCGGGATTAACGAACCTTACCGAAGTAATCATTTGTTTTAATTTCCCAATCCCAACCTATTCATCCCATGAAGTAAAACTGGTTATACTTCATATCTAACACCACGGTTGTAACGACCCAGGGATTTTCGACTCCGAAAATCGACACAAAACCCAGCGTCGACTGTTCAGACATCGAAAATACCGGACCATTAATAGAAAGAAGTTAGAGGATGAGATAGAAAAGATAGAACTAATAGAATAGGAGAAGAAGAAGAACACAGCTGAACATAATCAGAGTAAACACGAATCTCACAGCGGAACGAATAAAATGTATTATATAACATAACTTTGAAATACAAAACTGTATTGTATATACATACCATTATCAGAGTACAATACATCATATCACAGCGGAAATAGTCTCTAAATACTAACGGTGAAGCCTTCTGCTTTTAGCTCCTTCAAGCGTATCTGTAAAAGCCTGAAACACTTGACTGCCCGTACAAATTTGGGCACCCAAGAGTTTAGGGAAAACAAACAAAATAAACTCTGGGTCAGTCATGGGACTGGTGTGAGTAAATTCCAACCATATGGCTTAACTTTGAAAATCCTTTTTGAAACAAAAAGGATAATAGTAAGACCAATCCACACATAAACATGGACAGCTTTTATCTTACTATAACCCAAAATATTTTTGATATCAAAATCCAGTGATATTATAATAATGTCTAGTCAAGTAAATATCAAAATAGCAGAACGCTTGCATCTCACGCTCTACATACATAGTATAAAATCAAAAACCGCAGGGTGCTTATTGGAGATTGGATTCCAACTTGACAAGGTATGGGACCACCTTCCGATGATGTATCTCTAGAGGCGAATACACCTGGGTTCAACAAGAACGTCTTGCAACCCGGCCCACACATGACCGACCACTCATTTCGCTTGAGTGTATCGAATGTATATCCCCAACGGTTGGACTCAAACCACCGTTCCCGAATGGCAGAATCGATAGATTTAGAAACAAAAGGAATTTCTCTAGATAGGTGATTATGCACCCTAATGGGAGCGACCCACATAGCCATGCTGCCTGCCCGATTTTTGTCATTTCCCGGTTGTGAAGCTTGAGGCTACGTCTACCTTTTAGAACATCTGGCCACCATACACTTTGAATGCCACATCGTCAAACCCGTCAAATCACTAGTTGATCTTCCCAAAAATATTACGGGTATAAAAGCTAAGAGAAACGAATTCCTCTGCCACCAGACGTAATACTTTGAAAAGATCGCCTTATGTGACCGTTAGGAATACTTTGTCAGACATTCGTCCATACAAGTTGTCCTGGGACTGAACAAACATAACAGTTCTTGAATTTCACTCCGTCTTCGATTATCTTCAACATAATCTAATTCGCAACGCCTATGTCTATACGGAGTGGTTCTCGGATATTAAATCCAACCGGTCTCTCCGTATTGACAACGATGGTCAAAACACTTCGATAGTCGGTTGTTTAACTATCGAAGTAAAAACAACACCCATTCAATGTACAACCAATATCACACAAATCACAGGCACTTTTTATTTGACATTCGTTCTTATATTTCTTTGGACAAACGTCATTACTTATTACTTTTGAATAAGTGAATTTCAAAACAAGCTGTTTTCCTTCCCTAGGAAATGCTACTGTATATCAACATCACGCTTAAGTTTGGTTAACAGCGTTTCATTTATCGTTACAGTTCAAACTTGCTATACGCTGCTATATCCCTTTATAACTAATCTTGACATAACAGTCACGCTTAAGTCTAGTCAACAGCGTTACTTTACTGCTATAGTTCTGAGACTTGCAATATGCTACTATATTCCACTTTATAATTAATCTCAACACCTTTTCCCGTTACAAATTCTTGACATCTCTTTCCATTACAAAAATCTTGACATCTCTTTCCGTTACAAACAAATACCATTCCTCGCTAATAGTGAAGCCATTCAAGTTGGGGTATTTTTAATTACCTCTCAGACCTTGAACAACGACATTCTTATCTTAGAATAAATATAAGTTTGTAACTCTAACCCCTTATACTTTAAAATCTGCCAACCGTACTTCTTGTTATAGTTTAAATATGGTTTTATGACGCCATATCCTTATTTTGCAAACTCGGTTATTTACATTAGCTTCAACTTCCTTGTTCAAACCCATTTAAACATTTTCCCCCGCTTCGTCTTCCTTAGACAAATCTCTTTTTAAACATTCCTCTTCGCTTTGTCTTCCTTAGACAAATCCCCTATACTTTAAAATCTTATTTAAACTAAACCAACTATTCGTCAATTTTATTACATTAGATAAATCAACCCAATCTAACTTAATTAAATAACCAATTATTGATCAAAACAGTTTGCTTGGTAAATATTTAGCCATGCTTAACCCACTAATCAACTCTAACAAAGCTTTCCATTTTGAATAAATAACATTTATTTATCCAAATAATTTTACTTGTATCGATTACTATAGAAAAATAATTTATTTCTAAATAATCTCATTTACTATTAAATAAACAATAATCGATTCTAACTAATCTTACTTAATATGAAATCAGCCATAATCCATTTGTATATATCTCATTTACTTGTTCTTAAAACAATAAATACTTGTTATTAATCATCAAGTTCATCTCCGCCTACATACTTATTAATCTTATCAATATAAGAATCTACTTACCAAAGCATTTAGTAAGTATGGTGAAACACGTGCTTCGCACACGGTGGGATTTGGTAAAACAATAACGGTTTAAAACAATGATACATTTATGGTTGGTTGTTGCCACTTTCTTAATCGATATCATCTATTAGATTAAATCAAAATAACGTTTGAATTTCCATTCAACGCTAATATCAACACAAGGTTTCAAATGTCATTTGGGTTCAAACAGTGTATCTATATAAAACAAACAGTGCATATAAATATTGAGGAATCCGGTCGGATTCCACCAACCGGTTTCCTGCATCCACCGATGTTAGTCAACAATTAACACTGGTTCCATCCTAGGGAATATTAAAATCGATGAAATCAGTATCCAACCGGCGATGTGTACATATGCAACGATAAGTAATATTTCAACCAATTTAACTATACTTTGTCTAAACAACCATCTCACAGCATTCAACCATTATTTAAAATATAATTAAAATATTTTAAATAAAAAGAGAGTTAGTGAATTTACTCACCTTGGCGCGTTAACCGTTAAATAACGATTTGCGTTGGTTGATTAAATCAGACGTATAATTCTGCGGTAAAATTGTAACGTGCTCCAGATCACTCCAGACTGGTTCCATTTGGGTAGTCCACGTTGCTACGATCCAACAAATATCTGACCCACCCACGCCTTTACTATATCTACGCTAATCAGTAGCATCTTCTCCCGTTTATGAACTGATAGATCTGTTGCTCCTTCATTCATTTTGTTTCCTCTTGTAAAAGCCTTAATCGTCTTTAAAATATCCGAGCCTTAACCTTTCACGCCAACAATTGTTTGCCGCCACTAATACTTCTCGTCCCCTGTTACTTCTAAAACCCGTTTCTCTTAAACACAGTAAAAAGACGATCTCTTCCTCGTTCAACATAATTGCACACTACAGACTCTCCAGGAACTCATAGTTTCCTTCTACCAAAATAGCATCATTTTTTATCATGTAATGGCCCCATCTCCTTGCACAAACGTGCCCTATAACATACCGCACCCATACATCATTGATCTTCACACAAATCTCCCCTTCAACAAACGCATGTACTCCCTTTTCCATGCAATACAATGCAACCTTCCAACTGGTAAAGAGAAAGCATCACATCACCATGCATTTCACCGTTTAAAACCCACGCCTATAGTTAACTTGTACCCCCAAATATCTCAACTCATACTGACCCTGTCGATACCCCTCCCTTCACAACAATCATTTGCGCACTGGCCTAGCACCCGTTCTCGGTTTCGTTGACGAGCTGTCCACGCCATGAAAACCAGCGGACCCTCTTCACCCAGCCCAGAACTCCCTTGCCGAACCTATTCAAGCATTTAGTGCTCCGCGAACTGCCGTCGTACCAAACTCTGAACCCATGGACGCATAGATCTCAACTTTAGGATTACAACGCAATTTATTTCAAAATTTTCCATTGTGTATCGAAGGAGCGATACTTGATTAAAGTTCTGGTTTTCATTTTTGAACGTCATAACAACTCCGGCTGAAATTTCGTGGAGTTTTTCCCAGAAGAACGAGTAATTGGGTTCGAATATTTATAGCACTTTGATCCTTGCCAGCCACGGAATATAGTACATGGTAGGTGCATGTCTAGATTGATAGTATACGGTTTGTACACTTTTATTTAATGGATTTGTGTACCTCATTGCTACATGTTCAGCCAGGTAGGTTGGTACTTTCTTTGTCATAAAGTTATAGCTTGAAGTTTCTTCGCTGAGTTTTCACCTCATCATACTGTGGATGAATGTGATATGTTATTTACGTCTATACAGGTTAGCTTAAATTTTCAAGGTGTAGTCTGCAAACGGCTGCAGTAGTATCTTAGGTGGGCGCAGAGATATGGAAGGCTGGAAAGGTGATATGATTTAATTAGTATATATTTTCTGCAATGGGAATTGATGAAACAACTCATGTCAAAGGCATAGGTCCACTGTTGATCGGCGAAAAATCATGGGTCTTAAGCAGATTTGCATGTGCCTATCCTAGGTAGCTTAAACATTCAAAGTCTAAGCTGTACTATTTGTCGACGTCCTTAGACGTGAAGTATTATATATTTATATTGTTTATATATTTGTTAGCTTAGTACGTATGCACCTTGATATTTTATTTTCCTTGGAGATGAAGTGCTAGGGCCTTAGGGGTATGGCTCAAATGTTTAATTGGATTCTAGGGTAGGTAATAGGACGAATTTCCAACCCATACCCAGTAGTTTTTTTTTTTGAAATTCCAACCTGTCTACGTGAAAATGAACCCTATAACTTAGGGTAGTGGCCTTTGGTTTTCACTTCAACTAGTATTACGTTTGAAAGCATAGACGGGGTGAATTTTGTGAAGATTCCAAATGAGATTTTTATAAGATTTTGTTTTATATGAATTCCGTCCGCTATGGGCGGTTATGGACAGATATAAAATTATGGTCGTGCCCAGCGACGTACCGCGATCCCAAAAATATAATAATACCGGTAGATTAACTCATATTTTGAAATCCCAAAATATTGATACAGGGTGCAAAATACTCCAAATAAAAAGTTGCATATTTAATTAATTAAAAATTACAGTAAAATTCTAAAAATTAAATTATCACTACGCCTCAAAAGAACCTTGTCCAGATTTGCAACCGATATCTAGTTATATCAAATAAACTGTTATGGTCGACGAACGATTCTACAGCGACTTTCCGAATATTTGATTTTGACATATCTTGCAATCTATACGACGAAATCTCAATATTTCACTTCTGTCAGAAAGATACAGTTCAACAGATTCCAATATTTCTTGTTTTGCAGAAATCCGATTTAAACTGGTTTCTGTACACTCGGTTGAAGTTCAGAACGTTAAATTACGAACTGCAGCGTCGTTATGAGCTCGATTATATTTAATATATATTTTTATACGTTCAACTCCGTTTTAATTAATATTTAAATCTACTTATATTAAGAATTCAATATTTAAACTGATTTAAATATTCAATTACGAACCGGTAAAAATGCGGGACATTACATTCCTTCCCCCTTAAAATAATTTCGTCCTCGAAATTGCTAAGAAGTGGAGATGCTCTAATTCTAACTCCTCACAACCTGCTTGGTTCAAATTTCATACTTCACATCCCCATAACTCAATCCTTGCGTCGAATCTTTTATCCTTAACCAATAATTCTCTTACATCCTAGCCAACTTCATTTCAAATTCCAATTTCAAATTTTTACTCCATAGTCAAATTCCACCCCCAAGTTTGGTTCTATTCCAAATCTTAATTTACAACTCTACTACTTGGTCAAGTCAAATCCTTATTCTAGTACGTTTTCCCCTTACTTGGCTTTGATTCAACTCCACTTTTATTTGGCTTATTTAAATTCTCTGTTTATTTACTTCATAAGTAAATTCTAAATTTCAGAATTCAAGTTCCTAGGGTTTTCATTTCAAATCAGTTTGAAATCATATACATATGTATTCATAACATAGCAATTCAAAACCTTTGAATTCCTGACAACTTGTTTCCTCACAATAATTCAAAAACAAAATCTTTGGTAGTAATCTGGCACTTAGAACTCGAAAATGAACACCGATAATGGTCGACTTCATCATCGGAATTTATTTCCCAGCGATCAAAGTGAGTTCAATACTATATCACTTTCAAAACTCATACTCAAATACTTTTATTTGAAATTACTTCAAAAATATCTTTTCGAAACTTGGATAATATTTCAAAATTTCCCCAGGATCTTAAAATTCCATATATTTAATTCAAAATTCATTTACAAACAATTTCATGTTTCAGAATTTTAATTCCAATTCTGGTTTAAATTTCAGTTTTAATTCATCTGATTTTATACCTTATACCCATATGAATTTCGATTGGTTATTTACATAATGAACCCACATATAACCTTATTTGATTATAATAACAATCAACATACCCAATATACTATAATGATCTCAAGATATATAGCTCTTTTTATATCAAAATATATTTTGGGTAAAATTATTTTAATTACCCAGCTTTTCAAAACATACCGTGTCGAGTTACTCTGTTCAAGAGTTTAGAAACACCTATCGACACAGTTTGCATTACTGTTTCGACCAGAATTCATAAACCTCTCGACTGACCAGTCAACACGATATAAAACAGTTTTTATATTAATTTACAAATACGCGCTCATATATATACTCAAACTCAATCTAAGGTACTGCTAACCTTATCTCTATTGAGTCATGCCACAGAGCCAAGGTAATCACTTAACCTTCAGCTCTGATACCAACTGTAACGACCCAGGGATTTTCGACTCCGAAAATCGACACAAAACCCAGCGTCGACTGTTCAGACATCGAAAATACCGGACCATTAATAGAAAGAAGTTAGAGGATGAGATAGAAAAGATAGAACTAATAGAATAGGAGAAGAAGAAGAACACAGCTGAACATAATCAGAGTAAACACGAATCTCACAGCGGAACGAATAAAATGTATTATATAACATAACTTTGAAATACAAAACTGTATTGTATATACATACCATTATCAGAGTACAATACATCATATCACAGCGGAAATAGTCTCTAAATACTAACGGTGAAGCCTTCTGCTTTTAGCTCCTTCAAGCGTATCTGTAAAAGCCTGAAACACTTGACTGCCCGTACAAATTTGGGCACCCAAGAGTTTAGGGAAAACAAACAAAATAAACTCTGGGTCAGTCATGGGACTGGTGTGAGTAAATTCCAACCATATGGCTTAACTTTGAAAATCCTTTTTGAAACAAAAAGGATAATAGTAAGACCAATCCACACATAAACATGGACAGCTTTTATCTTACTATAACCCAAAATATTTTTGATATCAAAATCCAGTGATATTATAATAATGTCTAGTCAAGTAAATATCAAAATAGCAGAACGCTTGCATCTCACGCTCTACATACATAGTATAAAATCAAAAACCGCAGGGTGCTTATTGGAGATTGGATTCCAACTTGACAAGGTATGGGACCACCTTCCGATGATGTATCTCTAGAGGCGAATACACCTGGGTTCAACAAGAACGTCTTGCAACCCGGCCCACACATGACCGACCACTCATTTCGCTTGAGTGTATCGAATGTATATCCCCAACGGTTGGACTCAAACCACCGTTCCCGAATGGCAGAATCGATAGATTTAGAAACAAAAGGAATTTCTCTAGATAGGTGATTATGCACCCTAATGGGAGCGACCCACATAGCCATGCTGCCTGCCCGATTTTTGTCATTTCCCGGTTGTGAAGCTTGAGGCTACGTCTACCTTTTAGAACATCTGGCCACCATACACTTTGAATGCCACATCGTCAAACCCGTCAAATCACTAGTTGATCTTCCCAAAAATATTACGGGTATAAAAGCTAAGAGAAACGAATTCCTCTGCCACCAGACGTAATACTTTGAAAAGATCGCCTTATGTGACCGTTAGGAATACTTTGTCAGACATTCGTCCATACAAGTTGTCCTGGGACTGAACAAACATAACAGTTCTTGAATTTCACTCCGTCTTCGATTATCTTCAACATAATCTAATTCGCAACGCCTATGTCTATACGGAGTGGTTCTCGGATATTAAATCCAACCGGTCTCTCCGTATTGACAACGATGGTCAAAACACTTCGATAGTCGGTTGTTTAACTATCGAAGTAAAAACAACACCCATTCAATGTACAACCAATATCACACAAATCACAGGCACTTTTTATTTGACATTCGTTCTTATATTTCTTTGGACAAACGTCATTACTTATTACTTTTGAATAAGTGAATTTCAAAACAAGCTGTTTTCCTTCCCTAGGAAATGCTACTGTATATCAACATCACGCTTAAGTTTGGTTAACAGCGTTTCATTTATCGTTACAGTTCAAACTTGCTATACGCTGCTATATCCCTTTATAACTAATCTTGACATAACAGTCACGCTTAAGTCTAGTCAACAGCGTTACTTTACTGCTATAGTTCTGAGACTTGCAATATGCTACTATATTCCACTTTATAATTAATCTCAACACCTTTTTCCGTTACAAATTCTTGACATCTCTTTCCATTACAAAAATCTTGACATCTCTTTCCGTTACAAACAAATACCATTCCTCGCTAATAGTGAAGCCATTCAAGTTGGGGTATTTTTAATTACCTCTCAGACCTTGAACAACGACATTCTTATCTTAGAATAAATATAAGTTTGTAACTCTAACCCCTTATACTTTAAAATCTGCCAACCGTACTTCTTGTTATAGTTTAAATATGGTTTTATGACGCCATATCCTTATTTTGCAAACTCGGTTATTTACATTAGCTTCAACTTCCTTGTTCAAACCCATTTAAACATTTTCCCCCGCTTCGTCTTCCTTAGACAAATCTCTTTTTAAACATTCCTCTTCGCTTTGTCTTCCTTAGACAAATCCCCTATACTTTAAAATCTTATTTAAACTAAACCAACTATTCGTCAATTTTATTACATTAGATAAATCAACCCAATCTAACTTAATTAAATAACCAATTATTGATCAAAACAGTTTGCTTGGTAAATATTTAGCCATGCTTAACCCACTAATCAACTCTAACAAAGCTTTCCATTTTGAATAAATAACATTTATTTATCCAAATAATTTTACTTGTATCGATTACTATAGAAAAATAATTTATTTCTAAATAATCTCATTTACTATTAAATAAACAATAATCGATTCTAACTAATCTTACTTAATATGAAATCAGCCATAATCCATTTGTATATATCTCATTTACTTGTTCTTAAAACAATAAATACTTGTTATTAATCATCAAGTTCATCTCCGCCTACATACTTATTAATCTTATCAATATAAGAATCTACTTACCAAAGCATTTAGTAAGTATGGTGAAACACGTGCTTCGCACACGGTGGGATTTGGTAAAACAATAACGGTTTAAAACAATGATACATTTATGGTTGGTTGTTGCCACTTTCTTAATCGATATCATCTATTAGATTAAATCAAAATAACGTTTGAATTTCCATTCAACGCTAATATCAACACAAGGTTTCAAATGTCATTTGGGTTCAAACAGTGTATCTATATAAAACAAACAGTGCATATAAATATTGAGGAATCCGGTCGGATTCCACCAACCGGTTTCCTGCATCCACCGATGTTAGTCAACAATTAACACTGGTTCCATCCTAGGGAATATTAAAATCGATGAAATCAGTATCCAACCGGCGATGTGTACATATGCAACGATAAGTAATATTTCAACCAATTTAACTATACTTTGTCTAAACAACCATCTCACAGCATTCAACCATTATTTAAAATATAATTAAAATATTTTAAATAAAAAGAGAGTTAGTGAATTTACTCACCTTGGCGCGTTAACCGTTAAATAACGATTTGCGTTGGTTGATTAAATCAGACGTATAATTCTGCGGTAAAATTGTAACGTGCTCCAGATCACTCCAGACTGGTTCCATTTGGGTAGTCCACGTTGCTACGATCCAACAAATATCTGACCCACCCACGCCTTTACTATATCTACGCTAATCAGTAGCATCTTCTCCCGTTTATGAACTGATAGATCTGTTGCTCCTTCATTCATTTTGTTTCCTCTTGTAAAAGCCTTAATCGTCTTTAAAATATCCGAGCCTTAACCTTTCACGCCAACAATTGTTTGCCGCCACTAATACTTCTCGTCCCCTGTTACTTCTAAAACCCGTTTCTCTTAAACACAGTAAAAAGACGATCTCTTCCTCGTTCAACATAATTGCACACTACAGACTCTCCAGGAACTCATAGTTTCCTTCTACCAAAATAGCATCATTTTTTATCATGTAATGGCCCCATCTCCTTGCACAAACGTGCCCTATAACATACCGCACCCATACATCATTGATCTTCACACAAATCTCCCCTTCAACAAACGCATGTACTCCCTTTTCCATGCAATACAATGCAACCTTCCAACTGGTAAAGAGAAAGCATCACATCACCATGCATTCCACCGTTTAAAACCCACGCCTATAGTTAACTTGTACCCCCAAATATCTCAACTCATACTGACCCTGTCGATACCCCTCCCTTCACAACAATCATTTGCGCACTGGCCTAGCACCCGTTCTCGGTTTCGTTGACGAGCTGTCCACGCCATGAAAACCAGCGGACCCTCTTCACCCAGCCCAGAACTCCCTTGCCGAACCTATTCAAGCATTTAGTGCTCCGCGAACTGCCGTCGTACCAAACTCTGAACCCATGGACGCATAGATCTCAACTTTAGGATTACAACGCAATTTATTTCAAAATTTTCCATTGTGTATCGAAGGAGCGATACTTGATTAAAGTTCTGGTTTTCATTTTTGAACGTCATAACAACTCCGGCTGAAATTTCGTGGAGTTTTTCCCAGAAGAACGAGTAATTGGGTTCGAATATTTATAGCACTTTGATCCTTGCCAGCCACGGAATATAGTACATGGTAGGTGCATGTCTAGATTGATAGTATACGGTTTGTACACTTTTATTTAATGGATTTGTGTACCTCATTGCTACATGTTCAGCCAGGTAGGTTGGTACTTTCTTTGTCATAAAGTTATAGCTTGAAGTTTCTTCGCTGAGTTTTCACCTCATCATACTGTGGATGAATGTGATATGTTATTTACGTCTATACAGGTTAGCTTAAATTTTCAAGGTGTAGTCTGCAAACGGCTGCAGTAGTATCTTAGGTGGGCGCAGAGATATGGAAGGCTGGAAAGGTGATATGATTTAATTAGTATATATTTTCTGCAATGGGAATTGATGAAACAACTCATGTCAAAGGCATAGGTCCACTGTTGATCGGCGAAAAATCATGGGTCTTAAGCAGATTTGCATGTGCCTATCCTAGGTAGCTTAAACATTCAAAGTCTAAGCTGTACTATTTGTCGACGTCCTTAGACGTGAAGTATTATATATTTATATTGTTTATATATTTGTTAGCTTAGTACGTAAGCACCTTGATATTTTATTTTCCTTGGAGATGAAGTGCTAGGGCCTTAGGGGTATGGCTCAAATGTTTAATTGGATTCTAGGGTAGGTAATAGGACGAATTTCCAACCCATACCCAGTAGTTTTTTTTTTGAAATTCCAACCTGTCTACGTGAAAATGAACCCTATAACTTAGGGTAGTGGCCTTTGGTTTTCACTTCAACTAGTATTACGTTTGAAAGCATAGACGGGGTGAATTTTGTGAAGATTCCAAATGAGATTTTTATAAGATTTTGTTTTATATGAATTCCGTCCGCTATGGGCGGTTATGGACAGATATAAAATTATGGTCGTGCCCAGCGACGTACCGCGATCCCAAAAATATAATAATACCGGTAGATTAACTCATATTTTGAAATCCCAAAATATTGATACAGGGTGCAAAATACTCCAAATAAAAAGTTGCATATTTAATTAATTAAAAATTACAGTAAAATTCTAAAAATTAAATTATCACTACGCCTCAAAAGAACCTTGTCCAGATTTGCAACCGATATCTAGTTATATCAAATAAACTGTTATGGTCGACGAACGATTCTACAGCGACTTTCCGAATATTTGATTTTGACATATCTTGCAATCTATACGACGAAATCTCAATATTTCACTTCTGTCAGAAAGATACAGTTCAACAGATTCCAATATTTCTTGTTTTGCAGAAATCCGATTTAAACTGGTTTCTGTACACTCGGTTAAAGTTCAGAACGTTAAATTACGAACTGCAGCGTCGTTATGAGCTCGATTATATTTAATATATATTTTTATACGTTCAACTCCGTTTTAATTAATATTTAAATCTACTTATATTAAGAATTCAATATTTAAACTGATTTAAATATTCAATTACGAACCGGTAAAAATGCGGGACATTACAACGGTGTTATCGGTAAATTCAATTACCATTTCACGTTCAAATCTAATTAAAGATTTAACTATCGCCTGGAGCAAAACTGGTGATACTCCATTTTCGATCATTTCAATCTAATTAAAGATTCATTAAAACTCCACTTAGTTTTAATCGTTAACTGGGTTAAAGAATCAGTGTCGTTTAAAACACGGTTCACAATAAACCCAAAATCACATTCCATTAATTATCGGGTTAAAGAACGAGTGTTATTTAAAACACTGTCCACGATAAACCCAAAAATAAATATCAATTCAATTCCAATTAAATATTATTTAATTGGTACACTTCATTAAATCTAAATAAAAAGATTTAATCTTTTCTCAACTGGGTTCAAGAACAGTGTTAGTGAAGACACCATTCACGACAAACCCCAAATCACATTTGATATTCAATACAAGGCTCTGAATAGAAAATATACCGGCTTATATTCAATATCAAATTCCACGACTAACAAATGTCGTATTGGAAATAACGATATAAATATATATCTTTCAAATTTCCATAACAACATCTGTATAATCACGAATTCCAACATCGAAATATTCCGAAGACAGTTTCGATTCAAATCCACTCCAAAGCGATCATTGGAAATTTTGGTTATTTTCAAAACCCTTTTCAAATTCAATTTATTTATTTAAAAATAAATAGAATTATAATTCTAGTTCAAAACTAGTTCATTTCGATAAAAATCTATTTTTATCTTTTCAAATATGGAGTTTTTCATCCCAAATCTTCACAAATCATTTCTTATGATTTTACACAAATTATTACTATTTTTAATAATTTTATCAAGGCCCGTACAGTCGATTTCCAACAACGGCCATCGAACTGCACTTACAGCGACCTTTTTCGAATTTGATTTGGACGTATCTCCAAATCCAACCGTTAGATTTCAAATTTCTAATATTCGTTAGAAAGCTCTTTTCGATACGAACCCAACGGTTCCGGTTTTAGGAGAATCCGACGGTCGGATCTCCCGTAATGTCCGATTGAAATAAATGGTCGAAATTCACGAACTGCCGCGGCGCGGCGCGTTCTATTCAGGCCATTATATTATATATATAATATATATAATATATATTTCGTCGATTTCTATTTAAAACGAATTATATAAATAGTTTTGAATTCGTTTCAAAAACATTTTCAACTTCCTTTTCAATTCAAATCACAATTGAATCCTTCTTTATAGATTCGTTTTAAAATTCATTTCTATTCAATTCAAATTTCAATTCAATTTGAATTCGTTTTCAATTCAATTCATTTCAAAATCGTTTTCAATTCAATTCATTTCGAAATCGTTTTCAATTCAATTCATTTCGAAATCGTTTTCAATTCAATTCATTTCGAAATCGTTTTCAATTCAATTCATTTCGAAATCGTTTTCAATTCAATTCATTTCGAAATCGTTTTCAATTCACTTCATTTCGAAATCGTTCTCAATTCAATTCATTTCGAAATCGTTTTCAATTCAATTCATTTCGAAATCGTTTTCAATTCAATTCATTTCGAAATCGTTTTCAATTCAATTCATTTCGAAATCGTCGATTTCGAAATCACTTTTCAATATTCATTTTAAAATGAATAAAATCGATATAAATATCGTTCACGTCAAAATGGCGTCAATCTAATCAACACGGCTTCATAATTTCTATTTTCAAATTTTCTTTATTTTTCAAATTGGAATGAGGCCCAATCAATTACCATATAAAATTAATTATATGGATTTCCATACAACACATGTATATAATAGCATTGAAAAATAATCAACCATCAACCAAAGTGCATTACACTGTATAAGCATCAAATATAGATATCTAACGCTTATAACAGCCTGTCAATCAATCGATCGACATATTTAATCAATCAGGATGAGTGAACTTCAAATTTCATCCCAACACCCGTGTGGGGTTTCAAACAATCAAACACATATTTTATTTGTGCAGTTGGGCGATGTGTAAAATTTATCGACCCAATCAATGTCAGTCAAATCAGTGTATATAAACAAATCGGCTGATTTGTTTATAAATATCTATTTATTCACTTTCACGTTAAAAATTATATTTTTAACGACAAAACATTTTATTCCAACATATGAATTTCTATTCAATTCATTCTTTAAATAAAATGATATTTTTATTTTTCTAACTTATTTTAGAAAATTTCGGCGGCATAACGGCACGATACTAGGAACGGGACAAGGCCTAGCCTTATCCCCGGTCTAGTGAAGGCCCACGCCATTCACACATCAATCAATCCATTCATTTCACCAAACAATTCAATTTCAAATCACATCATCTAACTAATCTATGCAACCAAACAAACAAGTCCATGGTCTGTGGACGATTGTGTCGGGTGCTACTAAGCACCGTCTGCATCCTAGTATATAAATATAACTAGAAAAATTAAATTGAAAGGTGAGAAGTTCTCACCGATAGCTATCCAACTTCACGACACTTCATTGACAGAAACCTTCGTTGCTACCGCATCTTCGCCATCTTCGTTGTCCGCTTTCACTACCTATGTAAAAATCGAATTTTTACTTCGCTATTTCATATATAAAAATCATATTTTTATTTCGAAGTTCAACATATAAAAATCCTATTTTTATTTCGAAGTTCAATATATAAAAATTCTATTTTTATTTCGAAGTTCAATATATAAAAATTCTATTTTTATCTCGAAGTTCATTACATAAAAATTCTATTTTTATCTCGAAGTTCATTACATAAAAATTCTATTTTTATCTCTATATTCAACATATAAAAATTATATCTTTATTTCTATATTCAACATATAAAAATCATATCTTTATTTCTATATTCAACATATAAAAATCATATCTTTATTTCTATATTGCACATATGATAAAAATCATATTTTTACTGCTAAAAACAAATCTTTTCCTATAGAAAAATATAGTCTTTACATCGATAAAAATCGAAACTTTCTCATAACAAAGATCTAAACTTTCTTATGATAGAATCATCATTCTTCTACACTAACATCATATTTCTATCCAAATAAGAAATCGTATTTCTAAACAAATAAAAATTGTATTTTTAAAAGGAGGATTAAATAAATTGAATTAAAAACTTACTGCAGTATTCTTTCATCGAAGAGGGAGAGTGGTGCTCACGCCATCGTCGAAGAAAGGGGGCTGCTCATCGTGGAAATCGAAGGGGGATTCACGTCGGGTTTGTATCGGGGGAGGCTGCGTGCGTCGCTGGCGCAAGGAGGAGGAGGGGAACGAGTGGCGGAGGTCTGGAGCAAGGGTGGTCGGCGCGGTGGTTGGAGGGAGGGCGTTGCGATTTGATTTGGGGGAGCGGTTCCTTTACGTCAAAGGGGGGAGGGGGAAGAGAGGCGCGGAGGAGGGAGGGTGTCTTGGTGGCCAGCGGCGCGCCCGATGGCGCGGTGGTGCTCTGATGGGAGGAGCGACGGCGGCTCCTCCCTCTCCTCTTTTTTATTTTATTTCTGTAAATCGATTTGAAAAGTAAGGGGGGAGAGTGTATAAGTAAGGGTGTTTATATATTAATTTATATTATTTAATTTCAAAAAGTTGACTTTTTCATTCGACCTCTAAACGAGGCCCACCGCCTGTTGTCCATAGCTAATTACCCCCATTCCAAACACAATGGGATATGTACCGCAAGCTGAATCGACCGTTTCGATCAGTTTCCGTTGCATTTACATTTAAATCATTATATTGAATTTTAAACGTACATTTCAATTTACCGGGGTCACATACTAACTCTATAAATCCCACAAAAATATTTTCTAGCTTCGTATTGACGATACGGTCCTAACAAAACTAGTTTCGTCGAATTCTGAGGCCGTTTGAAAAATGGCCAATTTCCAGTCGATTAAAATCAACTGAAACTGGTCAAATGCGTTTTCCTTTGCCACACTCACATATTGATTCGAAAAATTATGAAATTTGCAACCTAGCAATAATTCAACATCACGGACCCAACAAAAGTGGTTTCGTCGAAATCCGAGGTCATTTGCAAAATGTCCATTTTTAAGGGCCTGAATTCCATAGCGACTATTCAGAATTTTCAACTGGACATATCTTTTGATTCCCGCTACGAACTTTTGATTTTTCGGATTCGTTGGAAAGATATTCACTATTAGATTCCATTATTTTTGGTTTCACTAAAATCCGGATTGTTTTGCACCCGGTACATTCAATTGAAGTTTGAAATCGAATTATCGAACTACCGCGCCATTTTCAATTCTATTTATAATTATATATAAATATTTATTTTCTAACGACGACGCGTATAATATATACGTTCGAATTCTATTCAAAATAAATTTCTCGTCGATATTATTTAAAATAATTCATTTTAAATATCAAATTTCGCTAAAATTGCCAAAATAAAAATTTCAAACTGGCTCGCATTTTCCGGGTTGTTACAATCTCCCCCACTTAAAACTTTTCGTCCCCGAAAAGGAACAAAGTCGAAAGTGGTTTGATTATTCAGCTCAACTTCCATTGTTTTGATTACGGCTTAAGTTCTTCAACTTTTCAGTTTCTAAGAACTTTTCAAAAATTTGGCTAACACCCTAAATTTTTTAAAAATTTCGCCATAACCTCCCCTGCACCGGGAGCATCGGGGAATTTCAAATAGCTTCCCCGGTCCTTCAGATCTCAAAAAGAAAAAGAAAAAGCCAAGCGGCTAGCCAATAGGCTCACAAAATCATCATCACCCAAACAAAACAGGAAATTATGTAGTAAACATGTACCTATTTGTCGGGCAAACAAATTTTATTCTCTGCTCTAGCCTCCTTGCTATGACCTGTTCAATATAAGTATGTATATATGCAAGCAAATGCGACCAATTTTCAATACAGTTCAATATTTGGTTCAATTAGGCAAAATGGTTAAAAGTTAGCAAACAAATAAACATACAAAACAAACATCAATCAATTAGTGGATTAGAGTTTTCAAATTCATAAATTTGATATATATACAAAAAATCATGTTTTTGATGCCACTTCACAACAAAGGGTTCTAGCTATATAAGTTTTGGTTCCCACACCAGTCTAATGGAAATATATAGATATCACACCTTCGTTACTCGAACATGAATACTAATGACGACTAGTCAATCATCAGAATCATCTTCGGGCCACTAGAGTATGATTCTATATCTATCCAGTATATCAAAACTTCGAATACACGCGGATCAGACGTATACGCAAAATCTATATATACTGGATTGTCCAAATTCATTAAAATAAATAATCAAATACGAATAGTTGATTTAAATTTTCAAAACAAATTTTGTTTTCATTTGAAAAATATACTCTTCACACTCGTTCTAGGATACTACTGATCCTATCTCTAACGAGTCATTCTCATTGGACGTTACTAATCCAATCATCTGATGAATTCTTTCGTATGGTTCTAATGTGCCTTGTTCTCTGAGCTTTGTAAACCAAAGCTCTGATACCAACTGTGAAGACCCGTAACTTCCCCATAAAGGAAAGCGTCGGATAGTTCGAGAACAAACCACAACAGAACGCATACAGAAGAACATTCCATAGTATATTACAACAATGCATCAGATTACAAGAATATACAGAGTAACAATGAATATTACACAGAAATATCAGAGATTTAAATTACATTTAAATACATAGCAGCGGAAAATAATACAATACACAACTAGAAGAGATATACGGATACAAAGCTTTCCGGATATCGTTCCAGCTGTAAACCAGGATCCTGTGAATATAAATCTGCAAAACCAAAACTACTAGCTGCCCGTGTCAAAATAAGGGCACCCAGAGTTTAGGTCAAAACAATAAACTCCAGGTCAGTCATGGGACTGGTGTGAGAACTAAAACAGTTATTAATCTTTATTTTAAATCATTAGGTAAATCAAGGGACCACGCCGTATAACACGGAACGGGTTTCCTCCCAAGAATACCAGTGCATAAAACAAACAGCGCAATGCTAAATAAAGAAAAAATGAAGCTGTTATAAGACCCAGGTCCTATCACACAATGCATCGCAAGCCGGGGGATAGGGTTTTCCCTTATAACAGCCAAAGAATGCTTGATACGTTTAAAACAAATTATTTGATACTATTATAAGTGCATAGTGTATAAAACAACTTCAAATCACAAGTATCAATCATAGGCGGCATGAATGCCCCATCCCACTATGTCACCATACTAGGTTCTACAATTAAAACCGCAAATGTCACGTATTTGGAAATTGGATTTCCATATATGAACCGAGGCAAAAGATAGTCCTCAACCGATTCGAGACGCTCTAGCCCGCCCCTCAGGCAAGCGCGCAGGCAAGCCTTGGATCCTCAGGGCCGGTCCACCGATGTGGATTATTATGCCTGAACACTACGTTTCCCCACCCTATGGGGTGTAAGTCTGGTCCGTCAGCCGACCAGAATGCATCGGCCGGAACCGATATAACCGAGGCGCCTCGCAACAGTAACAACCACATAAGTCAAACTCGTCAGGGCGTGTAAAACCACTGACGCCACTTCTAGCTAGAAAGAAACGCATGCCCTCCCTGACGTCCTCTCCCGTTTTTGGTTCACAACCGGGGTGCGAGGCTCGCGAATTCACGTTACACAAAGTTGTGCCACACAGGCTGTGCTTTGATCATCACCACAAGACTTTGCTTTTCAACAGAAGCCTCGATCAATTGCCACTTAGGCATGCCACACAGGCAATTCACTCCATGCGTTTGATATCCATCAATATATAACCCCTGAGCTCGTACGTCTCAGAGAAGGGCGTTAAGCAAGAGAATAAATTCTCCGCCGCCAAACAGATATATATTTAATAGAGATCAATCACACGGACTAAAATCCAATGTCAGACACACAGTCCATTTACAAGTCCGTTCTGGGGCTGAACGAAACCGGAGGCACCTAGTACCCCGCATATCCATCGATCTCCAAGTACGTCTGGACGATCACCAACTGTTTCCATCTTCTTGGGTGTACAGCCCAATCAAGATCATCAGTTATCACCCAAACGACGTGAAGACCTCCGGTCTTCGACCATCGTCTTCATCTTCGACTTGTCGTCGTATCAGTTATTCAGAATGGGATAAACCCGGTCTTTCCGAATAACTCGCGTATATTTTAAATAAGTGTTACACAAACACAACATACGCCTCATTCCAATTCATTAGTCACTAACCGTAAATTAATCAAGAGAATAATTCCCCAAATATTAACCCCGAAGGCCGAAACCAACATCAGATCAATATCCAGAAAACCATTCTGTTTGGCTAACCGACAGTCAATTTCTAAATTTCACATTCATAGGGAAAGGTTCCCATTAATTTTATCCAAGATAAATTTCTTGAATTTATTCTATAATCTATTTTTGAATATCAATTCAAACTAGTCGGGATTAACGAACCTTACCGAAGTAATCATTTGTTTTAATTTCCCAATCCCAACCTATTCATCCCATGAAGTAAAACTGGTTATACTTCATATCTAACACCACAATGTTATCGGTAAATTCAATTACCATTTCACGTTCAAATCTAATTAAAGATTTAACTATCGCCTGGAGAAAAACTGGTGATACTCCATTTTCGATCATTTCAATCTAATTAAAGATTCATTAAAACTCCACTTAGTTTTAATCGTTAACTGGGTTAAAGAATCAGTGTCGTTTAAAACACGGTTCACAATAAACCCAAAATCACATTCCATTAATTATCGGGTTAAAGAACGAGTGTTATTTAAAACACTGTCCACGATAAACCCAAAAATCAATATCAATTCAATTCCAATTAAATATTATTTAATTGGTACACTTCATTAAATCTAAATAAAAAGATTTAATCTTTTCTCAACTGGGTTCAAGAACAGTGTTAGTGAAGACACCATTCACGACAAACCCCAAATCACATTTGATATTCAATACAAGGCTCTGAATAGAAAATATACCGGCTTATATTCAATATCAAATTCCACGACTAACAAATGTCGTATTGGAAATAACGATATAAATATATATCTTTCAAATTTCCATAACAACATCTGTATAATCACGAATTCCAACATCGAAATATTCCGAAGACAATTTCGATTCAAATCCACTCCAATGCGATCATTGGAAATTTTGGTTATTTTCAAAACCCTTTTCAAATTCAATTTATTTATTTAAAAATAAATAGAATTATAATTCTAGTTCAAAACTAGTTCATTTCGATAAAAATCTATTTTTATCTTTTCAAATATGGAGTTTTTCATCCCAAATCTTCACAAATCATTTCTTATGATTTTACACAAATTATTACTATTTTTAATAATTTTATCAAGGCCCGTACAGTCGATTTCCAACAACGGCCATCGAACTGCACTTACAGCGACCTTTTTCGAATTTGATTTGGACGTATCTCCAAATCCAACCGTTATATTTCAAATTTCTAATATTCGTTAGAAAGCTCTTTTCGATACGAACCCAACGGTTCCTGTTTTAGGAGAATCCGACGGTCGGATCTCCCGTAATGTCCGATTGAAATAAATGGTCGAAATTCACGAACTGCCGCGGCGCGTTCTATTCAGGCCATTATATTATATATATAATATATATAATATATATTTCGTCGATTTCTATTTAAAACGAATTATATAAATAGTTTTGAATTCGTTTCAAAAACATTTTCAACTTCCTTTTCAATTCAAATCACAATTGAATCCTTCTTTATAGATTCGTTTTAAAATTCATTTCTGTTCAATTCAAATTTCAATTCAATTTGAATTCGTTTTCAATTCAATTCATTTCGAAATCGTTTTCAATTCAATTCATTTCGAAATCGTTTTCAATTCAATTCATTTCGAAATCGTTTTCAATTCAATTCATTTCGAAATCGTTTTCAATTCAATTCATTTCGAAATCGTTTTCAATTCACTTCATTTCGAAATCGTTCTCAATTCAATTCATTTCGAAATCGTTTTCAATTCAATTCATTTCGAAATCGTTTTCAATTCAATTCATTTCGAAATCGTCGATTTCGAAATCACTTTTCAATATTCATTTTAAAATGAATAAAATCGATATAAATATCGTTCACGTCAAAATGGCGTCAATCTAATCAACACGGCTTCATAATTTCTATTTTCAAATTTTCTTTATTTTTCAAATTGGAATGAGGCCCAATCAATTACCATATAAAATTAATTATATGGATTTCCATACAACACATGTATATAATAGCATTGAAAAATAATCAACCATCAACCAAAGTGCACTACACTGTATAAGCATCAAATATAGATATCTAACGCTTATAACAGCCTGTCAATCAATCGATCGACATATTTAATCAATCAGGATGAGTGAACTTCAAATTTCATCCCAACACCCGTGTGGGGTTTCAAACAATCAAACACATATTTTATTTGTGCAGTTGGGCGATGTGTAAAATTTATCGACCCAATCAATGTCAGTCAAATCAGTGTATATAAACAAATCGGCTGATTTGTTTATAAATATCTATTTATTCACTTTCACGTTAAAAATTATATTTTTAACGACAAAACATTTTATTCCAACATATGAATTTCTATTCAATTCATTCTTTAAATAAAATGATATTTTTATTTTTCTAATTTATTTTAGAAAATTTCGGCGGCATAACGGCACGATACTAGGAACGGGACAAGGCCTAGCCTTATCCCCGGTCTAGTGAAGGCCCACGCCATTCACACATCAATCAATCCATTCATTTCACCAAACAATTCAATTTCAAATCACATCATCTAACTAATCTATGCAACCAAACAAACAAGTCCATGGTCTGTGGACGATTGTGTCGGGTGCTACTAAGCACCGTCTGCATCCTAGTATATAAATATAACTAGAAAAATTAAATTGAAAGGTGAGAAGTTCTCACCGATAGCTATCCAACTTCACGACACTTCATTGACAGAAACCTTCGTTGCTACCGCATCTTCGCCATCTTCGTTGTCCGCTTTCACTACCTATGTAAAAATCGAATTTTTACTTCGCTATTTCATATATAAAAATCATATTTTTATTTCGAAGTTCAACATATAAAAATCCTATTTTTATTTCGAAGTTCAATATATAAAAATTCTATTTTTATTTCGAAGTTCAATATATAAAAATTCTATTTTTATCTCGAAGTTCATTACATAAAAATTCTATTTTTATCTCGAAGTTCACTACATAAAAATTCTATTTTTATCTCTATATTCAACATATAAAAATCATATCTTTATTTCTATATTCAACATATAAAAATCATATCTTTATTTCTATATTCAACATATAAAAATCATATCTTTATTTCTATATTGCACATATGATAAAAATCATATTTTTACTGCTAAAAACAAATCTTTTCCTATAGAAAAATATAGTCTTTACATCGATAAAAATCGAAACTTTCTCATAACAAAGATCTAAACTTTCTTATGATAGAATCATCATTCTTCTACACTAACATCATATTTCTATCCAAATAAGAAATCGTATTTCTAAACAAATAAAAATCGTATTTTTAAAAGGAGGATTAAATAAATTGAATTAAAAACTTGCTGCAGTATTCTTTCATCGAAGAGGGAGAGTGGTGCTCACGCCATCGTCGAAGAAAGGGGGCTGCTCATCGTGGAAATCGAAGGGGGATTCACGTCGGGTTTGGATCGGGGGAGGCTGCGTGCGTCGCTGGCGCAAGGAGGAGGAGGGGAACGAGTGGCGGAGGTCTGGAGCAGGGGTGGTCGGCGCGGTGGTTGGAGGGAGGGCGTTGCGATTTGATTTGGGGGAGCGGTTCCTTTACGTCGAAGGGGGGATGGGGAAGAGAGGCGCGGAGGAGGGAGGGTGTCTTGGTGGCCAGCGGCGCGCCCGATGGCGCGGTGGTGCTCTGATGGGAGGAGCGACGGCGGCTCCTCCCTCTCCTCTTTTTTATTTTATTTCTGTAAATCGATTTGAAAAGTAAGGGGGGAGAGTGTATAAGTAAGGGTGTTTATATATTAATTTATATTATTTAATTTCAAAAAGTTGACTTTTTCATTCGACCTCTAAACGAGGCCCACCGCCTGTTGTCCATAGCTAATTACCCCCATTCCGAACACAATGGGATATGTACCGCAAGCTGAATCGACCGTTTCGATCAATTTCCGTTGCATTTACATTTAAATCATTATATTGAATTTTAAACGTATATTTCAATTTACCGGGGTCACATACTAACTCTATAAATCCCACAAAAATATTTTCTAGCTTTGTATTGACGATACGGTCCTAACAAAACTAGTTTCGTCGAATTCTGAGGCCGTTTGAAAAATGGCCAATTTCCAGTCGATTAAAATCAACTGAAACTGGTCAAACGCGTTTTCCTTTGCCACGCTCACATATTGATTCGAAAAATTATGAAATTTGGAACCTAGCAATAATTCAACATCACGGACATCACGGACCCAACAAAAGTGGTTTCGTCGAAATCCGAGGTCATTTGCAAAATGTCCATTTTTAAGGGCCTGAATTCCATAGCGACTATTCAGAATTTTCAACTGGACATATCTTTTGATTCCCGCTACGAACTTTTGATTTTTCGGATTCGTTGGAAAGATATTCACTATTAGATTCCATTATTTTTTGGTTTCACTAAAATCCGGATTGTTTTGCACCCGGTACATTCAATTGAAGTTTGAAATCGAATTATCGAACTACCGCGCCATTTTCAATTCTATTTATAATTATATATAAATATTTATTTTCTAACGACGACGCCTATAATATATACGTTCGAATTCTATTCAAAATAAATTTCTTGTCGATATTATTTAAAATAATTCATTTTAAATATCAAATTTCGCTAAAATTGCCAAAATAAAAATTTCAAACTGGCTCGCATTTTCCGGGTTGTTACACCGAAGTTCATATACAAACAAGGAACCCAAAGTTCATATTCAAACGAGGAACCCGAAGTTCATATTCAAACGAGAAACATGAAATAAAGCATAAAAGCATATAATTGCATTTAATATTTGCATATAGCAAATGAGCTGTAAAAGGAAAGGATTTGAAAAATCAATGAAAGGAAAAATTTCAACAAAAAGGAAAAAGACTTATATTGCAACTTTATGCTACATATAATCTCTTGAAGAAACTTATTATTGGAAGTGATCATTACATTTACAATAAATACTATTTTCTTGAAGAAAAATAGTAAAATGACTCTCATATGTAACTTTCTAGAAAAGTTGCTTTAATTTAAAATATACAATAATAATATGTGAATAATAATAAAACCTGAAGTTTTATTATAGTAATTTTAGAGGATATCATATTTCCTGAAGAAATGTTTTTATTGTTCCTTAGGGAAAACTTTTATAAAGAGAATATGCATCCTGAAGATCATATTAAGATCTAAATATTGATCTTAATTCTGCACACCGGAAGTGAATG
The DNA here is from genome assembly GCA_030737875.1 of Allium sativum. NCBI lineage: Eukaryota > Viridiplantae > Streptophyta > Magnoliopsida > Asparagales > Amaryllidaceae > Allium > Allium sativum. The sequence goes on from CM060920.1 coordinate 723,473,052, forward strand.
CAAAAATCATTTTTTGTCATTACATGGAAAATTTAGAACCTACGGTTTCTAAAAAGGCAAGAAGCAATTTTAATATAAAAAGAAAGATCTAAAAGATCTTTATATGAGTTGTATAATTTGAATCAAAAAATATGTAATTTTTATGTTTGTGAATTTTATGTAAAAATTTACAAATTTTTCAAATCATTCATATTAAAGAATGAGAATTTTTTTTGAATATGAGACATGTAGCTTATTTTTGTTTATAGTTGTGAATTTTATGTAAAGATTTGTAAATTTTTGAACCATTCATGTTAGAGAATGTAAAATGTTGATTATGTGATTGATAAATATATTATATTACCTTATTGTCATAAATGCATTAGTTGATTTATGTATGTTTGTATTTGGAATAAGAATAAACATATGTATTATTATTCGATGTATTTAGCTAGTAATAACTAATGTTATTGAAGAAAGGATAGAACCACAACTTGAAGTTGTGCAAAGAAAATATTTATACTGGAAGTTGTATAACCCAAAGTCTCGGACCTGAAGTCTTGAATTATATATATATGTATGTATATGTATATAAATTTTTTCGATAAAGTGTACAAGTTTGAAGTCTTGTCAATTAGCAAGAATGTAAAAGCTTCTAAAATAGAAGTATGTTAAAAGATTGAGAACCAGAAGTTCATCATAAATTTATAAAATATATATATATATATATATGTATGTGTATATATATATGCATGGGAACTTAAAGTTCCTCAACCAGTGAATTTTAAATACTTCATAATTTAAAAGCCTGAAGCTTTATTCAAACCGTATGAAATAATAACATTACACTTCTTAAAGAAGTAAAATCATATGCGACAATAATAATGCATCCAAAGATTGCACAATTTTCAAAATGAGTTGTATCTTGCTTATATATTTATATTTACATATTGTATTGAAGAATAAATTTTAACAACTCGAAGTTGTTATATATTTGAACAGGAAGTTCAACACAGTGGAACCAGAAGTTCAATATAGTTGAACCAGAAGTTCAGTACAGTTTAACAAACTTGAAATTATTTATATATTGTTTAAACCAGAAGTTCAATATAGATTAACAACTTGAAGTTGTTCATATATTTCATTTGAACCAGAAGTTCAATACAGTTCCAAATCAGATATTTTGGATATTATGATGCGATCTTTAAGATTCACATTGACATTGCTTGATAAGCAAAACTTAATGATTGGAACCTTATGAACAATTTGTTCTAAAATAGGTAACTCGAATGAGAAAGAATATGCAAATCAATTACAAATGTAATACATGGACACACGTATATATACATATATGCGAAAATTTTAAGTTGCCATGAGCTCATATTAAAAATTATGCATATATTATTTAATATTTCAGAAAGTCGATTGACATCAATATTGATTGACCAGAAGTCATGTGCATATTCAAATGATAGATGTAATGACCCACATTCTACGCATCAAGGGAACGTAGAATATTTATTTCCTTCCCGTATGAAGTCGTATGGTCATGTAACTTTGGGAAACATCCACTAGAGTCATTTCCCCTGTTCATGATTTTTGTCGATTTTTAAATGACCATTTTGTCCCTAGTTGATCTTGTTTTGGCCATAACTTTTGATTGGAAAGGAATTTTGACCTGAAACCACTTCCATTGGATTCGTTTGATGGTTTACCTTTCCGTAGAGTGGTCACAATAGCCAAACGGACTTACCGTTTGGGAGATATGGCTGAATTAAGGTTTGGAAGGTGGAAAACTGCTAAACCGGGCCAAATCGGGTGATTAGTGAGTAGGTCCATAACCCATTTCGGGAATAGGGTTATGGGAGGGCTGAAATGAGATAGAGCATCATTCCATTTCAGTTTTCTAGCCTCCACTTATCACCAAGGAACCCTAAAAATGGCCTCCAACCTCTAAATCACCTCCAAATCATCTTTTGGTCAAGGATTAAGCTTAGCAACCTCTAATCAAGGAAGATCTACACCAAAGCAACATTGGAGCTGCTGTTTAGCATTGAGATTCACATCAAATCATAGATTTATTTCAGATCTTAGTTTATTTGTGGCTAAGGTGAGTGATTTGCATAGTTTTACACTAATTATGGCTAGTTAAGGGTAATTAGTGTTAATTAGCGAATTTAAGCATGATAAAATTCGGGAAAAATGTTCATAAATTCTTAAATGATGTTTTAGACCTCTGATATGAATTTGGGTTAATTTGGTTAAGTTTTGCTAATCCTATCATTAGTTTCACCTAAACATGCTTAAGGGGAAATGTGGGATTTTGGGTATGTTTGATCCATTTTAAACTATCATATTGATGTTTTAATGTTTGTGGTTGATTATGCATGTTGCTATGATTGTATGAAATGCTTTGTGATTGATTTCAATAGTTAGAATGGTCGAAAACGTCGTCGAATAGCGTAAACACTTGCTGGAACAGTTTCAGAAAACAGTGCAGGGTTCAGATCGGATCGGATATGGGGCTCGGATCGGATATGTTGAATTGGGCAAGGGATTCGATCAGATCAGAACCTGACACTTGAGAAAATTGGCAAAAAGGAAGGCCACGCTAACTGAACTGGGATCGGATCGTATTAAAGAGGACGGATCGGAGCGGAAGCACGAAGATAGATCGGATCGGAGCACGCGAAGGATGAGGAGACGGATCGGAGCGGAGGCATGAACTGGAGGGGAGATGGCGCCCGACCCGACCCGAGGTGAAGCACCCGACCCGACCCAAGGAGAAACACCCGACCCGAACCGTACCAGAAGAAGACCCGACCCGAACCGTACCAGAAGAAGACCCGACCCGAACCGATGGAGGACACCCGACCCGAACCGATGGCTTGAAGAGGACACCCGACCCGACCCAGTGTTGACCAATAACCCGAGATGCAAAGGTAGTCCAATATGGGAAGTTAGAGCTCAGGATCCAGTTGGGAACCGATGAGTTCACTTCATGGTTGGACTTTGCTGCGGGACGTGTGCTAAGGAGTCGTCGACGTTCATAACTTCGATTCACCACTAAAAATGAATGATGGCTAATTATCAGTGCAGTAGGGTCATTACGACCTGAGGGGCAAGGTAATGGTAGCAAGACTACGTTATCAGTGCAGTAGGACCATTATGACCCGAGGGGCAAAGTGATGCGTAGTAAGACTATGAGCCAGCGCAGATGGGGTGAATAACTCCATGGGGCTAGTGGACATAGTAAGGATTAGTAAGGCTATGAGCCAGCGCAGATGGGGTGAATAACTCCATGAGGCAAGTGGACATAGCGAAGGATTAGTGGCTACGTTATCAGTGCAGTGAAGCCATTTATGACTTCATGGGGGCAGAGTGATCGTAGCAAGGTATGTTGGGTGATCGAAGTGGTGAATATCGTATGCTTTATGCACTGAGTGAGAGATGTAAGGATGGATGTTATGTTTGATTGTTTGCCATCACTATGACATGCACACCTCCCCCACCTCCATATCTTTACACCGTTTGATATGGTACCTTAGAGTGTTGTACAGTATGTAGTGCTAACTCTTTGGTTGCAGGTCCAGGTTCAGGTATGTTTTAGTCTACCTGTTATTATTCACTTTAGATGCTTATTGCTCATACTAGGCTTTATGTCTGACCCAGAGTTTTATGTCTCTTCTTATTACTCTGGGTGCTCACACGAGCAGACTAGAGACAGGTTAGCTGGTGGTGCGCGAGTAGTTGATTCAGAGGCGGGCAGGAGGCTTCCACGTACGATATATATACACACATTCTCCCTGTGTCGTTGGTGGTCGCTACTTGGGCATTAGTAGTGTACCTCTTTTATCTTGCTTTTGCTTTGAGACAGTTTGAAAGTTGTAATAAGCTGTATTTTGGATTTCCGCTGCTATGATGTTTAGTTCTGGTTTTCAGCTTATGCACTGTCTCACCTGTTTTATGTCAAGTATGTTATTATTATATTTTATTCTATGCGCTGTGAGACATTCTACAGGTTCTTTGTTAGTTCATTTCCTTCTTCCCTTTCTTTCTGACGACCCGCTCCGTGCTAATTGGACATGTGTACAGCGCACTTTTGGAGTAAATGGCGGTTAGTGCGGGGCGGGCCGTCACACTTGGTATCAGAGCTCTAGGTTGCGTAGTTAACCTAGGGAAAGACACCAGGGAGAGATAGTACGTATATGGGAGCGCGTATTTGTGATTACTTTGGTTTTCAAAAGCTATATATATATTATATATACTATTAGTAGTATAAGAATGAAGTCGCACTACACTAGCACCACTATGGGGTCGTTAATCGTTTCCCTTTTTCAGATTGACGATGAGCCAAGACACGAGGGGTGCTGGTAGAGGGACCAACCAGGGGAATGCCGCTGACATGAGGGCGATGTTTACTAACCTCATGAGAGATATGCTTAGAGAAGTGCAAGGGACAGTTCCCAATCCCGGAGTTGGTGTTGGCCCAGTAGTGCAGGCGCCTAGGGTCGATTTCGCCAAGTTATGCAAAGATTACACTAATCTTGGTGGAAAGCCGTTCCACGGAATGGAGTCGGCCACGGATGTTCAGGACTGGATGGATAGCTGTGACCGTATCTTCGATGACTTGGGTCTTGAGGATGCGATGAAGAGATGGTTGGCGTCTCGTCAGCTGCAAGGGCGAGCGATGAATTGGTGGAATGCCATTAGAACAGCTACTCCAGAAGATCAGGTTACTTGGGATCAGTTCAAGGCTCGCTTTAGCGAGAAGTTTATTCCAGCTGCCCAGAAGTCAGTGTTGTTTAAGAGGTTCTTGGAACTCAAGCAGAACGGAAGGGCAGTTTCTGATTATATTGCTGAGTTCGACACTTTGTCGAAGTATGGACTATCTCTTATCGACACTCCTGAGAAGAAGAATGAGAAGTTTATTACCGGCTTGGATGGATACTTGGGGGAAAGGCTTATCAAGCACATCGATGAGACTTTTGAATCGAGTGTGGGGAAGGCTTTGAGATCAGAGAGTTTTTATCCTAAGTCAAAGACTGAGGCTGCATCTGCAGAAGGATCAAAGCCGCAAGCAGGCGGTGGAGGCAAGAATAACTCTCAGAATAAGAGGAAGGAGACCAATCTAAGGGTGGCCAGAAAAAGAGTAAGAAGGATGTTGAGTGCTTCGGCTGTGGTAAGAAGGGCCATTATGCTAAAGAATGTCGGGCCAAGCCAGCGGAAAGGAAGTGCTACAACTGTGGTCAAGTGGGACATCATAAGGATAAGTGTCCGCAACCTCTTAAGGAGAAGCAGATTGTGAAAGCATATGCTATTGATGTTGTTCCTTCTTCGTCGAATGCCCCAACTGCGGTGGAGAAAGGAAAGAATGTTGTTATTCAAGGTATGCTTTCTATTTATGATGTACCAATTCGAGTTTTGTTTGATACTGGGGCTTCCCGTTCCTTCATATCTAGTGACCTGGTAGATAGGTTGGGACTGGAACCCGAGATAGTCGATAGACCATTGGTTGTGACGAACCCGATTGGTGGTTCGACTAGCCTTAGTATGATTCGCAGGAATTTGGTCTTATCGAGTCATGGATGTATTTTTGTATGTGATTGCTTTGTTTTGGGCTTTACTGGGTATGGCATTATATTGGGAGTCGATTGGCTCCAAAGATACGGGGTGGTGGTAGACTGTGAGGGCTTTTTGGTGACAGTGAGGGCGGATGATGGGCGGAGGGTAGTGTTTGGTAGTCTACCTAGTGATGGGGTTATGGCTAGTTTTGTAAATTCCCTCGACATCCCGCAGGATGAGTTATCAGATGTGCCCGTGGTTGGCCAGTATCCGGACGTCTTCGTGGAGGTGACCGGGCTTCCACCACACCGAGAGATTGAGTTCCGTATTGATTTAGTGAAAGATGCCGGACCTATAGTGATGCCACTTCATCGTATGGCACCAAGGGAGCAGCGAGAGCTCGGGGTGCAAGTCAGCAATCTTTTGAAGAAGGGATTTATTAGAAGGAGTGTCTCCGAGTGGGGAGTACCAGTTGTGTTTGCCACTAAGGCAGATGGTTCCCTTCGTTTGTGTGTGGACTATCGCGAGTTGAATAAGGTGACGAGGAAGAATAAGTATCCTCTACCGCGGATAGACGATTTGTTTGATCAACTGGAAGGAGCTAGAGTGTTCTCCCAGTTGGACCTCGCGACAGGATTTCATCAGCTACGAGTAGCGGATGAGAGTGTTCCGAAAACGGCATTTAGGACGTCGCCTGGATTTTATGAGTGGTTGGTCATGCCATTTGGGTTGACCAATGCACCAGCCTATTTTGTGGATCTTATGAAGCGAGTATTCAGAGGTCAGTTGAATAAGTTTGTTCTTGTGTTCGTGGATGATATCCTTGTTTACTCAAGGACAGAGGAGGAACACAAGGGATACTTGAGTATAGTGATGGAGGAGCTGAGGAAACACCAATTGAAAGCAAAATTCTCTAAGTGTCATTTTTGGAGAAGGGAAGTAAGATTCTTGGGTCATGTTGTTTCAGAGAGTGGTATTGCCGTGGACCCTGCGAAGGTGGCTATGGTACAGGATTGGCCTACGCCCAAGAATGTAACGGATGTAAGAAGTTTCTTGGGATTAGCTGGATATTATCGTAAGTTTATCCAGGACTTCTCCAAGATAGCAGCACCGTTGACTCAGTTGACTAAGAAGAATCAGTCCTTCGTCTGGGACGGAGTGTGTGAGGATGCCTTCAAGGGTCTAAAGGAGAAGTTGACGCGTGCGCCAGTGTTAGTCATTCCTAAAGGGAATGAAGAGATGACGGTATACACGGATGCTTGTGGTACCGGACTGGGTGCTGTGTTGATGCAAGGAGGTAGGGTTGTAGCTTATGTTAGTCGACAGCTAAAGCCGCATGAGAAGAAGTATCCTACCCATGATTTGGAATTGGCAGCGATTGTATTTGCGCTGAAAATGTGGAGACACTATCTCTTGGGAGAAAGATTTGAGTTGTTTACCGATCATAAATCGTTAAAGTATCTCTTCTCCCAGAAAGATCTGAATCTCCGTCAGCAGAGATGGCTAGAGTTCTTGGCTTCGTATGATTTTGATATCGCATATATACCTGGGAAAGCTAATGCGGTAGCCGATGCCTTGAGTAGGAGACATGCCAGCTTAGGGGCAATGTTTCTTGAATGGAAGCAACTGGAGTATATAGCGGGGTTTGATTTCAGGCCAAGGTGCGAATTGGATCCAGTTATGCTAGCTAGTTTGGCGATCAGACCCACTTTGATATAGCGGATTGGTTCTAGTCAAAGGGACGATCCTAATCTATTGGAAATCATCTCCATGTTAGAGATGGGTATCGATGAGGAGATGAATGTATATGGGCTTGATCGAGATGGATGGCTTCGAAAGAATGGAAGACTAGTTGTGCCCAACGTGAATGGTTTGAGAGATGAAGTGCTTAGGGAATGTCATCACTCAAAACTGACTATACATCCCGGTGGTAATAAAATGTATCGAGACATGAAGCGAACCTACTACTGGGAAGAAATGAAAAGAGACGTTGGGAAGTTTATATCCAAATGCATGAATTGCCAGCTAGTTAAAGCCGAGCAAAAGAAGCCTAGTGGGTTGTTGCAACCATTAGAGATTCCCGAATGGAAATGGGAGCAAGTCTCGATGGATTTCATCGATGGTTTACCAAGGACTAGATCGGGATATGATAGCATTTGGGTAATTGTGGATCGATTGACTAAGAGCGCAAGATTTATAACAGTCAAATCGAACAGAATGGCAGCCAAGTTGGCAGAGTTGTATATGAAATGGGTAGTGAGATTTCATGGTGTACCCAAAAGCATTGTGAGTGACCGAGACCCGTTGTTCACTAGTGGGTTTTGGAAGAGCTTATAAGAGGCTCTAGGGTCAGGATTACATCTCAGTACCGCATATCATCCTCAGACCGACGGTCAGACGGAGAGGGTGAATCGTATATTGGAAGATCTCTTGAGAGCTTGTATATTGGATTTTGGTGAATCATGGGATGACCATTTGCATCTAGTAGAGTTTGCATATAATAATAGCTACCAATCCAGTATTGGTATGGCTCCATATGAAGCTTTGTACGGAAGACCATGCAACTCACCATCATGTTGGATAGAAACTGGCGAGAAGTTTGTGCTTAGACCAGATGTGGTGAGGGAAACTTCCGATAAAATTAAGATCATTCAACAACGAATGAAAGCTGCCCAAGATAGGCAGAAGAATTATGCTGATAAGAGGAGAAGAGACTTGAAATTCTCCGTTGGTGACTTGGTGTTTGTCAAGATCTCTCCGTTAAAGAGCGTGATTCGATTTGGCAGGAGAGGCAAGTTAGCACCAAGATTTGTTAGCCCATTCCCTGTTCTTGAACTAGTCAGGAATTTGGCGTATAGAGTTGGCTTACCAGAGAAAATGGCGGGAGTTCACAATGTATTTCATGTTTCCCAACTAAGGAAGTTCGTTCACGACTCAGATATGACTATTTCACCTGATTAGTTAGAGGACCTCGAAGTAGAACCCGAGGCGGTTGGGAACCGCAAGCCGATTCGTATTGTGGGGCACGATACGAAGCAACTTCAAAGGAAGGCGGTGAGGCTAGTCAAGGTTCAGTGGGGCGAGGACGAGAATGATTGTACTTGGGAGACAGAGGAGAGCATTAGGAAGGCATATCCAGAACTCTTTGCCTGGTAAGATTTACCTTACAATTTAGTTTTCCGCATGCTAGGGTAGACTTGTTTTGCTTGTTTGCATGTTTGATTGTTGTTTTATGGTTGATACGCATGCGGGACCTTTGTGTGTGTTTTGATTAGGGAATTTCGGGGGCGAAATTTCTTAAGGGGAGGAGAGTGTAATGACTCGCATTCTACGCATCAGGGGAACGTAGAATATTTATTTCCTTCCCGTATGAAGTCGTATGGTCATGTAACTTTGGGAAACATCCATTAGAGTCATTTCCCCTATTCATGATTTTTGTCGATTTTTAAATGACCATTTTGCCCCTAGTTGATCTTGTTTTGGCCATAACTTTTGATTGGAAAGGAATTTTGACCTGAAACCTCTTCCATTGGATTCGTTTGATGGTTTACCTTTCCGTAGAGTGGTCACAATAGCCAAACGGACTTACCGTTTGGGAGATATGGCTGAATTAAGGTTTGGAAGGTGGAAAACTGCTAAACCGGGCCAAATCGGGTGATTAGTGAGTAGGCCCATAACCCATTTCGGGATTAGGGTTATGGGAAGGCCGAAATGAGATAGAGCATCATTCCATTTCAGTTTTCTAGCCTCCACTTATCACTAAGGAACCCTAAAAATGGCCTCCAATCTCTAAATCACCCCCAAATCATCTTTTGGTCAAGGATTAAGCTTAGCAACCTCTAATCAAGGAAGATCTACACCAAAGCAACATTGGAGCTGCTGTTTAGCATTGAGATTCACATCAAATCAGAGATTTATTTCAGGTCTTAGTTTATTTGTGGCTAAGGAGAGTGATTTGCATAGTTTTACACTAATTATGGCTAGTTAAGGGTAATTAGTGTTAATTAGCGAATTTAAGCATGATAAAATTCGGGGAAAATGTTCATAAATTCTTAAATGATGTTTTAGACCTCTGATATGAATTTGGGTTAATTTGGTTAAGTTTTGCTAATCCTATCATTAGTTTCACCTAAACATGCTTAAGGGGAAATGTGGGATTTTGGGTATGTTTGATCCATTTTAAACTATCATATTGATGTTTTAATGTTTGTGGTTGATTATGCATGTTGCTATGACTGTATGAAATGCTTTGTGATTGATTTCAATAGTTAGAATGGTTGAAAACGTCGTCGAATGGCGTAAACACTTGCTGGAACAGCTTCAGAAAACAGTGCAGGGTTCGGATCGGATCGGATATGGGGCTCGGATCGGATATGTTGAACTGGGCAAGGGATTCGATCGGATCGGAACCTGACGCTTGAGAAAATTGGCAAAAAGGAAGGCCACGCTAACTGAACTGGGATCGGATCGGATTAAAGAGGACGGATCGGAGCGGAAGCACGAAGATGGATCGGATCGGAGCACGCGAAGGATGAGGAGACGGATCGGAGCGGAGGCACGAACTGGAGGGGAGATGGCGCCCGACCCGACCCGAGGTGAAGCACCCGACCCGACCCAAGGAGGAACACCCGACCCGAACCGTACCAGAAGAAGACCCGACCCGAACCGTACCAGAAGAAGACCCGACCCGAACCGATGGAGGACACCCGACCCGAACCGATGGCTTGAAGAGGACACCCGACCCAACCCAGTATTGACCAATAACCCGAGATGCAAAGGTAGTCCAATATGAGAAGTTAGAGCTCAGGATCCAGTTGGGAACCGATGAGTTCACTTCATGGTTGGACTTTGCTGCGGGACGTGTGCTAAGGAGTCGTCGACGTTCATAATTTCGATTCACCACTAAAAATGAATGATGGTTACTTATCAGTGCAGTAGGGTCATTACGACCTGAGGGGCAAGGTGATGGTAGCAAGACTACGTTATCAGTGCAGTAGGGCATTATGACCCGAGGGGCAAAGTGATGCGTAGTAAGACTATGAGCCAGCGCAGATGGGGTGAATAACTCCATGGGGGCAAGTGGACATAGTAAGGATTAGTAAGGCTATGAGCCAGCGCAGATGGGGTGAATAACTCCATGGGGCAAGTGGACATAGCGAAGGATTAGTGGCTACGTTATCAGTGCAGTGAAGCCATTTATGACTTCATGGGGCAGAGTGATCGTAGCAAGGTATGTTGGGTGATCGAAGTGGTGAATATCGTATGCTTTATGCACTGAGTGAGATGTAAGGATGGATGCTATGTTTGATTGTTTGCCATCACTATGACATGCACACCTCCCCCACCTCCGTATCTTTACACCGTTTGATATGGTACCTTAGAGTGTTGTACAGTATGTAGTGCTAACTCTTTGGTTGCAGGTCCAGGTTCAGGTATGTTTTAGTCTACCTGTTATTATTCACTTTAGATGCTTATCGCTCATACCAGGCTTTATGTCTGACCCAGAGTTTTATGTCTCCTCTTTTTACTCTGGGTGCTCACACAAGCAGACTAGAGACAGGTTAGCTGGTGGTGCGCGAGTAGCTGATTCGGAGGCGGGCAGGAGGCTTCCACGTATGATATATATACACACATTCTCCCTGTGTCGTTGGTGGTCGCTACTTGGGCATTAGTAGTGTACCTCTTTTATCTTGCTTTTGCTTTGAGACAGTTTGAAAGTTATAATAAGCTGTATTTTGGATTTCCACTGCTATGATGTTTAGTTCTGGTTTTCAGCTTATGCACTGTCTCACCTGTTTTATGTCAAGTATGTTATTATTATATTTTATTCTATGCGGTGTGAGACATTCTACAGGTTCTTTGTTAGTTCATTTCCTTCTTTCCTTTCTTTCTGACGACCCGCTCCGTGCTAACTGGACATGTGTACAACGCACATTTGGAGTAAATGGCGGTTAGTGCGGGGCGGGCCGTCACAATAGAAAATTCCTCTAAGTCATCAGATAAATGAAAGGGAATAAGCAATGCAATATGAATGCATCTTATCAACTAATAAGAGCATTATCCTCCTACAATTGAAATACGTCTAATGTATTTGCTAGCTTGATGCTATAATGGATCAAAAATGAATCCAAAGTAGGTTTATTATTTAAAGTGATAATGTTTGTCAACATTGAGGGGGAGGATAAAGGAATCATCGGTGTTAAATATTTGCTAACATACAGAGTTATGCAAAGTATTAAGTAACTTGCATAAATTACCAATTATGTCCCTAATAGACTTTCTCCAATATATATTTGAATCCCCGAAGGATCAAAAGTTGTAAATCACAGCTGAAAATGTGGTATAAAAGTCAGTTCAAAATATCTTTGGAGAAAGTCATAAAAATGCAAAATAAAGGAGGTGAGTGTTCCTGAAGAAACGCTTAAAGGTGCTTTGAAAGAAACCCATGACATGATTGTCAAAATAACCCTAGAATTGGTTTAGGTACCTAAAGCATGATAATTTTTGAGATCTCAATAAAATATGTATAGAACTAACAAGAAATAATCATCGATGATAAATTAATAAATAATAAAGCACTTATATTTATAAATGGATTAAAATCCTATATTAGAGAGAAACATGATTGGCCATCATGAAATTCTCCTAAATAAGATATGTGGACCGGTAGTCCATAAGATATGAACCTGTAGTTCATAAGATAAAAATAGAAATATATATAATGACAAAATCACACGGAAGTTACTGAAGCCCCATAGAGTGTCAACAACATGTTAAGTGCCATGAGCATTGTATTTTCATAGATAATTGAATTGATTAAAGTGGTGAAGGTGTTTAAAACGCTTACAATACCCTGAAGGTATAAACGATGAAAGTATACAAATTCCAAAAGAATTTGAATAACTTTGGTAGTGATAAAGAGCAAGAAATGTAGATTGCAACATTCTTTTAAGTATTGTTGTGATGAAAACATAATTCATGATGAGTAGATCACTTCCTGCTTTCAAGAATTGTTGTAGTGAAACTCTTAATATCCATTGAAGTGGTAGTTGTGATATGCAAAAATTATTATAATATATAAGTTCCTGAAGAACATAAAAAATACAAAGAACAAGTCCGATAGATTACAACATTCTTCTAAGTATTGTTGTAATGAAAATCTTGAAATACTTCAAGGTGAGTAGATTACTTCCTGCTTATGTTGTTGTAATGAAAGTTGTCTCATTCATCAAATGTGTATTGCAATATTCAAGCCCGATTGAAACAAAAAATTATAAGCACCTGAAGTGCATTCATAAAGGAATATTAGTAACATACAAATCACAAAAGGAAGGCGTTTTAAATAAGAAAACATGCCTGAAGCATGGAAATTCACATGAAGTTTTAAAAGAAAAACTTCATTAAGAAGTATTTGTAAGCAATTTGAGTTATTGAAAGAAGAATACAAATTCAGAGGAAATTATAAATCAGGGGGAGCATCCATAAGTATGATATAATGCACTCTTTTTCCTTAACTAAGTTTTTCCCTACTGGGTTTTCTTAGTAAGGTTTTAATGAGGCATGGGTCATGATCCAAAAGTATCAACCCAAAAGTAACATACAAAAATAAGTTATAATGTACTCTTTTTCCTTATTTAAGATTTTTCCCACTGGTTTTTTTATTAAGGTTTTAACGAGGCATTACATTGATCCGGAAGTATCACACTACTTTTGACGTAGTAAATATGACATTGTATATTGTACTCTTTTTACTTCACTAAGATTTTTCCCATCGGGTTTTTCTTAGTAAGGTTTTGACGAGGCAACATTTTAATCCAGAAGTATCAAACATCTTTTGATGCAGTAAATTATTATTTATGAAGAAGATAAGGCAGTTTGCATGTGTTACGACCAAGAATTCTGCTCGATCCGAATCAGTCGCTAAACCGACTAAGACCGTACGAAATGCCTGATTGTTTGAGAACACAACAAATTAGAACGCATGCGGAAGAACATTTCATTGTATATTACAACAATTCCATCAGATTACAAGAATATACAGAGTATAAACAAATAAATATTCATCAGAAAATATCAAAGATTTAAATTGCATTTAAATACATCACTGCAGCGGAAAATAATACAAAGCACAACTGAAGGAGATATATGGATACAGAGCTTTCCGGATATCATTCCAGCTGTAAACCAGGTTCCTGTGAATATAAATCTGCAAAACCAAAACTACTATCTGCCCGTGTAGAAAATAGGGCACCCAGAGTTTAGGTTAAAACAATAAACTCCAGGCCAGTCATGTGACTGGTGTGAGAACTAAAACAGTTATTAATCTTTATTTTTTAAGTTCGGTAAATCAAGGGACCACGCCGTATAAGACGGAACGGGTTTCCTCCCAAGAATACCATTGCATAAGACAACAACGCAATGCTAAATAAAGAACTATGAAACTATTATAAGACCCAGGTCCCATCACACAATGCAACGCAAGCTGGAGGATAGGGTTTTTACCTTATAATAGCCAAAGAATGCTTGATACGCTAAATTTCATCTTTTATTATTACTATAAGTGTATAGTGTCAAAACAATTTCAAATCATAAGTATCAATCATATGCGACATGAGCATCCCATGCCACTATGTCGTCATATATAGGTTTACAAATAAAACCTCAAAGTCACGTATTGGAAGTTGGATTTCCATCTTTGAACCAAGGAAAAAGATAGTCCTCACCGAATTCGAGATCCTCTAGCCCGAGCCTCAGGACCCAGACTCAGGTGGGCCCTTGGATCGTCAGGGCCGGTCCACCGATGTGGATTAAAATGCCTGAACACTGCGTTTCCCCGCCCTTTGGGGCGTAAATGAGCCAACGAATGACACCATCGGGCCCGGATCGTTCGATCTAACCGAGGCGCCTCGCAACAACAACCACATAAGTCAAACTCGTCAGGGCATGTAAAACCACTGACGCCACTTCTAACTAGAAAGAAACGCATGTCCTCCCTGAGGCCCTCTCCCGTTTTTGGTTCACCACCAGGGTGTGAGGCTCGCGAATTCAAGCTACACAAAGCTATGCCACAAAGGCTGAGCTTTGATCATCAACCACAAGACTTTGCTTTTCAACAGAAGCCTTGATCCATTGCCACTTAGGCATGCCACACAGGCAATTCATTTCATGCGATGGATATCCATCAATATATAACCCCTGAGCTGGTACATCTCAGAGAAGGGCGTTAAGCAAGAGAATAAATTCTCCGCCACCAAACAGATATATATTTAACAGAAATCAATCACACAGACTGAAATCCAATGTCAGACACGCAGTCCATTTACAAGTTCGTTCTGTGTCTGAACGAAACCGGAGGCACCTAGTACCCCGCATATCCATCGATCTCCAAGTACGTCTGGACGATCACCAACTGATTCTCTCCTCTTGGGTGTACTGCCCAATCAAGATCATCAGTAGTTATCCAAACGACGTGAAGACCTCCGGTCTTCAACCACCGTCTCCATCTTCGACACCACGTCGAATCAGTTATTCAGAATGGGATAAACCCGGTCTTTCCGAATAACTGGCGTATATAATAACCAAGTGTTACACAAACACAACATACGCCTCATTCCAATTCAGAATATTCTTTTATTCAAATATTCTTACACTTTGGGAAAGGTTCCCATTAATTTTATCAAAGATAAATTCTTTAAATTTATTCTTTAATCTCCTTTGAATATCACTTCAAATTAGTCGGGATTTGAGAACCACACCGAAGTAACCATTTATTTTATTTCCCAATCCCCACCTATTTATCCCATGAAGTAAATTTGGTCATACTTCATATCTAACACCATAGTGTTATCAGTAAATTCAATTACCATTTCACGTTCAAATCTAATTAAAGATTTAACTATTGCCTGGAGCAAAACCGGTGATACTCCATTCTCGATCTTTTCAATCTAATTAAAGATTAATTAAAACTCCACTTAGTTTTAATCTTTAACTGGGTTAAAGAATCAGTGTCATTTAAAACACGGTTCACGGTAAACCAAAAATCACATTCCATTAATTATCGGGTTAAAGAACAAGTGTTATTTAAAACACTGTTCACGATAAACCCAAAAATCAATACCAATTCAATTCCAATTAAATATTATTTAATTGGTACACTTCATTAAATCTAAATAAAAAGATTTAATCCTTTTCTCAACTGGGCTTAAGAACAGTGTTAATGAAGACACCATTTGTAACACCCCGTAGTTCTGTAACAATAAGTCTCACAAATTAAAGTATAATTAAATTTTAAAAGAAGAATTAAGGGAAACAGGTTATGCCATTGCGTTCGTCTTGAAATTCTTCTTGAGATAGAGTCCGAGTTTGCGTAAATCGGACTCCGTACGAAGGAGATATGACCTCCGGAAGTTTAAGAATTTATTTAAAATTCAAACAGCTCGAAAAACGGATTTAAAATTCAAAAACAGGACCAGACCTGGCTGGGCAGGAAAATTCCTGCCCAGGGCCCAGTTCGACCATAGGGTCGACCTGGTTGACCAGGTCGACCACAGGGTCGACCATAGGGTCAACCACAGGGTCGACCTCCCTTGTCGACCTAGTCAGGTCCGGCTGGCCTGGTCTGTGTTCTGGTCGAATTTCTGGGCCTGGTCTTGTCACTAGGGCTGAGTTGTCTTCTTTTGATTGGCTTCTCTTTAGAACGGATGGCTTTGATTAAACCTGGCTTCATCGACGGCTCTAATTGACTTGCAACTCTATAAAAACACCCTAGGTCTCCAACTAAAATTCACACAAAAATAAGAACTTGAGCCGCCATACTGTCGGAAGAAAACTAAGGAGAGCCTCCGCTTGAAAAGAGACGAACAATGATTCAAGAAACAAAAGTCTAATCTAATTTCTACGCAACGTTTTCTATCCAAGGGAAAGCTTTGCAAATTCAGAATAACAGAAACCAGAAAACAAGTTTCAGCGCCCGTTGTAAGTATAGTGGTTTTCTGAATATGAATAGAAATTGCGATCTGATTTGATGTAATTGAAATTGGGGTTTTACAATTGTAAAATATTGATGTAAATTCTGTGTATTGCGTTGATTATGTCATATTTTGTATTGGGTGTTTGTGGCATAAATTGGTTGATGCGAGCCTATTGACATTTGTATATGAAGATAAATATCACTTGCAAGTTTGTAGTAAAAACTAGAATTGACATCTTTATGTTATGTCGTTAACATGATTATCATACATTCTTTTTAGGCCTAAGTTAAGACTCATGTAAACATGTTCCAAGATGAAACCTTTTATGCCTACACGACTCAAAACCTTTGTATACATTATTATGTTTATTTGCAAGTGATAATTGGGTTTATGCAAGTACCTTTTGGTTACACAAATTATACTAGTTTCATGTTGAAATAGGCTACTTAATGTAAAGTTAGTTTACACCTTTGGGTTATGTCAAAAAGTGGACATTTTTATGCTAGTTTGGTGTTTGACATTATGCCTAGTTATATGTGTATAAAACCATGTTTAAACAAGTCTAAAAGTACGCCATTTCATGTGACACTAATTTAGTTATATCATTATTGAATGCAAGTTCACATGACCCACAATCTATGTTTGTGAAAACGCTATGTTGCAAGTCCATGTGCCACACACTTTTATGTATTCTAGAAAAATTCATGATTCTGTGCTTCCCCTTTTTATGTTTACGAGTTGGGCTGAAATGTTAAGCCTAACATATGTTATAATGCTGCGTACGTACAAACGGGGGAAACAAACGTTGGGTTTAAAATAAAATACATGTATTGGCATGTTTGACACATGCCAATGACTAGTGACATTTAAAGCGGTATAAATTGTTATACCCAAAATTAGTGAATTTGGATAATTGGGCCATAAACATTTACATATAAAAATGAAAAGTGACAAATATGTAAATCTAGAAAAATACGAGCATGCCTAACCCGGGGTTGGATTGAGTTATGATGTAAAACTGCCCGGACCCGCCCGGCTGTCCAGTAATCACAACAATACCTATCCAATGTGGATGGTTAAGGCATTGAGCCCAATAAAGACCCGAGGTTAGACTGAGTTGTGGCGTAAGACTGCCCGGAACCCACTGGCATACAGGCAGCCAAAACAATACATGTCTAGTGTGAGTGGTCGGTGCTTTAATAAGACAATTAAAGCTAAGTTAGGATTGGTAGGGTTAAGTTAATCTGAACACTTAACCAACTTAACATGTTAACAAGACAAGACTTGTAGGGGCTAAGTAACTAAGAAAACACTTAGCCAATTTAACATGTTAACTAGACTAGAAGGTGAGGTTAAGTAAAGTTAATACACTTAACCAATTTAACATATTAACTAGACTAGAAGGTGAGGTTAAGTAAAGTTAATACACTTAACCAATTTAACATATTAACTAGACTAGTGGGTGAGGTTAAGTAAATTCAGGACACTTAACCGTTATAACCTTATAATTAGATAAGTGGGTGAGGTTAAGTAAATTTAGAATACTTAACCATTATAACACGTTAGCTAGATAAGTGGGCAAGGTTAAGTAAATACACTTAGCCAATTTAATATGTTAGCTGGACTAGAGGGTGGGGTTAAGTAAACTTAGAACACTTAACCATCATAGTGTGATAAATTGAACAGGGTTAAGTTGAAACATGAAGGGACAATACTTAACCATTAGAACATGTTAATTAAACAGATGTTAGGGTTAAGTTAACTAAGGGAACACTTAACCGTTATAACATGTTAGTTAAAACAGATGGGCAAGGTTAGGTTAAAAGAGAAACTAAGTAGTAAACCTTAGTTGAAAGGGGCTAAGTAGTAAACCTTAGTTAAGAAAATGACGATTCAGGAAACTAAGTCGTAAACCTTAGTTAGGAAAACTAAGTAGTAATCCTTAGTATAACACGAGGAGGAGCGAACGTCCATCTGATCTTAAAGAAGGCTCCAACGAATTGGGTTACGAAGCCCGAGGCATCGAGGGGATGTGAGGGTACTCTTGGTATCCCTCTTTGAGGTTGCAGATGATCCACCTGGGCTCACAGAGGTTAAGGTCTGCGGTAGAAGAACCAAGGGTATGCCTTGGTTGCAGTATGAGCAACCTAAAGACTAGGGTGGATTAGCGTGGGTCGGCGATACTTAGTTTAGCCCTGTGATAGCACGTCGTCGACTACCTACCATCTTCAGTCAATCGTAGTACGCATGCGGAAAGGCAGAAAACTCCCAACAGACCATATACTTGCTATGGGTGAGGCTGGCCAATAGGAATGTGGGGCATAGGTGGCAGGAGTATAGTTCTCGTGCTTGATTTTCTTGGATTGCCTTTCATTAGTTGAGGGAGGGGTCAGGTGGGACCATAGCCACTGGAAAAACAGACCTTAGCATCTGCATCGGCAGATATCTGAAAGCTCCCGACCGAGTTCCGTGTTTCTAGAATAGCCTTGCCACGACACTCGAGTCGCACATTTCAGGACATGTGCATCTAGACAGCGATAAACGATTCGCGACACATACGTGGGGAAAGTCTAGGAACATATACCACTCTAGGTAGTGTGTCCTAGACGAGGGGCATCGTTCGACAGGTAGCATAATCTCTAGTTGGACCTAGGTGGCATAAATCCTGAATCCGAGAAGTATTAGATAAGTCGCATAAACCCTAGTTGAATCTAGGAAGCGCTCGATAAGAAAACCCTAGATTAGATCTAGGTAATAAATAATAGATGCACACCTAAAGGCAACCGCAATTACAGGGATTGGGATCACTTTATCATCTTTATACAGATTACTAGTTGGGATACTAGTTAGGTGGTGCAAAGATATAGAATGGTGTGTGATAGTATATTCGGTTTAAACTGTCTTGCTTTGGTTTATATTAGTCTGTTATTCTGGTACTGTCCCATTTTTCAGTTTATGCCTGTCATGTCCTTTTCCTTATTCATATACCGAAGCACCACTAGGCTTACCAGGCTTTATGTCTGACTCTGTTTTCTTTCGTCTTCTTTTCTTCCGTTCCCCCTTCCCCCCAGGTAGTCAGGGAGGGAATAGCTCAGATTTGTATGGACCTGTTACTCTTTCCAAGCTTGAAGACTCTTTGATGTGCTGCTTTGGACTCTCTTTTCCACCGCTATGGCTGTCTAATGTTTTATTGAGGAATATCATTGTATATTTATGCTTCTTTACTTTGTTAAACAAGATAGATACTCTGGTGTTGGAAAACAATCTTTGTACAAGCTGTTTATAAATGAAGTAAAGTTTTATTCACTTTCCACTGCTTTATTTATCTGTCTTGTAATTTTTCTGCATCTTTTACCAATAATACTTCACAGAACTTAGTGCATTCCCTTTGTGAGTGACACTAACGGATGAGAGATGTTACACCATTCATGACAAACCCAAATCACATTTGATATTAAATACAAGGCTCTGAATAGAAAATATATCGGCTTATATTCAATATCAAATTCTATGACCAAAAAATATCGTATTGGAAATAACGATATAAATATATCTTTCAAATTCCCATAACAATACCTGTATCGTCACGAAATCCAACATCGAAATATTCTAAAGACAATTTCGATTCAAATCCATTCCAATTAAATTATTGAAAATTCTGGTTACTTTTAAAACCCTTTTCAAATTCAATTTATTTATTTAAAAATAAATAGAATTATAATTCTAGTTCAAAACTAGTTCATTTCGATAAAAATCTATTTCTGTCTTTTCAAATATGGAGTTTTTCATCCCAATTCTTCCCAAAACATTTCTTATGATTTTACACAAATTATTACTATTTTAATAATTTTATCAAGGCCCGTACAGTCGATTTCCATCAATGGCCATCGAACTGCACTTACAGCAACCTTTTCCAAATTTGATTTGGACATAATTCCAAATCCAACCGTTAGGTTTCTAATTTCTTATATTCGTTAGAAAGCTCTTTTTGATATGAACCCAACGGTTCCGGTTTTAGGAGAATCCGACGGTCGGATCTCCCGCAATATCCATTCGAAGTCAATGGTCGAAATTCACGAACTACCGCAGCGCGGCGCGTTCTATTCAGGCCATTATATATATAACATATTATATATATTTCGTCGATTCCCTTTCAAAACATATTCTACAAATCGTTTTAAATTTGCTTTCAAAGCGATTTCAACTTCACTTTCCAAATTCCAATCAAAATCAAAATTTTCAATATAAATTCATCTTAATTTCATTTCAAATTGATTTCAATTCAAATCGATTTTTAATTCAATTTTAGTTCATTTTCAATTCAATTTCAATTCGAATTCATTTCTATTCAACTTCAATTCGAATTCATTTTATTTTCAATTCAATTCGAACTCTAATTCGTTTCAATTCAATTTGAATTCCAATTCGTTTCAATTCAATTTGAATTCTAATTCGTTTCAATTCAATTTAATTCGAATTTCATTTCAAAATATTCGATTTTGAAATCACTTTTCAATATTCATAATAAAAATGAATATAATCGATATAAATTTCGTTCTATCAAAATAGCGCATATCTAATCAACACGGCTTTATATATTTCCATTTCAAATATTCTGTTCAAATATTCTATTCAAATATTTCGTTTCAAATATTTCTTCTCAAATATTTCTCTTTAAATATTTTATTTCAAAACTGGAATGAGGCCCAATCAATTACCATAGATTTTATTTCTATGGGTTTCCATACAACGCATGTATATATCAACAATGACAAATAATCAACCATCATCCAAAGTGCATTCTACACTGTATAAGCATCCGAGAGGGGGGAGGGATCGGTCGGTGCTCGATCATTTAGGGTTTTTTTAATTTCATTTCTGTTTTAACTGAAATGGGAAAGAACGGGGGGGGGGGGGGGGGGGGGGAGGGGAGATATAATGGTTTTTATATATTAATTTATATTATTTAATTTCAAAAAGTTGACTTTTTCATTTGACCTCTAAACTAGGCCCACCGCCTGTCGTCCATATCTAATTACCCCCATACCGAACTCAATGAGATATGTATCATAAGCTGATTCGATCCTTTCGATCAGTTTTCGTCAAAATCAACATATAACTCTATATATTGAATTTGAACGCACATTTCAATTTACTGGGGCCACATACTCACTCGAAAAATCCCAGAAAAATATTTTCTAGCTTCGTATTGACGATACGGTCCTAACAAAGCCAGTTTCATCGAATTCCGAGACCGTTTGAAAAATGGCCATTTTCCAGTCGATTAAAATCATCTAAAACTAGTCAAACGCGTTTTCCTTCGCCACGCTCACATATTGATACAAAAAATTATGAAATTTGAAACCTAGCAATAATTTGACATCGCGGATCCAACAAAAGTGGTTTCGTCAAAAACCGAGGTCGTTTGCAAAATTTCCATTTTTAAGGGCCAGAATTCTATAGTGACTATTTTGAATTTTCAACTGGACATATCTTTTGATTCCCGCTATGAAATTTCAATTTTTCGGATTCGTTGGAAAGATATTCTCAAATAGATTCTGATATTTTTGGTTTCACTAAAATCCGGTTTATTTTGCACCCGGTACATTCATTTGAATTTTGAAATCGAATTATCGAACTACCGCGCCATTTTCAATTCCTTTTATAATTTAAAATAAATATTTATATTCTATCGACGACGTATATAAATATATACGTTCTAATTCTATTCAAAGTAAATTTTTCGTCGTTATTATTTAAAATAATTCATTTTAAACATTCAAAATTCACAAAAATTGCCAAAATTTAAATTTTAAATTGGCTCGGATTTCCGGGTTATTACAATCTCCCCCACTTAAAACTTTTCATCCCCGAAAAGGAACGAAGCCGAAAGTTTTTTAACTAATGAACTCAACTTCCATTATTTTCATTACGGCTTAAGTTCTTTAACTTTTCAGTTTCTAAGAACTTTTCAAATTTTTCAAAAATTTGGCTAACACCCTAAATTTTCGCCATAACCTCCCCTGCACCGAGGACTTCGGGATATTTCATATAGCCTCCCATGGCCTTCTTCAATCCAAAAGAAAAAGAAAAAGCCAAGCGGTTCATAAAATCATCATCACCCAAACAAAACAGTAAATTATGGTAAACGTGTACCTATTTGTCGGGCAAACAATTTTATTCTTCTGCTCTAGCCTCCTTGCTATGACCTGTTCAATGTAAGTACATGTACATGCATGCAAATGCGACTAATTTTCAATACAATTCATTATTTGGTACAATTTGGCTAAAGGTTCAATTTCTAATTAATCAAACAACACAACCATCAATCAATTAGTGAATTATCATTTCAAATTCATAACTTTGATATATAGTCAAAATTCACATTTTTGATGCCAAATCACAACAATAGGCCCTATCTAATTTTGGTTCCCACACCAGTCAATTGGAAATATATAGAAATTCCACTTTCGTCACTCGAACACAAAAACCGATGATGGTCGACCGATCATCAGAATCATCTCCGGGCGACTAGAGCGTGATTCTATATCCATCCAGTATATTAGAGGCTTTCAATACACGTGGATCAGACGTATATTAAAATCTCTATATACCTGATAGTCCAAATCAATATAAAATAAATATTCAAATACGTTGAATAAAGTTTAAATTTTCAAAGCAAAATTTGTTTTCATTTTAAAAATATACTCTTCACACTCATTCTAGGATACTACTGATCCCATCTCTAACGAGTCATTCTCATTGGATATTACTAATCCAATATCTCTAACGTGCCTTGTTCTCTGAGCTTTGTAAACCAAAGCTCTGATACCAAGCTGTTACGACCAAGAATTCCGCTCGATCCGAATCAGTTGCTAAACCGACTAAGACCGTACGAAACGCCTGATTGTTTGAGAACACGACAAATTAGAACACAGACGGAAGAACATTTCATTGTATATTACAACAATTCCATCATATTATAAGAATATACAGAGTACAAACAAATAAATACTCATCATAAAATATCAGAGATTTAAATTGCATTTAAATACATCACTGCAGCGGAAAATAATACAAAGCACAACTGAAGGAGATATACGGATACAGAGCTTTCCAGATATCATTCCAGCTGTAAACCAGGTTCCTGTGAATATAAATCTGCAAAACCAAAACTACTAGCTGCCCGTGTAGAAAATAGAGCACCCAGAGTTTAGGTTAAAACAATAAACTCTAGGTCAGTCATGTGACCGGTGTGAGAACTAAAACAGTTATTAATCTTTATTTTTAAAGTTCGGTAAATCAAGGGACCACGCCATATAACACGGAACGGGTTTCCTCCTAAGAATACTAGTGCATAAGACAATAGCGCAATGCTAAATAAAGAACAATGAAGCTATTATAAGACCCAAGTCCCATCACACAATGCAACACAAGCCGGAGGATAGGGTTTTTACCTTATAATAGCCAAAGAATGCTTGATACGCTAAATTTCATATTTTATTATTACCATAAGTGTATAGTGTCAAAAAAATTTAAATCATAGGCGACATGAGCGTCCCATGCCACTATGTCGCCATATATAGGTTTACAAATAAAACCGCAAAGTCACGTATTGGAAGTTTGATTTCCATCCGTGAACCGAGGAAAAAGATAGTCCTCACCGAATTCGAGACCCTCTAGCCCGAGCCTCAGGACCCAGACTCAGGTGGGCCTTTGGAACGTCAGGGCCGGTCCACCGATGTGGATTAAAATGCCTGAACACTGCGTTTCCCCGCCCTTTGGGGCGTAAATGAGCCAACGAATGACTCCGTCGGATCCGGATCGTCCGGTCTAACCAAGGCGCCTCGCAACAGCAACAACCACATAAGTCAAACTCGTCAGGGCATGTAAAACCACTGACGCCACTTCTAACTAGAAAGAAACGCATGTCCTCCCTTAGGTCCTCTCCCGTTTTTGGTTCACCACCAGGGTGTGAGGCTCGTGAATTCACGTTACACAAAGCTATGCCACACAGGCGGTGCTTTGATCATCAACCACAAGACTTTGCTTTTTAACAGAAGCCTTGATCCATAGCTACTTAGGCATGCCACGCAGGCAATTCATTTCATGCGATGGATATTCATCAATATATAACCCCTGAGCTCCTACGTCTCAGAGAAGGGCGTTAAGCAAGAGAGTAAATTCTCCGCTGCCAAACAGATATATATTTATTAGAAATCAATCACACAGACTGAAATTCAATGTCAGACACACAGTCCATTTACAAGTTCGTTCTGGGTCTGAATGAAACCGGAGGCACTAGTACCCCGCATATCCATCGATCTCCAAGTACGTCTGGACGATCACCAACTGATTCTCTCCTCTTGGGTGTACTGCCCAATCAAGATCATCAGTAATTATCCAAATGACGTGAAGACCTCCGGTCTTCAACCACCATCTCCATCTTCGACACCACGTCGAATCAGTTATTTAGAATGGGATAAACCCGGTCTTTCCGAATAACTCGTGTATATAATAAACAAGTGTTACACAAACACAACATACGCCTCATTCCAATTCAAAATATTCTTTTATTCAAATATTCTTACACTTTGGGAAAGGTTCCCATTAATTGTATCAAAGATAAATTCTTTAAATTTATTCTTTAATCTCCTTTGAATATCAATTCAAATTAGTCGGGATTTGCGAACCACATCGAAGTAATCATTTATTTTATTTCCCAATCCCCACCTATTCATCCTATGAAGTAAAACTGGTCATACTTCATATCTAACACCACAGTGTTATCGGTAAATTCAATTACCATTTCACGTTCAAATCTAATTAAAGATTTAACTATTGCCTGGAGCAAAACTGGTGATACTCCATTCTCGATCTTTTCAATCTAATTAAAGATTCATTAAAACTCCACTTAGTTTTAATCTTTAACTAGGTTAAAGAATCAGTGTCATTTAAAACACGGTTCACGATAAACCCAAAATCACATTCCATTAATTATCGAGTTAAAGAACAAGTGTTATTTAAAACACTATTCACGATAAACCCAAAAATCAATACCAATTCAATTCCAATTAAATATTATTTAATTGGTACACTTCATTAAATCTAAATAAAAAGATTTAATCTTTTTCTCAACTGGGCTTAAGAACAGTGTTAATGAAGACATCATTCACAACAAACCCAAATCACATTAAATATTAAATACAAGGCTCTAAATAGAAAATATATCGGCTTATATTCAATATCAAATTCTACGACCAAAAAATATCGTATTGGAAATAACGATATAAATATATCTTTCAAATTCCCATAACAATACCTGTATCGTCACGAAATCCAACATCGAAATATTCTAAAGACAATTTCGATTCAAATCCATTCCAATTCAATTATTGGAAATTCTGGTTACTTTTAAAACCCTTTTCAAATTCAATTTATTTATTTTAAAATAAATAGAATTATAATTCTAGTTCAAAACTAGTTCATTTCGATAAAAATCTATTTCTATCTTTTCAAATATGGAGTTTTTCATCCCAATTCTTCCCAAAACATTTCTTATGATTTTACACAAATTATTACTATTTTTAATAATTTTATCAAGGCCCGTACAGTCGATTTCCATCAATGGCCGTCGAAGTGCACTTACAACGACCTTTTCCAAATTTGATTTGGATATAATTCCAAATCCAACCGTTAAGTTTCTAATTTCTAATATTCGTTAGAAATCTCTTTTCGATACAAACCCAACGGTTCCGGTTTTAGGAGAATCCGACAGTCGGATCTCCCGCAATATCCATTCGAAGTCAATGGTCGAAATTCACGAACTACCGCAGCGCGGCGCGTTCTATTCAAGCCATTATATATATATATATATATATATATATGTATGTATATATATAATATATATATATATTTCGTTGATTCCCTTTCAAAACGTATTCTATAAATCATTTTAAATTCGTTTTCAAGGCGATTTCAACTTCACTTTCCAAATTCAAATCAAAATCGAATTTTTCAATATAAATTCATCTTAATTTCATTTCAAATTGATTTCAATTCAATCAATTTTTAATTCAATTTCAGTTCGTTTTCAATTCAATTCAATTTCAATTCGAATTCATTTCAATTCGAATTCATTTCTATTCAATTTCAATTCGAATTCATTTTATTTTTAATTCAATTCTAATTCTAATTCGTTCCAATTCAATTTTAATTCTAATTCGTTTTAATTCAATTTGAATTCTAATTCGTTTCAATTTAATTCGAATTTCATTTCAAAATATTCGATTTTGAAATCACTTTTCAATATTCATAATAAAAACAAATATAATCGATATAAATATCATTCGCTCAAAATAGCACATATCTAATCAACACGGCTTTATATATTTCCATTTCAAATATTCTATTCAAATATTTCGTTTCAAATATTTCTTCTCAAATATTTCTCTTCAAATATTTTATTTCAAAACTGGAATGAGGCCCAATCAATTACCATAGATTTTATTTCTATGGGTTTCCATACAACGCATGTATAAACCAACAATGACAAATAATCAACCATTATCCAAAGTGCATTCTACACTGTATAAGCATCAGATATAAATATTTAACGCTCATAACAGTCTGTCAATCAATCGATCGACATACAACTAATTATTGGGATTAGTGCATGTCATATATCATCCCAATACCCGTGTGGGGTTTTCAAACAATCAAATACAGATTTTATTTGTGTAGTTGGGCGATGTGTAAAATTTATCGTCCTAATCAATATCAGTCAAATGTGTGTGTATAAACAAACCGTCCGATTTGTTTACAAATATTTATTTCATATACACATTAAAAATTCTATTTTCAGCTATAAAATATTTTTAACTATATAAATATTTTTAACTATATAAATATTTTATTTCATTTCACATCACACAATCAACTACACATCAAAATCAAACAAACAAGCATACAAGCCGTCCATGGTCTGTGGACGACGGGTGTCGGGTGCTACTAAACACCGTCTGCATCCTAGTATATATTTTAACTAGAAAATTAAATTAAAAATGAGAAGTTCTCACCGACTAGCTAATCCAAACGCCACGACTCTTCTTATGTAGAAAATCTCCGCCGTTTCTTCTTTCATCACTTTTGTCATCCGTATTCACTATATATATAAAAATCGAATTTTTACTTCGCTATTCAATATATAAAAAGATTATATTTTTACTTCGCTATTCAATATATAAAAATCGAATTTTTACTTCCCTATTCTATATAAAAAGATTATATTTTTACTTCGCTATTCTATATAAAAATCACATTTTTATTTTCTCTATTATATAAAAATCATATTTTTAATTCGCAACTTCTTTATAAAGATCAAATTTTTATTATGTTAACATATACATAAAGTAACTATTTTTATAACAAAGCTATATGCGTAAAAATCATATTTTCATATAATTAAAAACCATATCTTTACAAATGCTAAAAAACAAATCTTTTTAATTATAAAAATCTAATCCTTTCAGTTAAAAATAAAAATAAATCTAAACTTCTTATTTATAAAAATCAAAACTTTTTATAATAAATTCAAAAAAAAAATATACTAAAGTTCAAAACTTTTTATAATAAAATTCAGATTTAATAACAATTTCTTAATACATAAAAGAAAAGAATAAAATGAAAAAACAAAGAAGCTCACTGGGTTCGACGTGAAGGAGGGGGAGGAGTTGCTCGCGAGGTGGTTGCTGCCATTGGGTGGTGAACTTGCTCACGTCCGTGCGGTGATGGAGACTGGTGGCTGCAGTGGATGGAGTTCGTCAAAGTGGTGCGGTGTCCTGCTCGCGAGATGGTGCCTCTGGGAGGATTAGGGCATGTGGGGGGTGTTGCGATTGGAGGGAGGAGAAGAAGAGAGGGGGGGCGGGTCGGCCGATCTGAGGTGGAGGGGGGGAAGCGGTCGGCGCGGTCATCGACGAGAGGGGGGAGGGGTCGGTCGGCGCTAGATCATTTAGGTTTTTTTTATTTCGTTTCTGTTTTAACTGAAATGGGAAAGAACGGGGGGGGGGGGGATATAATGGTTTTTATACATTAATTTATATTATTTAATTTCAAAAAGTTGACCTTTTCATTCGACCTCTAAACGAGGCCCACCGCCTGTCGTCCATAGCTAGTTACCCCCACTCCGAACTCAATGGGATATGTATCGTAAGCTGATTCGATCGTTTCAATCAGTTTTCGTCAAAATCAACATATAACTCTATATATTGAATTTGAACGCGCATTTCAATTTACTGGGGCCACATACTCACTCGAAAAATCCCAGAAAAATATTTTCTAGCTTCGTATTGACGATACGGTCCTAACAAAGCCAGTTTCATCGAATTATGAGACCGTTTGAAAAATGGCCATTTTCCAGTCGATTAAAATCATCTAAAACTGGTCAAACGCGTTTTTCTTCGCCACACTCACATATTGGTTCGAAAAATTATGAAATTTGAAACCTAGCAATAATTTGACATCGCGGATCCAACAAAAGTGGTTTCGTCGAAAACCGAGGTCGTTTGCAAAATTTCTATTTTTAAGGGCCAGAATTCCATAGCGACTATTCAGAATTTTCAACTGGACATATCTTTTGATTCCCGCTATGAAATTTCAATTTTTCGGATTTGTTGGAAAGATATTCTCAAATAGATTCTGATATTTTTGGTTTCACTAAAATCCGGTTTATTTTGCACCCGGTACATTCATTTGAATTTTGAAATCGAATTATCGAACTACCGCGCCATTTTCAATTCCTTTTATAATTTAAAATAAATATTTATATTCTATCGACGGTGTATATAAATATATACGTCCTAATTTTATTCAAAGTAAATTTTTCGTCGTTATTATTTAAAATAATTCATTTTAAATATTCAAAATTCACTAAAATTGCCAAAATAAAAATTTTAAATTGGCTCGGATTTCCGGGTTATTACAGCATGACTCAGATTCAAGTGAATTATATCAAAGGTGAAAGGATGTAGCACATTTCTTCTAAATTTCTCTTCACACATGAATGAAAGGATAACAAGAAAGAGGAGAAACAAATTCAGTTCAAGAAAAGCGGGTAGATATTTTCTCAAAGGCAATTTCCAAATCAACATTCTAGAAGATGATGCACATAATTGGCATGCGTCGACTACATCAATAGATTAATTGATTAATGAGTTATTAATAAGGGGGAGCATATAAAAATATGTTATAATGTACTGGATTTTTGTTAGTAAGGTTTTTAATGAGGCATTATCTTGATCCTGGAGTATCAACCCTTACTGTAACATTGTAAAACATGTTACCTAAAGATGAAATGAATTTGCACTCTTTTCCTTGTTTATGATTTTTCCCACAGGGTTCTTCATAAAAATGTTTTTAATGAGGCATTGTTTTGATCTTGAAGAATCAAACTCTTTTAAGGAATATCATTTTAATATGATATTCATAATGTCAGATGTTGTACTCTTTTTCTCGTTCAAGGTTTTTCCCATTAGGTTTTCCTGATAGAGTTTTGAAGGCAACAGACAATAGTTGTATCGACTGAACGGATATATGTAAGCAAGATAATAATAAGGGGGAGCAATCATCATATATGTTTTAAAAGGGACAGCTTCAAGTTAGCAGAGCATTCAAGTTTTTGAAGACGCATATTCAAGGGAGAGTGTTGTAATATATATAAATATTGTGAATATGCTTTTATTAGTTCTCTGCTTAGTCCCACATAATGGGAAAAAGTTAAACATCTCCAAAGCCTTTATATAAAGGAGCCAATGTAATAGAAAGATACATACATCTGAATGAATAGAAATGTCCTCTCTCCCTTATTTCTTCTGTTCTGTGTTCATTTTATAACAATAACTGAATAAGTTTAAGCATTGAATTTAAAAGTATGGAACAATCAACAACAAAAAGATAAAAACATGTAATTTTTTGCTATAATGTCTGCATTTTTTCTTGAAAAATTATAGTTTTTTCTGCATTTTCGCTGAAGCTTGATTTTGTTTTGAAGCAATTTTTTTTGTATTTTTCTTACATAAATAAGAAGATGATCATTTACTGAATTAAGTTTGAAGATTAGTTGCTTTTCACATTGATTTTTAATACTATGTATTTTTGATGATTTTAAAAAACCGAAACTTAGTTTATAAAGTTTTTGTGCATTTTCAAACTTGTGAGAAATCTTAGTCAAACTGTCTTTTGTTTATTTATATTGGGTTAGTAATACGCTACTACTAGTCAATCACAATAATAAATATTTTTACTTTATTACTTTGTTTAAAGCGCAATCTATAAAGATGTGCACAAATTTGTTACTTGAAGCGCCTTTGCGTGATCAACTTGACTTGCCATTATTGCGTACGTTAAAAGTGTGATGTTACGAATTAGACTTTGGAAAAAATAGCTTTAAAACTAATATTATGACTTAATATGCAACTGGTCTTTCAGCCACGCAGCAATCAATCTCTTATTAAATGAAGCTTAGCAATTGATACAATTTGTTTGTTGCTCCTTTACTTTACTAAACCAAAAATGAAAATAAAATAAAATAAATAAGGTAGTTGAATCCTCTTTGATCTCCCAATTCATAAAAGTTAACAAAAGGACTCTACGATGTTATACCTTTCCTTTCTGGTCAATATTATCTATATAATATATGCGAAGAATTACAAAACCATTAAAATCAATATAAATAAGGAGTTAGCACAACATTTAACTTGAATGCATAATGGATCACAGGTGTAAACTGTACATAAACTTACAGGAGTTAGCATATGACTTGTCTCAATCAAAATCAATATAAAAACCATTAATATAAAATCTATGCTATTAAACAAGTGATATAATTTTATAGTGCACAAAGAAGAACAACATGGTAACATGAAACATTAATCGAACCAGTGTGAAATAAGTTGTCTGCAATCCGCCAAAGATTTAACTGACAGATTAAATGCCAATTACTAATTCCGAGAACATGGTGCTAATTAAGCAGTAGAACAAGTATTTTCGATATTTTTGTTTGTGCTACTTATAATGCACAATGTCAACATATTTAGTTAATAAGTACAAATTTCTGATGATATTTTTAGTGGCCCTGAGCTGATAAAGCTTTCTGCATTTGTAAACAATCCTTACCTTGCATGCCACGATGGAGAGCTTACAGGTTCGGGAATTATTCATCCATTAAGGAACATGTTAAAACAGTTGATTCTTTTTGTCAAAACTTTACATTGCAAATGCTAGTCTGACAATAACCACGGTCCAAAGTGATCATGATCTTATTCATATTATATAGCTTGCATTTATTATTGATATGTGTATCAGCAATCTAAAGCCCAAAGTTAGCTTAGTGTAAAATGCAAACATGCTCTAAAAGATTGCTTACCAGTGGAATATTACAAAAGTAATACTATATTACAATGACAACACTATACAATTAGTATCACTAATGCATAACAAATTTTTTCTTCGTGATTCTACCTTTTGCTGCTAGAAGTGTTGATAGAAGCATTATTCGGTTTTGCAAGGTTCACCTGGTCAAGCAGATAAATAGATAAATCTTTTTCTTTTAAATTATATAATCATTTGGTCGGTTTCCCCATCGTTGTGCGATTATACTAGTTTATTTGGTGATTACATAGTATCATTTGCATGCACATTTTCAATGCCAATTTTGCGACGTTGACTATTTATTTGATTCCGAGAACATGATACACAAATTAAATCATTCACACAAATAACCTTACCGAGAAAAAAAAATCTTTTGCCAATACGTCAGTGGATCTTCAGCGAATCTCAGATATAAGAAAGATCCCATAAGTCAGACATATTGTGTCACAATTTGTGTCTCGATAGATCCCATAAATTATTTGCCAATACGTTAAACGGTAATAAAAAGTTAGTACCTGTCCACTTGCTGCCTTAACCAAGCTGGAAACAATCTCTCGGATGGGTTTGGTTACATATACTAGTCTCCCTTGCAAATAAATACTAGATAATAGCATTAGAAAATATATCTTTCAAAAAGCAAATGGGCTTTACTTGTGGATTATATCAACAATTGGCATATGACTGATGGCTATAAAGGTCAAGTAGTTTATGTTCTGTCGGATTCGTCATGGGTACTGATATTGAAAAATAATGACTAAACTCAGAAGAGTCACCCAAAGTTTGAAGGACTAGAATAAAGCAAGACAAATGGACATCACAACTTTATCTGCTTTGGAGGTTTCAGGTATAATGATAAGTTACCTGAAGTAGATAACCATCCTGAAGATGTTTTACTGTATGAGGGTAATTTATTACTAAATAAGGAATTCTTAAATGTTGGAGTTTACTTTACAAGAAATGCATGCTAGTTATGTGCAAAATCTACGATAGTCCGATTAGCTTACTAAAGGAGATTCATACTAAAGAATTTTTAAAATAAAATATCCAAGAGAACAAAGTAGAGACAGATTTCAAATTTATGTGATGACAGGGGGAAACTGATAAATGATGCATCAAAAATACAACAATAAGCAGCGTGCAATGCAATCAGAGATTTATACAATAGAGACATACATTAGTTACAAAGACCAAAGGTAATTAATTCCGCATAACATATTAATGAACTATACTAACGAAGAAAAGTCACCCAGTCAAGATGGCTTTACACCAGTGTTCTATAAAATTCATTGGTACTTGATCAAAGATTAATAAACTGCTGCTATCAACTATTTATATATTACAGCTGAGATTCCTGAGATTTTAAAACATGCTTTTATTAAACTAGTTTTAAAAAAATAGATTACCTCTCACAAGTATTTCACTCTAGGATATAGCCAGTTGCAATGTTTTCTATAAAATATCAGCCAAATTTATTTGTAATAACTAATAAGCACAAGATTCCACTGCTTTTTTAATATTAAAAGCTCAATATGCATTTATTCCAAGAGAAAATATTGCAGAAAATATTTTATTAGCTCATCAGGGAATAAGAAATTTTAATATAGAAAGGCATTAAGAAGTTTCGCATTAAGGTTGATTCGCACAAAGCATATAATAAACTAAAGAGATAGCTCATATGGCATATGCTTGAGAGAATGCAATTTCCATCTCAGTTTGTGCACCTGATAGAGAAATGTATATCATCTCCAACTTTTTATATACTTGTCAATGGGATATTATATGGATGCTTTTAATCAAATATATGGGTATAAGACAAGGGCATCCTTTATCCTCTATGTATTTTTCATTGCCATGAAATATCTGTCTCTAGTCTCTACAATTAGAATATGCTATAAGAAATAAAAAAAATTACGTACCCTTATAAATAATACACAGCTATGAATCTCACGCTTGTAATTTGTTGATGACATAATGTTATTTTCTTTAGCTAAGGAGAAGAGTTTTAAAATAATCAAGAAAATTATGAAACACGTGTAAAATAGCAGGATTTCACTTCAATCCACTGAAGACCATGATATATTTTAGTTCAAGATTTCAAAACAAGAATTATATTATAAGTATTCTTCAAATACAAGAGTCACAACTTATAACAGAATTATGAAGGTCAATGCTTCCACTATGGTTAATTCAAGAAACTTATCAATTACTAATGCCCCTATTACGCATAAGTGAAACATAGCAAGTGAAAATTAACAATTCAAGTGAAAAATAGCAAGTAAAATTCAACATTTTTTTTCACACAATTTCTAGTCACTTCATACATCAAAGAAATGCTTCCATTCAATTCCCGTAATAAATTCATTTAACATCAACAAACACATTTTGTAAGGTCTTCTAACTTATCATTATCTTCAAAAGCTGATTGGTAAATAGTAGGAAACTCAATGTCATCCACATTACTAGTCAACCATTTTGGTGTGTGTAAAACCACAAACCATCCGTCATATTTTAAATCTTCCGAGTAGAACACTTGAGTCGCTTTCGATGCAAGAATAAACGGCTCGTCGTTCACTCTGTCTTTACTCTTCAATTTTCCTAAGTTAACCATGATCAAGTATGAAATTGGATCAATCTTGCAACCATTGACCTTGTCTTCAATCTTTACCCAATCACAAGAGAAAACTGTTTGTTTAAAGTCAGTGTAATCCAACTCAATTATTTGTTGAATAACTCCGTAATACTTGGTTTCTGCTTCCTTGTAATTTTTGTCCTTCCCGCTAATTTTTGTCCTTCCTGCTCGCTCTAAATTTGGTAATTGCTCTCATACATACACCACTATCTTGTGTTAGCAACTGCTCTTCGTAACTTTTCGGGGGAAATCTAAATCCGTTTACTTGGTACTTCACATGACTGCGTGCCTTGAACATCGGCCCATTCACCAGCCGCCAAAGAGTTAGATAAACATCATCGATCCTCGCCAACTAAAAAAATAATTAATATGTGGGAAGTATGGTCATGAAGGAGTAAGATCAGTTAAATGCATGTGAAATATTTAATACGATGTTATATTTACCTCGTCACGTAACCATAGATTAAAACTTTGACAAGTTTCTGTAGGAATAACTCCACCACGAGATTGTAATTTAGTATTTTTCACATAGATTTCATACCTCCTACAACACATAAATTTTAAAACGTATAAGTAAATTGAATTATGTTAATGGAAATTCAAGACAAATTCTTAAACTTACTTCTCCCATTCTTCCAACCCATCGTGCTTATTAAGGACCCATCTACGAACTTGTTCATACTGCACTTGGGTTAAAATTATATCTTTACCATTATCTACAGGCATCTCACTAGCAAATTCGTCATCATCGTCTAAAAACAACTCACGGGTATGTTTATGAGTGTTGTCACCTCCTTTCGTCATGCAATAAATACTAGATTCTTGAACAATATATCCTTCTGCAATACACCCTTCAATATATCTTTTATTGCGAACATATCCGTCATATATTTTCATCAACCTATGAAAAATATAAATTATAAATAATCAATAGTTGTTTAAATCGAACGATGGTGAATAAAAGTGAAATTAGTAATTTACCGTTCAAAAGGATACATCCACCTGCATCCAACAGGACCGCAAGTCAATGCTTCATTGGCTAAATGGACCATAAAATGTATGCTAATATCAAAAAATGCAGGTGGAAAATGTTTTTCAAGCACACAAATGGCTTCTACCAAACTAGCCTTTGCTTTTAATTGATGTTCCCTATTTATCACCTTTGAGCATAAAATGTAAAAGAATAGACTAATGCGATGTATAGCATTACGTAGATCCTTATGTTGCGGATAACAATGTTGAAGCAATACAGGAAGTAATAGTTGCATTATGACATGATAATCATGCGATTTCATATTTATCAGTTCAATAGGATTGATGCTCATATTATTATGGAAGTTCGAAGAGAATTTACTTGGTACTTTCAAGTTTCTCAAAATGTTGCAAAATCGTAACTTTTCTTCCATGTTTAAGGTGAAAGTAGCTTTTGACATAGTTGTTTTATTTGTTTTAGGATCTTCCGTCACCCACAATTTCTATTTTATACCCATGTTTTTCAAATCCTTACGTGCATTAACGTCATCTTTTGATTTGTCTTTATGACCTAAAATTGTGCTAATGAGATGGTCAGTGACATTCTTTTCTGTATGCATAACATCAATATTATGTCAGACCAAATTTGCTTTCCAATACCACAAATCAAAGAGGATGGACCTCCTGTACCATGCAGGAACATTTTCATATTCTTCTCCTTTGACTTTCTTTTTTCCTTTTTGACCAATTTCAGGTTTATCTTTACCAACTTTCATCTTGATAATTGCTACCTTCTCTTCAACTTGATAACCATTCTGTTAGACCAAAAAGTGGTACTAACACCCAAATTGACTAAAATCGAAATAAAATAAGATCAAAAGTAAAATGGAGACACAGAATTTATAGTGGTTCGACGTCGAAAAGCCTACGTCCACTTTGTAATCACTATCCTTGATGATATAGATGCAAGTACAATGAGATATTCACTCAATTTCACTCACAACTCACGTACATTCATTCAATTATCACAAAATAAATGTTGAATGATGATTTGGATTATCTGGGAATGCTGGAGTTCGGTTTTTTGAAAGTGTCTGAATTCTCAAAGTGCCCAAAGAAGATCCCTTTTATTGTCTCTTGACGGGGTATTTATAGGTGGAAATTCACTCAGATTCGGTTCGGTTCGGAGCTACGTGTCTTTCATCCCATCGTTCTCGGGCTCGGATGGATTCCAGTGATGACAACGCATCAGAGTAGTGGTCATCGTGGGTAGGAAATGGTCATAACCGCTCCGAACATTCAGGAGATTGTGGTGTGAAGGGATATGGTGTGTTGGGTTCGGTTCGGAGGAGAAAGCAGAAGGGGTTCGGATCGAGGCATCCGACCCGACCTGAGCTGAAACTGAGTCCTTGTCCATTTTGCTCTGTTCCGTCCCGAACTGGTAGTAGCCCTCCGATCCGACTGGCAGTAGCTCTCCGATCCGACCCGATGCTTTCTAAGAAGAAATGTTCTTCAACGCTTGACATCTCGACTTTGTGTTGCCTAGTTCACAAAGTAGGCTAACATTTTGCCCCCTCAAAGGATGCTTCGGTTGGATACGGAGCATGCTTTGATTATCATTGCACAGTGCCTTCCTGAAGATGAAATCCTGTTCGGTTCGGGCTTCGACCCGAACAGCTCCTTTTCATTTTCCGTTTCGTATTGGGCTAGCAGACCAAACTGCGATGATGGGCTCTTGATCCGGTCCGAGCGAAAAAATAGGGCAGGAATACGAGGGGTCAATGCTAATCTATATATAAATCTGTCGTTCGTCTGCTTTCTTCTTCCTCTTTCATTATTCTCGTTTTCTAATTCTCATACTGAACCCTAATCCTCAAAGAATCTCGAAATTCTTGCTTCGATTCTTGAAACAAACACATAGGTAGTCTCGAAACCCTGAATCTTATCGTTGTAACTGTCTTTAATCAAGATTTTGCGGTTAATTTGAGCAAATTGGGCATATTCATTGCATGGCTTCGATGTCGTGGTTTCCTCCTTCCTCGCCGTCGTCGCTGCTGGCTCCGCTACCACCTCGAGGCGCTGGGAGGTTGGAGAGGATATATGCTCATTCCCCTGTGGATTTTTGGAAATCGAATCGGGTTCGACTGTGGTTGAGGATAAAGAAGAAGACACAGAACATAGAGGATCGGTTCGGGTGAAGAAGTATGGGGGATGTAGGAGAAGAAAAGGATATGAGGTTTTCAGTATCGGATCGGGTCGGAGTTAAATGTGAAAGAGGGAAGGTGAAATCTAACTAGCCGGATCGGGTCGGAATGTGGATCAAGGAGAAAGGGGTGTTGGGACTCAAGTCCATCCGATCCGCTCCGAACACATAATCCTGAACCGATCCGATTAGATACCACTTCTGACCAAAACAAAGCCTTACCTCCGATCCGAACCAATCATTTATGCCCGAACCGATCCGAAGCAGCCCCAGCTTAATACACAAGAGTTTATCTAATTGGCCAGATCAATACTTGACATAACTTCCAACTTCATGAACAGTTAGGATAGTGCCCTACGAACATAAATGAACATCAAGAACTGCCCTGAGCATTATTACTTTGCCAAGATTTTGCGTGACACTTTCGAGCGTTAACTTTACACTTTCTGCATACACTGCTCACACTTTAGTTTATACACATGCACGGGGGGATACAGGCTAATTTACTCTAACTTGTGCTATTGCTTCTTCAATAGTTTCGTTACCATGACATCCAGATGCTCCTCTAGATTAGCAGAGAAGAAGGAGGTCCCAGAGACATCCAACAAAATTACCCTTGAAGACATATCTTCTTCCTCGGATCCAGAATGGGATGATGAGGGCTCAGACTACGAGGTTGAAACTCGCGAAAGCGACAATGTGTCTTCTGAGGGTGGAGTTTCCCTGGGTTGTGAAGAGGAAGGAGGGATTGGCGATGACCGAGCTCCTGATGAATTTGA
This sequence comes from Allium sativum, assembly GCA_030737875.1. Lineage (NCBI taxonomy): Eukaryota > Viridiplantae > Streptophyta > Magnoliopsida > Asparagales > Amaryllidaceae > Allium > Allium sativum. The sequence continues at coordinate 723,511,575 of CM060920.1, forward strand.
GTCTGCCATCATACTGGAATCACCTCAAGATTCCGTTGAATCGACGATCGACAATGACAAACTTATCCGAATACGACTAAAGTACGGAATACCCAAAGGGGATACCTTGTTGCCATCAAAATCTGATCGTCCCCACAACCCTTCGGAGGGGTATATGGCAATCACTCGGTTGATGTGCATGGTCGGGGCTATCCCTCCATTTTCTCCTTTCGTCGTCGATTTTCTAAGACAAATGTGGATTGCCCCCATGCAGCTGCATCCCAATTCCTATGGTTACTTGTACATCCTATATGTAGCATACCATGAGATCTTAGGCATAGAGCTCACTTTTGACGACGTTCACTTCTTCTATAACTTCAAGCACCGGACTCGAGAAACCCCTTCCTTCTGTTACTTCGAGTCTGTCCCTAAGAGGAAAATAATTCCAGCACCATTCAGTAGTAAAGCTGGGGACTCCAGGCTGGAATGGTTTTATGTAAAGCAACAACCAGGGTGTGCTAGGAGGTGGACGAAATCAAGTAAAGCATTGGTTTTCTAAATCTCGACTCTGTACATTCAAACCACCGCATTAATATCAGACCAAGCGTTCTTTGATCGGATGCACCGGCTCCTTAATGGTGATCAAAAGTTTTTAACTATTGATGAAGTCCTTAAGGACGAATATCTTCATCTTCATGGGTTGCTGTCCATTACCCATAGCATTGGTCACGGGACGGGTCCATATGTATATATTCCTCCAGTGGACGTAGTCCCAGAAACAGGCGAAGGTTCGAGAGCTCCTACAATGCCTCTTTAGACTTCACCCTCTCCATCTTCTACTCAAGATGATGAATTGGCTAACATGGCCGAAAAGCACCGCGAAGGGTATACTGTTCCCGAGGATGCCATTTCTCCGGAAAGGTCAACGTCTTCCAAAGAGTCGCCGATTGATGCTTCTGAGGGAGATATCCCTAATACCGATGACCCACTATTTCAGGGTTTGGGGGATCTCCCCTTACCTGAAACTATTTACACTTCAGAGGATTTTGGGAAGAATCCTTTAGTTTACACTTCTTCCGAAGAGACCACTCCTGCTAAGGCCAAAGAGCCCGCTCGTACTAGTCTAGCTTCGGACTCGGGTTTGTCGAGGGGAAAACACCACTTAGGACGCACTTAACACAATATCACCACAACTCACAGCATCTTTCTCTTTGTGAAAATATTGATCCTGAATTTCATTTGTCTTGCTGTGCCGGCACGATGTCCCGATCCTATTATGACATCAGAAAAACTCCGCCGCAGCATGTCTAATCCGCCCTATGATACTGAGCATGATCACCGCGAAGATCGCAGTAGAGAGGATAGAAGGCCTTATGATCCTTATCGTTTGCGAACTTCGCGTTCTCGCTCTCCTGTCCGAACTGACCCAAAGTGATATAAAGGTTACCAAGGTCGTCGGGAAGAGGACAGGCCGCAATCAAAAGACTCAACCTCTTCTCAAGAAAAGCGTAGTAGGGAGAGGAGTCCGCCAAAAGATACCGAATCACGAAGCAAGCGTAAGGTTCCCGCTAAACGGCCTAGAACGGATAAAGAGGCCATTGAGCCCTCCACGCACAGGGATACTGAGCTGACATTCCCCGCCCCTCCACTGCTAGATGCTGAAACTGCAGTTAAGCGGGCGTATCTGGAGGAGCAATTTCCTGAACATTACTTCGAAAACTTGACTTTTTTACCTGCTCTTGAGCCTATTTCTTCAAGGTGGGCAGATGAGGCCAAAGAAAAGATAGATGCGGTCGAGAAACAGTATTCAAAAATGTTCAAGTATTCGCGCAGCCTTTCCAGAATCATCCGCACTTTAATCACGAATGCTGACTCGATGCAAAAAACCGCAGAAGACGATGCAAAGGCCTTAAAAAATCTAGGAAAAGACTTGGAGGATACACAGGCCCAGCTTGCTGTTGCTCAACGGGATGCTACTAGCTTCAAACAACAATTTGAAGATGTGCAAAAACGCTACCATGATTTGCTTGAGTCCCATACCCAAGAGCGTTCGGAATTGAAAAAACAAGCCGAAGATGCCAAGTCAGATGCTGCCAAAACGCGACTTGCTTACGCTGACCTCGAGCGGAAGCAGGCCGAGTTAGCGAGGAAGAATGCTGAATTGGAAAAGAAAAACGCTGACTTGGCTTCTAAGCTAGCGGAGGCGGAGAACAGGGCTGCCCTAGCGAAGGGTAACGTTGAATGTGCTATCAAGTCCGCTGAAGAGGCCCGCAAACAACTGTCGGAGGCTGAGGGAGAGGTGCATGGTTTCGACGAATTAATGATTGAATTCTTTGCGCATATCACCCGCCACCGGAACATTTCTTGGATTGAAGATTATCCGTCTACCCTAGTCCAAGTATGGAGTCAAATTGTTGAATGGGAGAAAGAGGAGCTCAAGGTTGATTCCATTGACGAGGACAAGCTGATGGAGAAATATTTACGAGATGATGAACTAGAACGCCTAGCCGAAGGACGCCGCCTCATTGCTGCTGTTATGGACGAAGAGAGGCGGAAGGCTAAGCAAAAGAACATTCCTGAGGCTGGTTCTTCCTCTACAGCCTCTGAAACTTCTGAAGTAGAGGGATATGATCCTGAAAACCCGTGGATCCCTCGGACATCTCTTTTATCCCCCATACCCGAAACGGCATCGGAGACAGCAGTCACCCCAGCCGAGAAGTCTTCGGAAGGTATCTCTACATTTTCACCTCAATTCGTCAAAGCTATCTCTACCTTTCATCATGTAACTGAGCAATCGATGAAGAACCCATTATTTTCTCCTGAGTTGATAACTGTTGCTTCTTACTCTGTAGGTATTGAACCGTCCGAAAAGACAGATGTGTCCCAGGGAACCGCCTCTGGAGCAGAGCCTACGGAGAAGGCTAAAGGGGAAAAAGACAAGGCTGCCCCCATAGATTCGGGGGAAGGAATTGAATCGTCTAAGGCTGACACTCCTCATGATGACGAAATGATAGATGCCTTAAAGGATGATGGCGGCAACGGGGGACATGAGGAAGACCCTGAGGTGGCTATAGTCGGGGAGTCGAAAAACGCCGATGATGTTACCTTAGCTGCACTGAAAGCCGAACAAGATAAACGCATGCAGCTTAAAGCTGAAGACTTAGACCCCGAAAGCCTTAAGCCCCTCGCAGTAGTGGATGCGGGATCAAGGTTAGTTGTTAAGCTTTCGACTAGATCTATTACAGAGGAACTTGCTAAAAAGTCTTCTCTTGATTCCAGCGTTCCGCCTTCCAGGAAAAAGTCAACTGATTCTAGCACTTCAGCTTCAGGGAAGAAAAAGTCAAAGCGCATCTTGAGGGAGGCCGAAAAAGAGGCGAGGGATGCGGAGAAGGCTGCTAAGAAGTCCAAGCCCGCTTCAAAGTCTAAATGATGGAGTGTCTTGTGTTATTTTAGCATTTGATTGATCCATAATTGTTGCTGTAAGGGTGGCCCTTGCACCTTCTTTTTTGCCTGTTTTCCTGTACAAATTCGTTCATCTGTAAATAAAAATAATTCGTTTTCTGCAATGTCTGTTAGTTATCAGTTTTGCACTTATGTAAGAATGCATGTCCTACTATAGTTGTGTAATGAAGTTATGGTGGGGGGAAATATGTGTATACATATATGCCCCCAGTCAATCTTGAAAAACTATTCAAGATTTAGTCAAACAGTCTGAATGTCCCCGATTCTCCGACGAGGTCACATTCTTGGTGTCGTTGATGCCTGTCGTTTTTTGTGGCATTTTTTATACTCTCCTGTCTTATACTCAGGTTAGAGTTCTTACTGAGGCGGTCTCTTATCTGGGTGCACCTTCACGCCTCAGAGGACGTCGTCTTCCCATCCTTTATACTCTCTCTCAATTCTCGAGAGTTAGAGTTAAGAATGTCGTCTTCCCATTCTTTTATGTCTTATCGCACAAACAGTCATTGTGCTTGTTCCTGCGTATAAACTGTTTTCAACCTTTCAGGTTTTAAATCATCTTATATTCCATAATCACAACAGAATAGTAGTTGAAGGTATATATAATGCAGGAAAAAAATGACACACGATATTTTTATAGTGGTTCGGCTAAGTCGTAGCCTACATCCACTTTATAGTTCTTTGTTCATATCAGCAGACTTTTCTAAGGCAAGTCGTGCCTTTTTTTACAGAGTTCATAAGGAAAATAGCAAAGAGTACAACATTCCTAATTCAAATATCGCATCAAGTGTTAGGCATTCCATGCCCTAGGTACCTCTTCGCCATCTACGGTCGTTAACTTGAAGGTTCCTCCTTCAAGTTTCAGTTGGATGACAAAGGGTCCTTCCCACTTTGGACCGAGGCGAGGAAGGGATGGAAAGACTCGCTTTAGCACCAAATCTCCCGGTTCAAAAGTCCTAAGACGAACTTTTTTGTCATAATAGCGTGCCATCTGACGTCGATGTCTTGATGCACGCAAGTCTGCTACGTCCCTTTTTTCTTTGATTTCATCAAGAGACTCGAGTAAGAGTGCCCGATTCGTCATCGGGTCATAATATGTCACCCCGTGGGAGGGAACTTCAAGCTCTACTGGAATTACTGCTTCTGAACCAAATGAGAGAGAGAAAGGGGTATGACCGGTAGCTGTCTTAAACGTTGTCCGATATGCCCACAAAGCTAAGGGCAATTCATCAACCCATTTTTCCTTTGCGCATTCTAATCGTTTCTTGAGGATGGATTTTATGACTTTGTTTATTTCTTTTACTTGCCCATTTGACTGCGGATGAGCGATCGCAGTGTACCGTTTGTCGATCTTATATTTCTGGCAGAAATTCCTGAATTTGGCACCATCGAATTGGGTTCCGTTATCAGTTATAATGGTCCTTGGGATCCCAAATCGGCATATAATATTTCTAACCACGAAACTTATCACCTTTCTCGTCGTGATTTTGGTTAGGGGCTCAGCTTCCACCCACTTCGTAAAATAGTCCACGGCGACTATTGCATATTTCGCTCCTCCTTTAGCAATTGGTAGAACTCCGATGATATCAATTCCCCACATGGAAAAAGGCCAAGGACTCACCATCGATCTGAGTTGGGTCGGCGGTGCTCTGGGGATTTTGGCGAATCTCTAGCACTTGTCGCAGCGTCGTGAATAATCAGCTGCATCTTTATTAATTGTGGGCCAGAAGTATCCATACAGCAATATCTTTTTCGCTAAAGCCTGACCTCCTGTATGATCTCCACACTCACCTTCGTGTACTTCTCTTAGTACACGTTTGATGTCGTTGTGTGCTATACATCGTAACAGGGGCATAGAAAATCCTTGTCTATAAAGAGTATCATCTTGAAGGATGTATCTGGTGGCCTTGCGAACTATAGCCCGTCTCTCACTCTTCTTTGATGGGAGTATCCCATTCTTAAGGAAATTCTTAATTGGGGTCATCCACGACTCCTTCTCCGGTTCTGCTTTGAAAGCGAATTCAATTTCCATCGTCTCAAAACTTGGCGATTCCAACGTTTCAATTGGAATTATTTCGGTTTCTTCCGGGTTGTTGGAACTAGCTAACTTTGCTAGCCCGTCTGCCTCTTGGTTTTCGGCTCTTGGGATATGCGTTATGTTATACCGGTCCAGGTTGCTCAACAGCTTTTCCACTTTCCCAAGATAGGCGATAAGTCGAGGTCCCCGAGCCACAAACTCCTTTCGCACTTGGCAAACAACTATTTTGGAGTCACAGAATATGTCCAATGTCTTTACTCCGAGTTCTTTAGCAAGTTTCAGCCCGGCAATCAGGGCTTCATATTCAGAGTCGTTATTAGTCGCTGAAAATTCTAATCGTAGAGCGTAATATAACGACCGTCCCTCAGAAGTAACTAAGACGATTCCAGCTCCGGACCGTCGGTCATTCTTGGCTCCGTCTGTGTACAGCTTCCATGGATCTAATTTTAACTCATCCTCTGACTTGACCACTTTGTCATCGATCATTTCCTCCTCTGGGATTGTGAACTCTGCTATAAAGTCAGCCAGAGCATGCCCCCTGATCGACCTCCACGGCTGAAAATTTAAATCAAACTGACTTAATTCAATATTCCATTTGATCAAACGCCCCGATGCTTCGGGTCTCTGCAACACCTGCCTCAGAGGCTGGTCAGTGTATATGATTATTTAGTGAGCTTGGAAATAGTGGCGAAGTTTTCGGGAGGCGATTAGGAGGCTGTAAGCGAGCTTCTCAATCCTTGGGTAATTGCGTTCTGTAGTTGCCAATTTCTTGCTTACATAATATACCGACCTTTGCACTTTGTCTTCTTCTCGGACCAAGGCTGTGCTAACAGCGTGAGCCGAAACCGCTAGGTCAACAAATAACTCTTCGTGATCCACTGGCTTTGACAAAATCGGTGGTTTTTCTAGTAATTCCAATAAATTTTGAAAGGCTTCAACACAGTCCGGAGTCCATTCGAAGTTCTTCTTTCCCCTTTTAATCAAGTCAAAAAATGGGATGCATTTGTCCGTTGCTTTGGAGATAAATCTACTCAACGTGGCTACTTTCCCTGCAAGATTTTGGACATCTTTGATTTTCCTCGGTTCTTCAATGTTTCTTATCGTTGCTATTTGGCTGGTATTGATTTCAATCCCTTGAGAGCTCACAATGAAGCCTAGGAACTTTCCCGATGCCACTCCAAATGAGCATTTCAAAGGATTCAACTTCATCCGATACTTTCGCAGGATACCAAACATTTCTGCCAAGTCTTGCGTATGGCTGGAGGACTGTTTCGATTTGACAAGCATATCATCCACATAAACTTCCATAGTCTTCCCTATTTGGTTATAAAACATCATGTTCACCAAGCGTTGATAAGTGGCTCCAGCGTTTTTCAATCCGAACGGCATGACCACATAACAATACAACCCCAAATTTGTAATGAAGCTCGTATGTTCTTGATCTGGCACGTGCATAGGAATATGATTGTACCCGGAATATGCGTCCATGAAAGAAAGAAGTTCGTGTCCTGCTGTCGAATCTACAAGCTGGTCAATTCTGAGGAGTGGGAAGCTATCTTTCGGGCAAGCTTTGTTCAAGACTGAAAAATCAATGCATGTCCGCCACTTTCCGTTCGGCTTCTTTACTAAAACGGGATTCGATATCCAGTCGGGATATGTCGAATCTCTAATAAATCCGTTCTGTCTCAGCTTCTCCACTTCTTCTTTCAGAGCTGCCGACCTCTCTGGGCCCAGCACACGTCTCTTTTGCTTTACAGGCGGGTGTTTTGGGTTTATATTTAGTGAATGACTCATGACGGATGGCGATATCCCACACATGTCGGCGTGGGTCCAGGCAAACACATCCAGGTTTGCCTTCAGGAAGTCAGTTAGTTCTTTGGCTCGATGTGGATCCAACTGGGATCCAATCTTCAAAATTCTTGTTGGATCAGCTTCATCAATGGGTATGTCCACTGTCGCTTCGTTAGGAGTTGCATTTCTAGCCTCTGGTTCCTCATCTTTCCTGGGATCCAAGTCTTCAGGCGTTCCTTTGGGCAACTCCTTCGGGGCCGATCCCTCTAATTGCTACGCCGAACCCTCCTTTGAAGGAGGCGAAACACCTTTACTCTCGATGTTGAGTCCCTTCATCAACATCTTTAATTCGGCAACATAGCAAGCCCGTCCGGAGACTTGATCTCCTCTCACTACTCCTGTTCCGGCTTCAGTTGGGAACTTAAGCAATAAACACCAAGGGGCGATGCAAGCCCTGAACTCTGCAAGGGCAGGTCTTCCCAAAAATGCGTTGTAGGGCGAATCTACGTCCAACACTACGAACTGAAGCATTCGTACTCTTCGGCGTTCCCCTTGCCCCAATGTTACGGGCAATTCTATATACCCCATCGGAGCTGTCGATGCTCCGTTGAAGCCTCAGATCCAACCTTCGTATGGCTTCAAATCTTCAGACTCAAGTTTCATCTGATCGAATGAATTTTTAAATAAAATATTAACAGAGCTTCCATTGTCTACTAGCACCTTATGAACCAATGTCGGTCCAATGGTGGTGGTAATGACCAACGGATCGTCGGTGGGTGACTGGATTCCGGTATTGTCTCTGCTACGGAATACCACGTCATCAAACATTGTCCTCTGTTGTTTCACAGGGGCGATATCTTCCAAATCATCACATTTATCCACATCTACGTGCTTAGCTGCATTAACGTATTGGTCCATTGCTCTAAAACTGTGGATAGATGGATGGGGTCCACCGACTATTGAGTTAATAACAATTCCCTTGCCTTTCTGCTGCGCTGTAGGCTTGGGAGCAGATTGGTTCTGGTTTGGAGCCTGTTCTCCTTGCCCCCTGTCTCTTGGGGCAACCTTATATTCATCCAATTTTCCTTCGCGCAGCAGCTTCTCAATCACGTCTCTCAAATGTCGACATTCATTTGTTGAATGCCCATGAGTTCCATGAAACAAACAAAATTTTCCAGTTGCGATTTCTTTTTCCGTTGAGTCTCGAGGTGGCGGTCTTTTATATTGCAAGACATTGTATGTATCCAAGTAAATGTTCTCCAGAGTGTCGTTCAGCGGTGAATAATTCTCATAAGTCTGGAACCGGGGTCTTTTGTTAGGATTACTTCCTCTATTCCTATTTCTTCTGTTACCATTCGCATTACGGTTGTTGTTGTTGCCCCCGTTTCCATTATTTGTCGTTTCCACTCTTGTTTCCCACATTCACCTCAACTTTCCCGGAACTTTCTCCAGATTGCTTCGCGGTGACATTACTCTGAACAGTTTCTTTTGAAGCCGCTCCGGACTTCCTCTTTCTGTTTGCCCTTGCCTCCTCTCATCTTAAGTGAATATCGGCCTTTTCATAGAATAACTCTCTCGTGGGAGGTGGCTTCCCAGAAAGATAATCTCCAAACTCGGAGTCAGGATCGACTCCTTCCATCAAAGCCATCAAGATGGTGGGCTCGTGCGGGTCACTGACTTCTGTCACAGCTAAGTTGAAATGGTCGAGATATGACTTCAAAGACTCTCCCGGCGCTTGCTTAATTCTTGATAATTCAATAACACTCTTAGACTTTCGGGCATGGAGTCGGAACTGATTCATAAAACATTCGCTCAATTCCCTAAAATTCGATATCGACCGAGGGGGAAGTCGGGTAAACCATAGCAGCGCCACGTCTTCTAAATAGATTGGGAAGGCTTTACACTTCACTGCGTCAGGGGCAGCAGTAGCATTCATAAGCCATGCGTATCGCATCAAATGTTGTCCCGGATAGGTTCTCCCATTGTGCTTGTCCATCTGCGGCAAGTTAAAACATCGGGGAAACTGAAAGTTGAGGATGTCATCAGTAAAGGGAGTATGGTTTCGCTCAATGCCATAATCTTCATTGGTGTAGTTCCGACTTTCACACACGATCTGGCGTACCATAGTCCGTACGTCAGCATTGGTCAGGGGCCGTTCAGGCTCCCTGGCTCTGGTATCCGGATTCCCTCTGGGCTCTTGATCAGGGGACGCCCTCCTTCTGATGTTCGGGTTTCCTCTGGGCTCCTGATCAGGGGACGCCCTCCTTCTTCGAGCCGCTTCTGCTCTGCTTCGTTCCCTACGCTCCCGGTCGATCTCGGGAGGAAGGGGCTGGAGCATTTGTCCCTGAGTGGGATTGGTAAGGTTAGGGTCTCTAGGTAATACATGGGATCCCCGCATTGGTAACAACATAGGCTCTCTCAAGCTTGGATCATTGGGTCCTAGCACCCGTGCAGCATCCTCGCGGGGCCCCAAAGATCCAAACGTCAGCTGCTCCAAATTCTGAGGTCGTTCGAGCGGCCTTCTTTAACGGGGCCGTTCTTCCTCAGAAGAAGAAGACTGATCCGTTGGTGTGTGATGAACCGGGGATGGGGTTCTCTGTCTGCGGAGTTTGCTAATTTCCCTGCTTATGATTCTCATGTTTTCTTGCATCATGAGATTGGTGTGCTCGTGGATTTTCATAGCCTCCCTAGTGCTCTCAAGCATGTCAAGAAGGCGCGAAAAATCTCCTGGGGTAATAGGCGCAGATGGATTGACCTGATCATTAATCCTGGTGGCTGGAGTCGGAGCATTTGGAGGAGCTCGAGTAGAGGTTCCAGCATCACCAAGCGACGGATCGGATCAGAGCTGAGCAATCTGTTCGGGTCGGAGCTGGGAAACTTGTTCGGATCGGTGTAGTGCAACTTGTTCGGATCGGTTCAGGTTAGGGGAGTGCACTGCTTCAGATTCTGCTACTCGGATCGGATCAGAGCTCTCTCCTTGAGTTCGGTTCGGATTTCCTGTATCTGTCCGATCCACTCCAGAGCTCTGCCCACGAGACCTTGTCACAACCGCATTTTGCTGATCTTCACCAACTCCGTTCCCTCGACTGGTTTGAACTTCCTTGCCTTTTCCTTTGACCATAGTTCTTCAACAATCAACCAACAAATATTCAAAAGCATCGAAACTTGAGGATTAACTTCTTTGAACTCAACGGTCCAAAAAGTAGAACGATAATCCGGAAAAACAGAGAATTCAAATGGTTCTCAGTGAAAGCACCAAAATGTTAGACCAAAAAGTGGTACTAACACCCAAATTGACTAAAATCGAAACAAAATAAGATCAAAAGTAAAATGGAGACACAGAATTTATAGTGCTTCGGCATCGAAAAGCCTACGTCCACTTTGTAATCACTATCCTTGATGATATAGATGCTAGTACAATGAGATATTCACTCAATTTCACTCACAACTCACGTACATTCATTCAATTATCACAAAATAAATGTTGAATGATGATTTGGATTATCTGGGAATGCTAGGATTCGGTTTTTTGAAAGTGTCTGAATTCTCAAAGCGCCCAAAGAAGATCCCTTTTATTGTCTCTTGACGGGGTATTTATAGGTGGAAATTCACTCAGATTCGGTTCGGTTCGGAGCTACGTGTCTTTCATCCCATCGTTCTCGGGCTCGGATGGATTCCAGTGATGACAACGCATCAGAGTAGTGGTCATCGTGGGTAGGAAATGGTCATAACCGCTCCGAACATTCAGGAGATTGTGGGGTGAAGGGATATGGTGTGTTGGGTTCGGTTCGGAGGAGAAAGCAGAAGGGGTTCGGATCGGGGCATCCGATCCGACCCGACCTGAGCTGAAACTGAGTCCTTGTCCTTTTTGCTCTGTTCCGTCCCGAACTGGTAGTAGCCCTCCGATCCGACTGGCAGTAGCTCTCCAATCTGACCCGATGCTTTCTAAGAAGAAACGTTCTTCAACGCTTGACATCTCGACTTTGTGTTGCCTAGTTCACAAAGTAGGCTAACACATTCAGTGCCCTTGGAGGACGACGATGCTCTAGTTTATTATTAAAATTTGATTTATTATCATGAAACTTGTGTTTGGAAGGAAGGAACCTTTGATGATCTATGTAGCACATCTTTTTACTAGCAGAAAGATAATAAGAACATGTTTCTTCTCCACATGTAGGACACCCAAAATAGCGATGAGTTGTACACCCTGATAATGTCCTAAATGCAGGATGATCGTGAATTGCCCACAACACCCTGGCTCTCATTGTGAACTCATTTTTGTTAAACGAGTCAAACGCCATTACTCCTTCCTATATTTGCTTTAACTCATCTATCAATATTTATCGATAAACATCAATATCCTTCCCTGATTGTTTTGGTCCAGCGCTCAACATTGTCAACATTGAAAACTCTTTTTTCATGCACATTGATGGAGGAAGATTATACAGTACTACAATTATTGGGCAACAACTGTAGCGGGTACCTAGAGATGCATGTGGACTAAAACCATCCGTTGAGATTCCTAGCGTAACATTTCGTGGTTCAATGGCAAATGTTTTATCAAAAGAATCTACAGTTTGCCATTGCGAAGTGTCAGATGGGTGACGCATTACAGTTGGATCTGATTTTGCACGATTATGCCAAGTCATAGCTTCTGCTATCCATGGTATTGTTTAAAGTCTCCTAAATATGGTAATTAAAGGGAAATGTCTCAAAATCTTTTGTGCTACCTTGGTGGCCCTTTTTTCTTTGCTAAATGTTGTCTTATATCTTGGTTCGTTGCAAATTCTACAAGAAACTCTGTTTGCATCATCTTTCCAATATAGCATGCAGTCATTAATGCAAGCATCATAAGATTTATAATCCATCCCAACTAGTTTAATTATCTTCTTCATGTCCGAATATTTTGCTGGTAGTCTGTTACCTTCAGGAATTAACTCCTTTATAAATTCGAGGAGTGCAGTCACACCATTGTTGGAAAAACCATATTGTGTTTTCAAACCATTCAGCTTCACAATAGCATATAATTTTGTTATCCCTTTTGGACAAGAAGGGTACAATGGCTCTTTTGCACTATCAAAAGGTGATTTATACTTCTTACTTTGATCGGCCTGCCAGTCAACATCAATGGTAGGCGGTTTGTCAACATTATCGTGGAATTGACTTGTCGATTGAAAATTATGAAATTTATCGGCATCATTGATTAGATCTTCCACTCTGGGATATTCACCATCATCGACATGCATGGCTTGACTGACGGTTGTTTTTCCTTTCCCGTCAATCCTTCTTCATGAAAATGACAAATGGTATACGTTTGATCAATTCCCTATCTAAGAAAATGAAAATTAATATCCTCTAATTTAATCTTTTTCGTTATATTCTGACATTTAACACAAGGACAAGAATAGATTTCCTTATTACCATCATTTTCTTCAACGAAATTAATAAACTTATGGACTCCTTCCAAATATCATGGAGTTCTACGATTGGATTCTTTCATCCATTGTTTATCAACGCTAGAAGATATACCGACCTGTGTATTAAATATAATAGGCCACGAATTATTTTTCTTCGACCAAGCAATTAAATAGAACTGGCTTGCTACTTTATGTTAGTCTTCCCTACTTTGATCAAATCTTTAGGGCTAATATTTAATAAATTAAAAATCTAATTTATGGTTACTAAGTTCATTTCTTTTCAGTAATATGCCATGGCTTTCCGCTACATTTTAGAGCTTTGGATATATTCAAACTTTTATGCCAACACTACAAGAAGAACAATGGATTCCAAAGATTCTGCTGGTATATGGATCATTTACACTTTGTTGGTGGGTCATCCAACCTCCTATTACAAATATAATAACGTATAAATCTTTTCAATTTAAACGATTCAACAAAATTTCGGCAGCACTTCGCTTTAGTTCCCTGGACAGTACACAATTGCGGGTACATAGGGAACATAAAGGAAGCGCTTTCAAAATTCTAAGAACTGTTTAAAACGAAATGATTTACGAGATTTAATTTCATTATTGTGTTTGTAACTTGTCCAATACAAAGGACAAATCCAACAAATATTGTATATGATGAATATAAATGTTCGTTCTGTTAATAAAACGAACATTCACAAAACGATCATATATAATACTTATCAGATGGGGTCGAAAAAACTCTCTAAGGCTTTATAAATATAAAATATTACAGTTGGTGCTCTTCAATCGTTAATGTTACATATACGAATTTAAACACATATACGTAAATTTTCAACGTTCAATCCAACTAACCGTACATTATATATAAAATTAAATATCCTTTTCGACAAATTAAATATCATTTTTGAAAAATTAAATATCGTTTTCGATGCATCCTTTCCCTCGTTTACGTACACATTTCTCCCTCGTCTTCATTAACGGGGAAAGAGAAAAAGAAATCTAACATTACGTTCTCTCTAGCCTACTCTTAGTCTCGTTTTGTCATAAGTTTCTAAAAGCTGAAACATATCTGGTCTAATTTCAGCAAATGGTCTTGACATATCTAAGCTCTCAAACTTTATCTCTTTGAGTTTCAAGAAAAAAGAAACTATGCCCCAATGTCTCGTTCTCCTCCACCCTGCTAACCGACTTCTGCTCTGGCCAGATGCACCACCTCTAGCCAACTCTTGACCTCCTCAGGCAACTAGTGAGTGGCCGTATATTTTGATTTTGGTTTGCAATTTTGTTCAAAGTGTAAATAACAAAAAAGTTCAAACATATGGGAATGCACCCAAATCATGACTATATTTTGTGAACTTGATCGTATATATGCACCCAAATCATAACTATATTTTGTGAACTTCTACTTTGTTTGCAATTTTGCCCGTATATTTAATTTCTGCTTCTAACATTTATATCAAATTCGTTTGGCTCAGTCACCAAGTTGTCTTTATAGGACCACAAAATCTATGTAGAAGGATGGATCGTTTTGCTAGGTAAGAGTATTTTTCCCCCTTTTACCGATAATAGCAAGTTAATGGGTATGATTGCATTAACACTCTTCATGATATGCATGTACAATGACATCCAATTTATCATTTAGTTGCATCATTTTCTTTCATTCATCGGACACCTTATGATATACATTGCAGTTTCCCTCTATTTTTGAGTCACAAAATGTACTTACCAGTGATAAATTGAGTGTATACTTTACATGTCATTGAATACGTGTTATTAGGGTTATTTTGACTTTTCTTTTTGTATTATACATTTATCTTAGTAGTGTATAACATCATGGTGACTTAACATAATAGCATAAGACCGACAGAAAATATAACCAAAAAATGGTGGATACCATAGAACATCATCAGGCATTAGACTTATAAACAATATAGTTAAAATGAAACTTGTAGAGACGCATATTTAAAAACGACAAAAAAATACACAGGTGTATCGTTATCTCTTGATGCATAAAAACAAACAAGATAGGCAATTAACCGACATACATTCATACACTACAAAAACATAAATCCGAGTCTACTTTAATAAAAAAAACAAAGGTGAGTAGGTTAAGTTCTAAAATTGACAAAACATCGAGTAAACACATGCATGTAGAAAGAAGAAGAAAAGATATTAGCTTCCAAAACCACATCTCACAGTGCTGCAACATGTACAGTCATTATATTGTTGACAAATTTTTAATATATGCAAATCATACTTATCAGTTAAAAGAATAAAATCAAAACATTTTCTGAATAAGATGTTAGGAATTTATATACCAAACCCTCACTACAATATAATATTAATTATATTAATCAGTTAAACCACATCTCACGGTGCTTATTTCTGTTTTTGTGTATCAATTACTTAGTTATAATTTTTTATTTTTTGAAAACTTTCAGTTGATCTGTAAATCATCTTTATTTATGCAACAAAACGGAGTGGTATTAACATTAATGGCAATTCCATGATCCCTGCCTATAGTATTGCTTTTTTTTATCCATCGTATTGCCATGTTCTCTATTATTATATTTGTTCTCTTATCCAATTCTGTTGTGATAAACATAACAGCTACTGTATTCCAAAACTGTGGCACTTTCGCACCTATTATTCAGAATGGGTTGCAGTTTGTGGAGCGAGTAAATTCTCATTTTTCACAAATTGTGTTCTTAAAAGGTTAATTGCTTATGTAGCATCCTAAGAGGGTTTAAATTAATAAATTGAGATGACTTACCTTGTTTCTCTAATAATTTATGAATGTGCAATATTTAGGATACCGACTAACGACTTCTTGTTCATTTTCTTGTTGCTTTATTCATGTACATATATATATACACACATACACATGCATATGCATGGAAATAAAATATCACTATTTATTACATCGTTCAAGCATTATGATTAATTATTTTTTTAAACTTCAAATGCGGGTTTGTAGGAGTTTCATAACCATAATCCCATACTGTGTGATTTCCATTTTAACATCTGTCAACTCAATTTATTGTAGATGTGGGTCTTGAATTTTTATAGTATGCACACAACACACAATCAGTTAGACTACAATTAATATTGATTATATTAATCAATTAAATGAAACTATGTTGAAGGGAAAAGTTAAAATTTGAAAACCATTAAAGTATATCGATAGTGCCTATATATCAAGAAGAAAAACTATTCCTAATTGTTATAATATTGATTATATTAATCTCAAGGACAATTCTAAAGCTTCACTACAATATAATAACAATACTGATGCATTTTAGCACCAGTTAGACCATCCAAAATGCACATTAAACTAAGGATGGCCAAACTGATTATTAGCTAATAGCGGTGCTTTCGACCAAACCAAAAAAAGGTATATTTGGGAATGAAAAATAAAAAGAAAATCAACAATTAGTATAATTTTAAATATGCAACATAAGCTCAAATTTGTGGTTAGAACATGATGAAAGCAAAAGATGAAATAAAAGTTAATAAATCAACGGATCTTTCCAAATATAGAAGCAACGGGCGCAATCTTTTGGAGAAAAATCAATGGATCTTCAGATTCCCCTTCAGATTGGTAGAAAATAAATCACAATCTTGAGTCAATCGAGATTGTTAGAAAATTAAACGAATCGACGAAAATAATTGAAACAAAGAACAGTTCCATATCTTAAGTCAATCGAGATTAGGATCTTCGATTGAAATCGTAATCTTCAACGCACTGGAAATAAGCTTTCAATTTGGGATCGATAGGGTTTTGCTTTCATTTCTTTTTTATTTTATTTTAGAGTGTTTCAGGAAAAGGGAGCGTACTGATTTGGACAACACGGTGTGTTTGGGAAAAGGGAGCGTACTGGTTTGACCAGGGGGGTAGGGAAGTACAATTTCCAATTAGAACGGCCAAAAGCCGTTGCAAAAGAAGAGACGATGGGGATCAATTGTCTAAAGAGCTTCGCAACGGCCTAAAGCCGTTGCAAATTAGTAACGAGCCGTTACAAAACTTTCGCATTAAGGAGTTGCGAAATTCCCATTATGGTGTAGTGGGAGTTCTGAGACAATAACCTTATTTCAATATTAATTGATTATAAAATATATACTAACACTTTTGTATAGAATATATGTATACACACATATGCAAGATTTATATACAGGAAATATTAATAAAGACTGTACAGTTTAAAGATATCAGAGATTCTGAATTCAGAGAAATTTCAAGACTCACGAGTATTCAAGATTTCAAGAGATCAAGACTAATATAGTTATAGAGTCTAGATTATGTAAGACTCTAAATAGCACTCCAGGTTCAAATTAAAATTCTGATTTTCAAATTCTGTTTTAAACTATATCTTCTATCCTCTCTATTTTTTCCCTCTCTATTTCATTTTCTATCTTTCTATTTTCATTTCTTACTTTACTTTTGTTTTTCAAACCTTAAGTTTTATATATTTATATTCTTATACTTTTATATTTATATAGTTTAAAACTTTATAAATTTATATATATGTTTATATAATTTAAATATATGTTTTGATATGATTTTTTACTTTATAATATTAATTTATAACATTATATTATAATTGAAGAATTTCCAAAATTATATTTACATCAAAACACTTGAAAAATGCTCAAAAATGAATTTTGAACTAAGAGTATGTCGACATACATAAAACACTATGTCGACATATAACTGTCTTTTTTTCAATTTTGAAAGGAAGTGTCTTTTCACTATTTGTGACGGTTCTAAAGCGTGGCATCCTTTCATTTACTATAAAAAGGGCTTGAATTCGAATTTTTTATTATCTATTCTTCTCTAACTTCATCCTCTTTCTTTATACCATTATTCTTAATCATTTTTATGATTTCTACACTTATACTCTACCGAATTAAATTCTGTTTTGATCAAACTTCTTCTCTTTGTACTCTCTACTCTCTGAATCAAGTGTTATTGAAGAACTATAGGGCTATTTGTAATTGTCCGGGTGGTATTTGGGGTTAAACGGTTTTATCCCTTGTAGCCGTGAAATCAAGGACGGATTTGGTGGTATCCCTTGTGGCCGTGAAATCAAGGAGGGAATCAGAGGTATCCCTTGTGGCCGTGAAATCAAGGAGGTTGTAATTGGATATTGATATAGTAATAAAATTCTATGTAATCCAGCGTTGCGTGGGACTGGACGTAGGAGTAATACAAACCAGTATAAAATCAAGTGTGTTCTTTCCCTTTTTGCACTTTTATTTTTTGCATTTGTGTTTGAATCTATGTCTGTGATTGTGTTTGTGGTGTTTGATTAATTTGGTGATTCACACAAGTTTTAGATTTTGTTTAAATTCTCAAAAAATACTATTCACCCCCCTTCAATGTTTGTTTTTCCTGAACGATCCTTTTCGCATTCCCTAACAGATTTAAGTTTTGTGTTTGAATTCTAATTTCACAACATTTGGTATTAGAGCTATTGGTAGGTGTTTATGAAAATGCTGAAATCAGATGATATCTCTGGAAGTCCCTTAATGGTTATTCCAAATAGTGCAGCGCCATATGTACGAGGTTCGTATGTAGTATCCGGATCTTAGTTGTTTATAAACAAGTGGAATGAACATAATTATTTCGGGAAGTGGCAACGAAAGATAAAAGTGGTTCTTAGGAGAAATCGAGTGCATCGGGTTGTATTTGATACTTATTTGTTTTCAAATGATATCTTTGATGTTGAGAGAGAGGAGGCGGAAAAGTCGGCTTATAGTACTCTTCAAATTGATGTGGGACATAACATAATATCCAAAACTAGTGATATGACCATCTCTAAAGGCATATGAGATAAGTTGGAGGAGTCATACACGAAAAAGTCACCTGCAAATCATTTGGTTTTTTTCCGAACATCTTTCGCCTTTAAGATGAAAGAGGGTATTCTTCTTTAGGCGCAACCTTTGATGGATTACTGATGAAGATTGAGGCAGTAGATTTTAAGATTTATGAAGAACAAAAGACAATGGTATTGTTATGTCTATTGTCGAGGCGTTATATGCGGTTTTCCAAAATCAAAATCTATAGTTCGGATATTTTATCTCTTGATGATGTTGAAACAAGTCTACTTAATGAGGAATCGAGAGTTCAAATGAAGGATATGAGTGAGTATAGTAATCCAGATAGTAGTGATCAAGGTTTATTTGTGGAGGAGAATAATGTGAAGAAGTGAAACCAAAAGCGTTCTAAATCAAAAAAGACTGGTTGGAGAGGAAAATCGAGGGAGAAAAATAGCAAGTGCTATAATTTTGGAAACCTAATCATTGGAAGAATGAATGTCCAACAAAGATAGGAAGAAGGAAGTTGCTTCTTCATCCATAGAGGTGAAAAGCGTGTTGGTGGGGTGGATGAGAACATATTGACGCTAGTAGGATCGGGTGTTTCATATAGCGAATAAGTACTCGACTCAGGTGCATCTTTTCTAATGAAGCTAAATAGGAATTGTTTTTCCTCTTATGCCGACAAAGAGGGAATACCACAGTTATGATAAATGGTGTGGTTGATGAGCGTTAGCTCCGTGCAAGTAAGGATGTTTGTTAGAGTGGTTCACACGCTTACTAATATACGATATGTTTTGGGACTTCAGAAACACTTATATCTTTAAGACAACTGGATTCTCTAGGATGCAAATTTACTATTGAGAAGGATTGTTTGAGGGTTTCAAAGTGGGTACCTATAGTTATGAAAGGTGCTAGATCTCATGGTGTTTATTTGCTTTAAGAAGTAACCATAAAAGATAAAACTTTTGTAAGTGTTGATAGTTCTTGTGGCTTGGATGCAATAAGGTTATGGTATTTAAAATTAGGTCATGTATTGG
This sequence comes from Allium sativum, assembly GCA_030737875.1. Classification (NCBI taxonomy): domain Eukaryota; kingdom Viridiplantae; phylum Streptophyta; class Magnoliopsida; order Asparagales; family Amaryllidaceae; genus Allium; species Allium sativum. Next base: position 723,531,127 of record CM060920.1, read on the forward strand.
AGAGGATTTTTGATATTCTATGGAAGAGGGAGATGATCAAGATAGAGATTTTCAATAAGCAAGAGCTTTGCGAGTAATGTGTCATGGAGAAGCAAACTAATTCATCGTTTGGTGAAAGTAAACATGATTCAAGAGGTGTTCTCAAGTATATTCACTCGGATGTTTGGAGACCGACACCAGTTGCTTCTTTCGATGAAGTTCAATGTTATATTTCTTTCATTGATAATTTTTCTTGGAAGGTATGGGTGTATGTAATGAAGGAAAAGTCAAAGGTGTTCGCAAAGTTCAAAGTGTGGAAGGTTCATCTTGAAAATTAGAGTGACATGTCTTTCAAAGTTCTAGGGACTAGCAATGTTAGAGAGTAAGTTTTCGAAGAATTTTTGGGGTATTGCAAGTATCATGGTTTTTAGGGACATTTTCCTACATCGTGAGATTCGCGGTCTAATGGAGTAGCAAAGAGAATGAACCAACAAAGTTCAATGCTTAAGATTGACATCAAGTTTGTGTAATAGATTTTCTGCCAAGCTTTGTCAACACAGGTGCATATTGTGAATCGAATTAAATGCTCAGCTATTGATAACAAAATTCCATAGAAAGTGTGGAAAGGTAAGAGCATTGACTTGAGAAATTTTCATGTGTTTGGTCGTCCGGTCAATGTGCATAATTCCAAAAATGATTACATTGAGCCTAGGGCTTTCAAGAGGATTTTGCTTGATTATACATATGACATAAAAGACTATCAGGTTAGGAATCCGAAAACAAAGAAGGTTATGAATTCTCATTATGTCACTTTTGATGAGTTAGCTTTATTCAAAGAGAATAGCAGCTCATTGGATGTTCCAAATTTGGCTTATGGAGAATCAAAGAACACTACAACAAAAACACCATATCACAACTTTAATTTTACAACGGTGCAAAAAGCACTGTTGTAATAGATCCTTTTTTACAACGGTGCAAAACGCACTGTTGTAATAAATGTTTTTTACAACGGTAAAATAATCACTGTTGTAAAGAACATATATATTACCATATCACAACTTTAATTTTACACGGTGCATTAAGCACCGTTGTAATAGATTCTTTTTTACAACGGTGCAATAATCACTGTTGTAAAGAACATATATATTACCATATTACAACTTTAATTTTACAACGGTGCAAAAGCACCGTTGTAATAGATCAAGTCTGAGCTCTTTAGCTCTCCAATGGTTCCTTTAGGATTCATTTTCACTTCAAAGATCCTGAAACAAAGAGCTTCCCGCATCCTTTTGGGCAACAGAACTATTGTTGATTTTTTAAATTCGCAACAGGTAAATTTGAGAAGAAAAAAAGAAATAGTACGTGCTTCTAATTTTGTTTCAATTGGGCTACCTTTGCGAGATGGTCCCTTTTCAACGCTCGAGGCCGATTCGAATTTAGTTGCTTAAATAAAGCACTATAGTTTCCATGGTTAGCGTTTGGAATTCAATTCGGTTGGTCAACTCATGTTAATTTCCTTTGAATTTCGAACGTTATACCGCCAAGTGGACACCTGGGAATTGAATGTACCTACCTGTTTTAAACACAAGTTTCCTTGTATAGAATGGTTTTGCGATGTTCCTTCTATTTACAATCTCGAAATTGAGGGTTTTCTTATTTAAAACAGAGTCTTATTCTTCCATGCCATCATTTTCTGTTCATACGGGGGCCTCAACTACCATCATTTTCTGGTCCTATTTAAATTGCTCTAAGACTTATCACTGACCCACGAGAGGGGTACCCCATAGTCGTCAAAGTGGAAATGCCTCATAGTATTTGTCTACAATTCGAAAACCTATAAGAGAATTTAGAGCTACCATCGAGAGACAAGTATGCCAATAGGCCGCCACCTAGCTATACCTCTTGTCATCTCTTTATGTACTCGACTCGTGTCGTATCTCCGTTTAGTGGATTTTTGTAAACGGTTCTAAGCATAATGTTAACAGTAAAAATTAAATACAAATATATAATAATTAATAACTAAGACTAAATAATAATTAATAATTTGAAATGTGGCACAATTCAAAGCATAATGTTGAAAACTTAGTGATTTCACACCCCTACACTTAACAATTTCCATGTTTCAATTATTCTTCCCACTGGTTGAAACGTTGTGCCTTTTGACATCGGTTCACAAACATTTCAATCGTATTCCATCGTATGCCTTTTCCATCCGTTCACATTTCCTTTTCCATCATTTCATAGTATTCCTTTTCCATCGTATTCCACCGAAACCCTAATTCCCCTTTCGATAATCAGGCCGCTGCTGCTCAATCGCCGCTGCTCGATCGCCGCTCTTGCCTTCGGTCTCAATCGCCGCTGCTCGATCGTCGCTCTTTCCTGCTCAATCGTGATTGTAATTTTCTTCTTTCTTCTCAGAATATTTTGCTTCAATCCACTTTGTATTCAGGTTTACGTTGCTTTGTTTTGAAGAAAATAAAGGATACATGCTCGTTTTTTTTCTTTTCAATTTCCCCTGAATTGAAACCATGCTAGCTACCCTACTGTAACGACCCACCTTTTTGCCCAGTTCTTGCCGGTAATTAAACCGACTCAAACTGTTCAAAAAGACGAATTGTTATGGGTGCATACATATATTGAACAAAATAACAGAATTTTTCATTGCGAAATACAATGTTACATCAGAGTTACATAAAATATCAGAGTTACAACACATATAGCGGAAGAAAAGAAAATATACTCTCAGCGGAAGAAAATCGTATGATATAGCGGAAGCTCCAAACTCCATCGTGTACTCCAACTCAGAAAGCGCTCCGAACTTTGCTCCGGCGAACTAAAACTGCAAAACTAAACTACTAGCTGCCCGTGTGAAAGTTTATGGGCACCCAGAGTTTAGGAAGGAACAATAAACTCTAGATCAGTCGTGGGACTGGTGTGAGAACTCAAAACAGTTATCATTAGGTTCATTTTAAAGTTGGGAATTTCACCGGACCACGCCGCTAACGCGGAACGGGTTTACTCCATGTGAACACCCGTGCATATAAATGCGCAATGACTTTTGAAAATGAAGCTATCATAAGCTCGTCCCACATCACACAATGCAAGCGCACACCAGATGGGCGAGTTTTATCTTATGATAACCAAGCATGCTTTCATACGTAAAAATCCTCTTTCAAAAACATAATACATATATATAATGTGGAAAACATTTCGCTAATAAATGTATTAATCCTAGACGGCATAATACCCCATAATATTATGTCGCCATATATATATATATGCATTCAAAATTGTATGGCTCGTATTGGAGATTTGGTTTTCCAACATGATGATTCTTGGCACGAAAGATCAATCGGAACACAAACGAAATGTAATCAAGGGTTTTTCATCCAGACGCGGACACCAATACAAATCGCGAGGTAGATCAACGGTTTTCGACCAGACGCGGCCCCCAGAACATACCCTATTCCGTAAGTCATAAGTGGTTTCCCACTGCTGCAGCGGTCATCATCAATTCATATATATATATAACCTAACCGCCAGTTTCTCATCATCCGGGGTGTGAGGTTTGTCGATGTCACGTCATACACAAAGCTATGCTTCGATAAGCCATTCTTTGATCATCACCACCTCGTTTCATAACTCATGTATGCCACATTGACAATTCACGACATATCACTGATTTTCAATCAATGCATACCCTCTAAGTTTATTTGACTTAGAGATGAGGAAAATATATTGCCACAAATCCGATATACATTAACGGAAATCAGTGTTATGTGGTCAATTTCAATGTCAAACACACCATCCATACAAGTCCGTTCTGGGACTGAACAGAACAACAACCCAAAAATACTTAAATATGTTCAGGTCTCATGTAACTCATACCTCGTATCGGTGGCCTACCTAACCGAGATATCAATCAACAATCAATCTAAACAAATTCAAATACTCCCGGTCTTCATTCGCCGTTTACCGAGTCTTGAATTGCTTCATAACATCGTAATATTACTTGGAATGGTTTTCGAACATGTACTCGAACCCGGTCTTTCCAAGTAATAAGCGTACTTTAAAATAGTAGCTATGGTTTACACGGGCTTTTCAATTCAAATCTCCTCCCAAATTTTTATCAATTCATTTACGACTCAAGATTTGAATTATTTAAATTTCATTATCATCTCATTATCATCTTATCTCTTCTTTGAAGTCAAAGATCATACCTTCGCTTCATATTCTTACCTTTAATTCCTTCAAATCAAAGATTTGATTAAATCCCGAATTACGATATAAATTTCCGCAACTCAATCTCATTGGGTTCCAAGAATGATATTATTGAAGATACGATTCACGACAAAACCCAAATCAATTGATATTGAATTATAAGTTACACAGAAATTGTATCCACTTATATTCGATATAAATTCTCAAAATTAACGAATACTATAAGTGGAATAACGATATAATAATATCTTCCAAATTCCTCAGATAATACACGTTTACATTATGAAATTTTAAACCAAATAACGAATATTATTCCTATCGAACTTACCTCAATCAGGTTGAAACCCATATCTTAATTAGAAGATTTATTCAACTCTTTGACATTAGATCTGGATAGAAATACCATTAACTTATCTTCAATATAAATTTTCGTATCCAACTCATATTATAAGCGGAATAACGGTGAGTTACCTTTCAAATTCCTCAAATAATAAGAGTTTTCATCTACCAAATTAATATTAAACATCCGAAGATTTATCTCCAACCATATCCAAATTTTAAAAACCCGTTTAATATTAAATAAATCAATTTAAATTCCATATAAAGTATTTTCAATACTTTTGAACTTTTGAAAACATTCCACCAATCATTTAAAAATGATTACTTATAGTTCAGAAAATAGTTTGCAGATTAAAAACTTCTAAATAGATTATTTTCGAAGGAAGCATTACAATAACATTTCAAAAGTGTTACAAAAGCGTTACAAAACAGTTATCTTAACTATTTTGATCAAAATATCATTTATCTTAGCCAAAACTTAAACTTTACAATTCGAAACACCTTTTCATAATTTGTAACGATTTTACAATTTTTTTTTATATTTTTAAAACATTAAAAAAAATAGTTGTTTATAGTTATGGTCAACAATTGTTCTTACATCGATCTTTTCCAAAACGGTTTCAAACATAACTTGAAAATTATAACTCGAATTTAAAATCTGCTTTCACTGATTTGAAAGTTCTTGTTAATATAAATCAAATGTTTTTCGTTTCATGGAAATCCGGTTTAGATTGCAAAAGTTATAAGCGTTTAAGTTTGCATCTAAAATACGTAGATTGTCGTTATGCGACAAGCTCTATTTTTACCATAATAACCATTATTCTTCGATACTTCAAAATATCTTAGAAAATCATTATATCCTTATATAACCCTTTAAAAATCATTTAAATTTACATTCCAAATTATTTTGGATCTAAAATTCAACTTTCATAAATTTCAATTCATTTCTGAATTCAAATAACTTCAAATTAACCTTCCCATTTGTCCGATCAGTTAGGGATAGCCAGGGAGAGCAGGAAACTTCATTTCCAAACCCAAGCCTAGACACTATCCTCTCTGGCATCCTAGAACGTTCTGGTGTATATTCTATTATTAATATAAAGAGACATCGTTCATATTCAAATTTCAAAATCTCATTTCGAATTTAAATTGAAAATAATATATTTTTACCAAAACTAGTTAAAGATCATTATACAAAATCAATACATAATTCAAATAAATTTCCAATCCTAATTCAATATTTAAAAAGTTGATATTTAATTCAGAACTAACCATTTAATATTATTTAATAATTAAATAAAATCGTATATAGGAAGGAGACTCTAAATCGATCACCCATATATTTCCACAACCACAGTGTGTTTGTGTGTGTGTGATATCATACAATGCAATCATATTTATCCAAATGAACCGTACGATCAGATGGATATGAATTTATTCATCACAAACAACATTTTTACTGTGCACAAGCGTTACAGACAATAACGCTTACTAGTGTTCAGTGTATTATCTAATTCATGAACAACCATTCAAACATCAACATCCATCACACAATCATCATCAACTAATTATAATTAATCTCAGCTAATTATAATTAACTAATTTAAATATTTATTTAAATTAGAAGTTCTCACCTAATAGCTCTCCAAATCTTCACGGTAGGCGAGCCTAGTTGAGTGAATCGTCGGACAGTATTTCGGCGCAATGTCTTCTTCACAAAAATATATATATAATATATAATACACACTAATCTCTCTTATATTATAAGAGGAGGAGGAGAATGACGAACTTTGGCAAGGTGGTGGTGGAAAAGAGGAAGACTTATGCCATGGAAACCATGGCCATAAGCTTTTAGAAGAAGGTGGAAAGGAGGAAAAAGCTAAGCAAAAATGGTGAAAGGAAGAGGAGAGGTGAATGGCGTAGGAAGCCATGGATAAGAAGGGGAGAAGGATGAAAGAAAATGGAAGAAATGAGAAATGGAGAAGGATGGTGAAAAGAGAGGGTTAAGGTGGGTTTATATAGGAAACTTAAAGGTATAAGGAGCTTACACCTCATAGGACACTTGTCCTTTCCTTATGTTTTTATTCATGCATGTTAACACATGTTCCTTAAGTGAATAAGGTGGTGACACCTCTTTAGGACACATGTTACATTCATATTAAATCATTTTGCGACATTATTTATAACACTTATTTTGTGTTACTAACTTGAAACACTTTTCTAACACTTATTTAAGTCACAAATAAATGGATAACAATTCTTATACAAAATTTATAAATACCATTATAATTTATCAAAATAAATAAGATAATGATCATTTTTGTAAAATCATAAAATAAATTATCCTTTACCAAATTCATATTTTACAAATCAGTATTATCAAAATTTGGAAATATTATTACTTAAACATAAATCTTATAAATAAAATATAACTTTTAAAAATAAGTTTTTTTCTTATACAAAAATCATATTTAATAAAACAAGGTACTTATTCAAAGTAAAAAATTATATTCAAACCTTATAAAAATCAATTTATATTCAGAAAATCCAATATTGTATAAAAAAATTCAAATCAAACTTAGTAAAATTTTGGGATGTTACATTCAACCCCCCCTTAGAAACTTTTCGTCCTCGAAAAGGAAGTCGAGTAAATTTAAACCCCTTAACCAATTTTAAATTCCCATTTCTCTCTTAACATATCAGAAATGTAATGGTTAGAACCAAGGTTCATATTATCTCAGGATACTCTATCTAATTCTCACCAAAGGTATAATCTAAGGAAACTTCCATAATCTCGTGATTACTAGAGTCGTCACGGGTCTTGATTTTAATCGAAATTCCCGAGTTAGACTCAGAGCTGCTACCAATACCAATAGGATAGATACTGTCTAGTACTTAGAGGTCTACGACCTAAGAAGAGATTTTTTTTTAAGGTTTGGAAATTGCCTTTCTAACTTACTCTTATGGAACCCATGATTTTCTCATCAATTATAAGACCAAGTGTTTAAATTAGAATTCAAATCTAAATTCTCAAATAAACTTTTCCCTAATTATTCAATTATCCTGCAAAATACCATCTTGGCTAAAATTCAGTATTAGAAATTCTATTGCTCTCAATACATATTCAAGTTTTAACTTAAGATATAGTCCAAAATACTGGTTTCTAATCCAAATTAATTCACTTATCCATGTTTTTATCATAGCAGGGCAAAAGGAAGAATTCAGAAATAAGGTTGGACAGTTAAATTTCAAGCATGACAATTCAGGGTGATACTCAAAGATGACAATGGGTCGAGCAAAACCCAGCGACAAGGGAAGGGATAGAATTGTATTTACGAAACACTCATTCTATTTCAAATTTTTATTCCAATCGTTTCCAATCTCATATTAACTCATTTATAAGTTAAATTTATACTCATCTAATATTCATGTTTTAGTTGTCATATTCACCTAATCGAATAACATTTCTCTAAATCCACTTTAAATTCAAAATATATATAACTCTTTTTATTTTTGTTTAAATATCAAATCTTGTTTAGAAAGTTTTTTTTTCTTACTCAACTAGCCGGAAAATCTCTTAAACAGTTTTATTTAAAATACCATCATGCTTCCTCTGCGCACTCTGATTACGCGTACACAGGTTCAAGATAGGGTTATTCAAATATTGATCTTAACATTTCCAGAACTCACATCTTTCAACTTAATACTTCAAAGATCCAAATTTGTCTACTTCGATGTTTGTTACGATTTAGAATAACTTTTTAAACTCATTTCTAACTTAAGTCAAACTCATCATTTTAAACAAATTCTTAACTTAAGTCTAAAGCATCTTCAAATTCCTTAAGGGGTTCTGATAGCTAAATTATTCTTGGATATTCCCATTTACAATTCATGTTAAGGATTTATCCAGATCTATTGCTTACATTAACATATTAACACTCTTTGAGAAGTATAATATCTTTTCCGATTACAACTTATTAGACCACATTCAAACATTTGTTTGGACTTGAAGTATGGGTGCTATTTTTGATATAATTTCATAATGTATTATCTTATTTCCCAGATTTGCTTCCTAATATTTAAGTGGATTTATCTAGAAATCCTTCTGGTTATTAAAATAGTTTGAACATATTATATTCCCTCTTAATAGTTCCAACCTATCGAAATAATTCAAGTATCCCTTGACGTCTTAACTGGAGTCATATAGTCATCCCACTTTCGAAACTCGAAAATGAGTACTGATGATGTTGCAATCATCATCAGATCATCCCCGGGCGACTAGAGTGTGACTCTATATCTATCTAGTATATATTGGCTTCGCATATACGTTGATCAGACGTATATTTAAAACTCTTACATACTCGATAGTCCAATCGTGACGTCGAATAAAACACTCAAAATCCTTATTTCCAGTTATATTTCAAAATATAATACAAATAATAATCATTTTCAAAATGATTTACTTGTTCAAAAATACCTTATATAGGTTTCAAAAATACGCTCTCTCGTCATAATATCCCAAAATCTCATTCTAGGGTATTCCTAACCCTATCCCTAATGAGATAATATAACTCTTTCTTTTGTCCAAATATGTACGTACCCTATAGCTTTGTATAACCAAAGCTCTGATACCGACTGTAACGACCCACCATTTTGCCCAGTTCTTGCCGGTAATTAAACCGACTCAAACCGTTCAAAAAGACGAATTGTTATGGGTGCATACATATATTGAACAAAATAACAGAATTTTTCATTGCGAAATACAATGTTACATCATAGTTACATAACATATCAGAGTTACAACACATATAGCGGAAGAAAAGAAAATATACTCTCAACGGAAGAAAATCGTATGATATAGCGGAAGCTCCAAACTCCATCGTGTACTCCAACTCAGAAAGCGCTCCGAACTTTGCTCCAGCGAACTAAAACTGCAAAACTAAACTACTAGCTGCCCGTGTGAAAATTTATGGGCACCCAGAGTTTAGGAAGAAACAATAAACTCCAGGTCAGTCGTGGGACTGGTGTGAGAACTCAAAACAGTTATCATTAGGTTCATTTTAAAGTTGGGAATTTCACCGGACTACGCCGCTAACGCGGAACGGGTTTACTCCATGTGAACACCCGTGCATATAAATGCGCAATGACTTTTGAAAATGTAGCTATCATAAGCTCGTCCCACATCACACAATGCAAGCGCACACCAGATAGGCGAGTTTTATCTTATGATAACCAAGCATGCTTTCATACGTAAAAATCCTCTTTCAAAAACATAATACATATATATAATGTGGAAAACATTTCGCAAATAAATGTATTAATCCTAGACGGCATAATACCCCATAATATTATGTTGCCATATATATATATATGCAATCAAAATCGTATGGCTCGTATTGGAGATTTGGTTTTCCAACATGATGATTCCTGGCACGATAGATCAATCGGAACACAAACGAAATGTAATCAAGGGTTTTTCATCCAGACGCGGACACCAATACAAATCGCGAGGTAGATCAACGGTTTTCGACTAGACGCGGCCCCCAGAACATACCCTATTCCATAAGTCATAAGTGGTTTCTCACTGCTGCAGCGGTCATCATCAATTCATATATATACATAACCTAACTGCCAGTTTCTCATCATCCGGGGTGTGAGGTTTGTCGATGTCACGTCATACACAAAGCTATGCTTCGATAAGCCATTCTTTGATCATCACCACCTCGTTTCATAACTCAAGTATGCCACATTGACAATTCACGACATATCACTGATTTTCAATCAATGCATACCCTCTAAGTTTATATGACTTAGAGATGAGGAAAATATATTGCCATAAATCCGATATACATTAACAGAAATCAGTGTTATGTGGTCAATTTCAATGTCAGACACACCATCCATACAAGTCCGTTCTGGGACTGAACAGAACAACAACCCGAAAATACTTAAATATGTTCAGGTCTCATGTAACTCATACCTCGTATCGGTGGCCTACCTAACCGAGATATCAATCAACAATCAATCTAAACAAATTCAAATACTCCCGGTCTTCATTCGCCGTTTACCGAGTTTTGAATTGCTTCATAACTTCGTAATATTACTTGGAATGGTTTTCGAACATGTACTCGAACCCGGTCTTTCCAAGTAATAAGCGTACTTTAAAATAGTAGCTATGGTTTACACGGGCTTTTCAATTCAAATCTCCTCCCAAATATTTATCAATTCATTTACGACTCAGGATTTGAATTATTTAAATTTCATTATCATCTCATTATCATCTTATTCTTCTTTGAAGTCAAAGATCATACCTTCGCTTCAATTTCTTACCTTTAATTCCTTCAAATCAAAGATTTGATTAAATCCCGAATTACGATATAAATTTCCGCAACTCAATCTCATTGGGTTCCAAGAATGATATTATTGAAGATATGATTCACGACAAAACCCAAATCAATTGATATTGAATTATAAGTTACACAGAAATTGTATCCACTTATATTCGATACAAATTATCAAAATTAACGAATACTATAAGTGGAATAACGATATAATAATATCTTCCAAATTCCTCAGATAGTACACGTTTACATTATGAAATTTTAAACTAAATAACGAATATTATTCCTATCGAACTTACTTCAATCAGGTTGAAACCCATATCTTAATTAGAAGATTTATTCAACTCTTTGACATTAGATCTGGATAGAAATACCATCAACTTATCTTCAATATTAATTTTCGTATCCAACTCATATTATAAGCGGAATAACGGTGAGTTGCCTTTTAAATTCCTCAAATAATAGAAGTTTTCATCTACCAAATTAATATTAAACATCCGAAGATTTATCTCCAAATTTTAAAAACCCGTTTTAATATTAAATAAATCAATTTAAATTCCATATAAAGTATTTTCAATACTTTTGAACTTTTGAAAACATTCCACCAATCATTTAAAAATGATTACTTATAGTTCAGAAAATAGTTTGCAGATTAAAAACTTCAAAATAGATTATTTTCGAAGGAAGCGTTACAATAGCATTTCAAAAGTGTTACAAAACAGTTATCTTAACTATTTTGATCAAAATATCATTTATCTTAGCCAAAACTTAAACTTTACAATTCGAAACACCTTTTCATAATTTGTAATGATTTTACAATTTTTTTTATATATTTTTAAAACATTAAAAAAAATAGCTGTTTATAGTTATGGTCAACAATTATTCTTACATCGATCTTTTACAAAACGGTTTCAAACATAACTTGAAAATTATAACTCGAATTTAAAATCTGCTATCACTCATTTGAAAGTTCTTGTTAATATAAATCAAATGTTTTTCGTTTCATGGAAATCCGATTTAGATTGCAAAAGTTATAAGCGTTTAAGTTTGCATCTAAAATACGTAAATTGTCGTTATGCGACAAGCTCTATTTTTACCATAATAACCATTATTCTACGATACTTCAAAATATCTTAGAAAATCATTATATCCTTATATAACCCTTTAAAAATCATTCAAATTTACTTTCCAAATTATTTTGGATCTAAAATTCAACATTCATAAATTTCAATTCATTTCTGAATTCAAATAACTTCAAATTAACCTTCCCATTCGTCGGATCAGTTAGGGATAGCCAGGGAGAGCAGGAAACTTCATTTCCAAACCCAAGCCTAGACACTATCCTCTCTGTCATCCTAGAACGTTCTGGTGAATATTCTATTATTAATATAAAGAGACATCGTTCATATTCAAATTTCAAAATCTCATTTCGAATTTAAATTGAAAATAATATATTTTTACCAAAACTAGTTAAAGATCATTATACAAAATCAATACATAATTCAAATAAATTTCCAATCCTAATTCAATATTTAAAAAGTCGATATTTAATTCGGAACTAACCATTTAATATTATTTAATAATTAAATAAAATCGTATATAGGAAGGAGACTCTAAATCGATCACCCATATATTTCCACAACCACAGTGTGTTTGTGTGTGTGTGATATCATACAATGCAATCATATTTATCCAAATGAACCATACGATCAGATGGATATGAATTTATTCATCACAAACAACATTTTTACTGTGCACAAGCGTTACAGACAATAACGCTTACTAGTGTTCAGTGTATTATCTAATTCATGAACAACCATTCAAACATCAACATCCATCACACAATCATCATCAACTAATTATAATTAATCTCAGCTAATTATAATTAACTAATTTAAAATTTTATTTAAATTAGAAGTTCTCACCTAATAGCTCTCCAAATCTTCACGGTAGGCGAGCCTAGTTGAGTGAATCGTCGGACAGTATTTCGGCGCAATGTCTTCTTCACAAAAATATATATATAATATATAATACACACTAATCTCTCTTATATTATAAGAGGAGGAGGAGAATGACGAACTTTGGCAAGGTGGTGGTGGAAAAGAGGAAGACTTATGCCATGAAAACCATGGCCATAAGCTTTTAGAAGAAGGTGGAAAGGAGGAAAAAGCTAAGCAAAAATGGTGAAAGGAAGAGGAGAGGTGAATGACGTAGGAAGCCATGGATAAGAAGGGGAGAAGGATGAAAGAAAATGGAAGAAATGAGAAATGGAGAAGGATGGTGAAAAGAGAGGGTTAAGGTGGGTTTATATAGGAAACTTAAAGGTATAAGGAGCTTACACCTCATTGGTCACTTGTCCTTTCCTTATGTTTTTATTCATGCATGTTAACACATGTTCCTTAAGTGAATAAGGTGGTGACACCTCTTTAGGACACATGTTACATTCATATTAAATCATTTTGCGACATTATTTATAACACTTATTTTGTGTTACTAACTTGAAACACTTTTCTAACACTTATTTAAGTCACAAATAAATGGATAACAATTCTTATACAAAATTTATAAATACCATTATAATTTATCAAAATAAATAAGATAATGATCATTTTTGTAAAATCATAAAATAAATTATCCTTTACCAAATTCATATTTTACAAATCAGTATTATCAAAATTTGGAAATATTATTACTTAAACATAAATCTTATAAATAAAATATAACTTTTAAAAATAAGTTTTTTTTCTTATACAAAAATCATATTTAATAAAACAAGGTACTTATTCAAAGTAAAAATTTATATTCAAACCTTATAAAAATCAATTTATATTCAGAAAATCCAATATTATATAAAAAAATTCAAATCAAACTTAGTAAAATTTTGGGATGTTACACCTACCCTGTTGATAAAACTTAAACACATTTGATTCATCTCGTGCCCTGCTGTTACACTATTAAAATCTGAAGTGGAGATGTGTATTTGGGAACACATATAATTTGTATACACCCAGTTTATTTAGTGTTCATTAAATGAATAGCTTTCGGCCATTTATCCTTACCTCGGCTGTGTTACAAAACTGGAAACCCTGTTCTTGCACCTTGAGTATGTGAGTTTTGAACATGTTGTACCTTATCTGAAACCGTATGTTAGTAGATATACAAACCAAAAATGTTTGCACATATGTGCCCCCACTTATAGTTTTAGAAGTAAACCTGAAAGGAAATTTCCCTTGCTAGTGATAAATAATTGCTAAGTGATAAATAAATTACATTTCAATTACCAGCTTGAGCGAAATATACTCTGATTAAATCCATAGTTGTCTATGTTATACTTGTAATATTTTTCTTAAACCATGAGTCTTTCTTTAAATTCTTGAAATAATAAATGGGTTCTTTTGTTGTCTAAAATTGCTTACTATTTTCCTGACAATATTTTTTCTTGCCGTGAGTTGCCCCCTTTGAAATAAATAATTGGTTGAATTCCTGGGAATAAAATGCAAGATGCCATGCGAGATGAAATTCTCCATGCTCATGTCATTGCCGAATCTACTTGTGCACATTAAAATTTTCCAGTCTTCTTGCATTCTAGTTACTGATGTGTCATTTCATTCTCTATTATGAACATGCCTGATTCATGCAAATAAATACATGTTGCCATGTGTGATGGTCTTCTATTTGTGTTTATTTTGATGATATATATATTATTATGCAAATACGTTGTTTTAGAGGGTGGGTCGAAGTATGATAGGTGATGCATACACACTTGCCTGCTCAATCGTGATTGTAATTTTCTTCTTTCTTCTCAGAATATTTTGCTTCATTATTTCTGAAACCGGATCTTCGTTCTGACCAGTATCTTGCTTCATTATTTCTGAAACCGGATCTTCGTTCTCAGAATATTTTGCTTCATTATACCTAAATCGATATTTCATCACACTTTTTATTTGTTTGATACAGGCTCCAGTTCCTGCTCATATATAAAAAAGCTAAAATTGATAAACAAAATAAATAATAAATATATTAGATAGGCAGTGTGTTGGTTTGTATGCTGATCTGGCGGAGCAGTTTTGGTTTAGTTCCCTTGGAGTTGGTCATCTTGGTGGTGATAGGGTGATCAATGGGTTGGTTGCCATGGAGTTATCTCTAGTATGTGATGTACGTTGCGTACACTTTCCAGTAGGTCAATGGGTTGGTTGACATGGAGTTATCTCTAGTATGTGATGAACTGTTGAACCATATATGATCATTAGAGATATAAAATTCTAACAAATATATAAGTTAATATTTGTTACATAAGATGGGTAATCTACCAAGGTGGGTGCGTATAACCAAGTTATACAATAATGTTGAGCATAATTCTTTATAGTAGGTCCGAAAATTAGAGGCGTTGTTTTACCAAGATGGACAAAGCATGGGTCAATCTACCAAGGTTTCATCATTTTGGCTATTACTTCCATAGTTATAAGTAGTGTGATGCTAAGGGCACGTCATTTTCCTCTTACTAATACCACGAATAAAAATAATAAGTACAATAAATTTTATGTACTTCCTAATACCATTATAAACAAATATAAGTATTTATGAATGAGTTTGGTGTTAGGAAGAATGTAGTATAAAATTTTGGTATTAGCAAGAAGAAAACGAGGTGCCCTGGCATCACATTATAAGTATTTAAGAATGAGTATTAATACATTTTTTGTTTTGTAGAATGACAAGCGAATATAGGCAAGCTGTGGAAAATTTTGTATATGGGCATGTTGCAAGTGAAGGGAATCCCGAAAAAATTAGATGCCCATGTCGTGATTGTAGGAATCTAATTTGGCAAACATCAAGCGAAGTTGTGTCACACTTGATTTGTTTTGGAATGGACCCAACCTATGATATATGGATTTTTCATGGAGAAAAACGGCCATCACAAAATAAAAGTGAGACAGATACTTATAGAATGTATGTTGATGCGCAAATCTATGATGAGGAGGTAGAAGCCAATGTTGAAGCAAGACATGGGGAAGGTATTGAGGAAATGATGGAGAATGCCAAAATTCCTTTGTATCCCGGTTGTGCAAGCCACACAAAGTTGTCTGCTACAGTACTTCTTTTCAAGCACAAAGCGCGAAATGGTATATCAGACACGGCTTTTACAGAGCTTCTTAAACTTCTAAAGGATATGTTGCCTAAAGAAATAATGCTTCCTGATTCTACATATGCAACAAAGAAGTTGCTTAAGTCATTTGGTTTAGGCTATAAGCAGATACATGCATGTGTAAATGATTGTTGTTTATTTAGAAAAGAGCTTGCAAATAGTGATTTCTGTCCTAAGTGTGGTAAGTCTCGCTAGAAAAAAAAACAAGACTACTAAAGATGGGAAGCAAACCAAAATACCTATGAAGGTTTTGAGATACTTCCCACTGATACCAAGACTGAAAAGAATGTTTGCATCCCCAGAAACATCAGAACAACTAAGATGGCATAGCAGTCATAAGAGTGAAGATGGTAAATTGCGTCATCCAGTGGATTCTACTCAGTGGGCTACGATTGATAGAATGTATCATTCTTTTGCTTCCGATCCACGAAATTTAAGGTTTGGCATTGCATCTGATGGCTTTAATCCTTTTGGTGATTGGAATTGTGGATATAGTTGTTGGCCAGTGTTTCTTGTTGCTTACCACTTTCCTCCGTGGCTTTGTATGCACAAAGATAATATGATGCTATCTTTGTTAATTCCTGGGCCACGACAACCGGGAAATGACATTGATGTATACTTGCAACCACTTATTGAAGATTTGAAAAAATTGTGGGATAAAGGGGTGAAAGCGTACGACGCTTATAGTCGTAGTGAATTTAGATTACATGCTATTATTATGTGGACAATCAATGATTTTCCAGCTTACGGAAATTTAGCTGGTTGCCATGTAAAAGGTAAGAGAGCATGTCCAGTTTGTGGTGTCAATCCATGCTCAATATGGCTACCATTTAGTAAAAAGTGTGCATACATGGGTCATAGACGATTCCTTGAACCTAACCATGAGTTTCGTCAACGGAAAAACTTATTTGATGGAACTATAGAGAATAGAGAAAGGCCTCAAATACAAACTGGTGTTCAAATCTTTGATGATGTTCAAGATATTATTAATGATTGGGGGAAAAAAATTAAAAAAGGAAGAGAAAGGTGAAAGGAAAAGGAAAACTATGATGAAAAAAGGATGTACAATGTGGAAGAAGAGGTCCATTTTCTTTGACTTGCCTTATTGGAAGGTGAAATTTAACTAGAAACACATTACTTTTCATTTTCTATTCATGTTTGCTACTTAGTACTTAATTTGTTGTGTTTTGTCAATTTTTAGGCACTTCCTTTGCGGCATAATCTAGATGTAATGCATATTGAGAAAAATATTGGTGAAAGTATTATTGGTACATTGCTTGATATCAAAGGAAAATCAAAAGATGGCCTCAATTCATGCCAAGATCTAGAAGCAATGGGCATTAGAAAAAAATTGCATCCTATAGACATTGGAAATAAAGTATTGCTCCCAGCCGCACCGTGCATCTTATCCGATCAAGAAAAAGAGATCTTTTATAGTAGAATGAAGAACTTGAAAGTGCCTGATGGATATAGCTCAAATATTGGAAAATGTTTTGCAAAAGAAGACATGATATCAAACCTTAAGTCTCATGATTATCATGTTTAGCACAACAACTATTGTCCGTTGCATTAAGAGGACTTCTACCTACAGGGATAAGGAATGCACTACTACGACTATGTTCATTTTATAATGACATATGCCAAAGAGTGCTTGATAGGGATAAATTAGAATTAATGGAGTATCAAGTTGCATTAACACTATGTGATCTAGAGAGGTTCTTTCCCCCTTCCTTTTTCGATATCATGATTCACTTAACAATACATTTAGGGAGAGAAGCAAGAATTTGTGGGCCGGTCCAATATCGATGGATGTATCCATTTGAGAGGTAATATTTATTATAAATAATTGACGGTTAAAAGTATCTATAGTTATGAAAGTAACTTGTTTATTCATTTTGGTTATAGATATATGAAAATATTAAAAGGGTACGTTAAAAATCAAGCACGACCTGAAGGGTGCATTGCTGAGCGCTATGTTGTCGAAGAATGTATGAAATATTGCTCTGGATATATTAAAGATGCATTACAAATTGGAGAGAGGAAAAACCGAAATGAAGTGGAACAAAATGATTTTATACTTGAGGGGCATTCTATTTTCAAAGGAAAACCTACTACAGTCGATGAGGAGGTGATTAATGTTGCTCATCGATACGTTTTGTTTAATACGGAAGAAGTAGAGCCGTATATAGAGTAAGTATAAGTCCAACTTAACTATGACATACAAAATAAATTAGATCCTTAATTACATTTATGTATGCAGAATGCACAAAGATGAGCTAAAATGTTTGCATCCTCATCTTGCACAAGACGATTTGGAACTATCAAAATTGCAATCGAAGACTCTTAGTTTTTGGTTCAGAAAAAAGGTTGATAGCTATATCTTAAAAAACTATTAATGATGAAAGTAATAGATCAACATAAATCTTTATTTAATATATTGTATTTGTCCAGGTTAGAGATGATAGACGTATATCCAATGTCAGCAACATAATAAAATGGCTTTCATACGGACCTCGTTCACAAATAATTTCTTATTCTGGCTATATTGTTAATGGTCGACGTTTTCATACAAAAGACTTTGAGAAGGCGACACAAAATAGTGGTGTTTCCATTGAGTCAAGTACTGTTTGTGTAGATGGGTCTATTGAAAAAATAATATATTATGGGGTCTTGCGTGAGATTTTCTTGTTGGATTATCGTCAATTTCAAGTTGCCTTGTTTAAATGTGATTGGGCAAATATTTATCGTGGAGCCAAAGTTGAAGATGGATTTACATTGGTCAATTTGCATCAATTTCAAAATAAGTTTGAAAGCGACCCGTTTATCTTAGCAACACAAGCGGTTCAAGTGTTCTTCTCTAGAGAATATAGTTCTTCAAATTGGTATGTTGTGTTGAGAGCGCCCTCTAGAGGGTTTCATGAATTGGAAAAATGCGACGAGGATGAAGAATCAACTAGTAAACCATTGGATGAGTCACAACTTGATGATAGAGACGTAGATAATGGGGATGAAAGTTACGTAAGCGAGGGTTGTAACGGTATTTTGGTATGTTATAAGCATATTTTATTGATTTTTTATTTTATGCATGTTCATATATACCATAAAATGTGTTGTTCATATATACCATAAAATGTGTTGTTAGAATGAAAAAAAAAAATTGATATAAGATTGACATCATAGCGTGTATCAAAATAACTTTATTTTCTATTGTATGTTCTTTGCATGTGTATTTTATTTTGTACGTGGTTGTTACAAAGTAGTGCTATATTTAGTGTGATGTTCTAATCCTTTGTAAATCGTTTTGTTTTTTTATAGGTCGACGGGGAAGATTGATCTTGTATTATCGACGAGGAAGATGGTGCTAGACGAAGAAGAGGTATTCAAGTTACATATTGCATTTTTTACCACATGTTTTTTTACTTTAGCCTTATTTTGTTTCTTTTAGTACGACTGAAACATACTCCTGAAATGTGTTTACAAATGTATATACTTTAAGTAAATATTATTAATGTGATCAGAAAATGTTTTGTTAAAAAATCAACTATTTATTCCATACAAGTTATACAAATATCTATACACTAGCATGTTGTCATATATCATCTTTTTAGGCCAAAAATCATTTCACTGTATAAAATTACAAGTGAATTTCGTTTGGACTGGAATCATCGTAATTCTGCCTTCAAAAATTTTGTAATAGAGGCACAAAGCTTAATTTGCCTCAAGTACGTGCCCCTAGTACTCGTATTTTTAGTACAACACATATGTTAAAATATTTCAATTTTATTTCATTGTTTCCAGATTTACTTTCAACGCGATTACATCTATTTAGAATAATTCAACCATTATTTTCATTTGAAATTGAATGTGTATAAATGTTCAAACAGCGTATGCTAACAAAGAATTTTGGAGAGAATACTTGGTGGATAGAAAAAGATACATATAATACAGCCAAGTTCGGAATACAACTAAAAGTCACTTGTATTTTTCTAATCCATGTTTAAATAACAGCAGAGTTACAAACAACTAAAATACCTGCATTAGATGTGACCATTATGGAGATGTCAGCCCATTCAAATGCTCTTTCATGATGGAGGATGCATTGGATTTTTTCTATTAGGGTAACATATAGTCATACGTTTAATGAAGAAAGTTAGACAAAATTTTTGGAAAAGGAAAGAGATTTAAGACCTGGAAAGAGAACTAATTCTGGCAATTCGACCATGCACTGGTTGTTTACTTGATGTTAGCAAATTTTGGTTCCCTCATCGGTCGGTTTCTTTTTCCTTCACTTTTCTTGGTTCTTGTTGCGTAACGGGTCGGAATGAGTTGCACCTTTTTCATGCTCTTGTTAATTGTTGTATTTTTTAAGAATATGTTTATTTTTGCACTCTTATAAGTAGACTGGTTAAAGAAAAAAAGCGCACACTGAAAATTTTTACAACCATTAACAGACTATGATTGTAAAAGCAGTTTTGAAATCGGAAAAATCATTTGTGAACGACATCCACATAGTGATATAAATCAATAGCGAGAATAAGTATAAAACGATGAGTATGTTTGGTGGTCACAAGCGCTGAACTCCGGTAAAAAAATCTCTTCTTCCATCCATTTTAAGTGTAGTGTTGCTGAGCATGCAATAAAATTTTCATTGTCAGTATTAAGATTGATTTATATAACGAATTATATAAATTGACATAGAAAATCATGAAAATTTCGAGTCAAAC
Organism: Allium sativum; assembly: GCA_030737875.1. Lineage (NCBI taxonomy): Eukaryota > Viridiplantae > Streptophyta > Magnoliopsida > Asparagales > Amaryllidaceae > Allium > Allium sativum. The sequence goes on from CM060920.1 coordinate 723,551,874, forward strand.
TTATAAATCTCTTTCTGTGTCAGTCTGAGGCAGATGCGTTGTCCTACCGTTAACGGCTAAACTGTCAGCAGCTTTCGTACTCTGCTCACCTGGAGTAGTCTAAGACATAATTTGTGATTTAATCATATGTTTTGATAGGACCGCTATTTTTTAAGCGAAATTTTTGCAGTTACATTATTCAAAGGAAATAGTGCTTATTAAATCAAATAACATTCAAACTCTGTCGTAGAAACAAACAATCATACATATCTATACACAATGTTATGCTTTCACTAAAAAATCAAGCATGTAGAAAAGTGTATTGAAACTGTAGTGCTCTTACGTTTTCAGTAAAATCATATATATATTTTATAGTAACACACCATAGTTAAACTTGGACTACAACTTTTTTAGCATATCATTAAGCAAGGATGTGGATAAAATATAGTAACATGAAATTGGGGTTTACATGAAACATGTATAACTGTAGATTACATGTTAGTGCCAACATGATCATGTATAAACATATTGTGTTATATTCATGCACTTATTCATTGCTTAACTGGTCTTATAACTCTTTTATCGCTACTTGTCAGTTTTTATCGCTACTTGACAGTTTTTATCGCTATTGAAAACTGACTTAAATTTTTTATTTTATAGAGCTCAAAAATTGCAAACAAAAGAGCAAAAAAGCAAAGTTTAGCTGCACTTGCAGCTGTTCGTGCTGCTGCTGAAAGACCGGTTGGGATTAGAATCAACGAACACCTAGATGGACCACTTCCGTTGCTTCGTGATTTAAATATTGCTATAAGAAGATCTCCTCGAAAACATGTTGAATACCCAATACGCACTACTCGCAAACCTGGAAGCAATCTTGGCCACACTACAAAAGGAATGCAGCCCCCTCCTCCTTCCAGTAGCATCCCCGTCGACACTACAAACCAGATTCAGCCCCCTCCTTCCAGTAACAGCCCCTTCGACAATACAAACCCAGCACAACCCCCTGCACGTCAACTACACTTCCAGGAAACTTCAGCCAACGATGATTCCAGTCCAAACGAAATTCAACCCGATTCTACTGAAGGTCAAAGATTGACGCAAGCTAGAAGAAAGAGAGGCAGAACGATGATGAAATCGTTAGCTATGATACCGGATGAGAAGCCGGAAGTTGAATTTAATGAACGCGGACAAGCAATAGGTGCTAATTCCAAACATTTGTCGTCATATATTGGTACTCTAGCAAGGGAGATGGTGCCTTTTACCATTAGCACATGGAGGAACGTCGGTGACGATTTGAGGGATGATCTGTGGACTTGTATAGAGGTACGTACTGATATTTGACTTGTATACCATATGTTGACGATAACATGAGCAAGTGAATAATAAATTCTGGCTTTCAGTTGTATTTAATTTTACTGATTCTATGTTATTTATGTTAGAGTACTTATATGTCTCAATATTAAAAGCAACATATTATATACCTGCTATAGTTCTCTTTATAATGACATATGCATTATGCACATTGCATTTTGCAATACTGTTACATATTATATGTCTCAATATTCAAAGCAACATATTATATACCTGCTGTGGTACAACATTGCATTTTGCAATACTGTTAGAGACTAATCTGCGGGTTTTTTTTTGTGTGTGTGTGTGTGCAGTCAAGATTCAAGGTAGATATGGTGTATAAGGATTACTTGTTAATGATAACAGGACAGCGGTGGAAGGAGTCGAAATCAAGTTTAGTTGCAGCTATCAAAAAAGCGTCTCAAAATCCCGACTCTACCGATATTTTAGCAGGCCTAAAACCGTTAAATATAAAGAGCGATGACGAGTGGAATGCTTTTGTAACTGAAAAATTGTCAGAAAAGTTTGAGGTGGTTATTTTTGTCTTACTGATTTTAACTGTTAAATATATTACATTTTCCAATATCATATTTATTGAATTGATCTTATAGGCAACAAGCCAAAGATTCAAAATTATTAGAGAAAAGAATAAAGTTCCACACACCATGAGCAGAAAAGGTTATGCAAGATTGGAAGAAGAAATGGTAAAAAAATATTGTTAAAGCAACTATTATTTGTTATCACTTGAACATTCTGAAGCTGTTAAGCTATTTTTGCAAAAAAAGGAAAAGTCAACATCTACTATCACTAGAGACGAATTGTGGTGCAAAGGCTACACTAGAAAAGATGGAAAACCTCTGAATTCAATTGCTGCCGAATGCATAGTAAGAATAAGTTCAAATATACAATATCAGAAACTGTTGCTATTGTTAAAGTAGTTTTAATTTTAATTTCTGAATATTGGTTGTTTTTGAATTTGTAGTCTAAGATAAACGAGCATCATAATGCCGCAAGTCATGATTCTCATGGAGCAACATCAGTTACTCAAGATGGCGTGTCGAAGCTTTTTGGTCAGGAGCATGGAGGACGTGTAAGAGGGCTTGATTTTGGAGTTGTACCATCACAGCTTCGTATTCGGGGTAGCTCATCAGGTGAAGTACATGCATTGCGAAACCAAGTTAGTGGATTGGAGACCAAAGTACAGGAGCTTACTTCGATGTTGATGGTAAATGTTAATTAGAAATTTATTTTAACGGCGATTTTTCCTGCTTTCCTGTTAATTAGAAACCAAGTTATTGTCAGTTTCCGGTTCCAATCCGGATATTTCGGAATTTCCGGTAAATTTCCGGTTTGATAATTCCGGTGCGGTTTTTTTTATAAATATGCAAATAAACATTACTAATCAAGATTTAAAATTTTGTTTTATGATTTATTTTCGGTTATACACAGAATATGTGTTTTGATATAGAGATGTACATAACAAAGATGTTTTATAAATACACAAATAAACATGCATCAAAAATTCTGCATTAAAAATTGTGTGTCCTTTTAAAAGAAAATTCTTGCCGATTTGCTAAAGACTGCAATTAATATGTATGGCTCCAGTCAATACTTTAGATGACATCTCGATTAAAGATCAGATTTGTATGAAGTTTCATGTTTCATATCACATAATGAACGGTTGCCTGAAATTTTGAGATCTAAAAGCATAATGCAATATATAGGCAAGGTTTGCAATTTTTTCCTCATAATGTGTATCATGTATTCAATAGAATGTTTAAATGTTTGTTCTTGGACATAACCCATTATGTCTCTACAATTGCAAAAAAAAAAAAAAAAAAAAAAAAAAAAATAGAGAGAGAGAGCAAAGCAAAATGCCTTTTTTTTTAGGCACCAACTTGACTAGTTATTTTTTGATGTGCTTAATTCTACTAATAGAGTGGCTGAGCTTTTTTGTATCGTGCATAATTTCGTGTTTCATTACCATTTGTGAGCGAACCAAACAATGTTTCATTTGGATTCTTTAATGAGACCATTAACTATTTTGTAGGAAATACAAGTTACCGAAAAATCATATAGGAGTGTGAATTTTTTTTTTTAGTAAAAATTATTATTACATATGTTGATTATTATTTATAAAAAGCTTTGAAATAATACAGACTCACGTAATCCTTTCGACTTTTGCACATAAATTTGGATGTTCTTAAAATTTGATCTGTGTTTAGCATATTACTTATCATTAGAAAACCCACGAAGTTTGTCGTTTAATGATGAATATGATTTTTTGTTTTGGCTTTCTGAAAAGATCTATCACACTCCTAGGATTGAAGGAAATAAGTTAGTGAAATTAGATACTCAACTTGTAAATACCATGAATTCCTTGTGTATATAATATGACAAGATTAAGGTCCTATAGTTTCATTAATAATACGGATACAAAAATTCAATGAAATTGAAGGTGGCTCCTGATTAGGATGCTCCTTCTTGCACGCGACCTAAATTCGTCTTCTCTCTTGTTCGTTCTTGTGTGGCTGCGGTTTATCCTCGTTCTCTCTCATGGCTCGACACAAGTTTCGACATGTTATAGACATCGGAGCCTTTTGGGGTCTTCTTGGTTTGAACGGATTAGCAGGTCAAATGTCGGCTAGGTTTTATTCTGAACGATGCAGAAGCTAAGTGGAAATAATGGGTAATATTACAGGTTATGTGTGTATAGCAGGTCATGTAATATTACGGGTTATTGATATAAACCGCAGGCAACCAAAATGAGACTGATGTTTGATTATAAACCATTATATTGTTACATGAGTGAATATTAATTAAATATGCCAAAGTTATAAAAATAGGGAATTTAGTCCCTTGTTAATCTGCTATTATTCAAAATCTGATATTGTCATGAGTAGGAAAATATGAATTGAAATTAAATGTTAAATTATTAAAATATTAAATAATTAAATGTTTGCATATTTATTTGTATATTTATTAAAAAAGGTACCGAAATTGAACAACCGGAAATAAACCGGAATTTCCGGACCGGGATCGAAATTTTAAATTTTCTACGTGACCGGAACGGAATCGAAAATCGGGATTTCGAACCTTGGCCAAAATTTCATTATTTTATCCAAAATTGATCTCCCTCTCAACAGATTTTTTTTCCTGGTTTCTCCTTTATCCAAAATTCATCCTGTTTTATAAATACTCTAATTTATGTGGTAATTGTATTGTTGTTTTTAGCTGGCAGTCCGACTTTCCCATTAGTTTCATGCAAGCAATATACAATGAACCATACCTGTAGTAAACCATCATGTGAAAGGGAAATGAACTATTCTCAAATTTACGGCTTCCCAATTGTGCTAGTTTTATATGACCATAATCATATTTTGTGCTAATTTTATATGACCTATGTATATGCAATCTTTACAGGATCTAAAAGAAAAGCAAGCTAATGCGGGAAATCCAGCAACTCCTGATCCTAATACGCCTCAGGTACCCTTTTTTATTGGTATAATTGATAAAAAGATGTAACATTTCATGATCTACGTGATTGGAATATTGCTGTTAAAATGCGTCAACTTTTTTTTGACAATGCAAGTTTAATTCTTTGGTACAATGTTTGGTGAACATTGAAATGCTTTTACTGAAACTATGAAATTTTAGGGTGATTTTAAGGAATGTAAATGGAGGGGGGTTGGGTACTGTTAAACTAAATTTCCGCGCATTAGAAGCTGAAGAAAATTTTAACGTAAACTAAATTCAATTTGGAATAACCTTTGTGTTTATACTGTTATCTAAAACATGCTAAAATTGGGGTACTTTATTTTTTAAAGTGAGGTGTTCATCTTTTATTATTATATTATTGTATTCATACAACAATAAAGGAAATTTCTCATTTCTAGATCTTACTTCACATAGTTAATCACTTCCAGTCATATATAAGTGTAGTCAACTAATAATCTATCAAAGTACCAATATCTATACCCACACTAGATTAAATTCAGAGAGTTTGCACAGAGTTTATTCACAAAAGATCCATTGTTTTCCTTCACGTTTCAGCTGTTATTTTACTGGTTTGAAAATACCTTGTGCTCTGATTTAATCAGTTTATTCATCCATGGTCTCTAGATTGCTAATAAAGAATTCTATATTTGAAAAAAAAATGAATGAACCTGTACATAGAAGTATAACCAAGCATCAAACACACAATACTGTCGTGAAAAATTTACAAAACATTTATAAAAGAAAGGAGGCATTCATTCAACATTTACTCAGGTATGGAATGCTCATTCAAGGCTTATAAATAGAAGAAATGTTTACTGTATCCAAACAACAAGCGATTTAACTTATACTAGAATATTACTTATGGGTGATTTACTCACATAAGTGCTTACTGTCTTTTGTATTTAGTTCCATGTTTTTATTTGCCTCACTTTCTGTTTTTAGTTTCTAGTTCAGATTTTCTAGATTTTTTTGTTTGCAGTCACACCGTGGAAGCAATACCTTGGCAGTTCAACTGTCTAAACAAAATGGAAAGCATGCACCTGAAAATGAAAAGTAATCAGCTGAAAATGAAAAGCATCCATCTGAAATTGACGGGAGCAAAACAGAAAAACAGTCTAAACAGAAAAATCCAGGCAGAAAAACAGCAGTGCAAGCTGATGAAAATGAGGGCAGAAAGTGTAAGATATTGAATTGGGAAAAACAAGTAGTTGCGGAAGGAAGATTGGCATCCACTGATCTAGAAGCTTTGGTACACTTTAAAAAACTTGGATCGCAAGGTTGGAAAGTTTGGATTGATGCGGCGGTGGATCCAGAAGCATTCTTGTGGAAGTCGAATTCCGCAATGACTACTATTGGAGAAGCTGTTGGATCAACTATGGCCTGGAATAAAAATTACGTTGCCTTCAACTAGAGTGCTTTCGTAGGCTATGCTTTTGTAGACATTCCATCTTTCTTATGTATATATTGGGTTAAATCATGCATGTATTATGAAACGGTTATGTTTTTGGTGACGGGTTAAGTAGGTGATGTACTACGTACTTGTGTTTTATGTTGATCGAATATTATGTTAAGTAATATATATGAATGATTCCGTGTACTAATATTTGTTGCATTGAAATGTGAATCATATTATCATTAATATATATGAATTTGTTTTACTAGTCAGGTCCATGTAAATTACAACAGAAAAAAAAGTTGTAATAAGTCATGTTACAACGGTGAGAAAATGTTGTAATATAAAGAAATTCACAACAGTGTAAAAATGTTGTAATATCAATGAAATCACAACAGAGTAGACATGTTGTTATATAAATGAACACAACATATTACAATATCTACAACAACGGGGATAAAAGTTGTAATATAGTTTATTACAACGGTGACAAAAGTTGTTATACGTATACTCTAACTTTACTATGGCATATACGACAACGGAGAATTATAGTTGTAATAAATTTTATTACAACGGTATAAAACTGTTGTTAGATAACCCTTTTACAACGGTGTTGCAACGGTGCAGAAAAGTTGTAAAAGAAACTAATATATTACCACGTCTGCATACACGACGATGGAGGCACCGTTGTAAAATGATATTACAACGGTGTTGCACGGTTGTAATAGGGTGAATTTATTGTAGTGGAAGTAGCTTATTTCTACATACCATCTAAATAGAGTTGATGAGCAAGCTGAAGAGGAAGTGTTGTTTAAACATCATATAGTCCACATGGTTCTCTAGTAGTTTTCGTGATATACATGAAACCAGAGAGGATTTGGTTCAAAGTGGATCTGGAAGTAGTCTGGATGGCAGTAATGCCACTCGTATTGGTCGAGGATACCAGGGTTCTATCTTCTCAATGGGCATTTGTTTACATTTCCGGGTACTTTGTCTTTTGGTGAGACTTGGTTTTCTACGGATATTTTCAACACTCCTTTTGCTGGCGGTGGCTTTACCGAAACTTATTGACGGAGTGTAGTGGACGGTGGCTTTGCCAAAGCTGTTAGAGTTTACTCCCCAGAGACAATCTATTTGATGTGATCAATAACACTGTTGGTGTTATATTTAATTTTGAATAAAATATTCTGTTATGTTATATTTACTGTGTAATATAAATATTGATATAATAAAAGTCCTTAGAATAATGATACAGAATTATATAGTTTCAAATAAGTGACTTGAACATGAGATTATATAATATAATAATAAGTATTATAATTTTTAGATGTCCCTAGTCAAGTTTTATTGTTTATATAGGACAACATTGAGACTATTATGTTGATTGACAGGTGATCATATCTCATTGATCAGTTATATATGGGATATTAATGTCAATACATTAATACATATTAGAGAATAGTTTGTTGGACTGACCCAACATGAGAAAACTTCATGAAATACAATTAATAGTATCATAATTCATTTTCATAGTGACAATGATGTAATGGTCCTCAAATGTGAAATCATTATAATTTTATTCGAGGATATTTAAGTTTTGATATCATCAAAAGTTACTTTTAACCGAGTAGACGATAAAGGTGATTATCGAATACATCTCGAATTGATTGAAAATTATGAATGATCTACATGGAATTTAACCCTACAATATAAGTAGTGATATCCATGTGCCTTTTGATTGAGTGGGACTATGAAATGCATGTCCGCGCTCAAATATTGATTTGTTTTATATAGTCTACTCATTGATTAAGATAAAAGGATTAAATATAAGGAGGATGATACGTTTCATGCCTTGAGTTTAATCTTGGATATATTGGTTGAAAGGATTAAACTACATTGAAACACTAGTCACAAGAAAGGTTGTATCGAATCGTTGATTTTATTATGACTAGGGTAGCAGCGATGTATTACTAGATGCATCTTACTGCCTATATATTTAAATATGATTTAAAATTATTGTCAACGTTGTAGTAACTTGTAGAGTAGCACAATTAGAATGTTTAATGGGGAAGAACCATTCTTTAATAAATATCAACTGTTGATATTTTATGTATATTGAAATGGTATAATTGGTTATTTTCTTCTTTGGCCTGATTAACACTCTTGTTAGTTTTTAAAAGGAAATATCCTTTTCCTTTTTAGAACATACGTAGACAAAATAAGAATTAGGGGTCGAAGAAAATAATGGCGGTGAGGCTAGTACCTCTCCTTTACTTCTTCAACTGCGTAAAGACAATGATCAAGAGAGTTCAAGTGGACTCCTTTAGATGCACCTCCTTCAAGCGCTATAAATCGATTCAATCTCCTTTGAATCCATTAATCCTAAAAACCCAAAATCGGTATGAATTTTTGATTTACTAATTTTTGCATACGTCCAAATGTTGAATTGTGAAAATTGGTTACTGATTAGATCGATGAAGCCTAATAGTGGTATCAGAGCTCTTAGCTTGCAAAAATTGTACTTTTAATTCTGATTTAGGTATATGCGTATTTGAATTCGTAGATATTTGAAAGTATTGAATACACTGACACGAGAATTTGATTCTGAAGTGATTAAATCAGATCTGTTATTTAGATTTATATTAGAAATGAACCTAAGTTAATATTTGATTTTAATTCAGTAATGTATATATAAATATCCAGCTCTTACTTGTTAAACCTAGTAATTTGGATTATCGGTGTGAATTCATATTAGTGAATGGGTATACCAACCTATATGACTGTCTTATTATTTTGACTGATCAAAAATATTTCTTTTTGATGGATCAAAATGTTAAGTCTTTTTAAGATTTGATTTTAGTTAACACACTGGAATGAAAATCTATGTGTGATTGAATCACTCCTACAAATATGATTTGAACTAGAATGAGTGTGACTTGTTTTAAATTTTAAATTTTGCATGAACCCCTTGAATGGCTGCAATATAACATGTAATTTAAAATCTGGAACATATTTGTTTAGTTTTTGAAATACAGGTTGTGTGTGTGTATATATATATGTTCAATTGTTGTGTTGAAGTTCAATTTGAGATATGTATATATGTTAGACCAAAATATGGCACTAACACCAAAATGCCAATCACAGATCACATAATGCAGATAAAGTAGTAAAAACGGGGAACACACAAGATTTTTAAAGTGGTTTGGCTCAAACCAAGCCTACGTCCACTTTATAATTCCTTAAATCCTAAGAAATTGCAATTAATGTCGTCTCACAATCTGCGAGATCCATTTACATATAACATCCTTGTATTTTTTATGAAGAAGTGGAGAAAAGAGAGTGATTTTATACACGAAATCCTCGTGTTAGACCGAGTCGAATTGGCCTTGAGAAGCACACAAAGTCTTTGTGTTGATAGTGGTGGAAGCCGAAGAAGAATGGCCAAAAGTCCCTTGAAAATCCTCCAAATGATGCATTTATAGTCATTTCCTGATAGCGGTTCATGAGACACGTGGCACGCATCCAAAAAATCTTGAAATGTGGTGGAAAACGTCCATAAATCCTCTCCAAACATTGTAAGCCACTTGTAATCAAATCCGTGTAAGTTGGAGTGAAATAGCCTTCAGAATGGGTCAAAATCGTGCGCTGCTACTGCAAGCTCAGGCAGTTTGTGACCCTTAGGTGCTCCACGAGCCAGTGTGACGAGCTGAGATGAGGAGTTGAACGTCATCGTGGAAATGATGGTGAGGTGATCGGATCGTGGTCCCTGGGTGCATCACGAGCGGGTCATCGTCCATGAGTGCACCACGAGCCGAGGTGGGTGCAGCACGAGCCGAGCGGGGCGAGCCCAAAGGGGGACGAGCGGAGTCTAGGGCGAGTCGAGGAGGGTCCCACGAGCCATGGGGGCGACCGGACTAGGGATGTCACCAATTCCAAAATCCAAGTTCTGTGCGCGTTTACGGAAACGGGCGTAACTTCCGAATCGTAAGTCCGTTTTTCCCAAACGAAAGCTCTACCTGAAGCTAAGTCAGAGGGCTACAAGAGTTATGGAGCATTCGGACACAAAAGAGGTCGTCTTATAGGAGTTTCGGGCCGTTCTTTGTTTGTGATGTGACTTGAACCAAATCGCTTCATGTCTTCTGATAATGTTTTCCATACCCGAGCGCGATGCTCTCCAGATATTCCATTTTGCGATAGCTTTTACTAAAAAGTGTTTCAACAAGCTTGTCCCCCAGAACATATTTTGCTCGTTAAGGATGATGTGTTCTGGATAATCCACGAAATCCATATTTGTACAGAGATAGAGGTAAAACAAATGTTCCAAATCCTGGCAAAGGCCAAACCTTCTGGCATAATTCATACCAAGAAGTTCAAACCGAATATAATCCATACCCGATTTCTTTTGTCACATCCTGACAAGACCGTTTGCAGTTCCTTAAGTATAATCCATACATAAGATTCCAAAGTGAGTATAAACCATACTCAGAACTGAAGTAGAGCTACATTTTCCACAGCCTGGCAAGATTGTCCATCCCTAGGCATAATCCATACCTAGAGTTCCATAGTAAGTATAAGCCAAACTTTACCGAGATTGAGAATCTTGCCACACCCTGACAAGATACTTAAATTCACCAAACATAATCCATGCTTGGAAAGTCCTTCCTTATTCAATTCAAAATGCAAAACCAAAGCAAATTCTGATTGGTTTGACATCGAGTCCAGAGCACGCTTTGGGGCTACGTCCTAACCCCGTATGTGTGTACTCCGATTCAACCAATCAGAAAACCTAAAGAAAGAAAAAACATATCTTAAATCCTAATAAATGCAGGAAATGCGAAGTGATCTAATCCAGATCAGTTGATGATGAGCCCACGAGAGCTTGACCGTGGTTCGTTCCCTCTTCGAGGAGCAGGAGGTGGCAGCGCAGGTGCAGGCGCTGTTGGTTGTTTCACATACTCAGGTAGCTCTCTACGTCTAACTCGTTCCTCAATTAGATCACGCAGATGCTTACAGTCATTCGTGTTATGTCCATCCATATCATGGAATATGCAATGTTTTCAAGAATCACGTTCCCTTTATGATGGCTCCCTCCTGGGAGGCTTTGGGTAGGAGACGACACCATTTGTGTCCATGTAGATGTCAGATAGTGAAGCACTGAGTTTAGTGCATTTTTCATATCTGGGCCCTCTCCAGGGTTGAGTGTTGCGGTCATTCTTGACAACGACTTTCCCTTGTCTTTTTCAGAATCAGACGGTCCTCTGTCTTTAAGCATGTTGACATCGAGAGTCTTCTTCTCGTAGGTTACATCTTCCTCCCACAAAAATCTATCTGCTTTAAGGTAGAATTCGCCGAGATTTCATCGACCGGGGAATTCGACGAATGCCCGCCGTACTTCCTTTGACCCGGCTAAGTCAGATTCACTTAGATGGAATCTTAATAATGACTTACTCATGACCTTGCCAGAATTAGATGCCCTCAGAATTGAGAATGAGAAGAATACTAAGATGAGTCATCTTAACAACTATTCGATACAAACTATTATAAACATTCGCAGGGGAAATATTACTTACTTATTACCTGGACACCCTCTCAATTGAGAGAATGCCGGGGAAGAACTGTCTCCTACCTGGCCAGAAGATATGATCTACTAGAAGATTCGCATCTGAACTTTCGATACAGGATTCGAGGCCGATGTTGATGCCCTATCTTTATTCTTCTCTGCCCCTAAACAATAGCAATAGCACGAATCCTAAGCTACGACACGCGAAGGAATGGTTCGATGAATCATGGGTGGATCTTAGTGGGTGTCAGGGGGATTGGCTGGCTTGGGCCCCTCCACATTAGTACTCAATGCAAGACTTCGATTGCGGTAACAGGCGGACATGACGGACAATCTAAATGACTGCCCTTACCCCCATGATCATTCGGCGTCTGGGTCACACTCTCGGGATGTGCTATACTTGGAAATTGTGGATTCAGAACCAAATCAATTAGGGTCCTTGTTCCAAATTTAGAGAGTTGAACTTGAGCGGGAACTTGGTAAACTTGATCCTTTCTGTGAGCGGAGTCTTAGATGGAGCAAACTCCCACTCTCTTTCGTCATCCTTTCTGTCAGCACTTTCTTTCGTGATTTGTCGGACCATATCCTCGAGATGCTCCTTCTCATTGCGTTGATCCGCTTGGGAATCCAACCAGAATCGACAACTAAGGCCGTCAATATATTAAGTCTGCTTTTTTTATTGAGAAACCGTCTATTCGACCTATTCAGCAACATATTCGTTTGTCGCATAATGAGCCGCTCTCCTCTGCTCTGAGGTAAGCTGAGCTCCCAAGTGCAATCAAAAAGCCGAATGAGAGAAAGGGGATCTCGGTACAAAGATTTTTTGAATTCTGAGTTTTCCAAGACATCGGATACCGCTGCCATTAGTACCGTCGATGGCTTAGGGCGATCAACTGACGCTGCTGCAACGTTGAATCTTTCTAGGATTGAACGCAGAGTTTCTCTGGGCCTCTGCTTGATTGTAGTGAGTGACATGGCGTTCTTGGATCGTGCGACGTGAACTCGAAATTGTTCAATAAAGCGTGCGACCAACATGTTCCAGCTGTTAATCGATTCCATTTCTAGCTGCAGAATCCACGTGGTTGCTATATCAGTTAGAAAGAGGGGAAAACATTTAGCCATGATGATTTCCGAAGAGGATTGGACTTCCATATGCCGTTTGTAGCGCATCAAGTGCACTGCAGGATCTGTCCTACCGTTGTAGGGCTCCAGTTGTGGAAGTTTGAAATCTGGGGGATTGCGGGAATTCCTGATCTCCTGCGTGAATGGGTTGTGATTGACCTCATCCACGTCGTTCTGATAAGTGCGGCCTCTCGAGTGGCATTAAATGATATTAGCGAGCCGATCGCCTTTAAAAAGTTGTTGCAAGTTGCCAAGATCAGAGCTGGTGCCCCCAGCGTTGAATGCAAGAGAGGATGGAAGGTGTTGGTAAGCAGCTGGGATCAGTTCGTAAGGACCGACTCGTGGACCATGGGGGTCACGGCTCGCGGTTCAAGGGGGGCGAGCCGATTCTGTGCTGGGTCGTGGAGGTCGGTTCGTGAGCGAGGGAGGGCGAGCCGATCGAGTCCAGGTGCCTCATCACGAAACCGCTTCCTATTATTGAGTGTGAGCTTGCATTCTGTTCATCTGATCTGGAGCTGAAGTAGGTTGATCCTAACCATTTCCAAGAGTGAGGGGGCTTCCCCCAAGTCCAGGTGATGCATGAGCCGCTTCCGTGGCTTCGTTTTCGATGCGTTTTTCATTACCGCTTGGCCTGTTATCCATCAGAGTGAAGAATCCATCGATATTTACCTATTATATAGGGGTTGGCAGGTTGGAGAAATCCAATGGGATTCCTCAATAATATTGATAATATTTATCAATATGATTTTTGTGTTCATTTGGATGTGAAATTAGTGTATATTTCACAGTTTAGTACTTTAGCGGGTATTTACCTCTTTAGTATCATAGATAAAATAAAAGATTTTGGAATCAATGTTAAACCAAATGTAAGCGTTTTCAAAGTTATATTTGTATATTTGAAGTACAATGTTTATTATAAAAATAAACGTCGAAGATTTATTTATGTTTTTAAAAACTATTTAAATTATAAATTAATGAAATTCTAAGATATTAATAATTGAAAGTGTTAAACGGTATAACCTAAATGGAAATGTCAAAATGATTGTTGTAAATGAAAGTGGAAATATACGAGAACAGATTTAAATGAACCGAAAGGTGGGTTTTCGTAACTATTGAACATTTCTATAAACGATGTTTGTAAATATATAAAATGTGATAAAATAGTTTTTCATGAATGAGATTAGCGAAATAATGGAATCGAAAATAGAATATGAATACTGATGTATAATTGGAATTAAGACGAATATCCAATAAATGAGATTTCAAGGCAAGGTTGCCAAAAGGAATTATAAATGGAAATACGTATAAACTGAGTTAGTGGGGAGAGTTGAATTAATATTTGCAATTAATAAGTTATTTGCAAATGAAAAGAAAGGAATTCATAAATGAAAGTGTAAGGAATTTATAAACGAATGGGTAAGGATTTTGTAAATGAAAGGTTAATTTTTTTTTAACGAAAGGGGAAAGGTTTTTAAAATGAAATTTATAGTATTTGTTATAGAAGTTAAATGGAATTATTTTTGTTAATTTTATGAATGATATTTTAAATAAAATTGGAAATGATTAGTGAGATTATAAGAAAATATAATCATTTTAAAATAATATGATGTGGTTTTTAAAAAAATTGGAACCTATTGTACATTGGTTGAGTTGAGTAACTTTCGAGAGGTCAATCTGATGTTGGTTTCGGCCTCCGGGGTTGATACCGAGAGATTTATTCACTTACCAATTTACAATAAGGATCCAATAAGTAGAAGTGTAATTATAATAGAATATTCTTATATTAAATAAGAAAAGGGAAATGTTTTCGAATTAGAAGTTTTAAGATTTAATTAACAATTGGTTAATTAAAGAGGTTAAATGATGCTAGGTATTAAATTGATGAACTTATTTTCTTTTTATGAATGAATGTTTGTTTGATAGTTAAATAACTGACTACCAAATCTGGTATATACGATTGTTGGTACGGAAAGACCGTGATCAAATTTATGTTTGAAAACCATTCCGAACCGGCAAATACGGGATGGAGCGTTGAAGACCGTGGATCTTAATGAGCGGAAGAATTACTCGTCAAATTTCTCTGGTGGCCACCAGAGATATTTTGGCAATAATTCTGTCGTGATTGAAATCTACGGATTGCAAGCACTACTTGTTACCAATCCTTAGGGTGATTCCTATATAAGAATGTGGTAGGAGGGTGTCTCCGGTTCATCCTATTCCTGAATGACTTGTATGGACAGATGTCATACAGAGTATTTCCAAAGGGATCATGTACGTTGATTTCTACAAACGTACCATAGTTGGTGGGGGAGAAGGGCGCACTTCTCTTAGCTCAACAAGTAAAGTATTTTTGTGGACGTCAATTAGAGATTTTATGGGGGATTTAATGGTCTGGCATTCAAAGTGAATGGTGGCTAGATATTTTAGAAAGATATAACCTCAAGTCTCACAACTCGGAAATGACAAAAATCGAACAGACAACACAGCTAAGTGGGTCGCTCCCAATTAGGGTGTATTGTCACCATCTAGAGAAAATTCATTATTTGTTCTTCTTTTCGCTTCTGTATCTCCTGGGAACAGTTATGTTGCTAGCAACCATAGGTGAAAATATATTCGGACCATTCAAGTGAAATGAATGGTTAGTCATGTGTGGCCGAGTTGCAAGATGTTGTTGAATTCCAGTGTATCCCCTTTAGAGTACACTAATCGGAAGGTGGTTCCATACCTTGTCATAGTCGGAATCTAGTATCCAATAAGCACCGACGGTTTTGATTGTATACCATGTATGTGGAGCGTGAGATGTAAGCGTTCTGCTAGATTGCTATTTACTTGATTTACACACTATTATAATAGCAGAAAAGTATTGATTTTGAAACTGTTTTAGGGTCTCGTAAGGTAAAAAATCATCCGTGTTTATGTGTAGATTAGTCTTACGATTATATTTTTCTTTCAAAATGATTTTTGACTTTACAAACAAGTTGGATGATACCCTTAAACTTAGTGAGTTTTCTCACGCTAGTTCACCAGGCTGATCCTGGCGTTTGCAATGCTCGGGTCAAACCGAGTTTTGTAGATTCAGGTTATCGGATGCTTTGAAGAGACGAGCTGGAAGAGTTCAGACGTATGATACTATATGGTTATTTTTTCACTATGTGATTGTATATGAGGACAAATTATTATAACTGTCCAGATGTGTTGATGTACTTTGATGATTGTAAGTTTATTTTAACCTCTCAATAAAGATTTATTTCTATACTATATTTTGTTCTGCTGCGATGTGAGATTATGTGTTGTGTTGGTTCTTCTACTTATATTCTAATATTTGTTTTTTCTTTTCTCACCCTTTAATTTCTTTTTAATAACTATTTGGTGCTTCCGATACTTGAGTTTTGGCAAGTAGTACAGTTTTATGTATTATTTGCGGAATTCCGGTGTTGAATACCTACCGGGTCGTTACAACTTATAATTTTAAATATGACGTAAATTATTGTCAACGTTGTAGTAACCTATAGAGTCGCACAATTAGAACGTTGAAAGAGTAAGAACCATTCTTTAATATATATATATATATATCAACTGCTGATATTTTATATATATTGAAATGGTATAGCCGATAATTTTCTACTTTGGCCCGATTATTACTCTTGTTAGTTTTTAAAAGGAAATATCCTTTTTGTTTTAGAACACACTTAAACAAAATAAGAATTGGGGATCGAAGAAAATAACGGCGGTGAGGCTAGTACCTCTCCTTTTCTTCAACTTCATGAAGAAGACGATGAAGAGCGTTCGAGTGGACTCCTCTAGAGGCGCCTCCTTTAAGCGCTAGAAATCGATTCAATCTCCTCTGAATCTGTCGATCCTGAAAACCCTAACTCGGTATGAATTTTTGATTTACTAATTTTTTGCATAGATCCAAATGTTGAATTGTTAAAAAAGGCTACCGATTAGATCGATGAAACCTAACAAAAGCCAATTGGGGAAGTGCTCATGTCGATTGGTTAAAGGTAGAGTTGGTGGTGTTTGGTGCGTCTGAGTTTGGAGATGTTTACAGTATTAAGGGTGTGTTTGGCGCTAGCGGAAGCAGAGAATTATAGCAGAGTATTACAGTGGAGAATTGGAGTTAGCGGAGAATGCGTTTGATGAGTTAAGCGGACCATTTGAGCGTATAATGTTAACAGGAGGTTTAGGGGCTGTTCTTTGGTCCTTAACGGACCATTTCTTCTACGGATGCGTCGGACGCATCCGTTCAGAAATGGTCCATTAAGGACCGTTAGCCCAATGGCTCGAATTGGAGTCATTGGGTACCAACGCGTCCGACGCATCGGTACACAATGGCTCCAATTCGAGTCGTGGGGCACCAACCCCTCCTCTTCTATAAAATCCCACCCTTCTTCATTCCTCCTTCTACCCCAAAATCATCTTCTACTTCTCTAAACACTCCTCTATCTTCACTAAAAAATGGCAAATCAATAACCTAAACACCATTGGAGCAGTGAAGCAACACGACTATTGCTTAAATGCGCCGTTGCGGCGTATGGAAAATGTGGTAATAACAAGAAAGGGGTTACCAAAGCGATAGGGGAAAAATTTAATGCTGCAGCGGTCGAAATCAACGTTACAAGATCAGATGAAACTCTGAAATTGATCGACGAAAACAAAGTTCGGCACAAATATGATAGTCTTCGAAGGGAATGGGTTAAATGGGAAAGCTTGAACAACAAAACTAGAGCTGGTTGGAATCCTAATCGTCAAACGGTTTCAGGCTCTGATGAATGGTGGGATGATCGTTTAAAGGTATTCGCGGTAAACTTCTGCTTTGTTTTTTAATAGACCCGTTATTAATTAATGTTGTTAAAATAGGAATTTGGGCAATCCATTCTGAAATTTAAAAAGTCACCGCTTGAGCATTTGGAGCTACAACAACAACTGTTTCAAGGCACACATGCAACTGGACAGACGGCGTATACGCCAGCATATACGCCTGCTGTTACTCAACCTGAGCAAACACCACAGTTTACTCCCTCTTTGCCATGAAATTATGCTAATCCATGGGCATTTGAGCACTTCCACAGTCAGCTCAATGAAACAGAAGACCATGGGCAAAATACTATTCCCAATTTGAATTCACCAACGCATCATTCTTGGGTTCCTGAACCGGCCACTCAAACAAACGTGCCCGAAACTCCCATTCCACAGCGAATTCGACATGTTGGTTCAACCTCTGGTAAAAAGAGAGGTTTCAAAAAAGGGTGTGGTGACATGGACAATAAGTTTGCTGATCTCGTCGATTACCACCATGCCCGAAAAGTGCAAATCTACAACTACGGAAAGTCCCACCCCGAACAATTTGACAGCAAACAGTATACGGTCGACAGGAAATTCTTTAAATCAAGCTGATATGATAGGACGCGTTAAACGTTTGAGCGAAGGAGCAGATTTTAATTTAGCGGAAGCATTACACATAGTTGCAGATCCCAACAAGGCAGATATATTCAATCTCTTAAACGATGATGATGCAATACCATGGATGACATTTGAGACAAAGCGCGATCAACTTTCTGCTGACTACAAGTACTTTCTGATCAAGAACGGACCAATCAACGATTAGGAATCATACTATTATTTCTGTTTTGTATTTCTGCAGTAAATCACTTTCTGTACTGTTTTTATGTAATGGACTGTTATGTTTTGTTAATTGTGTTATTCTGCAATAATTATAATGTTATTTTTAATTGGTAATTAGTTAAATTACAAAATATAAATAAAATACTCCGCTTAAACCGCCAAACGCATGATCCACTAACTACCATTCTCCGCTATAATTCTCCGCTCAAATTCTCTGCTTAAATTCTCCGCTTCCGCTTGCAAAGAACACACCCTTAGTAAAATAGAAAAATTATAAATTACTCCAATTCAGTTCAAACCAACTCCATTACGTAGAGTACTTCGACAGGATCGCAACTCAAAAAACCGCATCTCAATCGGATCTCATTTGCACAAGTTATTAATTTTTAAAATCTATAAAACACAAAATTTAACACTAAAACTTGATTAACGGCCTTAATTAATGCAAACGGATCCGTTAACAACCTACATCACCAAATCAAGCCGTAGAGAAATGATCCGTTTACATTTTTGATGCGTCCTGATGCATCCGACGCGTCAAAGAGGAAACGGAGCATTTATCTCTCTGTTTCCTCCCCCAAATTAGGCCCTAAGGTGGAGTGTGAAATTTTATGGCGGCACTACGTGATTTACTAATTTAAAACACGAGCTAAATCACCATAATCATGTGACTGTATATTACATTTGGAAGAGAAATTCAACACATCTCCAGTTTATAATAAGAAATTGGCATCACCTTCCTCACCATCTACCTACTTTCCTTCTCCACTCATCGCACTTCCTCGCGACCAGCAAAAACCCTAAGCTTGCACTAGGAACTTTTCCGCTTTGAAAAGGAAATCCTTAATACCACTCACCCCGGACCCAGTTAAACATCAAAATCACAAGAAATCGAAGAAGAGCGAAAACGCGAGCCATATGTATTCTGGTTTGAGACTAACCAGTTTCAGTCAGAATCGATTGGGTGTCGTGTGTGAATAACGGAGAATGATTCTTATAACTGGTTTTGGTTCAGATAATTAATTGAGTGGTAAAAGTAAAAAAAGTAATTTTCTTTAGTTGCGGGGATAGCTCAGTTGGGAGAGCGTCAGACTGAAGATCTGAAGGTCTCACCGCATTTTTTATTCTCTCTTCCGTGCGCGGCGGCTCGGAATTCTACGGCTTACCTCACCGTTGCGTTGGTATTTTTTTTTTAATCTTATCTGCTAACCTGCTGCGATTATCACTTTACTTTTCCCCTCCCCATTGCTCCTACCATTTCTTCCAGACATCGTAAGATTTAATCTGGCTGCTTATAAGAAGTGAGATTTTGACTCATAGTCATAAGTTAGCTGATTTCAGCGCTTAATTTTTTCCCCCAAATTCAGCGATTTATGACTGGATGTATTTGCTGCGTTTGATTTGATTTTGATTCCTCTCATTTGTGACACCCTGACCTCTTCAGCAGATGTGTGTGCCCGATTCATTTTATGGCATCTACAAATCTACAGCAATTCATAATTTTCTGCAAGCCTATTTATTTTATGTATCATCGATATAAATCTGCAAAATTGACCGTATTCTTTTTTAGTTACAATGCAACTAATGACTTGGTCGGCTGTTACGAAGCTATGTTGTGTCTTTTTGAATGAAAATTGTACATTTTTTACTCCTCTGTCTTTATGCTGTAAATAGCTGATACAATATGGTTGAACATCGGTTGTTAAGCCTAGTTTATCTCCACCTTTTGCTCATATATGCTTACGCTCGGTTCAAAGTACATATTGGTCTTTACAATCAAATGAGATAAAAGTAAAAACTGGTGTTGAGCACTTATGCGGCACAAATATGTGAATTATTTATTTGTTATCTTTATTCTAAGTTATGAGTTAGCAAATCATCTGCTGGAAAGATTATAATTTCTTCCTATAAATTATTGCTATGTCATTAA
The DNA here is from genome assembly GCA_030737875.1 of Allium sativum. NCBI lineage: Eukaryota > Viridiplantae > Streptophyta > Magnoliopsida > Asparagales > Amaryllidaceae > Allium > Allium sativum. Next base: position 723,572,331 of record CM060920.1, read on the forward strand.
TTGAATAAACAACAAACAGTCATGTGTACTTCTCCAACTGAAGCAATTGTTAAACAAAAGTACAAAGACTTGGAAGAAGGACTTTCATGTGGGTAATGATCAACGATGTAACGGTGAACCAAATTGAACTTGCTTCATGAGTGTGTTTACTGTGTACTTTCACTAGCTCGAGTAGTTACTAATGATAAAATTTCAGGTTAATGCGAGAGACATTTGGTGTAGCGTGCTGTTTCAAAGAATACTGAATCTCTTTCAATAGGTGTTATTTGAAAAGAAAGGGTATTGTTATGGTTCTTTGAAACTCATCTACTATCTACTACTTGAATTGTAAAGCAGGAACTCCTCACTGATGTTTTCGTATCTGACGCTCTCATTTCAAAATAACGCTCAGAGCATCTCCAATGCATGTGTTTTTTAATGTAAAGTGCATTCCACAGTGATTATTAACATTTTTATGTTGTTTTTAGTCTTCAATGCTAATGTTAATGTCTTGTGTAATATGATGTGGTAATCTTATTGTTAGACATTGTGAAATAAAATATCTATTTCTAGACATTGTATTTCACAATGTTAAAGGTTATGCACCACTTATTTTTTGACACATATGCAAATTTCAACATTTAAGCACATTTGCATTGGAGCAACTAAATTATTTTTATTGTAATATGCAAATATATTCATTTCACATTGTCTAGTTCTTGGTGCCACATAGGTTTCACATTGTGAAGGATTGAAGATGCCAGTGGCTTACTCCCCATTTTTAATTAACATCCTGCAAACTGAAATCGCACGACACTAGATACCAAAATCGATTACAATCTTCTCCCTTTCTCTTCGTTAATTTTATCCCAAAAATTCACGGTTCAACCATAACCTTCTTAACTTCATCTTCCTAAATTAACAATTTCCCACCACATTCGTTTTCTAATAATTTTTTCTTCCTCCACAACGGCTGACTCTCTCCATATTCGTCTTCCTTTATTATTGGCTTCCTTATCCACTGCAACTGACTCGCGCTCTCTGCATCTGCCATAACTGCAACGCTAATTTGGTGACCAGTCAATTATGACATCATTTTCTCGTGTTTGTAACATGGGCAACAAATTCCAACTCCCGATTTGTGACATCTACTGTTTCTCGGGTGACTTAAGTTGTATGCTTATCTCTGTGGGGTTGAGATAATTAATTTATTGAAACATGATGCTTTATGTTTTGCCACCATTTTATTATGTGTAATTCAGCGACATAGTGACATACGCTGTCAAAAATTTGTCAGTTTGATCTTGCTCTTTCTTTATTTCAATCTACGACGACTTCTTCTTTTTTTCCGAACACATATCTTTCTTGATCAATTCTATTTCAACCCATCATTTTAGTTAGTAGCCCCCCAAATCATGAAATAATCAGTAAACCCACAAATTTAGTTAGTAGCCCCCCGTTTTTTTTTAAAAAAAAAAACCAAAAGTACCCTTCCATGTAGGGGGACTACGTGGTTTTTCCTGTACCTCGTAGTTGCCTACGTGGTTCATCAAAGTACTACGTAGATGATCTCCGTGGTTCATTCATGGACCATGTAGACTTACTACGAGGTACACCAAAAAACCACGTAGTGCAACTACGAGGTGTTCAAAAAATAAATAATAATAATAATAATAGAAAAAGGGCAGTTTGGTCATCGTATTTTTTGATAAAATGGGGGGCTACTAACTAAATTTGTGGGTTGAAATAGAATTTGCCATTTTCTTTTAGGCTTGATGAAATTAGCATCTGATATCTTATGTCGGCTTGCCAAATCTGGACCACTTTTCTCAGAAGTATTTGTTGACTGAGACTCCACTATACTCTCAAGGTTAGTACCATCTCCAGTTTCATCATCGGAGATCACATCATTTTGATATATCTTAGATTCAAGAGTCACATACTGATTACACCACTTGGCGGTTTCTGCTTTATATGTTGCCTGAAATTCAAGGCATCCTTCTTTCTCTAATGCCTTGATCAAACTTTTATCCCAGGTTTCATCCAAAGATGGGAATCCCGATGAAGGATGCTCTCATCATTTTGGAGAAAGCGCTTTCATGTTCCATACGCAGAATGGTAACAAGCTTTCACCAACCATTTGACTATTACTTTTGCTTAAGGCAACATCTTTGCATTTTATCACACCATCATCTTCTTTTTCTTTGAAAGTCGCTTCCATTACTTTCAATTTTCTTACTGCACAATTGAAAGCATACGATTTGATCATGGAGATACAGTAGCTAATCTAATAGGTTTGCATATATTTCTGCTATCACTGCCCGATGCAATAATTGAATTTCTTATAGATATATGTTGCTTAAATTTCATGCGTTCTACAAATAGAATTAAATATTTATTAGGTTATTCTCTATTTTTGATACCTAATCATGATCTGAGCATATATTATAGGTTAAACATAAAAAGATTGCTTATTTATGTTAATATTAAAATGTTTCTATTATGCAGTCCATGTTGTGATGTTCTAATAATTAGATGCTTATTTACAGCAAGTTTCACTTTGTTGTTCTTATTGCAATAGGGCTCTTAGTTCGAGATGGTTTCATTCTTCGATTCTATCCGTCGGCTATATAAAGGCATGGATGTGGGATGTCAGTAAATAGTTTCGAATCTGGATTCATATGAGACTATCTATATTTATATCCAATCGTTGACAAGCAATTCAAATTATATATTTCTATCATATTTTTTTAGACCCTAACGTTGACTGAAACTACATCCACCAGGCCTGGTATTAAGCAAGCTTTTTAGAGTGCTCGGTACTGAAACACCCCAGCTCCGTTAGGGTCACTCTCAAAGGGAATGCCCTAATTTTGGTGGAGGTTTATAAGTATAAGTCACAGATAAACAAGACAGCTAAATAACACATATTTTTGAACAGCGGAAAACAACAACACTTTTATTTCATTTTAATACGTGTTACACAAACCATGCCATAATTGTTTACAATACTTCCAAAATCATAATTGTCTTGATTACATTATTTAAAGAAGCATAAAGAAAACATAAATAAACTGCAAAAGTCCCATGATTGCTGTCCAAAGCCATAGTCCAAAACGGAAAAGATCCAAGCAATACATTCTTTCTCTTCAAGCTGGATGTGAAATCTGGTCAAGTTGCGGTGTTCCCTCCCTGTGGACCTGGGGGGGGGGGGGGGACGAAAGAAAAGAAGGCGAAAGAAAAGTAGAGTCAGACATAAACCCTGAGTAAGTCTAGGACTATTCAGTCTATGAATAAAGAACTGGGTATGATAAGTATAAACTGGAAATGGGAAATCACCATAAACTAAGTTAAGTGTCTAGGGTTGAATATACCATCGTACCCCATATTAATCTCTGTACCCATATAAACTAGTTCCCAACAGGCACCCCATAATCAGGGTGAAGTGATCCATTTCTGATGATCGGCTCCTACTCGCATAGTTACATGTGTCTTACGGCCCCCGATGTTGTATTTACCTATGCCGGTCCCACCATGGGGTGTATCAAGTCCCATGGCGGCGGCCCGACACAATCCTAGAATGCACAGGTATGCTACTGGTGCCCAGTGCCTTATTTTTCTGCGCCGGAGTGTGTGCACGCCCGCACCCCGTTAGAACCTACACTGCTGCACCACCGCCGTCGATTTGAACTCTTACAGTCAGCCCAGTAATCGTGCCCCACCCTGCCTAGTTTCAGGGTATCATGATACGCCTTGTAGGGTTACTGCTGAAAAGGGTCCCCCGCTACTAGGTTTTCTATTTCTAGCCAACATGCTAAGTTGGTTAAGTGTTTTATAAACCTAACCCCCAATCAGTCTGTTTAGTTTAGCATGTTCCATTTTGATTAAGTATTAATATAATTTACTTAATCCTATCAATCCTGACTCAGCCTTAATTGTCTTATTAAAGCCTCAACCTCTCACATTAGACAGGTATTGTTGTGGTTTCCTGTTGCCGGTTGGGTCCGGGCAGTCTTACGCCACAACTCAGTCTAACCTCGGGTCATTATTAGGCTCCGTGTTTAACCACCCACATTGGATAGGTATTGTTGTGACTTTTGGACAGCCGGGCGGTTCCGGGCAGGTTTACATCACAACTCAATCCAACCTCGGGTTAAAAACATCGTATTTTCTACATTTACATATTTTGTCTCTTTTCTTTTTATATGTAAATATTTGCGGCCCATTATTCAAATTCATCTTTATTGATTAACATTTATTTATGTCACTTAATTGCTTTTCAAGGTTGTTGGCATGCGTCAAACATGCCAACACATATGTTCTATATTTTAGCACAAACGTCATTACCCCCGTTTTATACGTTCGCTCCAATGTAAGGTGTGTTGGGTTTAATACTTAAACCCAATTTAGCCAACTGAAAAGGGGAGGCTTATAACATGGTGTTTATAAGGTAACATGAAAAAGGGGAGTGTGAACGCATGAACTTGCAATGAACGATTCAATTAACATAAAGTAGGCACATGTGAACTTGCAATTGTAACATCATATAATCATGGCATAACATGAATCATTTTATTCATATAATCATGGCATAAACAATACTTAAACATGAATCATTCTATTCATATAATTATGGTATAAACAATACTTAAACATGAATCATTCTATTCACATGATTATGGCATAGACAATACTTAAACATGAATCATTCTATTCATATGATTATGGCATAGACAGTACTTAAACATGAATCATTTATTCATATGATTATGGCATAAACAATACTTAAACATGAATCATTCTATTCATATGATTATGGCATAACAATACTTAAACATGAATCATTGTAAACTTGCAATTGGAATGTAAATCTAACTTAATAGTGTCACATATATCACCATATGGTTTTGATAACAACTTAGGCCTAAAACATAATTCAACTAGGCATAATACCAAACATAGCTTGGTCATGTTCATAAAGGTGCTTACTTTTGTTTCTAACACAAAAGTATGATTTGCAAATTTCAACATAGATTCATATAAATCATAGTACTTAATCGATTCAATTACACAGTAAAAGTTATCATAAAAGTATGTACATCACATTAGCATAACAATGAATCATATACTTGCATGAATCCCAATTAAAATTCCACAACATGTGGTTGTCAACATAAATCATATACTTGTATGAATCCAATCGTACACCATAGCATTGCCAAATCGTTTAGAATCAAAATAACATACAAATATAGATTATTATCGCCACAATTCCATTTCGTTGTTAACTTCCAACGCAAATCACGTACTTGCAAATATCCAATCGTATACCATAATATTCCCAAATCATTTAGAATCAAAATAACATACAAATATATGTTATTATCGCCACAATTCCATTTCGCATTTTACACAAATCAAACGAAATTAATTATTCACATCGGAATAGCACTCTACTTACAACGTATGATGAATCTTCAATTCAGGAATCTGAGTTCTGAATTTGGAGATGCTATCCTTTGTTGTAGGCATTATTTTGATTGATTTGACGTTGCTTTAAGCTTTGAATTATTTCCTAATTGTCTCTCTATTTCTGACGGCTATCCTTAGTCTCTCCTCAGCAACATGACGGTCTCATCTCCATTTTAGTTTGTGTGAATTAGGGTTAGTCTTAGGTCCTTTTTATAGAGTTTGTGAGTTGATTTAGACCTTCGATGGAGCTTGGTTCAATAATAGCCATTCGTTTGAAGGGGAGACCAACCAGGAGCTGACACCTAGCCCTAGTGACAAGGCAAGGCTCAGAAAATCGACCAAACACAGACCTGGCCAGCCAAGACTTGACCAGCAGGTCATTCTGACCTGGGCGCACTTGGCAGGTGCGCCAGGCTAAAAATGTACTGGCGCACTTCCCAAGTGCGCCAGTTCATTTTTGTTCTGGCACACTTCCCAAGTGCGCCAGTGCATTCTGACCCGTTTTCTGGTTTTTCGCCTAACTTCGTTCGCCCATATCTTCTTCATACGATATCCGTTTTACGCAAACTCGGACTCTATCTCAAGCAGAATTCCGAGACGAACGCAATGGCGTATACCGTTTCCCTTAATTCTTTGATTTGAAATTAGTTATACTTTAATTTGTGAATTTCACAGTTATAGAATACACGGGGTGTTACATTCTCCCCCACTTAAAAGGATTTCGTCCTCGTAATCTTCAAGTTAGGAAGAATGTATATCCTAACATCCAAACATCCATCTACTCATCCATCAAACACGAGCATCCATTGTCCTTAAAAGACTTCTAATGCTTCATGATCATATGCGAAGTGTGTGTGTACATGTACTTATCTAATGCAAAATCAGGCGGTCTACTGATTCAGTTGACCTCCTTAATGCAAATTATGTAAGTGCCATGAATCCATTATGTATGCAAATTTTCCTATTCATGATTCTATATGAGTGCGCAATTATTCATACAAATGCAACATCCATATGACAACACATTAAAGTTCAACCATATACGAATGCAAACATATATGCATATGCAATATGAAGTGACTGAGCCGATCTAAAACCTAAATTGTGTGTGTATATGCAACCACGAGCAACCACTAGCAATCACTTGCAACCACTTGCAACCATCAATCATAACATGTCTCAAACACATGTTTACACCCAATTGTTCCTATCTAAGGTATAGTCGAATGATAGAAGCGAGTAAAAACTTCGTGTCCATTAGGCAATGTCAAAACTGGAAATCTATGCCACATATATATTGATTAGGAGAAGAACTCTCTAAGCATCAGCCCCGAAGACCGAAATCAACATCAGACTGGCACCCAAAGAATTACTCAACCCAACCACTATATATGATTCTAGGAAACTAAGCATGATGGACTCCTTTTAGGTCACAAGGGAGTCCCTTCCTAAGACTAACCCGTATCCTATAAAACCCAAAAAAAAAAAGTTTAGTCAAACCAACGAACACCCTCAAGCCCGAACATGTGTTACTAACAGATGAGTCATACTCCCTATGGGGTTTGTAACAGAAATTGGATTGAGAATGGGACCGAGAGGATATACACAAAAGATAGCATGCGAGTAAGCTCTACAGGAAGAGAGGGATCAAGGATATACTCTTAAGAAGAGATATGATGCACGAATCTAGTCTTCAATCTTCTAAGTCGCATTTCCTCAAGCTTAACTCCATTATGCTTTGTCCGTCTTTAACTTCACAATTTCGTAGCTTCTTAATTCTTGTTTCCAAAATATGAGTTGGAACATATTTCACTGTTGCCTCTCGTTCCTCTTTCACTTACCCTACTTCTAGTATACTCGGCTCAAACATAACGGCGTACTCATGGTTTCATGCAAGCTCTCCAAAATTCACTAGTGAATCTTGGGTCTCGTCCACTTACTATCAGGTATTCCACGTAGAAGAACTATCTCTTGGAAATAAATGCCAACCATGTTGCCAAATGTACTTATCAAGGTGATTCTCCACAACTCATGCATAAGCGAAATGAACCTTCAGCCTTAGTGGCGAACACTACTCGATCGGATTACAAATTACTAGGAAACAAATCATGATAGAACCCTAAAGGGTTACCTGCGACTTCGAGGGTATTACCGAGGCAAGTCAAGAGTCTAACTACCCTCTTTTTGAAATCGAGATGGTCACCCTTACTGGATAACCACTCCATCGCTAGAATCAACCAATGGCCCAAAACAAAGGCACTATATTTAAATTCTATGCTTAGAATAGAAATTTTCAATCCCACACAGCTCATAGACAAATGAGTTGGGCCCCCAATTGGGTTTGAAACAATTAAGGGGTCCTCTACCATACTAGTTTTTTAGGTGCAGAGATTCTACTAAAGCAGACGAGATAAAGGAGTGTGATGCGCCAGAATCAAATAAAGTGCGAACGGGGTGATCATAAAGATAAACTACACTTTCTACAGAAGTATTTATACCTCGCCGTTGCAGAGGTGGCGCCTCTAGCACATGAACCTGCGCCCCCGAGGTGGATCCAGCCCTCTGCCCCTGTCCTCGTTTCTTTGGGCAGTCCTTAGCCATGTGGCCTGTCTCACCGCAAGAAAAGCACCCACCATTCATCTTGGCCTTCTTTTTCAGGCAATCTTTCACTAAGTGCCCCACTTTGCCACAGAATTTACACTTCCTCTTCTCTTGGGACTTGTCGTTTTTCCCGCTCTTCTTAAAGTCTGTCTTCTTAGGCTATAAACCCTCTTTCTTCCCTGGAGAGCTTTCTGCCTTTGTCTCCTTCTTCCTTGGGCAGTCCCTAGCCCAGTGGCCTGTCTTCCTACACTGAAAGCAAGTAGCACTCATCCTCCTCTTCTTCTTCCTACAGTCTCCCTCCAGATGTCCAAGAATTCCGCAGAAACAACATTTCTTTTTTTCTCGTTTCTTGTTATTACTGTTACGATCCTTTCTTGTTTGACTATTATTCGTCTTCCTACTCTGGGACTCTTCCGCTTGCTGGTTCACGTGGAGGAGGAGTGAAAACGTCAGCAGCTGGGGAGTAGGGTCTCCAGACATGCTGAAACAGAAAGGATAGATTCAAAACGAAGGATAGAAGACGGTACCTATGGCTTTGGGGGACTTTGCCTTTTTAAAATAAAATAATATTTTATCTTTTAAAAACGCTTATTTAAATTTTTTGTTTGAAAATAAATTTTCAAAACTTTTTTTTTAATCTTATCTAGTAAACCTATGCTCTGATACCAAGTGAAATACCCCACCTCCGTTAGGGTCACTCTCAAAGGGAATGCCCTAATTTTGGTGGAGGTTTATAAGTATAAGTCACAGATATACAAGACAGATATAATAATACATATTTTTGAACAGCGGAAAACAACAACACTTTTATTTCATTTTAATTCGTGTTACACAAACCATGCCATAATTGTTTACAATACTTCCAAAATCACAACTGTCTTGATCACATTATTTAAAGAAGCATAAAGAAAACATAAATAAACTGCAAAAGTCCCATGATTGCTGTCCAAAGCCATAGTCCAAAACGGAAAAGATCCAAGAAATACATTCTTTCTCTTCAAGCTGAATGTGAAATCTGGTCAAGCTGCGGTGTTCCCTCCCTGTGGACCTGGGGGGGGGGGGGGGGGGGACGAAAGAAAAGTAGAGTCAGACATAAAGCCTGAGTAAGTCTAGGACTATTCAGTCTATAAATAAAGAACTGGGTATGATAAGTATAAACTGGAAATGGGAAAGCACCATAAACTAAGTTAAGTGTCTAGGGTTGAATATACCATCGTACCCCATATTAATCTCTGTACCCATATAAACTAGTTCCCAACAGACACCCCTTAATCAGGGTGAAGTGATCCATTTCTGATGATCGGCTCCTACTCGCATAGTTACATGTGTCTTACGACCCCCGATGTTGTAGTTACATATGCTGTTCCCACCATGGTGTGTATCAAGTCCCATGGCGGCGGCCCGACACAATCCTAGAATGCACAGGTATGCTACTGGTGCCCAGTGCCTTATTTTTCTGCGCCGGAGTGTGTGCATGCCCGCACCCCGTTAGAACCTACACTGCTGCACCACCGCCGTCGATTTGACTTCTTACAGTCAGCCCAGTAATCGTGCCCTACCCTGCCTAGTTTCAGGGTATCATGATACGCCTTGTAGGGTTACTGCTGAAAAGGGTCCCCCGCTACTAGGTTTTCTATTTCTAGCCAACATGCTAAGTTGGTTAAGTGTTTTATAAACCTAACCCCCAATCAGTCTGTTTAGTTTAGCATGCTCCATTTTGATTAAGTATTAATATAATTTACTTAATCCTATCAATCCTGACTCAGCCTTAATTGTCTTATTAAAGCCTCAACCTCTCACATTAGACAGGTATTGTTGTGGCTGCCTGTTGCCGGTTGGGTTCGGGCAGTCTTACGCCACAACTCAGTCTAACCTCGGGTCCTTATTGGGCTCCGTGTTTAACCACCCACATTGGATAGGTATTGTTGTGACTACTGGACAGCCGGGCGGTTCCGAGCAGGTTTACATCACAACTCAATCCAACCTCGGGTTAAACACATCGTATTTTCTACATTTACATATTTTGTCTCTTTTCTTTTTATATGTAAATATTTGCGGCCCATTATTCAAATTCATCTTTATTGATTAACATTTATTTATGTCACTTAATTGCTTTTCAAGGTTGTTGGCATGCGTCAAACATGCCAACACATATGTTCTATATTTTAGCCCAAACGTCATTACCTCCGTTTTATACGTTCGCTCCAATGTAAGGTGTGTTGGGTTTAATACTTAAACCCAATTTAGCCAAATGAAAAGGGGAGGCTTATAACATGGTGTTTATAAGGTAACATGAAAAAGGGGAGTGTGAACGCATGAACTTGCAACGAACGATTCAATTAACATAAAGTAGGCACATGTTAACTTGCAATTGTAACATCATATAATCATGGCATAACATGAATCATTTTATTCATATAATCATGACATAAACAATACTTAAACATGAATCATTCTATTCAAATAATTATGGTATAAACAATACTTAAACATGAATCATTCTATTCACATGATTATGGCATAGACAATACTTAAACATGAATCATTCTATTCATATGATTATGGCATAGACAGTACTTAAACATGAATCATTTATTCATATGATTATGACATAAACAATACTTAAACATGAATCATTCTATTCATATGATTATGGCATAACAATACTTAAACATGAATCATTGTAAACTTGCAATTGGAATGTAAATCTAACTTAATTGTGTCACATATATCACCATATGGTTTTGATAACAACTTAGGCTTAAAACATAATTCAACTAGGCATAATACCAAACATAGCTTGATCATGTTCATAAAGGTGCTTACTTTTGTTTCTAACACAAAAGTATGATTTGCAAATTTCAACATAGATTCATATAAATCATAGTACTTAATCGATTCAATTACACAGTAAAAGTTATCATAAAAGTATGTACATCACATTAGCATAACAATGAATCATATACTTGCATGAATCCCAATTAAAATTCCACAACATGTGGTTGTCAACATAAATCATATACTTGTATGAATCCAATCGTACACCATAGCATTGCCAAATCGTTTAGAATCAAACTAACATACAAATATAGATTATTATCGCCACAATTCCATTTCGTTGTTAACTTCCAACGCAAATCACGTACTTGCAAATATCCAATCATATACCATAATATTCCCAAATCGTTTAGAATCAAAATAACATACAAATATATGTTATTATCGCCACAATTCCATTTCGCATTTTACACAAATCAAACAAAATTAATTATTCACATCGGAATAGCACTCTACTTACAACGTATGATGAATCTTCAATTCAGGAATCTGAGTTCTGAATTTGGAGATGCTATCCTTTGTTGTAGGCGTTGTTTTGATTGATTTGACGTTGCTTTAAGCTTTGAATTATTTCCTAATTGTCTCTCTATTTCTGACGGCTATCCTTAGTCTCTCCTCAGCAACATGACGGTCTTATCTCCATTTTAATTTGTGTGAATTAGAGTTAGTCTTAGGTCCTTTTTATAGAGTTTGTGAGTTGATTTAGACCGTCGATGGAGCTTGGTTCAATAATAGCCGTTCGTTTGAAGGGGAGACCAACCAGGAGCTGACACCTAGCCCTAGTGACAAGGCAAGGCTCAGAAAATCGACCAAACACAGACCTGGCCAGCCAAGACTTGACCAGCAGGTCATTCTGACCTGGGCGCACTTGGCAGGTGCGCCAGGCTAAAAATGTACTGGCGCACTTCCCAAGTGCGCCAGTTCATTTTTGTTCTGGCGCACTTCCCAGTGCGCCAGTGCATTCTGACCCGTTTTGTGGTTTTTCGCCCAACTTCGTTCGTCCATATCTTCTTCATACGATATCCGTTTTACACAAACTCGGTCTCTATCTCAAGCAGAATTCCGAGACGAACGCAATGGCGTATCCCGTTTCCCTTAATTCTTTGATTTGAAATTAGTTATACTTTAATTTGTGAATTTCACAGTTATAGAATACACGGGGTGTTACAGGTACTCTTATATTCTTTTTTACTTACCATTGTTTATTTTATGGATTTCTAAAGATATTAAAATTTTCATATGGTTTCTTTTTATCTTTCGACTTTGACGATTGAACCTCATGAAGTTTGTCCTTTGAAAAATGTTCTGACTTTTATAATTTATCGAAGTAGTGCAGAATTTTTGTGACTTCCTTTGGTACAGACTACTTTTTTTTTCACATCCATCTCAGTGCACCAGAAACCGACTGATTGTTATAGACTATGCAATACAAACTACAAGCAGAAAATATATGTAAATTTGTTACATTTTATATGTTTAATATTTTGAATACAACTGAAATCTCAAGTACTCTTTCTTTATTTACATGTACAGAAAATACAACCTAGGACGAACATTACTGTGATGGAGGAGATTGCCTGACAACAGTCATCTTTAAGAGCATAAGCTCTTTTTAACTAATTTCAGGTATGATGATTTTGGTTCAAATGCTGATACAAGTCTTCTTTGTGTTTAGGGAGATACATTTTTTTAAAAAAACCATGTATGTTGCTTAGTCCATATTGTTTCAGGTATGATTTACTTGATAAATTTTTCTTTTTCAATTGCACATGCTGATGGCTTATTATTACTAATGACATTAGTTTACTATATATACAAACGCAAAATATTCAATGTTTTTTTTTTTTTTTTTGTTTACATGAAATGTACATTGATTTTATTTATTTATTTATTATGTAATTATTTTTTGAATTTTGCGGCTGAGGAGTTGTATTCGTATAAGGCTGAAAAGAAGCAAGCAACAGTGGGTTGAAACATGAAGATGCAACTACATCTCCCAAAGTCGGCAAATGTAAGTTTTGTGCACTATAGAAATCTTGACAAAGAATAATATTGTTATTTTATTACATGTGATATCCATATTGAATTTTAAATATTTTAGATAGATTATCGAGTTTGTGTTGGTTTTCTATACCATATCACCATCATATGATGTTCTTCCTTGGATAGTGTTCTGTCTTTCACTTTAGGCCTGTTATGTTATAAGTTTGATGTGTGCCTCCATATCAATAACTGAATTGACCAACTGCCCTAGGTGCCATGATAAATATTCATTCACAAAACCATACGTGATTTAATTTTTTGAGGCACATACCGCTTGAGTTAGTTTTACATTGAAATAATTAATTTTACATGACTTATCAGAGCATCTGCCGGCAAGCAGGTAATGGCTTCCTTTTATAGTTATGCAAGCTATTTTTTTACTTCTCTAAAATATTATTTTAAGCTAACTGAAGATAAACATGAAATTGTTTGATATATGATATGTACTAACTGTACCTGACATATCTTCTCAAACGTTATTTTTCATATGTTATATTTTTATATCCACTCTAAGCAAAAAATTACTCTTACCAAGGTTTTGCAAGAGCACCATTCTCAAAGTGTAAGCTTAATTTTTTTCCTAGACATACCTATCAGTGTTGTGTTTAGTTAAAAGCATCTTACTTGGATTTGATACTGCATCACGCCCAAATTCAGACATTTCAAAAACTCCAAGCTCATCTGTAGAACCAAATTGATTTTTTCACAGATTGTAGGAGACAATACGATGAATAAATTTCTCCCTCCATATATAAAACAGTATCCACTGTATGCTCAAGAAAACGAGGCCCAACTATCTCTTATGTATTCGTAACATGGCCTATTATGGTGACTGGGATAATAGTTTTTCTACAGCTACATAAGCATACATAAATTGACCTTAGAAGAAACATAGATAAGTCCAGTTTATATCCATTACTACCTTACATAAACCTAAATCAGAATTCAAAATACAAGTTCTGCAAGCTAAGAACTCTGATACCACTATTAGGTTTCATCGATATAATCAGTAACCAATTTTCATAATTCAACATTTGGATCTATGCAAACTTAGGGTTTTCAGGATCAACTGTTTCGAAGGAGATTGAATCGATTTCTAGCGCTTGAAGGAGGTGCCTCTAAAGGAGTCCACTCGAACTCTCTTCATCGTCGTCTTCGCGAAGTTCAACTAGTGAAGGAGAGGTACTAGCCTCATCGCCATTATTTTCTTCGATCCCCAATTCTTATTTAGTCTGCATGTGTTCTAAAAAGAAAAAGGATATTTCCTTTTAAAAACTAACTGGAGTGATAATCGGGCCAAAGAAGAAAATAACTGGTTACACCATTTCAATATATATAAAATATCAATGGTTGATATTTATTAAAGAATAGTTCTTCCCTTTTCAACGTTCTAATTGTTTGACTCTACAAGTTACTGCAACATTGACAATAATTTTAAATCATATTTAAAATTATAAGCAGTGAGTTGCATCTAGTAATACATCATTGTTACCCAAGTCATAATAAAATCAACGATTGGATACAACCTTTCATATTACTAGTGTTTCAATGTAATTTAATCCTTTTAACCAATATGTTCAAGATTAAACTCAAGGCATGGAACGTATCATCCTCTTTAGAATTTAATCCTTTTATCTTGATCAATGAGTAGACTTTATAAAACAAATCAATATTTGAGCACAAACATGCATTTTATAGTCTCACTCAATCAAAAAGTCCATGGATATCACTACTTATATCGTAGGGTTAAATTATATGTAGATCATTTATAATTTTCAATCGATTCAAGATGTATCTGATAATCACCTTTATTGTCTAATCGGTTAAAAGTAACTTTTGATGATATCAAAACACAAATATACTCGAATAAAATCATTATGATTTCAGGTCTGAGGACCATAACATCACTGTCATTATGAGAATAAATTATGACATTACTAATTGTATTTCATGAAGTTTTCTCATGTTGGGTCAGTCTAATAAACTATTCTCTAACACGTATTAATGTACTGACATTGATATCACGTATATTAATGATCAATGAGATATGATCACCAGTCAATCAACATACTAGTCTCAATGTTGTCCTATATAAACAATAAAACTTGACTAGGGACATCTAAGATTTATAATACTTATTATTATATTATATAATCTCATGTTGAAGTCACTTACTTGAAACTATATAATTCTATATTATTATTCTAAAAACTTTTATTATATCAATATTTATATTACGTTGTAAATATAACATAACAGAATATTTTATTCAAATAAAATATAACACCTACAGTGTTATTGATCACATCAAATAGATTGCCTATGGGGAATAAACTCTAATAGCATTGGCAAAGCCACCGCCCACTGCACTCCGTCAACAAGTTTCGGTAAAGCCAGCGCCAGCAAAATGAGTGTTGAAAATATCCATAAAAAAACAAGTCTCACCAAAAGACAAAATACTCAGCAGTGTAAACAAATGCCCATTGAGAAGATAGAATCCTGGTATCCTCGACCAATACGAGTGGCAATATTGTCATCCGGACCACTTCCAGATCCACTTTGAACCGAACCCTCTTTGGTTTCATGTATATCACGAAAAATACTAGAGAACCATGTAGAATATACGATGTTTATTCAACGCTTCATCTTCACAAGCTAGCTCATCAACTCTATTTAGATGGTATATGGAAATAAGCTCCTTATTTGATTCTCCATAAGCTAAATCTGGAACATCCGATGAGCTACTATTCTCTTTGAATAAAGCTAACTCATCAAAAGTGACATAATGAGAATTCATAACCTTCTTCGTTTTCGGATTCCTAATCTGATAGTCTTTTATGTCATCCGTATAATTAAGCAAAATCCTCTTGAAAGCCCTAGGCTCAATCTTATCATTTCCGGAATCATGCACATAAAACGGACAACCAAACACATGAAAATTTCTCAAGTCAACGCTCTTACCTTTCCACACTTTTTTTGGAATTTTGTTATCAACAGGCGAGCATAGAATTCGATTCACAATATGCACCATGGTTGATAAAGCTTTGGCAGAAAATCACTTACACAAACTTGTTGTCAATCTTAAGCATCGAGCTTTCACAAATAAATATTGGTTCATTCTCTTTGCTACTCCATTAGACGGCGAATCTCGCGATGTAGGAAAATGTCTCCAAAACCATGATGCTTGCAATACCCCAAAAATAACTTACTCTTTAACATTGCTGGTCCTTAGAAGTTTCAAAAACATGTCACTCTCATTTTCAAGATGAACCTTCCACACTTTGAACTTTGCAAATACCTTTGACTTGGCCGTCATTACATACACCTATACCTTTCGAGAAAAATTATCAATAAAAGAATATAACATCGAACTTCATCCAAAGGAGCAATCGGTGTCGGTCTACAAAACATCCGAGTGAACATACTCAAGAACACCTCTTGAATCATACTACTAAGTACGGTTTCAATATTGCTCATACGTAATCCTTTGTAAAGACGTTGAGGCGGACAGACACTAAGATGGAATAGGCTTGCCAATATGCCCAGTGTACCTGTTGCAATATGATGAGAGGCTATTCCGCTGGGAACGAAAGGATCAAAACCTTCTGAGCCCCACGTTGGACTTACAAATTGTACTTTTCCATTTAATCCATAAGGATCAGACACCCATATTCCAGGACCATATAAGCCTGTTACATGAAATGCGCCAAAGCCAAAGCAAGCCACTCCTGAGAGAAATAAATTAAATTCCAAAGACTTACAAAAGTTTTTCGTTTTATAGTTACTCCTTAAAGCAAATAAACAACATGAGATCTAGCACCTTATGTAACTACAGGTACCCACTTCGAAACCCTCAAACAATCCTTCTCAATAGTAAACTTGCATCCTAGAGAATCCAATTGTCACAAAGATATAAGTGTTTTCCGAAGTTCCAAAACATATCATATATTAGTAAGCGTGCGAACCACTATAACAAACATCCTTATTTGCACGGAGCTAACGCTCATTAACCTACATATAGCACCATTTATCATAACAATGGTACTTCCCTCTTTGTTGGCATAAGAGGAAAAACAATTCCTATTTAGTGTCATTAGAAAAGATGCACCTGAGTCGAGTACTCATTCGCTATATGAAACACCCGATCCTACTAGCATCAATATGTTCTCATCCACCCCACCAACATGCTCTTCACCGCTATGGATGAAGTAGCAACTTCCTTCTTGCTGTCTTTGTTGGACATTCATTCTTCCAATGTAGGGTTTCCAAAATTATAACACTTGCTATTTTTCTCCCTCGATTTTCCTCTCCAAAGAGGCTTCTTCGATTTAGCACGCTTTTGGTTTCACTTCTTCACATTATTCTCCTTCTCCACAAATAAACTTTGATCACTACTAGCTTCATTACCATCCTCACTCAACTCCTTCATTTGATCTCTCAATTACTCATTAAGAAGACTCATTTCGACATCATCAAGAGATAAAATATCTGAACTATACATCTTGGTATTGGAAAACCGCATATGACGCCCTGACAGTAGACATAACAATGTCATTGTCTTTTATAAATCTTCAAATCTACTACCTTCATCTTTATCAGTAATCCATCAAAGGCATTCAAGTGTGCCTTAGGAGAAATACCCTCCTTCAACTTAAAGGCGAAAAATGTTCGGAAAAAAAATCAAACGATTTGCAAGTGACTTTTTCGTGTATAACTCCTCCAACTTATCTCATAGGCCTTTAGCGCACTAGTTTTGGAAATTACATTATGTCATATAGCAAGTTGAAGCATTGTTGTCAAAAGCACGTGCTTACTCTTAAAAGCGCTCGAGTTCACGCGTTTCTTCAGACTCGACGAGAATCAACGGAAGGAAACTCGGAATTGGGTAGAATCGTTCAAAGCGGCGATTAAAATCGTGAAATCGTGTAACCCTCGTGCAATTTTCTGCGTTGATCTGCATCGAGATTTCCCAATTTTCCGCGTCGATCTGCTTCTGCTTCGAGATTTCCCATTCACGAATCTAACCGAAGGGATACCTCGAGAACCCTAATCGACGCAATTAATCGACGGAGTTGTGTATTTGGGTTTCGATCATTGAACCGTCGATTAGGGTTCTATCATTGATGGCTCATCATTAATCCAACCGAAAGATGTTTGCTTTCGTACCACGATAAAAAAAATAGGAAGAAGAAGAAGAAGGATCGTGAGAATAAAGTGACCATCGTTGAAATGATAGAACATCTATCTATCATTTCCCAGAAAAAAGTTCTAAAAGACACTATTATTTAAGTTTAAAGATAAAAAACAGCATTTAATGTTTTTATTTTTAAAAGGAAAAATGTTATGTTATATTTTGTGAAAGCTAGCGATTTAACAAAATTTTGCAACACAATGAATTGGGAAAATTCAGCTGCTGGAACTTGAAATTTTAAGGTTTATGTTATGTTTTGTTATGAACTAATAGTTAATGAAAATATTATGCTATGGCTATTTTGTTGGAATTTTATTTTTAATATTCATTTTGTGGGAACTTACGATTTGTGTTACGATCCCACGATTTACGATCTTTGTATACCTGAGCGCTCTTTGGTGAGAACTCGAGTTTGACAACTGTTGGCTAGCTTTTTGACCAAGCCACCAAGGTTCACTCATAAGAAGAAAGCATGAAACTACGTTCCTTAAGTCCATGAAAGATCGGATCGCACCAGAGGATCGCCCCTCTCGGATCGCCCCCCATTGGATATCCCCCATAGCATCAGCGATCCGATTACCTCTACATGACTCGATCCGTACTTACACTACTACCCAGCACAGACCGATCCGATCCCCCGACGCACAGCGAAACCTCTGACATGTTCAAGCACGAGCTAGTCTTCGGCGATCCGAGATGCATGGATCCAGCGACACGTGTCCCCAACTGTCATTTTGACCAATTCCTCCTCCTTGATCCGATATTTAAGGGGATCGCGACACCTGTCCACAACGGCTAATTTGACTAATTCTTCATCAAGCTGCGATATGATCCGATATTCTCGGGATCTGTGCCACGTGTGACCACGATCCGCCTGACAAAATCAGCTATAAATAGCCCAGAGCCTGGCATTTTTTGGGATCTTTTGGTAGTATTGAGCACTTATTCCACCATTACTGTCATACCACTATTTCTTGTCAGTTTTATTACGAGATTACTGAGGGAAATCACAATTGTAAGAGTGAGTCTGAGAGAAATCATTGATTGTACTAGCATTAAAAGTATGATCGATAACATATAAAGTGGACGTAGGCTCGTTAACGCCGAACCACTATAAATTCTGTGTGTTTTCTGCTTTTTCCTTCATTCTCCAATTATAATTTTTTTTTTACGAATCAGAGTAATTTGGGTGTTAGGTCCAAATTTTGATCTAACATTTTGGTGCTTTCACTGAGAAAACAGTCACAAAACTTCACTGTTCAGATTTTTGAAGATTCCTGCAACGTTTGATATCATGACTGGAAAGAAGTCTAAGGAAGTGCGAGCTTCGCAGGCAAATGAAATGGTTGGCGAAAGTGCACACGAGCAGGTCGTTGAGGGGGTCACGGATCGCGAGGACAGGGGGCGACCCGAACCAATCTAGGTGCCACGATCCGACTTGAGGGTGGCGCTGCGAACCGCGAAGCTGGAGGGGTTGTTACTCGATCCCGTGATAACGCCCCGAATCCTCCGCATACCGTGACCACAAACCGATCCCAGGGGGGCGTTGCGAGCCACCAACCTCGATCCACAACGATCCAAATTGATGACCAGACTACAACTCGACCTGGAAAGGAGCCTATGGCTCGCTCCTACCATCCTGGCCCCTCCGCTCGACCTGGCTCAAGCTCTTTGCGCATAAGAGAAAATGATGATGATCAATATGACCCTTCTGCTCCCGTTACTGAGGGGGATCTCTCTCGCTTTTCCGAAATGTGGGAGAGGCTGTTTGATGAATTGGCTGCTCAAAGGCAGGAGAGCTCCATTCTGCGACAGAACTTGACCACTATGGATAGAAGGCTTAATGATCTCGCAAGGCAAAGGACGCCCCCAGTTCGTCCGCTCACCCCAGAATACTATTCTTCGTCAGAGGAATCGCCGAGACCTCCGCGGCGACCATATGAGAGGCCTGAAAACATAGAGCAGCTTCGATTTGGAACCCTGCCATCACGGGAAGAAAAGGCACTGGGGGCAGGGCCCTCAAACTGCAATATGAATGATCGCGCCGCAACTCCCAGAGCTCGAGGTGTGGACAGCCCTGTTCAGAATAGACTACCTCAGCCCCGTCGCCGTACAAATGCTTATGCTAACAGGGGGCAGCGAAGCCCAATCCGAGCCCCGGATTTTGTGACCGCCCCTGGAAGAGAGATTAGAGAACCCCACCGAGCAAGAAGCACTGACCCCGAGCCTCCACTGACCAGTGCAAATGTTGTAGCCATGATCCATCAAATTCCGGTAGATAGCCGTGGACAACAAAATGAAGATTGGGGAATTGACTGCAGTCACACCCCTTTCACTGATGACATTTTAGATGCAACGTTCCCGAGGCGCTTCAACATGCCGCAGATGAATCGTTACGCGGGTAGATTTGATCCCGTCCAGCATCTGATGAGATATTCTTGGTCAATGACCGCTGCCGCAGCTTCTGACGCTGTCAAGTGCAAAGCATTTCCCATATTCTTGGAGGATGTAGCATTATTATGGTTTACTCGCTTACCAGCAAGATCAATTTCCAGCTTCAGGGAGTTGAGTGAAAGGTTCGTGGAACAGTTCCGCATATATGCACAAAAGACGAAGAGTGTGATTGACTTGTTCCTTTTCAAGCAATGACCAGGCGAGAGTTTGAGGGTGTATCTAGACCGTTTCAACCTGATCGCTACTGAAGTTAAAGATCCCCATGAGCCAACTGTTGTGGCAGCCCTAATTGATGGGGTAGATAAAGACACTGAATTTGGGAGATACCTGGCCGGCAAACCACCTCATACTAGAGAATTATTCTACGAAAAAGCTAACGTGCACTTACGTCGGGAGGAAGTATATGCTAACCGAAAGGCAAAAACGGCCGATAAAGAGGAAATCCAGAGCAATGTCGCCATTAAGCAGACAGGAGACAGCTCGGGGAAGGTCGAGGTTAATGTCGAAAATCGGAATCAGGGTGGTCGTCAGTCAGGAAACAATGATAATAACAGTAATGGCAACAACCGGAAGAGGAATCGAGGGAACGACTCCCAGAGAAGGACTCGTCCCAGGTCTTTTGAGAGTTATACGCCAATAAACGATACTTTGGAAAATATCTTCATGGATTCGTACAACGTCCTCCAAAATAAAAGACCTCCTCCCAGAGAGTCGACGGAGAAAGAACGTGAAACGGGGAAGTTTTGTCTCTTTCATCAGATTCATGGCCATTCGACAAATGAATGTCGTCACCTAAGAGATGTAGTCGAGAGGCTTCTCCGAGAAGGAAAATTGGATGAATACAGAGTGACGCCCAGAGACAGGGGGCAAGCCGTACAGGCCCCAAATCAGAACCAGAATCAACCTGCTGTCAGGCCAACTGCCCAGCAAAAGGGAAAGGACCTTGTTATCAATACCATAATCGGAGGGCTTTATCTCGCCGGACACGGTTCCAAGGCATTGGATCAGTATGTCAATGCAGCCAAGCAACACCTCGAGGTAGGGGAGTGTAGCAACCCTGAGGACAACGTCCCGGTAAAGCAACAAAAGATGATGTCCGACGATGTCGTTTTCTGCGAACGAGAAAGCATTGGAGTCCATGCTCCGACTGAAGATCCATTCGTATTCACAGTACCTATTGGCCCGACCACTGTTCATAAAGTTTTGGTGGATAACAGGAGTTCCGTCAATATTCTTTTCAAAAGGACATTCGACCAGATGAATCTCGAGATAAAAGACTTGAAGCCCTGTCAGGGATGGATCCGTGGATTTAACGGAGCATCCACCGCTCCAATGGGTTATGTAGAGCTACCAGTTACGCTTGGGGAAGGAGAACGCCAGAGAGTGAGAATCCTTCCCTTCGTGGTTTTGGATATTGAATCACCCTATAATGCAAAGTTTAGAGCCTGTATAGCCCCCTGGTGCTTGTTATTGAAGTTTCCTACCGAAGCTGGTGTTGGTGTTGTTAGAGGAGATCAGATTGCCGCACGAGCATGTTATATTGCAGAGCTAAAGCTACTCCGCAACGGAGGGGACATAGAAACCAAGGGCGCTTCCACCCCACAAGAGCGAAGACCTTATAGCAATTAAAGAGGATAACCGTAGGAGAGTCGCCCAGAGAGTTGCCCGAGGATATAGATCCCAGAGAGGACAAAGAACCTGGGGGAAGAATGGCGACTCCCAACGAGACAACTGTGGATGTACCGATCGATGATAGTGACCCAGAGAAGGTCCTTAAGATTTGATCCCAGTTAAATCCGAATTTAGCTAAAGAACTGACGAATTTCTTAAAAAATAATTTGGATGTATTTGCTTGGACCCACGCAGACATGTGCGGGATATCTCCATCAATCATGAGCCATTCATTAAGCATTAACCCTAAACATCCTCCGGTAAAACAAAAAAGGCGAATGCTGGGCCCAGAGAGGTCCGCTGCCTTGAAAGAAGAAGTTGGAAAGCTAAAGAGTAATGGATTTATCAGAGACTCAATCTACCCAGACTGGATTTCAAATCCAGTTCTGGTGAAGAAGGCCAACGGGAAGTGGCGAACATGTATCGATTTCTCGGATTTGAATAAAGCCTGCCCGAAAGACAGCTTTCCGTTACCCAGGATCGATCAGTTGGTGGACTCAACGGCGGGTCATGAACTTCTCTCCTTTATGGATGCTTATTCGGGATATAACCAGATTCCAATGCATGTTCCAGATCAAGAACACATTAGTTTCATTATGGATCTGGGATTATATTGCTATGTGTTAATGCCCTTTGGCTTGAAGAACGCAGGCGCTACATATCAACGGTTAGTGAACAGAATGTTCTATAACCAGATTGGGAAAACAATGGAAGTATACGTCGATGACATGCTGGTTAAGTCCAGACAATCCTCCAATCACACTACAGATTTGGCAGAGATGTTCAGCATTCTTCGAAAGTACGGGATGAAACTCAACCCAACAAAATGTTCATTCGGGGTCGCCTCCGGAAAATTCTTGGGATTCATCATCAGTTCTCGTGGGATTGAGATTAATCCAGACCAGATCGCAGCAATCAGAGACATTCAGGAACCTAGGCAAATTAAAGATGAGCAAAGCCTTGCAGGGAAAGTAGCCGCACTAAGCAGATTTATCTCCAGGGCTACGGACAAATGCATCCCATTCTTCGAATTGATAAAGCGAGGAAAACGCCACTTCAAATGGACGCCCGACTGCGTAGAAGCGTTTCAGAACTTGCTGAGACACCTGGAGAAACCTCCGATATTATCTAAGCCGATGGATCACGAGGACTTATTCGTGTACTTGGCAGTGTCGTCCCACACAATCAGCTCAGCATTGGTAAGAGAAGATGATAAAGTTCAAAGACCAGTGTATTACGTGAGCAAAAAATTGACGGCAGCAGAGCGTAATTATCCAAGGATAGAAAAATTGGCGTACAGTTTGCTGATTGCCTCTAGAAAGCTTCGACATTATTTTCAGGCTCATCCCATTACCGTATACACTGATCATCCACTCAAGCAAGTTCTACAGAGACCAGAAGCGTCTGGAAGACTACTCAAATGGAACTTTGAGTTAAGTCAATTCGATCTGAACTTTCAGCCCCGGCGGTCAATACGGGGGCAAGTGATAGCTGACTTCATAGCAGAGTTTACTGTCCCGGAGGAAGATATAGCAAACGAAGAAGTTGACCCCTCAAAATTACTTCTCGACCTCAGTGTCTGGAGATTGTATACTGATGGCGCGAGGAATGACAAGAGATCCGACGCTGGAGTAGTGCTTGAAACTCCCGAGAAACGGCTGATATCCTATGCTATCCGGATGGAGTTTCACGCCACTAACAACGACTCTGAATATGAAGCCCTGATAGCGGGGCTAAGGATCGCCAAGGAGTTTGAAATCACAATGCTGGACATCTTTTGCGACTCCGAGTTAGTTGTAAATCAGGTCACTGGAAAATTCCAAGCCAAAAGCCCAAGATTGATTTTATACTTGAAGAAAGTGAAGGAGTTGCTGAACGGCTTCGATCACTACAACATATCTCATATTCCGCGGTCAGAGAATCAACAGGCGGATAAGTTGGCAAAGATGGCTAGTTCCGACGATCCTGAAGAGACCGGGCTAGCCCCAGTCGAAGTACTTCGGTCTCCTAGTATAGATCAGATGGAAATTGATTCGGTACTAGAGACGGAACCAGAAAGGGAGTCATGGATGACCCCTCTAAAGAATTTCTTGATGAATGGAACGCTTCCGACCAAGAAAAGCGAGAGGCGTAAAGTAATTCGTAAAGCTGCCCGATACGTTCTACAAGGCGGAGTTCTTTACAGACAGGGATTTTCAATGCCTCTTCTCCGGTGTATAGCTCATGACGACATCAAGCGTGTACTGCAGGAGGTACATGAAGGTGAATGCGGCGATCACACTGGAGGGCAAACATTGGCGAAAAAGGTGTTGCGGCATGGTTATTTCTGGCCTACCATAAACAAGGATGCGGCGAAATACGCACGACGGTGTGATGCGTGCCAGAGATTTTCAAAGATACCTAGAGCATCTCCTAATCAGTTAAAAACAATGACGAGCCCATGGCCCTTCGCTATGTGGGGAATTGATATCATCGGAAGTCTCCCCATAGCTAGGGGCGGAGCGAAGTTCGCTATTATAGCCGCAGATTATTTCACTAAGTGGGTCGAGGCTGAGCCACTGACTACAATCACAACCAAACGAGTGATCAATTTCGTCGTTAGAAACATCATCTGTCGATTTGGGATTCCAAAGATTGTTATAACTGATAACGGAACTCAGTTCGATAGCACTGAATTCAGAGACTTCTGCCAGAAATACCACATTGAGAAACGGTACACCTCTGTGGCGCACCCGCAATCGAACGGACAAGTCGAAGCGGCGAATAAAGTGATTAAGTCCATTCTGAAAAGAAGACTGAAACGGGCCAGAGCCATGTGGACTGATGAATTACCCTTAGCACTATGGGCCTACAGAACAACATATAAATCGGCAACAGGCCATACCCCCTTCTCCCTTGCTTTTGGAGCAGAAGCAGTCATCCCGGTTGAGATAAAAGTACCTTCTCACCGAGTGACTTATTACGATCCAATGACTAATAATGAATTGCTCCTTGAATCCCTGGATATGATCGAAGAAAAGAGGGATGAAGCAGACCTGCGTGCCTTGAGATGCAAGCAACAGGTCGCCCGATACTACAACAAAAAGGTTCGAGTCCGAACCTTTAAACCCGAAGACTTGGTTCTGAAGCGTGTCTTTCCAGCCCCAACTCATATGGGCGCGAAGTGGGAAGGACCGTACTCTATTCTGTGCAAGCTTGATAATGGAACTTTCAAGCTAGCGACCGTAGATGGAAAGGAAATCCCCAGAGTGTGGAATGCCCAACATTTACGGCCGTATCTAACATAAAGATGTCAGATCTGTTTTGTTGCTTTATTAAGGACCATGTACAAGGCACGACTTGCCTAGAATAGTCCGATTTCTTAAGAAAAAGTTATAAAGTGGATGTAGGTCATGATTCGACCGAACCACTATAAAAATATTGTGTGTCGTTTACCTTTATTGCACTATTATTTATCTGCCTTTCTATTTTTATGGAAATTGCTGTGAATCATGCAACGATCACAGAAACGGATAATTATAGGTGCCTTCCATCAGAATGGAATGCAATCACCAGTCAAAACTCTGAGGGTGCGATAAAGTAAATCATATCATTGATAGCGCTCTAACTCTCCAGAGCCGAGAGAGAGCATAACGGACATGAAGGCGATGTCCGTAAGTCATGGCGGTGTACCATGATCGGAACCGCCTTGACGGAACTCTAACCTCGGCGACTGCCAGGAGAGTATAAAAGCGTCTCCGATTGAGCGCTGAGAAAGAGCTCCTGCCCCGCTGAAGGATCGGGGAGCGATTGAACTGCAGAGCTCGAACTCTAACTCTCCAGAGCAGAGAGAGAGAGTATAAAAGCGGAGCAGAGAGAGTATAAAAGCGTCTCCGATTGAGCGCTGAGAAAGAGCTCCTGCCCCGCTGAAGGATCGGGGAGTGATTGAACTGCAAAGCTCGAACTCTAACTCTCCAGAGCAGAGAGAGAGTATAAAAGCGTCTCCGATTGAGCGCTGAGAAAGAGCTCCTGCCCCGCTGAAGGATCGGGGAGCGATTGAACTGCAGAGCTCGAACTCTAACTCTCCAGAGCAGAGAGAGTATGAAAGCGTCTCCGATTGAGCGCTGAGAAAGAGCTCCTACCCCGCTGGAGGAGCAGGAAGCGGCTGAACCGCTGAATTCGAACTCTAACCTCGGCGACCGCCAGGAGAGTATAAGAGAATCTATGATTAAGCACTGAGAAAGGTGCCGGAAACTCAGCACTGTAAGGACAGTTATCTTGCTAAATTTTCTAAGTCCTCCATATTCAGAAATAGGGGGCAACGTGCAGACAACGCTAATCAATCCTTAGTAAGCCCTAGTCAGGCGCCGCGTTAACGATTGATTGGGGGCATATACATATACACATGAACCTTGATGCCGCACGGAAATTTTTAAATTTTTCTTTCTGTTGCTTGACTGATTTGTAGTTATAATCAAATGGTCTATGACTAAGCATGAAAAGTTTATTAAATGCAGGTACACGGTGATGCAAAAGAGATAAACTTTCATTTATAAACTTCAAGCCTACAAAGTAAAAAACAACCTAAAACAAAAGTGAGGGCCAGTATCACAATTACATTTCATCGCCAGTGGGAAGCCTAAAAACAAAATATAGACAAGCAACAATATCCTATTTACGCTTGGACTTCTTCTCCTGTTTCTGCTTCTCCAGCCTCGCCTTGTCAGTATTGGATTGATCACCCTTCTTTCTTTTCCTTTTGTCTATAAGAGGAACGTCCGACTCATCAGAAGACTCCTCATCCACCTCCTTTCTCTTTCTTTTATCAGTAAGGGAAGCTGGGAAATCATCAGGGTTCGCAAAATGAAGCTATTTGCTAATGGATTTGGGCTGGAGTTTCAAAACCATCCCAGTTTTGGGATTAAATTCCGAGATAGGGGCTATGTTCAAAGGCTCTTGTCCCACCTTCTTTAAAGCCAGCTGTTTTTCCTGCCTAGCTTTTCTGTTAGCCAAAGTTTCGTCGTCATTGTCTTCGGCTTCTTTAGTACTAATGATATCCTCCTCATCCTCTACATGGCGCCCGTCCATATCTTTCAAGGCCTCGATGGTTTCATCATCCTTGGGAGCATCAGCACTGGGTGCCAGGACGCCCTTCTCTGCTGTTGTACCCTCAGCCTGCTTCGGTATATCAACACCGGCGCTAGGCGAGACGACAATCTTCTCCGCCTCTGTCCTCTTCTCGACATCCTTGTCGACGGGCTCGCCACCTGTATTATGGGGAACACATGTTATTAATTCGATTGGTTGCTCTACCAGACGATGACAACTCACAATTGCTTTGACAAATTGTGGGAAAAAAAGGGAGATACCTTCCGCTGATCCTCTATCTAGGCTAGCTGCAGAAGCTCCGACAACCACAGGAGTTAGGCCCAAAGGAATTAATGGATCATCAGGATGGTATTCCTCAACTCCGGAGGTCTTGGGCTCTACAGCTGAGCTCGAACCTTCGTCAACCTTGTTTTTGCCCTTAGCCAGGGCCCTCTCCTTCTCCATTTCTTCTTGAATTAGACGACGACCTTCTGCCAGATTCTCGGGCTCGTTATCCCTCAGAATGGTCTTCATCAGTTCATCTTTGTCGATCTCTTCAACTCCTAATCTCTGCTTCTCATCCTCGACGATGGCATCCCATAAGTTGGCTAAAGTAACGTGGTAGTCCGGGATCCACGAGATGTTACGGGTTTTGAGGACGTGGCCGAGGAAGTCAAAAATCATCTCTTCGAACCCTTCGATATCCTTTTCTCTCTCGAGGAGCTTTTTGTTAGAAGCAGTAGCCATTTCAATGGCACTTTCAACATTCTTTTCGGCGAGAGCCGCGCGCATCTCCGCATCCGCGACTTGATCATTTAAAATCACCTTTTCCGCTTCAGCCAAAGCTAGACTTTCTCTCAAACTTGCTTTTTCTTCCTCCCAAGCAGCTCTCTCAGCTTCAAAATGGCCTTGTGCCGTCTTCAACTCAATGTTGGACATTTTAAGATCTTCTACCTCCTTATTTAAGGCCATTTTCTCTTGACTATTTGAGTCAAGTTCAGAATGAAAGCGTTTCTTAGCATTCTCCAATTCGGTCTTATAATTTTCAGCATCTCTCCGCGCTAAGGCAAGTTGGGATTGAGCATCTTCCAAGTCCTTCTCCATCTTTGTCCTAGCCCTTTCATTGTTATCAATCTTCACCTTGGATCTATGTGCTTCCATCTCAAGCGTTCGGATGACTTCTGAAAGATTAACAGCATGTTTCTTCATCACTTCATACTGCCTGGCTACATGACGAATGTGCCCGATGACTTCAGTATCCCAGTTCCTAGGGACGGGCTCCAAGGCTGGAACAAACATCATCCTTTCGAAGAAGATGTTAGGGAATTGTTCTCGCAACTTTTCCAGCTTAGCTTGAGTCTCGGGACCATGGATGTAATCTCGTGACCCGGGGGCAACCAAATCTTGCTGGCTGGAAGGGACAATGTCACTTCTCTCTTTTTCAGAATCCTTGATTGGATCCTTGCTTTTATCCTTGGACTCGTAGTGTCTTTTTGACGACCTGCTGTGAGAGGGTGCACTCTTCGGAGTAGTTAACTCTTTAGGAAGTTGTTTTCCCCCTGTAGGTGGTACCGAATAACTGGGGAGCTTGCCAGAAGTTGATTTTGGTGGAGACCGGGATTGCGAAGAAGTAGGCTTGTGAGAAAGGCCGCGAGAGCGCTCGGGATTCGGATGAAGACTGAGTGTGCCTTCACGAAGAGAGCGATAAGAATAAGACCGCCTGCGAGACATCTTTCATGCAAAGGAGAAAAGAGCATATTAAAACCTTGAATACTGTTGATATAAAAGTGTGGGGTTAGGCAGTGCGTGTGATTCGTGCATCCCATATAATTCCCCCTAACAGACCCGGGCCTGAAGTCAGGCTCATCTGAGTAGTTTCTTGTCCTCCAATTGGAACGGTGGTCTCCTCAGAAGCAGGGAAAAATGGCTCCCCTTCAAAGTCCCCCTCTGTGTATACATCATCGGGCAAAGGAATTTTGCTCAGCTCTTTAAATAGTTGTTCTTCTGTCAAATCATCGGGAGCAGCAGGTTCGATCGGAAGAGAAGTCCTTGAGGGAAAACCCCCGGAGAAACTGGGATTTCCTTGGACTTGTCACCACGGGCCTCATCTCCTGTATATATGTTTAGGTCCTCGTCGTCCTGGATGATTATCGGGGAAGGACTCTTACGGAATTTAGTTGTTTCTGCTGCCCATGATGTTCCTTCTCCCTCCGTTGGGGGCACGTATTTGTAGGGTTTGCCGCCTGCACCAAGTCCAAACCTTATATCCAGAAGGCGATGCCTGTGAAGATTCTCGTCAGTAATACACTTCTTGATCCTTAGAAAATCGGATCTGCTTTGTAGAAGAATAGACAATCGATTATTGTATACCAAGCCTTCCGTCTTGGGAAAGACGTGATCTGCTTAAAAAAAAGAAGGGGGGATGTTAATGCTTCGATTTCTTAAGCAAGATATTCAGTCAAAAGATTAAAGTTTACTTGATTTAAGCCATCTTCTTGAGCACCCAGCCTGTCTCTTTATATAGAACCAATCAGCCTTGGGATCCCCTATGTTGCTGTATCCGTCATACAGAACCTTCCTATTCGCTACCGATTCGAAGAAAGAGAAATTTGGGGTTGCCGAGGAGCGGTGCTTGAAAAAATAAACGAATTTTAAATCTTTAAATGTAAGCTCAGTATGTAGGATTTCCGCGTATGCAATATATAGAGTGTATAGAGCTGCGTAGGCATTGGGATGGAGCTGCATCGGAGCGATACCCAATCGTTTTAAGGTCTCAATCACGATTGGAGGAAACGGAGGAATAGCTCCTACCCAGCACATGAGCCGGCTGACTGTCATATATCCTTCCGGAGCTAAGTGAGGTCTATCTTCGCCGCCGGGTGTCCTCACGTCATCCCAGGGGATCCCATGTCTCAGGCAAATTCTCTTAAGCTTTATGTCATCGAGTTTGGAAGCTAAAGAATCAGTAAATTTCTCTATCCCAAGTGCGTCAGGAATCTCGTCAGTAGCTCGACCGTCTACTTCAGACTCCTCGTCAAGTGAAGTACTTTCAGATGGATCCGATTCCGTTGCCTCATATTCGGATCCAGAATCCTCACCTCTTGGGTTAGTTGGAGGGACCTCAGGGTTATGGTGCTCAGACACCTCGGGATCCGTCTCTGTGTTAGATATTGAAGGGGAGTGATTATCCGACATTACTGTTTAGGCGAGTAAACATGAGAAATAAGATTAAAACTACCCATCCCCCTGTGTGTGCAAGTGCCAGTGTGTGCTTGTGCATGCATTTAAGAAAGGTACAAAGATCAACAAAATCATCGAGACATTGGTCGTTGTTCAATTGGTAGATTATGCATTTGTTCAATCCGGAATGTTCGTCTCAAGGGCTCTAACCTAACTGTTCATCAATCTGTTAGAGTTGCATCATATTATTTAGTCAGCGTGTGCATCAGATCGTTCGTCAGTTGGATCGCAGGGAAGGTTCGGATCGCGACATATGGACGGATCGTGGTGAAGGACTCGGTACGCGGAAAGGTACAAGCTCATAGAAAGGCTTCGAATTGTGAAGCGCACCAATCCATCCAAACGGATCGCGATGGTATCTTGGCGATCCGCATCGCCTCCTATTCTCCACGATCCGAGGCTCCTCCCTTCCCGCGACCCGATCCTTTAGCCGAATCTATGCTTCGTCCTCATCTCTCCGAACCCTCGCCTCGCCAACGAAACGCACCGACCTGCTCTTTACTTCCTCTCCCTCTTCCTTGAACCTCACATCACCACGAACCGAAGCTCCCATCCGATCTGATTCCTCCTTCTTCTCCTCCCTCGCCTCTTCCTCATCACTTCTCCTCGATTTGTCACGCGAGCACCTGAACCCATCATCCATCGCGGGTGCGGTCTCAAACATCACCAATTTTCCCATTTTCTCTTCTTAAATTTCAGAAAAACAAGTGAGAAATTGCATGAGAATGATTTTGACGAGATTACCTTTCTTAAATTAGGAAGAACAATCGTATTTTTGGAAGGAAGAATTAGGGTTTTCCTCGAGAAAAATGGGCGGCACGTTGCTGAAGGAAGAAGAAGAAGGAGAAAAGTGAGATTCGGGTCGATTTATATAGAGAAAACGGTGACCGTTGGCCTCCCCTTTTTTGTCCCACACGAACCGTGGGCTTCGGTGGATCGTAGGTGCAAGCCCATTGGGCCCAGCAGAGAAGAAAGAGGCCGATCCCTATATCGACTCACCACCATACCTAAGGCCCAAACAAAGGATGGAACGAGACGAGCGTCTCCTCTCACCGAACCGACTAAGGATTGAAAGAAGCGAACCTCCAGAAATACTTACGGATCACGATGATATGGAATGATCCGAACCGGAAAAAAAAAAGTAGGAAGTTCCAGAAAAGAATTGTCCAATAAACAGGGAAATTATTGAAGATTTATCCGACATTTATGGCGAGCAAAGGGACACGACTTTCTGTAAATGATACGACCTCTCGAATAAACGCCACCATTGATTTGCATCTCTTTATGAAAAGATATTTCTATAGTTTCGAAGCATGTTCCATCATCGATAAAACATACTTCGAGGAGGCAAAATGTTGGCTAGCTTTTTGACCAAGCCACCAAGGTTCACTCATAAGAAGAAAACATGAAACTACGTTCCTTAAGTCCATAAAAGATCGGATCGCCCCCCATTGGATCGCCCCCATAGCATCAGCGATCCGATTACCTCTACACGACTCGATCCGTACTTACACTACTACCCAGCACAGACCGATCCGATCCCCCGACGCACAGCGAAACCTCTGACTTGTTCAAGCACGAGCTAGTCTTCGGCGATCCGAGATGCACGGATCCAGCGACACGTGTCCCCAACTGTCATTTTGACCAATTCCTCCTCCTTGCTCGATCCGATATTTAAGGGGATCGCGACATCTGTCCACAACGGCTAATTTGACTAATTCTTCATCAAGCTGCGATACGATCCGATATTCTCGGGATCTGTGCCACATGTGACCGCGATCCGCCTGACAAAATCAGCTATAAATAGCCCAGAGCCTGGCATTTTTGGGATCTTTTGGCAGTATTGAGCACTTATTCCACCATTAGTGTCATACCACTATTTCTTGTCAGTTTTATTACGAGATTACTGAGGGAAATCACAATTGTAAGAGTGAGTCTGAGAGAAATCATTGATTGTACTGGCATTAAAAGTATAATCGATAACATATAAAGTGGACGTAGGCTCGTTAACGCCGAACCACTATAAATTCTGTGTGTTTTTTTCCTTCATTCTCCAGTTATAATTTTTTTTTACGAATCAGAGTAATTTGGGTGTTAGGTCCAAATTTTGATCTAACAACAACCTTGAGTTGAAGAGTACTATAAGTCCACTTTTCCACCTCTCTCTCAACATCGGAGATATCATTTGACAATAAGTAAGTATCAAATACAACCTGGGGCACTCGATTTCTCTTAAGAACTGCTTTTATCTTTCGTTGCCACTTCCCGAAATCATTATGGTCAATCCACTTGTTTATAACCAACTGAGATCCAAATACCGCATACGAACCTCGTACATATGACGCTACACTATTTGGACTGACCATTGAGGGACTTTCGGAGATATTATATGATTTCGGCATTTTCATAAACACCTACCAATAACTGTAATACCAAATGTTGTGAAAATTGAATTCAAACACAAAACTTAAATCCAAATCAGAAACCCAGTAGAAGACGGGATCACCAATAGGCATGCAAAATCAATCGACCACGATATCTCAATCACTAAAACGGTAAATAACCAATTCGTGGATTGAAATCTCATACAAATTCGTGGATTGAAAAGGCAACAAAAGGTACACGATTGCCTGATTATTTGTTATATCGCATAGATTTGGTAATCGGATTGTTAAAATTTTGGTTTACACTGCTAATTCGATCATATGAAACCTAACATTGACGGCATCTTGAGTGAGAATACGACAATGAAACACCTTAGCCATGCAATTCAGCAGACTGTTTTAGCATGGGAACGGTAACAGAAAGGAATACTACACATAACTAGTGAGTAGTTCGTGCACGCACACGGTTATTGCTATATTAAATAAAATGCTTAACATAGTTAGTATTAAGGTTGCAAAAGTATGTTAAAATAGATTATTAGGAGTGTATGTTAGCAACAATATCTGCAACTGTAGTGAATCCAAGAATGGCAGATAATTTGTGTTGGGGTTAGAACGTGATTACTTGCTAGTGTCTGTTTTAATGTGTTGCTTTTTAGTAGAAGAGCTTTTGCTGGATGGATATTTTGTAAACATCTAATTGCTTGTGCGCCTACTATACGCTAGTGCTTAATGGTTATTGTAGCAGCGGTTGGCATTACTTCTGAGCTCACGTTGTTCTTTATTTGCTTGCGATTTTCTTAGCTTGTTGCGAACAATAAAATTTCATATTAACGAGATACCAACTAAAAGTACAGTGCAATGAGGAAAATGAATACTTGGTGGGTTATTATGTATAAATTTGTTGAAGAAAATGCTTTCAAATCAAACAGGAGTGGCATTGACGAGTGTGTGTTTAGCGATGAAAATGTTTGAGAATTCATGCAGTTGTATTATATAATTTTGTTACCGGATTTGTTTCAGCGCTTTGTTAGCTACTCAGCTTAAGCGTCAATGCCTGCAGATGTTTACGATAAAGTTAGTATGCCATGAAAAATGATAAATTATGGCGGAAAAAATATGTTATCGATGAATTATACCTAGGTTAGGTCAGCATGCGTTATCAAAGTTCCAATCAGGCACTTGAACTTTGTCTTCTTAGATATACGGCATAATCTGATTCTCAAAGCCATTTGATCCTTTCAGTAATGCAAAACTAAAAAGAAATCCCAAAGCAATTTCTCAATTCTAGTATAATTCGAAAAGAGTGCAGCATGTCCATTAAAAAGCAAATCTGATCTTTGACATCGACGCTTAGAAGGCATTAGTCTTATTATAAGATCATCCAAGATTCAACTATTAAACCATTTCTTCATCAACGAAAACAATTCTTACATCAGTTATAATGCTGAAAAAAATTTACAATAAGGAGTGCTCAATTGACTGAAAATGACTCTATTTTCGAGTTGCACAGATGCTGAATGTCAAAAAAAAAAAAAAAAGAAGAAGAAGAAGAACCATTGCAAACTTTTGAATTTAGTTGGGTTCATGCATTGTTACAACAAACAAACAGTATTATTTCAAACGTTCGATTATTTCATAATAATCTATTTATATCAATAACATGCAAATAAAATGAACAAAATAACCTTGGTCCATCTACGCTCCTTTGCAGCCAAGTGCACTAACTTTTCTCCAGTCCTGCAATACTTGACAAATAGTGTTTAGTAATGGAAAAAATATGACAATAACAATTTTAAATTACAAGATTATAATCCTTTCAAGCTTGATTCCAATTAATACAAAACAAAACTGCATAAATTTTCTAGTGTATGCCAAAACTAACATTTAAAGTAACTCATACTGTAACCATCGATATACTTGAATGATTTTACTACCTAAACACCTGACAAAATTTATAGTACTACACATTTTGATGGCACAACGGATTACAGTCTAAGCAAAAAAAAACAAGGCTGTAAACTCAGATGAGTGTTATTTTCAAGTGAATCCAGTGTTGATTATTTCCTTCACATTTCTACAAACAACAATTTCCATGTCCATGCTAACATTTGTAAGAGTTTTTTCTACTGACTCGGGTATAGCACATCTTTTGTAACCCAATTTAGCAACAGCAGCAACAAGTTTAACCATTCTTGCAACCTATTAGGAGAGAATATCAGTATCAAATCATAAAATAAGATCAACCGTAAGGTAAAATGTCTGATTAGCACCCCCAAACTGAAATTCACGCAAATCAACGTAAAATGCTGCATAAACATCAGTTATAATGCCAGTGTATTTATCAGTTGTTACAAGCACGGGTAGAATAAGGCAAAGACTACATGCAGCTGCACCAATTGCTTCCTGGATCATTTCAATTTTACATGAATTGATGTTAGACATACAACAGCACACTCGTCAACTGATAGTTGAACAAAAACTACTTCATGTACTACATTGATAACATAATACCATGTGGCATCAAACTAATTCACAAAAAATACAAGTTGGCTAAACAATAGGTAGCTTTCCAGTTATCAAATATAAATGTCAACTAACTTCAGCAACTGCGAGATATTAAACTGTAGTTAATCTTGAATAAAGTCATTGCTTACCATGTAAAGCTCGCCACCTAATCCTATCTTTCCAATAAATACTACGTCACTGGGTACGGGAAATTCCATGAAACAGCCGCATATTGCAGCCACAGTGGCAAGATCGCCAGCAGTCTATGTCAGCTTACGTCCACTAAAAACGTTAAGGAAAACAATATTGTCTTGAAGTTTCAGCTTTAACTGCTTCATAAGAACAGAAATTTTCAAGATAGCTCTGTTATTTGAAATACCATTGAATTTTATTGATACGGCTGAGTTAATAGCACATAACGCCTGAATTTCTAGCATGAACAACTGGGAATCGTCAACAATCACATTAACTGCAAGTCCAGCTAACACCACTAGGTTTATGCGTATTTGATTTTGTAGATATTTGAAAGTATCGAATAAATTGACGCGAGAATTTGATTCTGAAGTGATTAAATCAGGTTTGTTACTTAAATTTATGTCAGAAATAAACCTGAGTTAATATTTGATTTTAATTCAGTTGTTAAACCTAGTAATTTGGATTATCTGTGTGAATTCATATTAATGAATGGGTCTACTAGTCTATATGACTGTCTCATAATTTTGATTGATCGAAAATATTTCTTTTTAGTGGATCAAAATGTTAAATTTCTTTAAGATCTGATTTTATTGAACACGCCAGAATAAAAATCTATGTGTGATTGAATCACTGCTGCAAATATGATTTGAATCAAAACGAGTGTGACTTGTTTTAAAATTTAAATTTTACATGAACCCCTTGAATGGTTGCAATATAACATGTAATTTAAAATATGGAACATATTTGATCAGCGTTTATATATATGTATGTGTGTGTGTGTGTGTGTTTAATTGCCGTGTTGAAGTTCAATTTGAGATATGTGTGTGTGTGTGTGTATACACACACACACACACACACACACACACACACACACACACACACACACACACAACAGTTTAAAAATGCGTATGATTTATCTTAATATATTTAAGAATATTTGAACTGAATTTGTTTTACGAAAAACTAATGATGGTCAGATCTTTATAGCAAACTATATATGTATAGTGTATGTTATAAATTGCAAAATATAATATGGAGTTCAACACTATATAATTGATCTAAATATTTGCTGTGCATTAAAATTGATTTGCTATGCATGGTTCATATTAATCTTAGTACATAAATAG
This sequence comes from Allium sativum, assembly GCA_030737875.1. Taxonomy (NCBI): domain Eukaryota; kingdom Viridiplantae; phylum Streptophyta; class Magnoliopsida; order Asparagales; family Amaryllidaceae; genus Allium; species Allium sativum. The sequence continues at coordinate 723,609,101 of CM060920.1, forward strand.
ATATGTATTGATACATATTTAATACAAATATGATTTGATAATCACAGCAAATATGAATTACTGATTTATTATATGTTATCTGTATATAAATGAGAGAATTAAAACACTGCAATGATTTGTCATTTTCTTTATGTCTGGCTGTCTACACACACACATATCCTGTTGAATATGAATAAATTTAGGAAATAAAGCTTTGCCTGGACACACACACACACACACACACACACACACACACACACACATATATATATATATATATATATATATATATATATATATATATATATATATATATATGTGTGTGTGTGTGTGTGTGTGTGTGTGTATACACACACACACACCCTCTTGTAGATTTTGAATTAGTAATAGAATAAATGTTATTTTATCCTGTGTAAACAGGCTCTACAATGGTTATGTACACGTTACATGAATTGCTCTCATATTTCACACATTACGATGTACACTTATAACAAGGGTATTGATTTGATGATGCCAAGGTACTGATTATATGTTCAGTGCCTTTGTATCATAGATGTTAAATCGATTCATCTTATATTAATAGACTACTTATACGAACTCAAATGTGGATAGTGCAAATATAATTTGCATATACAAATCCCATGATTGCACATACAAGTAATTGTGACTTGTTGATTGCCTAGGCATGCATTCATGTCTATGCATATGCAAATATAAGCTTTGAACTGACATGGGAATTGAGTATTCAATGTTTTAATTGTATAACTCAGCACATTATTAAATTTTGTATGATTCAAATGCTCATCGTGAACATAACAAACTACACACACACACACACACACACACACACACACACACACACACACACACACACACACACATATATATATATATATATATATATATATATATACACACACACACACACACACACACATACACAAATTCTGTTGGTTGCTTAATACTCCATACTCATGTATGTTAAGATGTTATATTGATTAGGAATTATATCCCCTTATCTTACAAGTAGCATATATTTTGTTAATAAATGATATATGATTGTATATGCATACATATTGACATGTATGTGTATATGTGTGAAAAGTTACACACACACACACACACACACACACACACACACTCTTTAAGCAAATATGACTTGTTTTGTTATACATATGTATTTAGAATTAGGGCGCGACATCCGCGGCCGTTGCATTAACCATATAAGGCAATGTTTTTGCCCATCTACGGCCATGGACAGAAAGTGTTGCCTTAAGTAGAGCTTTTGCCCTATTGCAACAGTGTATGCATGTAATGCAACAACATACAGCGTTGCCTTAAGTAGAAGTCAGAGCTTGACTTCCAGGTCATGATAGAGGAGTCCACATGGACTTTCCACGTCAGCTGCCAACGTGTCACATGCCACGTCAGCTATCCACGTGGCGCCATGTAAGTTGTGGGCCCCACGTGTCGTACCATTGTGGAATTAATAATTGTAACGACCTGGATTTCTGATCGATTAATTCTGAATATTTAATATTATTTTAAATATTGAGTTGATAATAAAAATGGATTTTTATATGGAAGTTATCGATTTATAATCGACATACGATTTATTTCGAATATATTGAATTATCGTAATACGAAAATGACTAATAATCGAATTCGAAGTTAAAACTGTATCGAAATGATTTTGATGATTAATATAATTCTATTTGGATATAACCCATTATAATTTATTGTATAATTCTATATAGTAACTTCTCATAACCAATATGAATATCAGTTTATAAAATTGTGATATGAATCTATTTATAATTTCATAGTAAGCTTCATTTGAATATCTTATTAATAAATCCCTTAGCTTCTTAAACACATTTCAATAAGTCTTCCTTATGAAGCCAATCTTATACGTTCCCTTGAAAGCTAATTCTAAGTCATTAAAAAGGGGCCGCTACCCTTCATTTCATTTCACCACAATAGAAATCAAAGCCATTCTCCCCTTTTAAAATTTGAATACTTCTGAAATCTATTACAAGCCTCGTTTCAGTTTAATCCAATAAATCATAATCAATCCAAGGCTTCCTATTTCTTCTTCTCCATCAAAATCGAGTTCGTCGGGAATGAGGATTGGTCAGAGCCGCGATTTTAGCGGTGTAGTTGAATTGAGGAAGCGATTTTGAACATCATGGAGTGGGGAAAGGGATAAGTGATTGAAATTGTTTTCAATTGCAAATAGAATATATTTTCTAAGTATAGAAAATAAAAGAAGGTGATATAGGGAAATGTTTTATTTCAAGTAGCGTAAGAGTCCAACAAGATCACTGAAAATATTTGGTTAACGAATATTGATAGGGAAATGAAGAAGTGAATTAATTAATGAAATATTAATTAACAAGCCCAGTGATTGATTGATGTTATAGATGAATGGATGTTTGTTTTCTTCGATAGTTAAATAACCGACTATCGAAGTATTTACCAATATCGTTGTCGATATGGAGAGACCGGTTGGATTATTATCCGTGAACCACTCCGTATTGGCAGTAGCGTTGCGAATCAGATTATATGAAAATAATCGAAGACGGAGTAAAATGCAAGGGCTTTTTCTATTAATAGAAATTGTGCCTTCGGTTTCGTTCAATCCCAGAACGAACGTATATGGACGAATGCCTGACAGAGTATTTCCAATGATCGAATATGTTAGTCTGTATAAATATATATGGTGGCAAAGGATTTATTCCCTTAGCATAATATCCAGAATATATTTGTGCAAATCAACTAGTGATTAACGGATCTGACAATGTAGCATTCAAAGTGATTGTGCTATCAATGAATAGAAAGTAATCGTAGCCTCAGGCCTCAACAACCGGGAAACGATAAAAATCGGGCAGGCAGCATGGCTATGTGGGTCGCTCCCATTAGGGTGTATAATCACCTAACTAGAGATTCATTTATGTAACGAACCGGGATTTTCGACTCCGAAAATCAACATCAAACTACCATGTTGACCATTCAGACATCGAACATTCCAGATCATTAATAGAAAGAAGTTGGAGGGTGAGATAAGAAAGAAAGAAATATTAGAATAGAAGAAGAAGAAGAAAGCAACACAACACAGAGTCTCACATCGCAGCGGAACAAAATATAATACAGAAATAATCTTTATTGAAAGCTTTTGAAATACTTACAATATCAGAGTACACATCTGGACAGTGATACTAATCTGTCCTCATATAACACACAGCGGAATAGTAATATCATACGTCTGGACTCTTCCAGCTCGTCTATTCACAGCAGTCGATAACCTGAACCTGTACAACCCGGTCTAACCCGAGCATTTACAAAACACTGGGTCAGTCTGGTGAACCAGAGTGAGATAAACTCGCACAGTAATAAGGGTGAACCATCCAATCATGATTTTAGAGTTCAAAGTCTTTTCAAAAGAAAAGGATAATCGTAAGACCAAATCCACACATAAACACGGACGGTTTTTACCTTACGATAACCCAAAACAGTTTTGAAATCAATATCTTGTCTGATATTATAATAATGTCTAATTACAAGTAAATAGAATCTAGTAGAACGCTTGCATCCCACGCTCTACATATATAGTATACAATCAAAACCCGTAGACGCTTATTGGAGATTGGATTCCAACTTGACAAGGTATGGGTCCACCTGCCGATAGTGTATCTCTAGAGACGAATACACTGGGTTCAACAAGAACTTCTTGCAACCCGGCCCTCACATGACCGACCCCTCATTTCGCTTGAGAGTATCGAATGTATATCACCGACGGTTGGGATCAGCAACCGTCTCCCGACAAGGGACAGCATCGAAACATAGATTAAAGAAGCAAATAGGATTTCCTCTAGATAGGTGATCATACACCCTAATGGGAGCGACCCACATAGCCATGCTGCCTGCCCGATTTTTGTCATTTCCCGGTTGATGAGGCTTGAGGTCAGAACTTATCTTTGAACATCTGGTCACCATTCACTTTGAATGCCACATCGTCAAATCCATCAGATATCACTAATTGACGTCCACAAAAATACTCTAGCTGAAAGCTAGAGAATGGCAATTCCCTGCCAACAACTATCGTACGTTTGAAGAAATCAACGTACGTGACCCTTCGGAAATACTTTGTCAGACATCCGTCCATATAATCCACCCAGGAATAGGGTGAACCGAAGGCACTCTCCTACTGCATCCATATAGGAATCACCCCATGGATCAGTAGCGGGAAGTCCTTGCACTCGTGGATTCCAACCACGACCGAACCACAGTTTATCTCTGGCCGCTAAACCAGAGATTCTTAGCAGTTCCTCCGCTTATGAAGATCCACGGTCTTCAATGCTCCATCTCGACCGTCTTCAAATATCTTCACGTATTTGTTGGTCGGAATGGTTTTCGAATATAAATTCGATCCCGGTCTTTCCATACCAACAATCGTATTGGCCAGGTTTGATAGTCGGTGTTTTAACTATCAAAATATTCAGTGTTTCAATCATGACACTCCAATGAGTTCACTGGTTCAGTATTCAGCATCACTTGGCCTTTAATTAAAACAAACTAATTCAATTCTGTTTAATTAAACTTCTAACTCTGTTAAAACAGATTCATTTAAATCCGACCTTTGTTATGCAACCTACTTCTTTATCAAATTCCCTTTACCCAAAAACTCCTTTTAAAACTATTTGGCCATTTTCCCACTTTGGAATCTCATTTCAAAATCTCCTTCTTCTTGATCTGGTTTTCAAATAATGTTAATATAAAATTAACGCCCTAACACGTTAAACCTCATTACATAACCCTAGTTTATATAAACCCTTTTACCTTAATTCAAATAATTAAGCAACACTTAAATTTAAGTTATCGCCTTCGCTTGAGTTCCTCTTTATAACATCGTTATAAAATTTTTAGCTTTAAATATAAAACCTGCTCATAAATTCCTTTCACCATCCAATTTGATTACATTCCAACCTCAATCACTTTTTAAATGTATCCTCATTTAAAAAGTACTTTTCTAAATTTTCATTATTCAGAAGAATAATTCTTCAATCCCTAACTACTGTAAAAGTAGTTATTTTCTTTATTTACTAAAGTAAATAAGAAATTTCTTTAAAATCTTATTCAAATTTTAAACAATATTCATTTAACAATTTTAATCAAACCACATCAATCTGATAATCAAACCTAATTCCAAACTGGTTGATTTAGTTAACTCAAACTCGATTAAAAATATAATTGATTTAAATAAATTCCATTAATTGGTTTCTTTACAAAACGATTATCAAAGTTTTAAACATCGATTCATTTCTTATCCTCATACATGTAAATCTGATTAACACTAGCATTCTACTTTATAAAATAAATTAATATCAAATCAGAGTCTTAAATAAATAAAATTTTTATTTATCTCTAACAACTTTTATTCAAAATAATATATTTCAAAATCTAGCTTCAGTTATAAAATAAATTTATAACTTCGGCTCTATCGATTCACCTGACGGTGAATCACTATCTATAACCCGATTGATTTTAAAGGCCATATCCTGCCAAACACTTAACCAATATCACCTATTGGTTAAAACCAAACAGATGTTGAATATTCAATTAATAATTAACCATCAAATCAATCACACAAACAGATCAGTTCATATATGAGCATATGAAAATAATATATTTGAGGAATCCGGTTGGATCCCTCCAACCTGTTCTTCCCTGTATTCAAAACGGTTATCACAAATCAGACTATTCAGTTTTGTTTAACTGATAAATTAAAATAACAACCATTTAACATCAACCATAAGCAATTCAAACAATGCAACCATTTAAAACACGTTTATAGATAAACGTGACCAACCGAGGTGAGTCACCTTTATTGGAATCAATCGTTAAAATAACGATTTGGTATTTCACTGAAATTAAACACAGTTTAATTTCATCGGTTAAATCAATAGTTAGATAACTAGCGAAGCAGTCAACTATTGGCAAGCAAAGCACACAGAATAAAAATACCCAATTTATATAAAATATAAAAAGGGTAACTGAGTGAGATTAACTCACCTTGAGTTGATATGCTGTTTAAACAGCTGATCTCAGTTAAATTAAACAAGTGTTTAATTTAACAGAAAAATCCAGTTGTTTCCAATTCTGTTTGGTTCTGCTCCAGAGTGTAGTGCTCGTCACTCCGAACTCGTGGTCTCTGATTGGGCTCAATTCTGTTAATGAATAAACAATTATTCATGTTTTAAATAAATACTATTTAATTAAATTATAAATTTCCTTAACCAAAATGGTTAAACTAATTCCTACTTATGTATTCTAAAGAACTCAGGTTATCGGATGTTCATAGACCGACTTTAGTTTAAATCATTTTACTTAAACTTATCCATTTGTAAATTAGAATATCAAGGTGTAAATATATTTTTACATACATGATTTATCAGATAATTATAGGTGAATTAGTTTTTTAATACCTTCAATTATTACGGTTAGGTCCAACTAATTACCTTTAAAACAAACGTGACCAGGTCAAAGTGGTTTTCCCTCTATTTCCCTTCACAACTCGGTTAGCTGATGCCACAGTGCTACCATCGCAACAAATAATCACCACCGCCCTTCTATTTTACCTTCTCTTCATCGTTCTGGTACACGCACCCAACCACACCTTCACTACTTTGCCAGAGATCCATCCGCACTCCCCATCCCACGCGTCATTCCATCACCGGCCCTCACCAGGTACCGCTCGCCACTCGACCCCTTTCTTCCTTCTTCCCAGGAAAAGACACAGACTTGCTCCCCATGCAACGCTTTCCCACTTCGCCTGCATGTATTTTAATCCCTTTTTTTTTTTTTTTTTTTTTTTTTCAACGTGAAAGCCCAAAACTCGTCAGCCCATAACACCCCTTTAGTTCAGAAACTCCACTCACGCTCCACCAAAACTTCCATCCTGCTTCGTATTTCGCACCACTTCCTCAACCACCGGAAAGCTATCAGACGGTATAGGCGAGTGCGCCTCCGTGTCCTTTATCATCGACCTGAGTCTCGCCCATCATGGTGGCAGCGTCCGCCACTGCTCACCTTATACCCGTCTTTCACTGTGTATGCTCTCGTTTTATCAAAAAGAAAATGGGTTATATTTCGTTGAGAGAAGGCGTGAAAGAAAAAAAAAAAAAAGAGCATCACTTATTTATAGGGGAGGGACCGTGGGTGCCAAGTTTTAGTACAAGGTAGGTTATTTTTTTTTTTTTACTTAGGCCTGTGGATTCATACCGTGGTCGGCACGGCTTTGATATTTGAAATGAAATTACATAGAGGAGTACATATAGGTTTGTACTACGGTTGCAGAAATTAAGTGTTCCCAGTTCGAAGAAAATGGCTGCGTCTTCTATCACGTCCAAGCTGTCTTCAGAGTGGAACCACATCGTTTAAGACGGGATGAAAAGAAAACACAGCTGAAATGTATTAGGGTATTGGCTTGTCACTTGTATTTATAGGGTCATGAGATGGAAAAAATATTATTAAATTTAACGAAACTTCACGCTAAAGTATCACGTAAAACTATCCACAACTGATTTCTGTTTTCTGATAAAAAAATTAATCTTGATGTAAAAAGAAATTCCGGATTCAATGGAATAAGTTTCGTCGCAATCCGAGGTCGTATGAAAATTTTTCCTTTATGAAACCAGAAATGAACACGCATTTAATTTTTCTACGGTCACCAGATAAATCAAATCCACTTGAAACTGCGAACATCGACAATAATTTTTCAATACGAACCCAACGGCACTAATTTCGTCGCATTCTGAGACTGTTGCCCGGTAGGTTGTTTTTACCGCGAACCGCCCTACCCTTTTAACGCCAAATTTCTCGATCTTTAAAAATAACAAACTATATACATATCCTGACTCTAATCGACAATATGAACTCAACGGAACTGGTTTCGTGGCCTAATTCGATTGTCTGCTCAAGTTACACTCAAATACCCTTTTATTTATTTAAATACGCGCTATAGAAATTATATGGGCGTTTACGGCTACCATGGTCACATACGATATCGGTTTGCCACGCCATTTGACACCGTGCAATAATTTAACGATACGGTTCTAATGAAACTGATTTTGTCGAAATCTGAGTTCGTTTGCAAAATGGCCATTTAAAGGCTTATAATTTAATAACGATTTTCCATAGCGACTATTTCAAAATTTGATTTGGCCCTAACTATCAAACTATAACACGAAATCTGGATTTTTCTCTTTCATATGAAAACTATCGTCAATACGGTTCCAACGTGTCTTGTTTCACAGAAATCCGACTTATATCGAATGCTGTATTCTCAGTTGAAGTTCAAAACTTCATTTCACGAACTGCACGCCATTTCCAAGCTCGATTTATACTATATATAAATTATAACGTTCAACTTCGTTCTAAATAGCGAATTCAATATTAAATTTCATTAATATTCCCAATATAATATTTAAAACTAATTTAAATATTCATATTCAAATGGTCGAAAAACACGGGTCGTTACATTCTTCCCCCCTTAAAATAATTTCGTCCTCGAAATTGCTAAGGTAAGAAAGAACGTTATAAACTCATTAACTTCAAATCCATTTTTTCTTTAATCAAAACCAATTCAATACTGTATATAGATAATTTCAAAAATATTGAAAATTTTCTAACATCTTAAATTTTCGAAAAATTTCGCCAGCACCTCCCCTGTACGGCTAAATCGGTACAACTCCAACTTGCCTTTCTAGGCCTTCTCCAATCCAAAAGAAAATAAACAGCCAAGCGGCTTGCCAAATCGGCTCACAAACTTCCAAATCCATATATAAAATAAACGTGTACCTCTTTGTCGGGCATAACATTATATCCCTTCCACCTGCTACACTGTCAGCATATACAACTGCATTCCCGAACAAAATTCCAATTTTATCTTCAAAACCAAATCCTTCACTTGTCCAAGCCAGATCCCATTCTTAACTCAATCATCATCCATCATCAATTCCAACCAACACTATTTCAGATTCTTGTCTCACAAATTTCAAAATATGATTCTACTTGATATATTATCTCCCGATTCAATTTCCAGTTAATTTGTTTCCATTCAATTCATATTTGCTTGCACAAATTTCTATCAAATTTTGTTTTTGTTCAACAAATTTTTTCCTGGGAGTTTTTAAACAGTTCAGCTCTTTCAAGAAAATCAAATATTCCTTTTTCAGGATTCAAAGCAATTCAAAACAAAATCCTTGGTAGTAATCAGTCACTTACCACTCGAAAATGAACACCGATGATGTCTGGATCATCATCGGAATCTATTTTCCAGCTATCGAAGTGAGTTCAATACTATGTCACTTTCAAAACCAGTTCTAAACATTTTCATTTTGAAATCCATTTCAAAATATCCCTTTCAAATGCTTGTAACAAATTAAAATCTCCCAGGATTTTAAAATTCTCATACATTCAATTCAAGTTCATTTGCAATCATCTTTCCCACTTTAAGGAATTTTAATTTCAAATTCTGATTTTAATTCCAGATTTAATAAATCTGCTTTTGTATTATACGAATTTGAATTGGTTATTTATATAACCATTTCAATTATAATCAACCAACACATCCAATATACTATAACACTTCAAATATATATCATTCTTTTATAATAAAATATAATTTGGGTAAAATTATTTCATTTACCCCCTTTCAAAACATACTGTGTCGAATTATTCTGTTTAAGAGTTTAGAAACACTTATCGACACAGTTTGCATTACTGTATCGACCAGAATTCATAAACTACTCGACAAACCAATCAACACAATATAAGTAATAATTTTTTTATAAAATCTACAAATACGTTCACTCGCATACATACACTCAAACTCAGTCTAGGGTATTGCTAACCCCATCTCTACTGAGTCACACCACAGAGCCAAGGTAATTACTTAACCAATAGCTCTGATACCACTGTAACGAACCGGGATTTTCGACTCCGAAAATCAACATCAAACTACCATGTTGACCATTCAGACATCGAACATTCCAGATCATTAATAGAAAGAAGTTGGAGGGTGAGATAAGAAAGAAAGAAATATTAGAATAGAAGAAGAAGAAGAAAGCAACACAACACAGAGTCTCACATCGCAGCGGAACAAAATATAATACAGAAATAATCTTTATTGAAAGCTTTTGAAATACTTACAATATCAGAGTACACATCTGGACAGTGATACTAATCTGTCCTCATATAACACACAGCGGAATAGTAATATCATACGTCTGGACTCTTCCAGCTCGTCTATTCACAGCAGTCGATAACCTGAACCTGTACAACCCGGTCTAACCCGAGCATTTACAAAACACTGGGTCAGTCTGGTGAACCAGAGTGAGATAAACTCGCACAGTAATAAGGGTGAACCATCCAATCATGATTTTAGAGTTCAAAGTCTTTTCAAAAGAAAAGGATAATCGTAAGACCAAATCCACACATAAACACGGACGGTTTTTACCTTACGATAACCCAAAACAGTTTTGAAATCAATATCTTGTCTGATATTATAATAATGTCTAATTACAAGTAAATAGAATCTAGTAGAACGCTTGCATCCCACGCTCTACATATATAGTATACAATCAAAACCCGTAGACGCTTATTGGAGATTGGATTCCAACTTGACAAGGTATGGGTCCACCTGCCGATAGTGTATCTCTAGAGACGAATACACTGGGTTCAACAAGAACTTCTTGCAACCCGGCCCTCACATGACCGACCCCTCATTTCGCTTGAGAGTATCGAATGTATATCACCGACGGTTGGGATCAGCAACCGTCTCCCGACAAGGGACAGCATCGAAACATAGATTAAAGAAGCAAATAGGATTTCCTCTAGATAGGTGATCATACACCCTAATGGGAGCGACCCACATAGCCATGCTGCCTGCCCGATTTTTGTCATTTCCCGGTTGATGAGGCTTGAGGTCAGAACTTATCTTTGAACATCTGGTCACCATTCACTTTGAATGCCACATCGTCAAATCCATCAGATATCACTAATTGACGTCCACAAAAATACTCTAGCTGAAAGCTAGAGAATGGCAATTCCCTGCCAACAACTATCGTACGTTTGAAGAAATCAACGTACGTGACCCTTCGGAAATACTTTGTCAGACATCCGTCCATATAATCCACCCAGGAATAGGGTGAACCGAAGGCACTCTCCTACTGCATCCATATAGGAATCACCCCATGGATCAGTAGCGGGAAGTCCTTGCACTCGTGGATTCCAACCACGACCGAACCACAGTTTATCTCTGGCCGCTAAACCAGAGATTCTTAGCAGTTCCTCCGCTTATGAAGATCCACGGTCTTCAATGCTCCATCTCGACCGTCTTCAAATATCTTCACGTATTTGTTGGTCGGAATGGTTTTCGAATATAAATTCGATCCCGGTCTTTCCATACCAACAATCGTATTGGCCAGGTTTGATAGTCGGTGTTTTAACTATCAAAATATTCAGTGTTTCAATCATGACACTCCAATGAGTTCACTGGTTCAGTATTCAGCATCACTTGGCCTTTAATTAAAACAAACTAATTCAATTCTGTTTAATTAAACTTCTAACTCTGTTAAAACAGATTCATTTAAATCCGACCTTTGTTATGCAACCTACTTCTTTATCAAATTCCCTTTACCCAAAAACTCCTTTTAAAACTATTTGGCCATTTTCCCACTTTGGAATCTCATTTCAAAATCTCCTTCTTCTTGATCTGGTTTTCAAATAATGTTAATATAAAATTAACGCCCTAACACGTTAAACCTCATTACATAACCCTAGTTTATATAAACCCTTTTACCTTAATTCAAATAATTAAGCAACACTTAAATTTAAGTTATCGCCTTCGCTTGAGTTCCTCTTTATAACATCGTTATAAAATTTTTAGCTTTAAATATAAAACCTGCTCATAAATTCCTTTCACCATCCAATTTGATTACATTCCAACCTCAATCACTTTTTAAATGTATCCTCATTTAAAAAGTACTTTTCTAAATTTTCATTATTCAGAAGAATAATTCTTCAATCCCTAACTACTGTAAAAGTAGTTATTTTCTTTATTTACTAAAGTAAATAAGAAATTTCTTTAAAATCTTATTCAAATTTTAAACAATATTCATTTAACAATTTTAATCAAACCACATCAATCTGATAATCAAACCTAATTCCAAACTGGTTGATTTAGTTAACTCAAACTCGATTAAAAATATAATTGATTTAAATAAATTCCATTAATTGGTTTCTTTACAAAACGATTATCAAAGTTTTAAACATCGATTCATTTCTTATCCTCATACATGTAAATCTGATTAACACTAGCATTCTACTTTATAAAATAAATTAATATCAAATCAGAGTCTTAAATAAATAAAATTTTTATTTATCTCTAACAACTTTTATTCAAAATAATATATTTCAAAATCTAGCTTCAGTTATAAAATAAATTTATAACTTCGGCTCTATCGATTCACCTGACGGTGAATCACTATCTATAACCCGATTGATTTTAAAGGCCATATCCTGCCAAACACTTAACCAATATCACCTATTGGTTAAAACCAAACAGATGTTGAATATTCAATTAATAATTAACCATCAAATCAATCACACAAACAGATCAGTTCATATATGAGCATATGAAAATAATATATTTGAGGAATCCGGTTGGATCCCTCCAACCTGTTCTTCCCTGTATTCAAAACGGTTATCACAAATCAGACTATTCAGTTTTGTTTAACTGATAAATTAAAATAACAACCATTTAACATCAACCATAAGCAATTCAAACAATGCAACCATTTAAAACACGTTTATAGATAAACGTGACCAACCGAGGTGAGTCACCTTTATTGGAATCAATCGTTAAAATAACGATTTGGTATTTCACTGAAATTAAACACAGTTTAATTTCATCGGTTAAATCAATAGTTAGATAACTAGCGAAGCAGTCAACTATTGGCAAGCAAAGCACACAGAATAAAAATACCCAATTTATATAAAATATAAAAAGGGTAACTGAGTGAGATTAACTCACCTTGAGTTGATATGCTGTTTAAACAGCTGATCTCAGTTAAATTAAACAAGTGTTTAATTTAATAGAAAAATCCAGTTGTTTCCAATTCTGTTTGGTTCTGCTCCAGAGTGTAGTGCTCGTCACTCCGAACTCGTGGTCTCTGATTGGGCTCAATTCTGTTAATGAATAAACAATTATTCATGTTTTAAATAAATACTATTTAATTAAATTATAAATTTCCTTAACCAAAATGGTTAAACTAATTCCTACTTATGTATTCTAAAGAACTCAGGTTATCGGATGTTCATAGACCGACTTTAGTTTAAATCATTTTACTTAAACTTATCCATTTGTAAATTAGAATATCAAGGTGTAAATATATTTTTACATACATGATTTATCAGATAATTATAGGTGAATTAGTTTTTTAATACCTTCAATTATTACGGTTAGGTCCAACTAATTACCTTTAAAACAAACGTGACCAGGTCAAAGTGGTTTTCCCTCTATTTCCCTTCACAACTCGGTTAGCTGATGCCACAGTGCTACCATCGCAACAAATAATCACCACCGCCCTTCTATTTTACCTTCTCTTCATCGTTCTGGTACACGCACCCAACCACACCTTCACTACTTTGCCAGAGATCCATCCGCACTCCCCATCCCACTCGTCATTCCATCACCGGCCCTCACCAGGTACCGCTCGCCACTCGACCCCTTTCTTCCTTCTTCCCAGGAAAAGACGCAGACTTGCTCCCCATGCAACGCTTTCCCACTTCGCCTGCATGTATTTTAATCCCTTTTTTTTTTTTTTTTTTTTTCAACGTGAAAGCCCAAAACTCGTCAGCCCATAACACCCCTTTAGTTCAGAAACTCCACTCACGCTCCACCAAAACTTCCATCCTGCTTCGTATTTCGCACCACTTCCTCAACCACCGGAAAGCTATCAGACGGTATAGGCGAGTGCGCCTCCGTGTCCTTTATCATCGACCTGAGTCTCGCCCATCATGGTGGCAGCGTCCGCCACTGCTCACCTTATACCCCTCTTTCACTGTGTATGCTCTCGTTTTATCAAAAAGAAAATGGGTTATATTTCGTTGAGAGAAGGCGTGAAAGAAAAAAAAAAAAAGAGCATCACTTATTTATAGGGGAGGGACCGTGGGTGCCAAGTTTTAGTACAAGGTAGGTTATTTTTTTTTTCTACTTAGGCCTGTGGATTCATACCGTGGTCGGCACGGCTTTGATATTTGAAATGAAATTACATAGAGGAGTACATATAGGTTTGTACTACGGTTGCAGAAATTAAGTGTTCCCAGTTCGAAGAAAATGGCTGCGTCTTCTATCACGTCCAAGCTGTCTTCAGAGTGGAACCACATCGTTTAAGACGGGATGAAAAGAAAACACAGCTGAAATGTTTTAGGGTATTGGCTTGTCACTTGTATTTATAGGGTCATGAGATGGAAAAAATATTATTAAATTTAACGAAACTTCACGCTAAAGTATCACGTAAAACTATCCACAACTGATTTCTGTTTTCTGATAAAAAAATTAATCTTGATGTAAAAAGAAATTCCGGATTCAATGGAATAAGTTTCGTCGCAATCCGAGGTCGTATGAAAATTTTTCCTTTATGAAACCAGAAATGAACACGCATTTAATTTTTCTACGGTCACCAGATAAATCAAATCCACTTGAAACTGCGAACATCGACAATAATTTTTCAATACGAACCCAACGGCACTAATTTCGTCGCATTCTGAGACTGTTGCCCGGTAGGTTGTTTTTACCGCGAACCGCCCTACCCTTTTAACGCCAAATTTCTCGATCTCTAAAAATAACAAACTATATACATATCCTGACTCTAATCGACGATATGAACTCAACGGAACTGGTTTCGTGGCCTAATTCGATTGTCTGCTCAAGTTACACTCAAATACCCTTTTATTTATTTAAATACGCGCTATAGAAATTATATGGGCGTTTACGGCTACCATGGTCACATACGATATCGGTTTGCCACGCCATTTGACACCGTGCAATAATTTAACGATACGGTTCTAATGAAACTGATTTTGTCGAAATCTGAGTTCGTTTGCAAAATGGCCATTTTAAAGGCTTATAATTTAATAACGATTTTCCATAGCGACTATTTCAAAATTTGATTTGGCCCTAACTATCAAACTATAACACGAAATCTGGATTTTTCTCTTTCATATGAAAACTATCGTCAATACGGTTCCAACGTGTCTTGTTTCACAGAAATCCGACTTATATCGAATGCTGTATTCTCAGTTGAAGTTCAAAACTTCATTTCACGAACTGCACGCCATTTCCAAGCTCGATTTATACTATATATAAATTATAACGTTCAACTTCGTTCTAAATAGCGAATTCAATATTAAATTTCATTAATATTCCCAATATAATATTTAAAACTAATTTAAATATTCATATTCAAATGGTCGAAAAACACGGGTCGTTACAATTTAATTTCTTGTTCTATTCGATGCTGTCCCATTCGGGAAACGGTTGTTGATCCCAACCGTTGGTGATATACATTCGATACACTCAAGCGAAATGAGTGGTCGGTCATGTGTGGGCCGGGTTGCAAAACGTTCTTGTTGAACCCAGTGTATTCTCCTCTAGAGATACACTATCGGAAGGTGGTTCCATACCTTGTCATGTTGGAAATCCAATCTCCAATAAGCTCCATGCGGTTTTTGATTTTATACTATGTATGTGGAGCATGAGATGCAAGCGTTCCGCTGCTTTCTATTTATTTGATGTAGACATTATTATAATATCACTGGATTTGATATCAAAAATATATTGGGTTATCGTATGGTAAAAACCATCCGTGTTTATGTGTGGATCGGTCTTACGATAATCACTTCTTTCGAAAGGATTTTGAAAGTTAAAAAAATGGTTGGAGTTTACTCACACCAGTCCCATGACTGACCCAGAGTTTATTTTGTTTGTTTTCCCTAAACTCTTGGGTGCCCAAATTTGTACGGGCAGTCAAGTAGTCGGGATTTTTCAGATTCACTTGGAAGAGCTGGAAGCAGGAGGCTTCACCAGTTAGCTATAGACTATCATATTTCCGCTGTGTACTATGTTGTATCTGGAAACAGGTGTTTATAACTGTTCCAGGAATAACTGTTATGCTCTGATAATGGTATGTATATACAGTTATTGATTTGTATTTTAAAAGTTATGTTATTTAATATATTTTATTCGTTCGACCGTGAGATTTGTGTTCTTCGTTTTTCTTCTATTCTATTTTTTCTTTCTTTCTATTTATCATCCTCTAACTTCTTTCTAATAATGATTCGTATTTCTATGCAATTTGGGTTGGATGTGTGGTGTTATTAGTCAACTCAGATAGTACGGATTTGCGGGCCGTTACAATAATATTACACTTAATGCAACACCGCAACAAAGTCTAATGCAACACCACAGCAAGGTCTAACGCAACACCACAGCACAGTCTAACACAACAACACAGCAGTCTAATGCAACACCAGAAAACATCAACTGCAATGGTAAAAAAATCAATTGCGACACCAGAACAAAGTCAACTGCAGCTGTAATACAACCCTGTAATTATAGATTCTGCAGTACATATATTCAATCCAAAACATTGCACCACATTCATACATATATACCAAAATATTCATACAACAAATCCTCTCAAAAC